>CATQJL010000316.1:82312404-82912404 GCA_958299035.1 Cylicocyclus nassatus | reverse complement strand
ACGGTTTGAAACATCGGCATATTCTCATATTTTTCATTGCAAACTGATCGTAAGCTTACTTTTTTTAACATAGCAAAAAATACATGACTTTTCATTATCAAAAATGAAAGATCAGTGGTATTGATGACAAAGTAGCAGAAGTCTGGAAGGTAGAGTTCTAATGACAAATGCTCAACAAGTTTGACGGTGTCTTTTTTAACGAGGAAAAAGTGAAGTTATTTTAGCTATGGTGTAGCGTTTGTTCCGAAAATACATCAGTTTGAAGTTTGTTACACTTTCTCCTTTTTCTAAAGACACGTGCATTCCGCGTTTTCAAAGTACTACAGCAAAAGAGGCTATTTGACAACTTAGAGGCAGCGTCCGGGCAAAATTGACCTACCTCAGATGCTGTCACATTTCGACAGGGTCCCCCTCAACTAAGACAAAACAGCAAGTCCGCCCCGAAAATGTGAATTCTGAAAGTCAGGTGGGCGGGTCAAGTGCCGCTCCCCTTCCTCCTTCCGCTCCCCTTACGCCTACAAAGACGAGCTTACATGTTTGACGCGCCCCCTTGACGTGTCGTTACACGCAGTGTTTCTACCTTTGACACATGTTTTCACGTGTCACTACACCAGATAAATTTCGGAACACTCGTCCGCGACTATTGAAATAGGGTTCCAGAAACGGGGGTTTTGGAGATTTCAAGCAATTCTTGGTTCGGATTTAGATTCAGGGGCGTCGAAAAAGCAAGAAACGCTAGAAACATGGAAGTCGAGGTTTTGCCCGGACGCTGCCTTTAAGAGGCTGTTACATTGCGAGTTATATCGAAACAGTTCATACATGACTTTGAAGCTGAAAGAGGGGAGGGGTGAAGGACGGTTAGAGAGAAGGGAATGAGAATGCTTTCAAGAAGTAACACATTCTGAGATGGTGGGATTTTTCCAGATTCATTATAAGAGATTTTTCTGAAGAAATTAGTAAACCTGGCATATCGTTCAGCTAGAAGTAGTTGACTATGACTAGTGCGTATATCTTTTGTTTGCCGCAGTGACTTAGGTGTCTACTCTGAATTTGCAAAGCTACACATCATTATGGCTGAACGTGACTAATTTCAATTAAAAAAACAAAAGAGTCAGGATTGTTGTATTGCAAGCAAAATCGGGTCAATTTCACATTATTTTATCTTTACTTTTTTTCTCAAGTCATCAGTACCGCCTGGCTTTGACAATAAAACCTGAAATTTTTGTTCTCAAGTCTGTTGTTTGCATACACTCAATTTGCCTTTAGGTTATCCTCGTACACTGGCACAAGTGAAACTAGTTGAAGATATTGCTCCTATGAATCTTGTTGCGGAATTAAAGGTGGAACAAGTTCTGCTACTACGACAGACTTTTAATAATTCTCAACATCTTAGGTACCAAAGAAGGTGCTCATTGATCGATTATCAAAGCAGTTAGTTCATTCAGCTTCGGGACGAGCTTACAATCTTGATTACAATCCTCCTAAGGAAGAGGTTAGATCTTTGCAATTGATCTCTATCCTCTCTAACTGGATCGTATGTAGGGAAAAGACGATGTGACTGGAGAACCATTGGAAAAGCGCGAGGACGATGTAGCAGAAGTAGTTCGCAGACGAATAGAAGTTCATGATAAGACTGAAAGCAAAGTTGTTGACTATTACAGGTGAGACTTCATCTCTCGTCAGCATCACTCCATATAGCAAGGTCTCATTTTCAGGACAAAAGGAATTCTTATGACATTGAGCGGAGAAAGTTCCGAAGTCGTGTTCCAAGCAATCTCAGACGCTATGAAAGAACTGATGAATAAACGTGCGGTTGGCTAAACGTTGTTGACGCTTGCAGCTACACACATGTTTCACGTCTTTCTTCCTGTTTACTTCTTACCTCCAACCTTCACATTCTTGCTAATATATTTTATTTTGCGAATATAACCGAAGACTCTTTTTTGCAGAAGCACTGTAACTGATGACAAGTTTTTTCTTCGAATGGATGATTGAAGTGCCATTCTTCATGCTAAAGGTCTCATCTCAGTCTCGTTGTAAATTCTCGTGCATGTCTTTGAATCCTAATGGTATGATCTTCTAACCAGTTTCCAGTATGTTAGGATTTACAATACCAGTGAAAGCTAGACATTTATATGACATATGGGTAATCTCATGTAGTTGTCAGAGTTACTTTACTCTTCGTTTTTGTCGTTGTATATGGTTTTGTTTTCGAGTTTTATTTGTTCAAGAAGTATCATGTAAAAGTTTTGATAAGATTCTCATCTAACTTCTTAATTTTGTTCCGAAATTCTAATCTCTTGCTAGGTTAGAAGTTCTTTACTTTCCCTACCTTAAAGGCACCGTCCACCCAAACTGGGGTTGGTGAGATTATGATACCTAGCAGCTGTGGGGCCCCTAACTGTATGATTGACCAACTCGCCTAAAGTTGCTTCCGAAGTGAGAAAATTGCTTCGGAAATTGCTTCAGGTTACGGTTCACGACGTTGGCTCCTCCCCTTTCGTGTGGGCGTGATGTTCGTCCCGCCCATTCGTGCATGCCCAACCAATCACCGTATCGAAGAAATCGCTCCACAGGTTCTGAAAACGGGGTTTTTTGCGATTTTCGCGAATTTTCGACTCGATATTCGGAATCAGGGGTATGAGAAGGCCCTGGAACGGCAAAAACATGGATGTCGAAGTTTTGGACAGTGCCTTTAAAGGCAGTGGATCGGCAAAATCCAACAACTCGGGATTTTAACGCGGTAGGTTCCTTATCGCCCAACTATGAAAACAGTGCAAGCCCAGTTGCACAGCATGCTTTCCCTGCCGAGAAAATCGCTCTCGAACTTACACGCGCAGGCCAATCTTGCACGCATCTGGACGAGTTGGCAATTTCCTTCTCACCATTGGAGGCTCCCGCCGCAACGCTATAACCATTGGGTCATGCCACGATTTAGCGTTATCGGCCTTGGTCCACTCGTCCAATATCATAGGAAAGGGCATTAAAAAACGCTCATTTTCGCCGTTTTAAAGCATTTAAAAGTGGATTTTCGGGATCAGCGTCACGGCCCGGCACACGTTGGTTTGGAGGTTTTTAGGAGACGAAGTCCCCCATGACTTCGCGAAAATGTACGAAGTCTCTCTCGACGTGAAAATCGGTAAGGAAACCCTTATTCAATAGCAACAATAGCAACAAAAAAGCGAAAAAAGCGCATTTTGAGGTATGTAATATAACAAAAAAGCAAAAAGAAAACATTTCGAGTCGATTAAAGGCTCTGCATTGGGTATAGTACCATTTTGATGCTGGGAATGTCGAAAATCTCCTACGCCAACCAAATCTGTAGCCTCAACAATCCTGCGATGCATCTCTCGCCACATATTTCAAAGGACACCGTAAGTGATTGGAGCGCGATATCTATCAACGCGTACCAACGCGTACTACTTTTGACTCAAAAAGGGGAGAAGCAACGGTTTGATCCGCTCTCTTCACTATAGGATAGATTTTTGACCGTTCTAGTCGTCCAAATCAAAAAGGTGCAAAACTTATGTGAACTCTCCGATATTTATGCTCCGAACCAACCCAATTGGTTTGGTAGTTGATCTAGAAACCAACAAATTCGAGAGCGGATATTAGGACACATAAGATTTGGGAACTTTTTGCATAACATAGTTTGGAGTAATATTGTATACACATAGCCCATATTCGGAGCCATGGAATTGTTTGTGCGCTGTAAACAAGCCATTTGTTTGTTTGAGTCTTGCATTTATAATTCGCGCGCTTGCGAAAGAACACGTTCAACTCGTGAAACCTGACATGTTCGTCGTGTTTTTTGGCGCTTCCTCCAGGACCTCATAAAAACGATGTCCCCGTTGCCTCTAACTTCAGAAACGAAGTCCAATTTGACCCCAAACCATCGGTGCCGGGCCCTTATCAGCGTATTGAAAAACACCAGGTAAGCGCAAATTTGACTAGGTTGAGATTTGCCAAGCCACTGCCTTTAAGGAGATTCTGGAGAGTACGTGCTTTTGAGTTTAGAGTTGATATCAAAGTTTGCTAGATTGTTTACAGACTCATCTAAGGCCTCTGCATGTTTAGCGATTCATAGCAGCGGATGTATCGTCGTCTCTCCAATCAAGCGCTCTTTTGTTTCTCTTACCATCTGCTGTCTCTCCCATGCAAGAGCCATGTTGGTCGGACGCAAGGGCGCCCAGTCTTTGCGTGTCATGAATCGTATATACATCTCCGCTGGGGGGGGGGCAGGGAATAGATATCTGTACTCTCCTCTGCATACCTATTTGAGGAAGGTTCTCTTATAGTGATACCTGAGCGTGATGGTTGCTAGATTGCCATGCGTTGAGATTCTGGTTTGTTCTCCCTTGGGGAATCACGCGGATCAGCTATTATATTCAAAGTGGTTTCTCATCCCCTAAAAAACGTCGTAGTTGGTAAAGTTGCACAGAGATCTATTATGGCACTGATATTTGACCACTCCTGTGAGCTAGGGACTGAAAAAACGCGAACTCACAATTTCTATGTCGTGGCGAAAATATGCTTATTAGGGCCATAAGCGATTCTCACAAGGAAAGAATACCAGGTCGCAGTGGCGAACCGCAATGATATGCATATCATTAGATGCCTCATGAAGAGCTGATTTCAAATCTATCTGCTACGAGCTTCTCTAGAAGAATCTGTGGGCGTTAGAAGATGCGAGATTGTTGGGATTTTAATGCGTAATGCGCTTCAAAAGCTAGCTTAGGAGTTTCAGTTTGCATGGTTTTGAGTACACTGACTACAAGAAATGCATATATACACCGAACACATGAATAAGCGTTTTTTTAGCAAGTAGTTCTTGAAAATGAGGCACTGAATGTCTGCTAAATTTGGACATTCAAACGCCCATAGCTTCTTCTAGAAAAGCTCGTAGCAGATAGGAAGAGTAGATTTGGAATTAGCTCGCATCTAATGAGGTGCATTTCGGTTCGCCACTACGATCTGGTATCCTTCCCTTGTCGGTATTTATCTTTCTCTTTAAATAATACACGTGAACGTGGGCCAAATCAGGAACACAGAGCGGATTTCGTCAGTGTTTTATTTATATGCTCTGTAAAATTTTGCCAAAATGAACGCCGAGATCGTAGGTGTGACTATCATACTCTGAGCAAGAGGAGCATGCTTTGCGTAGTCGAGTAGATTTTCCGCTCAATATAGTGTGTTCGCACTGTAGTGAAATGCGACAAAATTTGCTCGTAAATAATTAGCCATGCCAAATAATGCCGGCATTCTGCGCGCGCAGTTGTCACAGGCATAGCTTTTTCTTCACGCGTTTACCGCATTTACCGCAATTCATCTACAGTACAAGCACACTATATTAAACAGAAAATCTACTCGACTGTACGTTTGATAAACAACCTCATGAACGAATTAATCAGAGCGCGTTCGAACGCATTTATTTTTAATCAAACGTATGCAAAGCGTGCGCACGGCTCTTAGTCAGCGAAGAATAATACTTATGGTGCTCGAATTGCACATCGTCAAACTTTTAGTGTGTACCGATCACCACCAATGCACCTAGAAGAGGATTTATCCTGGTTATTTGGCACTAAGCATGCTGTGATATCTATCAGGGTATGTGCTGACATTGACTTCCTCATAGCCGTGTCATTACTTGCCAGATTAACGTAAAGGTCATGCCAAAGTATGACCTGCTGTGATATGAGTGTGTTTATCTCCCAGATGTACATCAAGTTACTTTGCTCCGTCTGTTATCGTCAGTATTCTACCACTGTCCCAAAGCGACAAGTCGTCTAACTCAATAAATCTGCCAGGCTAGTGTATTGTGCACACCTGCAGATATTACTACCAAGGCGACAACTACGCTCAAGGGTATGTCAACGTACGTCAGCCTAACATCTCTGTGCATCAGCCAAACAAGGTCGATACCATGCTCCGCTTCCAAGGATATGAGAGCAGAAGCCACAATGGAGCAACAACGACTCTACATCTCCACGTGGAAGACGTGAAGAGATATGCCAATAGTCTCGCGGAACTACTACGAAAGTACGCGAGCCTTGGTGAGAAAATTCTATCTCCAGTCTATGAACAGGAGCGGCAGAAAGTATGCATTCAAAATCTGCACATACTACCAAACCGCATAATCGACTTCATACTGGGCTTACACTTGGTACAATCGAAAATCGACGCGCTAAAGAGGCTGTATTCAAGCGAGTGCAAAATTAATTAGAAGTTAATGGCAGAAGATTTGGATTCACTTAACAAAGAGGCGGGTCATTTCCAGATTGTTATCGATGCCCAAATCTTTATTCACACACTAGAAGAACGCGAAATATTAGGTTGTGTAAGAAGTTCTGTCCCATTCTTCCTTCGATTTTTTCTTAACACTTCGCGCGATGTTCTGCCAGTTGTTTATATGCATTTGAAAGCTCTAACCCTTCTCTACTAAAACTTTCATTTGGTTTTTTACATCAGAAAGAGTTTTGAAAGAGTTTTACAGCGTCAAATTTGGAAAATCAAACAGAGAAAAAATCCATTTTCAACAACTACGTTACGTCGCCCTCCAATTAGTCAGAATGTCTACGAATGAGCCCGAAAAAATTGCTACACGTAAGCAAAGATTGTTATGGCTTCTACTGCGCTTCAGGACTGCCTAAAACTTTTCCAAAATCATTTCTGTAAACTTTAGAAAAGTCTTCTTTTTAACGCCTCTTCAACGTTGACGTTCGGCATCCTCTAAAGGCATCCTGAGGGAAGACGGTAGGCGGATCGTTTAGAAAAGACAAGAGATGGTTTGTGGCTCCAAACTTAACGAATTCATAGGCTAAATACTCAAAATTCGAATCTTGGGAGCCACACAGCTTGGGCCTCGAGGCGGCGAACATCGGCGTGAACAAAGTCTTGCTTTGCCGACTTTTGAAAAAATGTCATTAAATACACGGTGGAAGGAAGGGAACAAGCGCAAACAGTGACAGAATGAAGTGTAAGAGTCTAATAGATTGTTTTGCTTGTTGTCAAGCTTGTTTAATAAGTTTTACCAACGAAAAGCGAGAAAAATTTGGAGGGAAAAGTGTTAAAAATTGATTTTTCGGCTCTTTGAATTTTTTGTTCCAATGATAAAAATCTTTTTCAAGCTCTTGCTATGTTCGGGAATGATGCATATGAGCCTGCAGAGCAAACTTGGAGCTTTCAAAAGCATATACACTTTATCTCAATTTAAGTCAATGTTGTCGTGAAAAACTAAAACAAAAAATGGGACAGAACTTATCACACGACCTAATAGATGCGAAGATAGAATTGAAGAACATAGAACACAAAAAATTCTGCCCATCAATTTTCAAAAGCGGCAATGAGCGATTACCTAAACCCAATGTTTTTCTGCCTAGAAATCAGTCGGGCAACAAGGATTTAGCACTAGGCGACTCTCTCTCAACCGACACACCAGCGATGAAGGAGTAAACTCCAACAATTCAAGATGAAGACGAAAACGAAGCCAAAAATTCTTATACTATGGTAATGGAAGCCGCTTTTTGGAAGCTGGTTTCAAATATAAAATTTCCACTTTACTCTGATGCTTCTTTCCAAAGTTATCCCATGTAAACCGTTATGACCGAATCCCCAGTATTTGTTAGAAATGTGATTACACCGCCAAAAAAGCTGAATACACTCGTAAAAAGTTGTGTAGTGGAATCAGCCTGCACGAAAACCCTAGTACACAATTTTTCAGATTTTTTCAAAAAAATTTTGCCAGATGGCATATTTCACAATGGATCCACATGCTAGAAGTTCATACCATAATCCTACAGTAATGAAGAGCGATCGGTGCTTCGCTCCATACTACGAACTAAGCTGAACCTAACTCTACAGAATGGTACTTGGTTGGCAAAAAAAGACCCATTGGAAAGAGAGATATTGACGATTGAAAAGTGTGTACTTACGTTTGGGAACCCTGTATATACAGGGTGTCCCAAAAAAATGTATCGAACGTTTGATCGTTAATACCTCTCTTCCCAAGAAGTTTTTTCCTTGCTTCAGGTACCAATCTGTAGAGCTGGCTTCAACTTAGATTTGCATTATAGAACGAATCCCCCATTTCTCTTCATTGCTGTAGGATTACGGTAGAAACTTGAAACATTTGGTGTCAATGTGGAAAAAGCCGCCGTTTCAAGATTTTTCAAAAAAAATGTGAAAACTTGTGTATTGGAGTTTTCATGGACGCTGAGTTCAATACTTAACTATTCATAAAATTACGAAGCTTTCTTAACGGTGTAACCTCACTTTTTAGGAACATTGAAAAAATGGCCGCTACCTCTTACCTGGCATAACTCTTCAATGAAGCATCATAATGAATTGGGAACTTTACAGTTATAATCAGCATCCCTAATTAGCCTAGCGTAAAAGTTTTCAGGCTGTTTTGTTTCCCTTCTGGGGCAAAATATGGCCTTTCATTGCTTAAAACCCTCTTTGAAGTTTCTACCGTAATCCTACAGTAATGAAGAGAGATGAGTGATTCGTTCTATAATACAAATCTAAGTTGAAGCCAGCTCTACAGATTGGTACCTGAAGCAAGTTAAAAGACTTCTTTAGAAGAGAGATATTAACGATCAAACGTTTGATACATTTTTTGGGACACCTTGTATAGTGGTCCACATGAAATGTGACGCACAAAAGCTTTCGTAACTTTGCTAATACTCAATAAAAATAAAAGTTTCTATTTTCATTTGATAAACAATAAAATTCTGCATAAGTCCTCTTAGATTACTTACAAGAAGTCCATCTCCGCCTTTGATGACAGAATTTATTTTGCTCGGAGAAATTTTCAAAATGTGTGCAATGGTTTTTGGAAATTTCATCCCAGGCTCTCACTGGGTCTCCTTTAGCAAATCTAATGGCCTGGGTTTGGAAGAGCAGACTTTTTGCTTATAGATAGAAAAGGCGGAGAATTTGTGGATTCAAGATTGTTCGATTCGAAAGGCCAAAATTGTTTGTTCGTATGTGACAAATATGAATTTTGATGGACTGCGAAAAACCATTTTTTGGTCTATTTCATTCCAGGTTTCGGAGATATTCGTCTTTCCATATTCTTTTGTCCCGTTGTGCTTGTTCCCGACTTCGGTTCTTAGTAAAATTTGGTCAAGCTTGAAGGTTTATTAAAGGCAGTCGCCATAGCAACAAAAATGGCAATCTTTCGAGATTTTGGAAAAAGCATTAGCAAACTCTGAAGGGCTGTGGCACTTTCTTAATTCAAAGGAAATACTTTAGACGCTTTTGGAAATTTTTAGCATGACTAGATACTAATTTACAGCGAAAAGAAGAAATTGAAGTTGTCCATCGTTCCATCGTTTGAAGGCTGGAAAAAATGACATTTTGCTCTCTTGCTCACCCATCCTTGAACCAACAAACACTCTTTTCTGTCGGCTGAAAGAATAAAGTCCTTCAAAACCAACAAAAGCTTCTGATTTCATTTAGTTTCTGCAAAGTTATAATTTTTTTGTTGTGTCACACTTCATGTGGACCACCCTGTAGAATTTGAATACAAAAAATAAAAACTGAGGCTTCTAAATTTCACAAAATTCCTGTTACATTTTTTGATGATCAAGATTCCAAAAATCTTATATTGTGCATGATGACGGGGTGCAAAGCATCTGTCGTCCGATCGCAAATCACCCACTTCATGGGTGAGAGTCGTTTTATGGCCATATTTGTGAATGGCAGGCATGTTTGTATTCCATAGTCTTCGGTAAATTTGAGATGGACAATCATATTTGCACACGTTCATCTGAGTTGATGGTGCGCTGGGTTGGCGCATCGCATTCCACGGAGAATGTCATGGAAAAATTCTAAAAATTATTTTCAGCTACTCCGCATCAAATCCCATATAATACACACAAAAGGAGTTTTCTACTTTGAGTTTTGGGTTTTTCTGTTGTAATTTTTACCCCTCTGACACGCTAGCGGCACTAAAGTGCCGCCGTAAAAGAGACGGATTGGCCGTAGTTGCCGGGGTTGCTGACAGGGCCCGGCACAGATCGTCTAGAAGCAGGCTGGACTTCGTTTTTTCGGGGTCCGGGGCGGAGCCCCGGAAAAAAATTTTGCACATGCTCAAAAGCGATATATGTCGTGCAAATTTGCATATGCTGTGTGCGAACTGGTATTTGATCGAAAGCTCATTTTCAGAGGATGGAGCTCATATTTGCAATGTGAGCATGAGTAATTAATTGCCAACTTGCATGCATTGCGTGCCGCAGACATTTGGTCAGAAGCTCATTTTCAGAAGAAAAAGCTCATATGTGCATTCTGAGCATTAATAATTCAACCGGCAGCTTGCATATACTGCTGCTGCTGATATTCAGTTAAAATTTTCTTCCAGAAGATTGAACTCGGCTATTACTTCGAGAAGACACTTCAATCCTGGTTAGTTTTAAATATCGCTGAAAACTTTCTGAAAATCTACAGTGCATGAAACTTTATATATAGTATATTTTGCACATAGTAAGTAATAGTCATAGCACTCAGGAAATTTTTTTTACTAATGAAACTTCATGCTTAAATCATCGTAATATTGTGAATATAAACGAAAGAGTATTTTAATGAACACAAATTTTGCAGTTGAATCAACAAAAAGAGCAGAATGCCCCTCCACCAGAAGAACCTGAACCACTCAGACCACCACCCGACTCTGACGAAGAAGTGGAAGACCAGTTCGAAAATATCGGAAATGAAAGGGTGTTAGTAAACGTAGGAAGAAGGCGGGAACCAGAAGACCTGCAACCAACAATTGGAATCAGAGCGGATAATTAGGCTAAATGCAAGATTGGAAAATTTGGAAGGAAAAATAACCACAATCGCGGTGAGTTATAGATAGTAAATCCGAATAGTACGTAAAAATGATTCTAATAAAATAAGATTCTAATAAAATAGATTAGCAATGAAGAGAGACCATATTTTCTTTAGCAAAAGATGGCAGTGAAGAACTGAAAAAGACCCTATTCATTTACACATGGCAGGATAATGAGAAAATCAAGAAAACATAAATAGTGCATGTATCATACATTCCATTCCAGCACGCAACGCAGTTTCACACGAACCAACTGCAAGTTTGGAAAATTTTTACTGGCAGGAAAAAACGGAAGGAAAGCAATTTGGGGAAGGAATGGAAAAAATGGAAGCATATGTGCAAAGGGAAAAGGAAGAGAAGAAAGAGAGGGAAAGACAGCAGCGATTGTCATTGCCTGGACAAAGTGGAGTTCAACGTCAGGGACCGTGCATATTATGCTTGTGACCATTTTGCGAGTGGATGTCCCGAATATGCAACACTAGAAGAAAGGTACCATCGCGTCCATAATCTGAATAAATGTGAAAGGTGCCTCAAGCACGCAAACCATTCAGTCACTGCGTGCCCAACATCTTTATGTTTTTACTGTGATAAGGCGGGGAGGCAAAAAGAGGCTAATAAGCACCACTCTGCTTTTTGTCCTCGTGCATTAGTGTGTAATGGGAAGATTACGCATTACACGAGGATTTTAACATACTTTTACTGGGAATTTGCGATTTACAAAACAAATACAAAAATACAAACAAATACAAATACAAACAGATACAAATTTAAAAACATCGGGTTTAGGTCGATCCGTCCAAGGTGCTTATGAACTTCGCCAGAGGAGTGCTAGTGGCTCTTTTACTTCTTTTTCTTCCTGGAGCGGAGGCGGGTTATATCCCCAGCGAGGACGCGGATCGCCCTATAAATATGGTAAGAAAACTACAAATACAAATATAAACTACTACAAATACAAATACATACAAAATACTATTTTCAGAAGGTCCAGTGCGAGTCTTCCGGACAGCAAACCAACAGAGACCCCGTAGGATACGTCATTAGTGCAATTGCTCCAGCATTCTATTTGATCTTGTTTTTGGTTGGTCACAAATATAAATTTTTACAAACAATTTATTTTTCATACTTCAGGTGCTGAATAAATTTGGATTCGCGCTACCGGCACCAGCACCAGCACCAGCACGCCCAGCAGAATCCGAGTCGGCTCAGCCGCTTATCAGTCCCCCTAACCAGCCATCACCGCCAGCGGCGGTAATGGCTGGGATTCCAATCCCAGCCGCAGCGCTCCTAGCGCCCCAGGGATTCCCCATGTTGACTTCAGGGGGGTGTGCATCTGCACCCCCCCCCCTTCTGAAGTCAACATGGGGAATCCCTGGGCATTTTTTCACCCCAAATTTTACAAGCAACCGCCCTACCAGCCGCCCTACTCGTGAATCTATGCTATTCTCTAACACGAATCTTTATTTTTCTCGCTGATCTCTTTGAATAACATTGATCTTCCTTTTTATCTCCTCAAAATAACCTCTTCTTTTCAGATCTCATTCGTATAGAAACATTTTTCAATTCTTTGGTTTTTTTGAAAGTTGTTTTTTTGGAGAAATTGGTTGAATAAAGTTTTTTGTGTATACTTTTCTTTAATTTTCACCACACAGTCGGAGGGTGGAGGGGGGGGGGGGGGAGGTAGGGCAAGGGTCAAAGGGGACTTCATAAAATTCTCGAAAGTCAGGGGGGACTTCGTTTTTCAAAAGGCTAGAAACGGACTCGTGCCGGGCCCTGGTTGCTGAGGTTGCTGGAGGCGGGGCCACTAGAGAGCGCATAAGAGCGCACACACGAAGATTGCTATGAGTCCTACAACGACCGACAACCCTGGCAACAGTTTCCGGCAACCTATAGCCGTTACCAGAGGTGCTAAAAAACAACCTAGAAGAAAACAGGGAAGAAACACAACCACATGCAGAGGGAAAAATCGAAGAAAAAAATTAAAAACTTTGAGTATCCATGTTTACAAAACAATTGTAAATTTGCTGGCTATTTATTTGCGGCAACAATCATGCTTATGTAGGCCCTATTGTGCCCTACGTAGTATGAAACAAATTTGAAGGCTTCAAGAAGACACTGGATATATTCAGTATAAAAAAATGTAACGGAAATTACCGCCAACGTAAACGATGAATATGATGTGGCAGGTAATTCGTGACACTTACTTAATACAGCAAGTGGAAAAAGAAGGGTAATCTGCTTTCTGTTAGTTCACAAGGAGCAATATTCATCAAACTTCAGCTCGCTGTTTGGGCGCGTTACACTGCCATGCACGTTCCGGACAGGCAAGAGCGCTCAACTCGTATTATACGAAAGAATGGTTAGCATGGCCCAAACGGGCAGCAGAGCCTGGTCTGTCGAACGGAGCCTACCGTGCCCGACATGGCCAAACCCGCCAGATCGGACCCTCGAGGTTCAACACAATATGGCAATGGTAAGAATTTCTGTAATTTCTGTTATCCAATCCGGCCTTCTATTATATACAAATCGATGCGCACTTTTCGATGAGCCAAAAAATAACAGTTTTGATTACTTTGCACATTTCTGCATTTCTAACTTATCTTTTGTGTCATGAATAGTCGTACAATACAATAATATTCAATGCTTACTAGGTTTAGAACTTGGCCGCTTTCGGCACTTTTTAGAAAGATGATTCACTCCTCAATCTGACTTTGCTATTGTTGAAGTGATTAAAGGTGTGTATAAATACAACTGTGCTCGATGACCGCAAGGAAAGGAAAACAACAAAAACTATGGTTTTTCATGCGTTTGCGATATGCAGAGTTTATGCCAGCATGCGTCTTTGATCTCGCCCGCTCGCACTGCTGGCGTGCTGCTCTTTACAGTAGGATCCTTGAATGAGAGATGTAAGAAAGTTTGATAAATAGCCCCAGTGCCTTTACTTGTGAAAAAGTGAGTAACACACCTCCATTCTCGGATATGCCAGCGTCTATATCGCCTCACTTCCAGCGTTGATACCAGCGAGCCATTGTAGTCTTGGTGGTTTTCTCATAGCCCATTACGTCTGTAGTAACTTGAATGGTCTCATTGTACTGCGCAGATGCTGTGTAGGGAAATGTAATTTGTTGAAGTGGTTAGCTTCTCATTTCAGTAAGTATAAAAATTACCGGATATATGAATAACTTTGTGCAAGTATTTGCTGAATGAAAATAATATTTTTTACATCATTTAAAAGATTCATCATCCTTATGAAAAAACCTACGGTTATTTTCTAAGTGTCCCATTACTTTTTCTTTCAGTCAGTATTGAAAATTCTGATCAAGCTCCATGAACTTTCCCTACACAGCATCTGCGCAGTACAATGAGACCATTCAAGTTACTGCTCTACACATCCACTTTGAAAGGCATGAAACACTGAATCCAGGATCCAGATCTGCCATGAGTATCCGTTCGAGGACACAATTAATATACAATTCAAACATTCACTCGCTGCTGACTCACATAACACTAAGAAATAACGCTGGTTTTACGCTATTCATGCATTCAAATTTTTGCTCATAAAAAGACTCATAACACCTTGCCCGCAAGCCCGCAGCGGATAATGAAAGCTGAATTGGTGGTGATTTATGCCTTGCGGTACACTTCTCATCTCTTAAACTCACTTGGAGTAACCATTCCCTGTCAGCAACATTTCGTCTATTTGAAAGTTTCAATATTCCATCCATACAGGTAATACTCGAGCGGTCTTTTGCGCATTCGGAATACTTGAAAGAGTATATAATATAATTGTCAAAAAGGATTCACCTCTCTATCGCTTCCACAACTCAAAATCCTAATTTCTGTTACATGCATGGAGCATGATAAGCGCTTTCAGAAGCCACACACTTTACTAAACACTGCATGAATTTTTAAAAGTTGAAAAATTCAAAACTTGATTAAAAATGCGATTGAACTTATCGCACAACCTCATAAATGTATTCCAACTAATCAATGGAGTAACTGATAGCCAATAAGAAATTGCTGGCGCTAACACATATGTATTTTTTGCCAGAGTGCGGTTCATGATTAAGCGAACATCTCATTGTGGGAGTTTGAAAAAAAAACTCGAAAAAGCGTTAGTACTGCGTGAAAGAGGATAGCCGAAAACGGTACACGCGGCACAAGAATGACAAGCGGTGCAATCGCAAGAATGTTTTGCGCGGAATGCGAATTTTTAGCGGTTCTTAATTATACGACTTCAGACGAAGGTCATTTGGTCTGCAATCTTGTGAGTAAAATTTTTTTTGTAAATTCACAATAGTAAAGTAAGAGATATGTGCTAAGCAGTGAACAGCGCAGTTCAAAAGAGGAGGGGTGGAGGACATCAGGTCGCCGAAAGAGGGCGGCCCCGCGGTCATTTGCGACAAATACGCACCCTGGTACATACGCGGACATGCGTTCCTGCAGGGAATCCGCGCGAGACTCTTCCAAATTCGGCGACCTAATATCCTCCACCCAAAGAGGAGTTTTACTTTTCAGATGCTCAAAATATAATACTTTTAGAGATGCGCGTCAGGAAGTCGGATTTTCTAGCTTCTGCCTCTAGATTAGCTTCCCATACCTTCGATAGTCTAGAGACAGGGCGTCAAAAGTGAAGGTTGTTTGAACATCTACCCTCACAAAAAGTGAAGGTTGTCTATAGAAGATTAGAGAAAAAGAAAAGACGCAAAACATATACAAGGGCAAGAGAAACTGCTGAAAACCGGATAAAAACGCTGCAAAGAGCTTTGAAATCTTTCTATTAGCGGCTTTACAAGGTGCAGGATTTTCGTCCAGGACCAGGAGTTCGCAACACGGGAGAAAACGAGGAAAAGCTAATTTCTTTTTTGTGATTGTTTGAAAAAAGCCATTGGAAATAGTGGTTATCAAGAAGAACAAAACAAGAAAGAGATTGGTAATAAGTACGCAAACTTTCTTTTCTCTAAGTCGAAATGCATGTCAAGGCCAAATTTAGTTTTTGATGCGTCCGTATTTTTACCCCCGCATTGACGTTCGTGTTTCCTGGGACGTTGTCTGGATTGTTGGGCTTATTGTTTCGAGCAACAATCGTCCAAGCTGGAAAAAAATCGCTGCGAAAGCACTGGAACAGAACAAGTTAAATAAAACCGCACTTTTTACGATTTTTCGCAAAAAATTTCACCATAATCAAAGAGATAAGGGCTGGGTGGTTGTCTGCATTATGAACAGAAACAAGATTATAGATTGCATGAAAAAACCGCATGAAAAAAGTTGAACTAGAAGAAAAACAAGAGATTTTCGAAAACAAGGTTTTTGCCGGATTTCTCGACCAAATCAAATAATATGGGTTTGGGACATTGTTAGCATGAAAATAGAGATCAAGAGCTTCAAAATGATATAGCTTCCTAAAATTGGGTTCGAAACAGCGAAGAAAAGGGTACCAGAGCTAAATGCCCCGCTCCCCGCGTTTGGGGTAGCGAGGTAGCGCGCAGCGCGCGGAGACGCAGACGAGCAGCGGAGCCAGACCGGAGCCGACGGAGCATTTGGCTCTGGTCGTAGATCTCCGCGTGGTCTCAACGAAACCCTGCAACATTTTACAATGACCGCCAAAAAGTTGCGGACAAGTCACTTTTCATCGCTCATTGTCGGATGGAAAACAAAGATGAATGATTGGATTGCATGAGGTGATAGAGCTCTTCAAGAGCTACAACTCACACATTGCACTCCTGGAAAACTTGTATTATAAAAATTTTGGAAATCTTTTCATAATTCTTTGACGCAAAAATTTTCTTTTAGGTCTTTTCTCGGGGCAAAAACAGAGGTTTTTCGGACAGGCAAGCACACTATGTTGTAGAGCTCATTGAGGACAATAATTGGGTAGTGGTTACTACCAAAAAAATCCAAGCTTGAATTTTATTTCGCTTTTTTTAAAAATCAACTTCTAATTCCCTTTTGCATGCATGCATGCTCTTGACAGTGCGTGCACATGACCCCACCTGCACCTCACCACTGACTTGCACTGCTTTGCAGGGTTGTAGCTAGGCCGGCAATCACTCTACGAGCCTGCAAGTAGGCTCATTTGAAGTAACATGACTTCCTCGACACGATGATATGCAAATGTGTTGGGTTTGAGAAATCTTGGGTATTTGACGGATGGTGTTGATGATTTATATCATCAACCCAATCCACTTCATTTTCCACATCGCCTATGGAATTCCCGTAGGCTGAATTGTACGCCACTCATTCTTGAGTATCTAATCACTCAAGAATGATTGGCACCTGTGCACCAGGAGTGTAGCCGAACGGCGGCAACTCCTTTTAAGCCATGTACCCCTCCCAAGTTGCACATTGTACCCGGGCAAGCTCCGCCTTCTATCTATGTATATAAGGAGCCCCCGACTGTATTATAGATCGCTCTCAACTAGTCTACGCCAGGGTGAATAAAACATTCCACACAACTTCGTTTCCCATACTTCGCTTGGTACACACCAAATTGGTACATCGTCCAGTGAACTTCCTTGCATTTCCCCTCGGACATCAAGGCCTAAAAGACCCGCGTGGCAAGAACTGAATATTGAACCTCTTGTTGCGCGCTCTTTTCGTAAGAGACCCGAGAGTAGTAGAGAAAAAAGTCGGTGCAAAACTCCATTGCAGATTGAACCCCTTTCGCGAGCTCTTTTCGTAAGAAACCAGAGGGTAGTAAAGGACCAGTTGGTAGTAGCTAAATACTTAATTTCTGAAAACTTCCCGTGCGCTCGTTTCGTAAGAGACCAGGGAGTGGAAAAAATTTTGCGCAGCAAACACCACCACTACTTGTAAAACTCTTTTCGCGCGTTTTTTTCGTAAGGAACCAGAGGGTGAATCAGTTTGTGTGTGCACTTCCAATCTCACTAATCTCTTCGCGAGTCCTGCAAAGGAACCAGAGTTAGAAAAAAAGAGATGTCAACGGAAGAAAGAACAAGAACCAAAAGTCTTACTTGTTAAGCTTCGAAGTTCCACCAAGAACTCAAGCTCTCAATCCTCACGGTACAGGTTCAACACACCTTACCGTCCAGCACAGCGTTCAAGCCAGCTAGGCGCGCTTGCTGACAGCTAGTAGAAGGTCGACACTCAATTGCCAGCTCACTAAACGACTTCCTCGCATCTATCAAGGACAGTTGTCACAAAAGATCAGCCCTGCTGAAAACAGAAGCTATAGCAAAACCTCAGCTTTCTGTGAAATGCAAAGAAGATAAAAGAAGACATAAGGGGTATCAAAAGATGACGCACTCCAACTTTTCAAGATCAGGATAACAATGCCTGCAAACTCGTAAAATCCCACAAGTCAATCTTCTCAACTCTCTACAAAACGCTGTGAAGCTTCAAGAGACGCAGATTAACTCCGCAATTGAGTACATCAGCGCACGAAATGAGGAAAAAGAAAGAGAGTAATTGATGATGGAGCTCAGCAAGCACTTAGAACTGGAGTCACTTGATCTAGAAGTGATTGTAGTGCAATGGCGGACAAGAATAGAATTCCGGCAACATGAACTGAAAGAACAAGGCGCACTTCTGCACTGGATGCTCCAAGCATACCGAGTCAACCAAGCAGTGATAATGGACAAGCTTGGAACCCGGACCGCAACGAAAGGCAGATCAAAATACAAAAACCTCTGCTCGAAATCCCTACGTTCTCCGGAAACTTCAGAAAGTTCAGCAGCTTCTGAACAGTATTCGAATCTCTCATCTACAATGCCGAGGAAATATCCGACGCGGACAAATTCTTGTTCCTGAAACAAGCCGTGGAGAAAAAGCAGCAGCAACCTTAAGCTGCATACCAGTCGTTGGAGAGAGATATCAGATAGCGATAGATATCTTGAAGAAACACTTCGATCGCTCCGCCAACATGGCAGACATACTCATAAACGAGATCGAAAAACTTCCCAGAGCGTCAGACAATCCGAAAAGTTGCCTTTGAAGCAATGAATGCAAGGATAATTCTCCTTGAACAGACGCGAACGAAGACGAGTGCAGACAGAGTTTGGCGTAGGATTATATTCTCCAAATTCCCCGAATCCATCTGTACCACCGCCATTCAAAAAGAAGCGGTACAAGATGATCCCTTTGATGTTGGCGAAATCTTAAATGCTATCGATGGCACTATTTCACTGCGGGAAACCACTTCGCTTACAACGGAAACTCTTTTCCCAACCAGTCATCGCCAGGACACTCAACAAATTGGACGGAGCAACAGAACAAGGTGGGGAGAAGATAATCACTTTTCGAAATACAAACGTCTGTGTTTATGTGGGCAGTCGCATTCGCCCTATACCTCCAAAGATAGGGGAACGGAACTTAGGTCCCCTGACAGCCAACTGAGATGTAATTTTGGAGGTCATGAGTTGTCAATAACGATAATTAACACATCTGCAGAGCGCTTGCTAGGCCCCGCCTCTATCCAGATACCTTTCGCAACCTAGCAGAGGTCCACCAGGACGCGCCCCGTGATAATGAAACGGGGATTTCAAACGAAATTGAAATGCAAAGTTCAGTATTGAAATTTCGCCAAACAAAGTGAAAACTTGGATTTAGGGGTTTTCAAGTACGCTCTTTTCAAATATGGAAATCTCATCTGCCTCAAAGCTCACCACGGACCGCTTACTAAGAATGAAACAGGGAATTTCATACAAATTGCATTTGAAAATTTAGTATTGAAGTTTCACCAAACAAAGTGAAAACTTGGACTTAGGGGCTTTCAAGTACGCTCTTTCCAAATATGTAGAGAATTTTTCCATAAAAACATGTACAAGGTTTGTAAAAAAATTTATTTTTTTGTATCAAACTTCAACCAATTCAAAAAAACATATCGTAAATATCAGAGAATTTCATCGTATTCGCTAGTGGAATTATTTTGATGCTTCACCGTTCCGAGTATCAAAATTTCTACAGTGGCAAATTCCATGAAAACAAAATTACGCTCAGGTAAGTGATAATGAATGGAACAAAGACATAGAGACACCATGATCACAGTTCGTCCAGCCATGGACAATAATTTGAGGTGTGAACAGGAATCCGATCTTACTGCCTGTAGCAGTGAGCAGTTACTCATGGCAAAACAAGGTTAAAAACGTGAAATTAGGCGATTTTATGCCAAAGAAAGGCTGAAAAGGCGGGTTTAGGCGACAGTTTTCGTATAAATAGCAGAAGGATTTGACAAAGTGAATTTTTAGAAACAGAGGTAATAGAAAATTATTGCAGCAAGATGTCGAAATTCGTATCGGAGAAGACCATCTAAGTACATTTGCTGAGCCATATATGAATATATAGATATATAGAGATAAAATAGTTATATGAAATATATGAACACAGACTAATCGATGAAAGAATTGAACGCAGTAACCTACCGTTACATCCTATGGACTTGCCTCAGGCTGTTTGACCCAAATAAACTCCGTTCACAATGCACGCATTGAAACTGCTTATGTTTTTTTTGAATTGATTGAAATTTGATACAAAAAAAATTGAATTTTTTTTACAAACCTTGTACATGTTCCTATGAAAAAATTCTCTACATATTTGGAAAGAGCGTACTTGAAGACCTCTAAGTCCAAGTTTTCACTTTGTTTGGTGAAACTTCAATACTGAATTTTCAAATGCAATCTGTAAATTCCCTGTTTCATTCTTAGTAAGCGGTCCGTGGTGAGCTTTGGGGCAGATGAGATTTCCATATTTGAAAAGAGCGTACTTGAAAACCCCTAAATCCAAGTTTTCACTTTGTTTGGCGAAATTTCAATACTGAACTTTGCATTTCAATTTCGTTTGAAATCCCCGTTTCATTGTCACGGGGCGCGTCCTGGTGGACCTCTGCTAGGTTGCGAAAGGTGTCTGGATAGAGGCGGGGCCTAGCAAGCGCTCTGCAGATGTGTTAATTATCGTTATTGACAACTCATGACAGTAAGAAAGACCGTCGAGGCAGCGTGGATTCCTCTCAGAAATCCTAGCATGAATAACAGAAATGAATGCGTGTCGATAACAACCGAACTCTTGCCTATCTTAACGATCTGTGAGCGATAGTCTGCACATATATAAGTGACGATCATAGGACAGCACTCAGTGTCGTCTGTCTCTTCGGTGCGGCTAAGTACTGACTCTACTGACTCTCACTAACACTACGGTGGATAAAGGTTCGTGTTCTGATCAACATGTCTCAGTACGCTGAGTGTGGGACGAGGTCTAGACTCGGCAGTGCGGAGAGGCGTTTGGCGGTCTGGTTTCGCAGATATAACGCTGCAATCTACTTTCAGGCCTCCGACGAAGACGAAATTGTCGAAACGTAAGGCCAGTAAAGAATTCCACCGTACAAACCTGACACTGGCATAATATCATAAAACAATTACTAACATATTCCCGAATACCAAGGTTTAGAGAAGAGAGAACATGGAACTTACTAATTGTGAAGAGTATCATTCGATAGAGCACAGTAAGCTCTACAAGATGACATTTGAGAATTGGCTTAAAAGCAGCGTCCAGGCAAGTTTGGACACATGAGGATCTCACGCAGATAGTAATTTTGGGCCCTTAACTAAGTCACTGCCCAACCGGCAGCTCAGGTAGTGCTCTAACGGCTGAGATATTTTCCTCGAAACTAGACCCCGCGATCGTTTTTCGCATGGATTCATGGCGCAAAGCGTGTGTCCTGGCGCGAGACTGCCATGAATCCACGCGCATCGCGGGGTCCAGTTTCGAGGGGAATATCTCAGCCGTTAGAGCACTACTTGCGCTGTCGCTTGGGCAGTGCCTTAGCCCCAAAAGTTCTTTCCACGTGAAATCCCCATAGGTCCAGATGTGCCTGGACGCTGCCTTTAAGCTATGGTTTACCCAAAGTTCGAAGCCAAAACATAAGAGCAACTCATAGTGTCAAAGGTCGGATTTTTTGCCCCAAAAAATCCCACGAAAAGGCAGTGTCTTTCCAAAAATTGGTTGCCGAGATTTTTGCATATCAAGTCTCCCTCTCTAACTCGATGCGGGTCCAAAATCGTAGGAAAACCCCCCCCCCTCACCCTTTCTTGAAAGGAGTTGTGACTTTTCAGCCTAGCTTTCGCCACATGGCAGCGACACCATAAAAATGGACGCTAAATGGAAAGATATGTTAAGCATAAGGAGGAAACCGGGAACATTGGCCGTGCAGGCCAAATCGTGCTTTGCGTTCCATTTGAGAGCAAATTTCTTGGCATAGAATCCCCGGATCGAGTGGGACTTGAGGTGATCGCCTGTTCAGGCGGTCCTCTAACGAAATATTGGAGACTCGCACTGCTCCAATTCTGGTGATACACCAACTATAAGCATAAAGTTGGGCCTTCGATATGCTTTAGTTTATGAGAAATACCAATTCCAAGCAAAAAAAACCGAGAAAGCGATATTTTTTCCGACCTCATTTTTGCCATAGCCTAAGGCCTAAGGCATAACTCGCGCGATTTCGGTCGCTACGCAATTTGGCACAACAGCGACTCTTCGCTATTCGTTGTCAACGCGCTGCCTTTATCAGAACTTTATACGTTTGCAATGACTTACACAAGCTACCCAAATATGCGTTCGAGAAGCGCGCACGATAGATTTGGAGAAATATGGTAGATCGCCAAGTCGCGTGAAAGTGGCGATTCGGCGGAATCGCGTGAGGTATGCCTTAGGCCAAAATGCTGCTGTTATTCGTAGCGATGTGATCGATCTGGAAGCTCCAATTCACTTCTTGTAGGCAATCAAGTTTGTAGGTTTCGGTACAGGTCCCATTGTCACACATGATTAATCTAATCCTCTGGAATCAATAAATCTTCAGGCTGCTTGTAACAAGTTCAAAATCCCTGTTTCATATTTAAGAGTGCATTTGTAGATGTAGACAGAGCCTGGTCAGGCGATTTGAATGAGACCAACTTTGCAATAATAAATTGTTCATCTTTATATTGGGGTGAGCGGTATACATGGGTAATTCGATAATTTTTCATAGAATGAATGAATATCGAATAAATCCGAAAAGGAAGAATTTCGAATAAACGAATATCGAATAAATTCGAAAATAAAAAATCTCGAATAAACGATTATCGAATACATTCGAAAAATCAAAAATATCGAATGAATGAATTTCGAATAAATTCGGAAAATCAAAAATATCGAATGAATGAATTTCGAATAAATTCGGAAAATCAAAAATATCGAATGAATGAATTCGAATAAATTCGGAAAATCAAAAATATCGAATGAAGAATTTCGAATATATTCGAACATTGGAAGTCGAATTTCGAATAAATATTTGAATGATTTATCGAATAATTAAAGCAATCACATCTCAAACTTGCCGACTTATCTGGCTAAAGCCGATCCAATCATAATCAGCCTTCTAGTATCCCCTATATCAACTCCTAGCTCAAAATTTTCCAAAAATTGCTTTTAATTAGCACCCTCACTTACCCCTTTGTACCAACTCCCAACCTCATAACTCAAGATTTTCCAAAAATCGATAAAATCGATAAAGTAAATTTTTATCCATAATTAGCACCTTCACTTACCCCTTGTAACAACTCCCACCCCCGCAGCTCAAACTTCTCTAGAAATCGATGAAGTTAGTCGATTGGCACTAGTCTATACATCAGCAAGAAGTCATGTTTCACCCATTCTTCCAGCTTTGTTTCTGTTTGCTTTTACGCGTCCATACCCTGCTTTATGGCAACATGCCGTAGCTGCCGTTTGTGTTTGTGCAGTATAGTAAATTTCTCATCTATTATAGTCTGTTTGAGTGCCAAAATTTTGCGGTAAAAAGCCGGCCGGGAAATCTTGGCACCGCAACACTATATTAAGCGAGAAATCTACTGATCTGAAAAAATGAGGCTCTGATAATCTAGGGGTGTGGCCGCTATCTTATCAGCTTATCTATCTCTTTGCTTAACTTTCATTACTAGATTCAATCCTTATGACCATTGAGCACATTCGTGACAATAAACTTCGAGATCAAACAACTATTTCGTTTCATTTGGGATTTTCTGAGAATTACAGCCAGAAGTCTATGGACGATGTGCACCAGCCATCTTCAAGCGGTCGCGAGCGTCGTGTAAGCGGCTGCACTTCGTGATCCTTGGGCGTTGTGCACCGTACGGGTAAGAACCGCATACACTTTGATCCTGCGGCTTTGTTCGACAGCAGACCTTATTTGTCAAACTTCCACTAGATTTCAAAGGCGTTTAGCAGAGTAAAGATAAAATTGGCTGGAGCTAAAATCTAAAAATGAGAAACATTGCAACTTGGTGTAAGCACCTAATGAGCTGCTCGGATTCATAGCGCTAGGTGTGCCATCTTTTGAAGCAATAAGGTGGCCACATATGTACTTAAATTCCACAAATGCTACGATACATGGCCTGTTCATCGGAGACTTTCGTCTTGTGTGGTATAAGCTAGTCGTGGACGAAGACATGTGGTTTCCTCCGTGAAGCGAGTACGAACGCCCCCCTATAACCCCGGACATACTGCAGGCATTTCAGTGGCGACGTGGTATGGCAACACTCAAATTGTCCAAAACCTAGTCTGGAAGTACAGAATGCAGGGCATTTATCTTTTTAGTATGTTGTACATGCTAAACATTTGTGGTAAGCTGCCATTACATCTGAAGACATTCCTTTACTCAGTATACACCAATTCGCAAAAAACTCCAAGGTAACGAATAGGCAGTTTTGCAATAATTTATGCGAGCAAGAGTGCTCACTAGTGTGAGTATTGCGTACCGCAAGCATGAGCAATGCAAAAAAAGAAGAACAAGCATTTCAAAACACTTTAAATATATGAACTCGGAACATGAGCTTGAATTTGATATCTTCTTTGCTGATTTGGTGTCAATAGCAGTGCGAACAAACTCATTGATCGAAGAAACATCAATTGAAATCCACATATGATTTTTTTACTGTCGCAAGCAGTCGGAAGAATGCGACTTTCCATACAGTTCAAAGGTATACCGGTTACAAAAGATGCATTACCGAATTTTTCGTTTTAAAACGAGGACGAAGTGAGCTTGATATTCAGCAGTTGGCTCTGCAACAAAGAATAATCTCAATACCGAGTACATTCGAATACGAATTCGAATAAACATTCGGATAAAATCTATTCGAAAGCCCGTTTTTGATTATTCGAGTTTTCGAATAATATTCGAAACCTCGTTTTTTGATTATTCGAGTTTTCGAATAATATTCGAAAACCTCGTTTTTTGATTATTCGAGTTTCGAATTTTATTCGAAACCTCGTTTCCTCAATTATTCGAGTTTCGAATATTATTCGAAACCTCGTTTCCTCACTTATTCGAGTTTCGAATATTATTCGAAAATGGAAGAACTCCGAATATCGAATTTCGAATACGAATATATTCGAATGTTTTATTCGAATGATCGAATTTCTATTCGACTTGGACCCAAGTATACTGTGTCAGATTTTTTTTCAACTTTGGATTGACTCATACCGGCGCTTAAAGGCAGTGTCCCGGCAGATTTTGCACCTCCACCTTTTTGCATGTTTTAGGCCTTTTCGCCACGTAGAATTCGAATTTGAGCTTCGAACGGGTTGAAAAGGCCGATTTGGGGGCGTTTTCCTAATTCCAGAAAAGCAGGTTGGACGAGGTTTTTAATGGAAAGTTGGGGGAGGTCCTCAGACGAAGATCCTGCCGCCTGTAATTCTTGCCATGGATAGCATGCATCATGGGGGAGAGCGCTCATGGGGTCCCGCGCCGAACAGGCGGGGAAGGCCGTCCAAGCGCGCGCCAGTTGGGGTTGCGCGCGCGGGTTCAAGGGCCATTTTCTCGGCCCAGGGGGAACATCACCCAGCCGGAGTGCCCCTGGAGGTCGATGGGGTGACCAGGAACCCCACCACACGTATATCCCCCAGGACCCGAACCTGCCGGGACACTACCTTTAGAGGACGCGGTGATCGGAGCCACAGTAGAAGGTTGAAACTTTGGAACATCGAGCAAGCTCTACCTTCAGTTGATTAGAAAGCGATCTTCGCGCGTTTCGTTGGGCAGATCCCATGTTCAACGACGATGTTCCTTTTTCACAAAGTGGAATTTCCATATAATAGTCGCGCGGCGGAAAGAAGCCTAGCGGAGAGAAGCCCCATAGCCTTAAACTGGTCCATCAGCGAAATTCTGATCGTACAACCAATCAAATGATTTGCATTTGCCATGACTGGCTGCTAATCACAAAGTCGCATCTTTCTTGTTGTTCCCAAAATAGCTACCTTTCAGTGGTAGATCGAGTAGTAGCCCCCCCCCTCTTTATCCCTAGAATCGTGAGTTGTAAAGTGGCGCAAGTGACTTGTTTTCGCTCGTGAATAATTTTTTTTAAATTGTAAGAATTCAAATTAGCTGTGCACTTTCTTTCGCTGGAGTGGCTACAGCCCTTCATCCTTTCTGAATGAGGTTGAGGCTCCGCGAAAACTTCGCCAAGTATCCCAAAACGGTTCCGGAAGGCATGGCCAACGCTAATCTCTCGCAAGAATTTGAGAAAGGGTGAGGGATGTAAAACTAAGTTGAAGACAGATCTACTGAATGGTACCTAAAAGTTTCCGGAAGGCATGGCCAACGCTAAACTCTTCATTTCAAAGGTTCTATCCCCCCCCCCCCCCTCCCTTAAAATATTTTCGCAAACCGTCATTGCTACCTTTGTATCCAGGCAAATTTGGGGCATGGCTTAGGCTTTTTTGAATTTATTATCCCCCACCTTCTTCGTATCTTCCATGACTTTGAACTTTGATATGTAAATGCTGATCCTTGACGAAGGCGGTTGCTTTCTTTCGTGAAGCGGGTACGAACGCGGCTTTGCGTGCAGAGGCACGGTCAATTGTACATAATCCTTGAATGCAGTGTCCAGGCTAAATCTAACCTTCTCCAACTGATGCCGTTCCCGAATGTAGGCCCGAGAAGGGCATCTGCGATGATCTGGTCCTATAATGTTGTCTCTAAATGGAGAAAGTGGGCCTGGAAGAGCCAGAGGGCTATCAAGCCCCCCCCCCCCCCAGATCCTGTGAAGCTCCGCCCACCCATGTAGTGAAAACCGTCCGCGCCCTCATGACAGGGTCCCCAGGAATCGGCTTTTTTGGGGGTTTTGGACAATTTATTTCGTAACTGTAATCAGGGCCCCAGAATAGCAAAAACATGGAAGGCGAATTTTTGGGTGGGCACTGCCTTGAAGCACATTTTTTGTATAATACATTCAAGGAGACTTTTTTTTTCTGTAGGTTCGTATGAAATCTTAATCGCTTCTTCCAATGTTCTATGATTTATTGAACATCTCTGAAAACCTTTGGAATGAAACATTGAGAACACATCGCAGGTTGAAAGCTCTAGACGTGAATTGAGATACACGTATCTAGTACTATGTACAAAAGAACAACGCATGAATAAATATAATGATGAACAGTATATGATATTCGTGTACAACGCAGATTTATGAAAAATACTATAATTGTTACCATCGTAGATATTCTAGTCAAAAAATTATTCTGTTGCAATTTGTATACAAGAACAGCGAGAAGATGTAAATAGTCTAATTGTATAGTCAGAAGTTGTTTATCTGATATGTTGAGCTAGTAAACAGAAGCTTGATTACTATCTTGTAGACTACTGAGCAGAGTAAATGACAATCTATTCCTGTCTTCGGAAGCGAAAACAAGGAAAACAAAAATACACATGGATTTTCGAAATTTCAAAGTATTTCCTTGGCACTTTGAATTCTTCTCGGAGCAAATGCTGCTTCACTGGGTGTGTGTGTGGGGGGGGGGGGAAGGACTCATCCAAAACCATTATGTAGAAGTGCGAATTATTTCCAACTCGCATGGACGATGTACTTGTGAGATGAGTTCTTTTCGGAGTTTTTCGATAAACTGAGCCGTGTTCTCTTCATTATCGGAAGCGATCCGTCTTCTCGCCTCTCTCGGTCTCTGCATCGGTCGTTCCGGTCCAGAAGTTCGTCTTATAATGCTTGTGTCAGCCATCGGTTGAACTGATTGCGAACGAGGACGGAAGAAATTCTCGCTTGAATGTGAACGACTCTGTAACAAAAAGGAAATAAAATTTGTTCATATCAGAAAAAAATTTCCATAAGTTTTGTCAGCATATATGCAACAATCAATCGATCCCTGGTCGGGCGCTGTTTCAGTGTCATCAACGAGCGCCCGATCGGGTGTTGGAAGCTTTTTTAAATAAACAGCACCCGATCTCGGAAGGTTGATAGATACCTCCCCAGCAGTAAAGCTACCAGGATTCCTGTTCGGGGGGGGGGGAGGAGGGAATTTTTTTCGAGTGAAGTGAGTTTTCGAGTACGCGTGACTTGCACGCACTCCGAAAAGTTTCTTGGAATGCTTTCAAAGTTTTTGCGGGCCCATTACCGAAGTTTTAGACCTCGAAAAAATGAGTTATAAGGCTTACTTGAATTTCTGAAAAATTTTATAAGTTCAAATCGCTTTCACATTTTTATAACGCATGAAAGCAACTATCAAATATGCGTCCCCTTAATTCTAAGAGCATTGAAGGTTGTACGAATAAGCGGGTTGTGCCAATAGTATATTTTTTGAAGCATTTTACTCCATGTTTAGTTTTATGCAATTATCCAGTCCTACGAGACGTATGCTATATAATTTTCTGACAATCATTGTTTGCAGTGTCATTTGGCTGAACACTATATAATTTCTTCAAAAAATCGTTGCCCTAAGCTTTAGTTAACTATTTGTTAGACCACTACTTTTATTTACAGCCGCAGATCACTAATTTCATAATTCCTCAACATCAAATCCGAGGTGTCTCTCTGTTCTTTGAAGGCTTCTGTTTTGCAATTTTTCTTTCATGTCAGTGTGCAAGAGATCATAGTTTGAACATATTGCGCCACTCACTCGCATGCTATTATTGCTCATGTGGTAAACATTCGTAAATGAAGTCTGTTTACCAGTTATGGATATCCATGAAAGATTAAGGCATCAAACAACACGTTACCTTAAGTGGATTTGTTATTGAAAATCGCAGAGAAAACACTGAAAGCGGATGTGGTTATGTTGTTTGATACCATAATCGCTCTAGGGAAGAAGAACTCTTCTAACAAGAGTTTTAGGAGTGAAGAAGAACATCCTTTTAGTGACTAGCACTCCATCTTCCTTCTAAACTGAGAAAAGGCAAGAGGTTTAGAAAATGAAACTGCTATCAGGAAATCTAATTTCTAGAAACTACCCTTCGATTCAATTGGATTGACGGCTGGAAGGCGGGGCTTCGTGACCTAATTAAGGCTAGGAAATGATTTCACGAGGGAGAGGGCAGACTGCGTCGCGGACGCGAGCAGTCGCCTCGTCAATCTCATTGAATTAAAGGATATGAATTGAATACTCGCGCTTTATCTATGTCCACGGTCAGCCATTTTTTTGGCTGCAACACCTAGCCGTATGGGTGAGTTGTTTGTAACTTGACATGTGTGCCTGCACACTACGCGTGGCAACCGACGACACCTTACTAGTAACTCGTCACGAAAACTTGTCCTAGCGGGACAACTGTGGAAATGTGCATTACTACCTAGTAGATATCAAATGGAACCAAGAAAGAGGTGCAATCGTGGTAAACTCTAACGAAATTAGCAGAAATCCTACAAATCGTGAGGTAGCGCGCGTGGTGTGCAATACGCATATCAAGTTAGAAATGACGCCATTATATGGTCAGAAGTTAACTTCATAATTTTTGATGGAGTTAGACTCGAGGAATTTTTATCATAACCCAAATCTATGGCCCACTGTTTCCTAAATGAGATTTTTCTTCAGTTTCTCGCCAGCAATTCCGGGATTGTTGTGCCAAGCACACTGCAATGAATCCCCAACAAAATGGGTTAACATAGCCCTTACTCCACTTTTGGAAAAGCATTTCACTTCTACTTTTCCTTTCATGAATTGCGAGCAAAACTATTACAGACTAATGTTTTCGAACAACTCACGAATACCTGCTATTCTCAGACCGACTAATTATGGGTTTGCAACGTTGCTAATAATACGCTGCAGATGTAATAATATTGACATCGTGCTTGTTTTGATGTATGGTGATGTTTATGCATATTTGCAGTTGTTGGGAGTCATTACTTGCATAAGTAATGAACAGCACCAATGAACAGCACCAACTCTATACTGAAAAGCTAGCTGCAAATATAAAGTTGTGTGGTTTTTGATTGTAAATAGCCTATGTTAGGACTGATTTTTACTGGGCAATTTGCACTATTTACGAAAACGCAATCTATGAATGGCTTCGTTATTTCATTATTTTCCTTTACGGCTAATTAAGCAGGACATTGTACTTTTGTTTGTTTCGCACGAATTATGAGGTATGGAAGGTATGGACTTGCATACAATAACAGAGATCGGCGGTTGCCATAGTTTCCGTTCACACCAAATACAAAACGCAATAAAGATCTTTACTATTCGCGCTAGGGTACAAATCTCGCGATCCAAGGTGCAGAATCACACTTCTTTAGTACAGTGGTACAAAAATAGTTTATGATAGTCTGAGAAAAAATTTACCTGCTCTCGAGCCAGGGCATGCTTTGGAAGAACCCTAAGAGGTTGAAGGACTGGAGGCGACCGTGGAGGCAGGGATGTCAGGCTGAAATACGAGAAAAATAGATCTCAAAATTTCTTAGAATTCAGGAGAATTTGTGTAATTTCCAACTCTTCAGAAAAATTTTTTCATCGTTCTAGGCCCTTGCTGAGCATACGGAGCTAAATTCTTTTTCTCTCAAAAAAAAGTCCTCGCCAATATCCCTCCTCTTCTGCCGAAAGAAACCTAGGAGCCTAACAGAAATCTTTGCCTTAGAGGAAGGACAAAGTGGAACTCAATAATTCATTTTATCTTCTTAACCCATTGACGACGACGCCTAATTTTGCGTGGCGGCGCTGTGGGACGACGCGATTTTGCACAACAATTGCGGCACGGAAAGTTTTGTGCTTATTTACGAAACGTAAAAATGTTTTTTTTAGTGACTACAGCCATCTTCTTGGACGACGAAGTTTACAGGTTCCAAGAGTACGAAAAACTGGAAAAAGTGCTGAACTCTGGAAAAATTACTGGACCTGGAAATGATATGATTTTGCAAGGGGTGTGGGCCACTGGTGGCTCACATCGTCCGCGGCGACAAAAAGTGCGTGGGCCACCGGTGGTCCACATCGTCGTCAATGGGTTAAGGATAATTTGGAAAGGAAAAGCGTAAAAATCAGTTTTGTGTGCTTACTTCCACTTATCTCTCACTGAATTACACTCTTCCATAATTGATAATGGAATCTATTTAGACAAGAAATTTATTTCTTGGTCAAAAACTTTGCGGTCCACATACTTTTTGTAGAAGAGTGTGTATTTTTATTTGGATGGGTAGCTTGCTCAGAGAACATGAAGCTATTCCCCCCAACTTCAAGAATTGCCCGCACATTCTGCTATGGATTATCCTGTATGATTTATCTAATTGTGAGCGGAAAAGAACAATCTCAGTAATTACCCTCTCTAACATATGACCGCATGTTTATGCTTTTATGGTTGTTTGATTTCTGTCCGTAATTACGTCAACGAAACAACTCTTTCATAGAGTTTAACCCGTCTCGCCATGCATAATCAATCACCAGTTGATTATTTTGAGTTATGGTTTCTGAGAATACAGGGCACTTGGTCTGGGAGTGTGTAAATTATGTTGTATCCCTTGATTGATCCCTATTGTGAGCGGGACGGGGAAATCTTTTCAATTACTTCCACTTGATTACTTCCCACTGCAGCGTTAACAAGGTTTGCAGGTTTGATATCTGGCGAAAGACTAAGGCTAAGAGAACCTGACAAAAAGTTATCTCACTCAAGGAAGATCAAAAAATGTTCCCATAAAAAAATTCGAGGAACTTTTGCTGTGAGACGCCTATCTTAATTTTAAGAAAAAACAACTGAATTTTATACTTCAGTTTTATAAAATATAAAAATGATAGAACCTCAATAAAGATCTCAATAAAGTTAGCTATTAACTACCTTTGCCCCAACTTTTATAGACAAAATTTTTTTGGTCACAATGAAAGCATAAAAATGATAGAACCTCAATAAAGACCTCGATAAAGTTAGCTTTTAACTATTAGGTTGATGCATAATTCCTGCACCAAAATAGGTACAAACCGCAATAACTCGGAATAATCCTACATCCCAAGTAGGATTCGATATACCATTTGATAGAGCAAACCTAGCTCTACAAGATAGTGCTCAAATATCTACACCAGCTTTGATCCACGCGAAGTTTTGAGCCAAAAACTGAAAAAAACCATGCGTCCGAAAACCTTAAGACAGATCTTAAAAAAATTGTAACTTCGTTCAAAAAGCTCATACAAATTTTCTTTCTTGCTCACGCATAGAAGTTCCACGTAAGACATTTATCTATGCGGTTGCTGTATTTTTTCTCAATTAGACGATGAGAAAACGAAGTTTTTTGAAGTTTTTCATGTTTTTGCCAAATTAGTGCTGAGATGTTCTAGTATTAACAGTTGTATACTACATGCCGTTAGCAGTGAAACTTTACATTTTCAGCCTTCTAGAACTGCTAGTTCGCGAGAAATAACGAATCTAGCTCTCCTTATCCAAATTTTTCTTGCCTAGTTGCTAAAAATCCGATATTTCTCGTAAACCAGCTACTCTAAAGAGCTGAAAATTCACATTTACGCTTCTAAGGTCCTATAGTATACAACTGTCAGTGCTAGAACATCTCAGCATTGTTTTGAAAAAAACATGAAAAATTTCGTTTTCTCATCGTCTAATTGAGAAAAAAATACAGCAACCGCATAGATAAATGTCTTACGTGGAACTTCTATGCGTGAGCAAGAAAGAAAATTTGTATGAGCTTTTTGAACGAAGTTACAATTTTTTTAAGATCTGTCTTAAGGTTTTCGGACGCATGGTTTTTTTCAGTTTTTGGCTCAAAACTTCGCGTGGATCAAAGCTGGTGTAGATATTTGAGCACTATCTTGTAGAGCTAAGTTTGCGCTATCAAATGATATATCGAATCCTACTTGGGATATAGGATTATTCCGAGTTATTGCGGTCTGTACCTATATTGGTGCAGGAATTATGCATCAACCTAATACATTTGCCCCAACTTTTACAGAGAAAAAAAAATTTTTTTGATCATAATGTTGCTTTTGTTATCTCACTCTTTGCCATCTTGTAGCCAAAATTCCAGAAACTGTTCGTTAGACTTTCTAATTTTGAGAAAATCATTTTCTTTTTCAATACTTCCTTTCTTTCTCTTTTCTTAGAAATTGCTTCTACAATTGCTAAGAAAATTCTCTTTTAAAGCGCTATATCATTTTGGATATGAATGAGGTAAGAAGAATAACCAAATTTTTTTCATACTATTTATAATCCAAAGTATCTTGTATGCTTTTCTTATTATTTCACAAATCATTTCAAAGCATTTTGAACTCACCTCTGGCGTTTTTCCTCCATTGACAAACGACTTAGTTGCTGCATTGTGCCTTCGTATGAAAAGCTTGGTCCTTCTACTTCTCCAGGTAGACGGAAGGTCATAGGTTCTAGCTGCAAAAGTAATTATGTAGGATGTAGTACGTTCAGCCTAGCGTTTAGATTTTGTAGGAAAAATCTTGACGAATGAGTTATTATAGCATATCATTATGAATTCTAATGCAGGATTAGTACTTACATGGATTGAAGATCGTCTTCTTGGATATGGTAGTACGTCAGTTGCTCCCATTCTAAAAAAAGTTATATTCAATGGTTTTTAGGTGGTGAGCTCACTTCACGGAAAAATTTCGAAATTTTACACTTTGAGGAATTATTCGAGCTGATGTTTTCGAGAACTGGAGAAGGAGGTGGGAAGGGAGAAATAAAAATAATGGGTGCAGATGCACACGTAGATATAACCAGGCAAGCGTTGCCATAGGAGATTTTTCTTATGGCCACCTGTTTTGTAATATTAGAAAAGGCTCAATTTAGAGGCAATCATGTTAAGGACAGTTTTTTTTGGAGAGGAAGCAGAATTGGAGTCACATAACAGAGAATAGAGGTGCTTAGCTTTTTAGCTTTTTACATCAGCGAGATTTGGTTTCGTGTTTATTATTCAGGTATGTCAAAAAATGCAGAAAAATGAATTTCGTAACAGTTTTTTCCCTTGACTGTATGATTAGTATTTTTAGAACTGTTTTTTGATTTCAAAGAAGACCTTGAAGCTCACAAGCAGCGATGAGATTTAGCAGGGATTGTTACATAACGGCTGAGGCAGAAGTAATGTAGCCGTATGACGTTCAATTGCCCTTGTGAAGGGCACTTTTGCCCTTTTATAATGGGGCCAAAGAGATAATGAGGGGTAATTGCGCGAACTTCATGCTTCTATAGAGTGTCATGAGGTATGTGAGCTAGGCTACGTAGTCTGTACTTTTCGTGAAGTACAGGAAGATGTGAAGTAAGGGTGAGATGAGTAAGTTCACCGATTAAGAAGTTAAAGCATAATTCCGGGAAAGAGGAAAAATAAGCAGGGCTAACATTTTTTTGCTTCCAAAATTTTCTTAAAAGGTTTTTATAATAGGCACTTGAAATTCTCTTATCTGGATAAAAGCTGAATTAGCAGAAATAGAATGAGCAGCAGTTTATTCATTCAATCAAATTGCACAATTAACGCTGCCGATGCTTAAAGATTTCTCCAGAAAATTTATTTTTTCTTCTAAGTTGATAAAAACCAAAAAATTCTTCCGCTACACGAACTAGAAAAGAGATAGTCGAATATGAAGCAGGCCTAACTGACCAAAAATGTGTGAGTTCCCCCCCCCCCTTGCAAGCTCACCATGAACCACAAACACATGTTGAGCAAATAAGGAAGGTGAAGCTAGCTATGGGAAGGATGGCGGCGATTGCCGCCGCCCCGCCCATTTCGCTTCCACTGAACGCTCGCTCATTAGACGTAGATGATTATGGGGAATACGTAATCAGCGTGATAATCACATACACATGGGAGTTGGGGGTTATGATTAGATTTAAGAGAACGCTGAATGACTCGGTTGATTCACTGGAATTTTGTGAATCAGACAGGAAATTGACAATGCAGCAATTACTTAAAGTTAGAGCTCACGTGATTTCATTGTGAAAGATGACCAACTACTAACGCGGCGGAAGTAACTCACATAATTCATTGTGAAACAATTATAAAAATGAGTAGGCAACGCCGTATTCATCAGCGAACCCAGTGGCTTCCAGAACCCATTGGGTAGGCTTAACTGACGGGATCGGTATTCACGAAGCTAGAGGGTTCCTGAACCCAGTGGGTTAAGCCTACCCAGTGGATTCCGGAACCCATGAAAAGTCACTTAACCGGTATTATGAACGGAATACCGATCTACCACCGATACCGGAATACCCGATACTTTGTGAATACCGATCTTACCCAGTGGGTTCGCGAACGCAATGGGTTCTGGAACTCAATGGGTTCGTTGATGAATACGGCCACAGAAGGAACCAGTAAGTATACGTCAGCTTTAGCATTTGCAGTTGGCACAAGCAAGTTCCAAAATTTAGGACATCACGTTTCTAATAAACTAGAGCTTTGCATTTTGATAGTTGTGATGAAAGAAATTGGAGACACTTAATCGAACCAATCACCGTTAGCAATTTAACATTTAGGTGCATTGTAGATAGAGATCGATCCCCAAAACTATTTCAGCTTTTGAGAACTGCGTTTTTTTTGACAATGCTGAATAAGAGAAGAAAAAGTTGCATGCTCCTTCTTCCAGAAATCATCAACGTTCATTCACTGTCCGTTTTCTGCCTTTTGGCCTAGGAAACTGAAATCTTGCGTAAAAAATTTGGAAAATGTACTTTTTTCATAATTTTCTGTAATATACCAATTTATGATTTTTCATTACCAAGTCAAAGCAATGAACATAATGGACTATACTTGCAGTCGGCATTTGGAACAACAGCAATAAACTGAAATAAAACAGGGACCTTAATCTCTTATCTTGTTACTATCCTAATCTGGTCTACGTCATTCAAATGCTTGAGAGTAAGAAACTGAGTTCAAAATGTTGAAGACGTAGATGCTGTTCTGAATTCAGTGCATCTATCATCAAGCCAAACATCGCTAGACTTGTCCTAGAATTAGCCGAGTACAAACTATGGTTGGTTGAAATTCAAAATTGTGAGCATTTTGATGATTCTTTATGGATTATTAATGTTAAAAAAGAAATGCTAAGATTTCAATTTATTAAACACTAAAAAATAGCATTTTCTATGCCAGTAGCTTGGGTGGGCTTACAAGATTATCACGTCATGCATTTAGCATTTTTCTTTCTGGAGACGTGAAATTTTTTCAGTTTCAGTTCTCTAGACAGACAATAAATTGTATTTATGCCCCGTGATTGTTTCTCAGCACAAAAGCGCTGACTCCATTCTGTGCTGCAAAACCAACAATTCAGCTTGTCAAAGTTTTTTTCCAGATCTCCAAGGTAGTACATTTTTTTCGGCAAAATGTAGTTAAGGAAACATAAAGGAAGTATAAGATTTGCCCTTAGACACGGAATCTTTGAATTTTTTATTATACTGAATTTTTAATGGTTTCTGTACACACAGCTACAAATAGTAGCAAGCCATAGCGCAATATTATATCATCATCCAGAAATATTTTACCTTGTGAAACAGCATAGGACCGATAATTTTTCTCTGATTAATTGCTATAATGCATTTTTTTGCTACATATTCTGTAGATTTGGTTACGCACCAGGTGAAACGCAAAGCAAGCATTGAATTACTCATTATGATGAGGTAATTTGTTTTCACCAAAATGTTGTGCAATTTCTCATTGCTTCTATCATAATTTACTCATGCGCAGCATTATCAATGCATTGTACACACTACATTGCTTATGATTGAAAATGTAGCGAATGTCACGTCAGAGCAGAATCGTAGCCATTTATGCTATTGCAAAAAAACTACAAAATAATATAATCGCTTTGAAAGCATTTCAAATGGTAGATATTGATCAAAAAAGAACTACGAGAGAAATCTATCAGGAAAAATGCCTTTTGTACTCGTTGAAGGAACTTTTTCATCTTGTACATTTTCATGATTACAACTGTTTTTTTGCGCAGGCATTGTGCAATTTGCGGCTTTTGCGCCTGCATGACTACAAATGTCTGCGTGTCTTATGATAATCTTATCTCTCTGCCATGAGCGTCGACTCGGAACCGCGCCGCGCATCGCGTCGGTACAATTTTTACCCTACCTACATTAGAGAATTATTTATGAGCTCAAATTTTCTATGATTTGGGTTTTTTTTGAAACTAGTGAACACTAATCTAAAGGTGCTATTTGGAAGAGCGTTTGCTTCGGGACCCGCCACAATTTCCCGCTATTAGAAGATTTTTGAATTGACGATTCTTTATATATTAGGTTAGATTTTTCTATTTCTTCAATTTTTTCTAACCTGCAAAGATAGATTTTTGCCTGATAAAGGTTGTTAATTTTTTGTGTTGTGTTCGAGTTTGCAGAATTTTGCAGAATTGCAGAATTTTTATTCTCTTGAGTATGTTTTGCTCAGAAAAAGCAATTAACTTTAAGTTACGTAGCAACGCTTTTGCAAACAGATGTTCGCAGAAAAAGTCTGCTTGTTTAGCATGTGCTACCTATCATACTGTATTGACGTAAGTACAAGCAATCAAGTTGATGCCAAAAAGTCTAGCACCTGATTGTTTTATGATCAGATCGCCTGAAACTAAGATATTAGGAAATCGGCTAGACTATCAAACTCCTTTATTCAACGCAGCTCGTGAAAATTGCATTTACGAGCTTTCCATCTTTCCTTGGTCTTCTGGATGCGCTATGTCCAGGGCTGTGCTTGAAAGGTCGAAAAAATGCTTTTGGAGAGCTGAGAGGGCTGGGCGAGGGATTCCCGCCAGAAACAGCAACTGACTGCAGGATACTGTAAATCCACTCATTTTGGCGGCAATTGGCTGATCGGCTCAGGCAGCGAATCGCGACCAGTTGACGATCGCTCATCCATCCTCTCCAGCAATTTCCAGGGCCGGAAAACGCCGAAAAAACACTTTTCTGACTTTTCAAGCAGTCTCGGATTCAGCGGATCCACCAAGCCATGTAGGTGCGAAAAACTCGCACTCGCAATTTCCCCGAGCCACTGCCTTTAAAGGCATTGTCCAGGTCAATTGGGGGGTGGTGGGATTTGACGCAGTGCGAAAGCACGGCTCCTGACTAATGCAACGGTTCAAATCCGGTCGAAAAAGGTGATTTCTGAAGCAGAAAATAGCTTCGGAAAGTAGCGGAAAAAAGGGGCGATACTCCAATCTCACCTACTTGACAAGTTTTGACATGGCGAACGCTATAAATCTAAAGTATCAACCACAAAAATTAAAGACCAAATCAGGGGCCGTGTTCCCGCAATGCATCGAAATCCCATACCCCCCCCCCCCCCCAATTGACCGACAATGCCTTTAAGCGGTATATCTATTAGGTCGTCCCGAAAGTTCTTGCGCACGATTTTCAAAAATTCATAACTTTAGATTTTTTCAACCGATTGCTGCTTTTATTTTTACGTGGAAGAGTAAGTCATGCTCTTTACAAAGACATCTTATCTGTCTGCTAATGGTCATTTTTTTGCATAGGTAGGAGCGATAGAATAAAATTGGTCAAAAATCGAATTTTCTGTGTAGGGTCATAAAAAATCGGAAACTTGCAACAAAAATCGGAGCAGTCAGTATTATAGGTTCTTTCACAGTTCTTTCTAACAGTGCTAAGTTTGCGCCGATTGAGCGTCTCTATGAAAAGTTATGATTTTCGAGCAAGCAACACAAAAGGGCGAATTTGATTTATTTTGGCATTTTCAGGGAAATCATAACTTTTTATAAAGACGCTCAATTGGTGCAAACTTTGCACTGTTAGAAAGAGCTGGGGAAAATACCTACAATACCTATTGCTCCGATTTTTGTTGCAAGTCTCCGATTTTTTATGACCCTACACAGAAAATTCGATTTTTGACCAATTTTATTCTATCGCTCCTATCTATGCAACAGATGACCATTAGTAAGCATATAAGATGTCATTATAAAGAGCGTGACTTGGTCTTTCACAAAAAAAAATATAAATAGTCAAATCGGATGGAAAAATCGGAAGTTATGAATTTTTGAAAATCGTGCGCAAGAACTTTCGGGACGACCTAATAGTAGGCTTGAGCAATATTACCACAATCTTTTGAAAAGCAAATTATTATAGATCATCGAGATTTGAAAAATACACCGGGGCTTAGGTGACGGCCAAAATGAGGATTTTTTGGATGCAACCGTAGAGACAAATTTCTATATTAGACTTGATAAACACTGCATTTTCAATTACAAGTATGACCTATATTCGCCTTTTTCCTTTTATGAAGAAAACTCATCGTTCAAGAAATTGAAAAAAAATGACAACATTGCGACTAGACAGATGTTTTCAATAGGATTTTGTCCTAGTCAAGGCTTGGCATCAGCTGGCACGGGTCAAGCTACATATCGTTTTTTGGACAAAAAGCAAGGAGGATGTCGTTTTTGTGGCCGAAAGGACACAAAATTGTGACGTTTTTTAGTCGGCATCGTTTTTAAGGCTTTTTCTACTTTAGTATTCAGGGTCAAAAGGAACTTCGTACGAAATTATAAAATTAAAGGAGACTTCATTTTGAAAATTCTCTGGTGCCAGCTCGTGCCAAGTCCTGGGGAGGGGGGGGGAGGGAGGGGGGAGACTGCAAAAAAGTGCTGATTTCTTCTTTAACCCTTCTTGCAATTTATTCAAGCTTGTCAAGAAAGCTTTCTTTTCAAAGTAGATAAAATTAGAGAAAAAGTTTATGCTACGAAAATTTGAAGCATCACAGCTCAAAGAACCATCATGAGATTGTGCTCTGCACGTGCTCAAGTCCATTTCAAAGTACGTTCGTTGGTCATTTACAGCATAGATGCACATGATAATCGTGAAACTCAAACAAATAGTTACCGCTTAAAATAGGCCTAAGTTCTGACATCAGATATCACACACCAATCCAAGACTCGTTCGGATAAACACGTCTGGATCGTAATTATGCACTATTTTATTGCATTTTCAAGAACAAAGTAATTTGTAGGTTGTGAGAAAAAAGCTGCTTGAGTTACTCATTAGCATCTGGAGGATTGGCTTAGTCCAAAATTCTTCAATTTTTCCTCTTATCGTTTACGTCGGTGGAATGCCAAAGTCTTATTACTAGGCGCAAAACTGAGAATGGCATTCATGCAGACGTCATCAGTGGTTTTTGGAATGAGAATTATGACGTAACTTCTAATATTAGCTATGCTTTCGTGCAATAGATCTAATCAAATTGTGGGGTACGTGAGGAGAAAATTATATCTAAGAAGGACGAATATAGTTAGTAGTATGATACTGCTAAACTTAGTAACTCCTTCTTTCATAAATACTAGGGTTTTTAAACGATCACAAAAAAAACTGTGCTTACAGACAAACTCTCTCTTTTTTACAGTTAATAAATTACTAGGTTTGAAAGTTCTGTTATCAATTAATAAATTACTAGGTTGGAAAGTTCTGTGTTATCGTACACGAATTCAATAAATTTGCAAGTCCTGAAATTAGGAAAAAAATGAATGATGATTACGAAGTCTAGAAAATAGGAGAAGGTTTGCGCTTTGATTATTATTTCTTGCAAGTTTTCGTTATCACCAGAACAAAGCCTAGGAATAAGTTCTTCAAAGCTGCAATACATTTTCAAGAATAATCAAAATGCAAAATCTGAAGCACCATTCTGGAAAGCTTGCTTATCAAGCCGGCCAACAAAACCTGCGGTTGCACGATTTCCGTAAAAAGAAGAGCTCTTCTATTTTCAGAATACAAAACTATGAGTCTAGATTTAGGATTGGAAAAGTCACTGAATTTCATACGAATTACGAGAATACTTTTGTTCTAGCCTAATAATAGGTTTGATGATCAAGTAAAACTCGTACGCTAAGTTTCGACAAGTTTCTTTCGACATCTGAATTCTAGTAGATCCTGGTCAATACTTCGAAGTAATCCAAAAAATAATAATCTGTGGCCTCGGACAAAGTTCACGCGATTTGATCGTCGCGACAATTGCTACAGACAAGTGTTACGAGTTCACTGCATGTCGATCTTCTTGTATTTCGGTTGTGATAGTTAGTCATGTTTCGCATTTCGGGTGTGATAGTTTTCCAACACGTCTAATCATGACTAACTATCACAACCGAAATACAAGAAGATCGACATGCAATGAACTCGTAAGGCTAAGGGCATACCTCGCGCGATTTCAGTCGCCACGCGATCTGGCAATTTGCCAGATACCTTCAAATTCAATACTGGCAGACCCCAAATGCACAACATATTTAGTTTTGGTAAGTTGATAAAATGCCCTATATTTCGTACATTTAGAAACCCCTTATGATGAGTTATGCACAATTGGAGTATTGTCAAATCGCGGCGCGACTGAAATCGCGTGAGGTATGCCTTTAGCCTAAAGCCCCGGTCAGACTTCACGCGACTTAATCGTCGCGATCTAATCGCCAAGATTTCCATTCATTTTCATTTCACATTCAAAAATTTCGGGCTGGAAAAGTATCATAACCGAAATGCAAGTTGATCGACATACAATGATGTTGTAACAGTTGTCTCGTCGCAACTCAGTCGCGACGATCAAATCGCGTGAAGTCTGCCCGGGGCCTAACACTTGTCTGTAGCGATTGTATCTCGACGATCAAATCGCGTGAACTCTGTCTGAGGCCTATAGCAATTCCATGTGTTCATTTTCACAAAAAATCGACCCCTTCTGGTGCTTCTCTGAGACTTAAATTGTTTACGCGGTGGCAGCATATCAAATAAGGCTTTGTACTATGGAAAGTTCGAGCGAGTTCAAGCTATTTTTCGCATCTAGCCTCCTGATTTTACACTCCATAATAGTCAAGCATAGAATTAATTACACCGTTTTATTGTTAATTCAAACCGTTCTTTGCGCGCATGAAACAAGTCACGTCATGGCCATTACGTAGGAATCTACGCAATCGCTAAAATTAGAACGGCTTATTTAGAAAGGGGGGGGGCAGTGACGGTCTTAGACGCAGAAAATAAAGCAGAACATGAATAAAACTTAAGCCAGACTAATTCTATAGCTCATCATTCGCAAGAGAAAATGCACACGTAAGCATCCCTTTATTCATTTGTCTTCTCACTGATGATGACGTAATAAGAGAGGTTTCAAGAATGGTTCGAAGCTTCTTTTCGTTAAAATTCATGCTTGTAAAATGCATGACTGAAGCCACTCAGTCGTGAAAGACTCTCATAGAATAGTGTGCTCTCCACAGCACTTCGATTTCAGTATGCAAAAAATTTTAATGACTTAAAACAAATGAACGGAGAGCTCAAAAGTGAGCAACATTTGCGGTGAAGGCTAACTATTCCATGCCCAGAAACTCAACGATTAGATTCTCACTGGAGAAGTTTGAAAGCACATAGCCGAAAACTCATGGAATTTCCAAGCTTCCTCTTTCTTGTTCTTTGTTCTTATTCGTCCTCGGAAGAAGACGACTTTCGAAACATTGGGCCGCCACTGGTAAAGAGCCTGCTAACCTCGGTCGGCTTATTCACCTCTCATACATTATACTCACTGAATATTTTCGTCGGACGAGGATTAGGAGTGCCAAAGTTTTTCCTAGTTGTTACAAAGAAATCTTGAATCTTTCTAGCCATATGTCTCGCGATTGAATCTTTGTTCCTACTTCTACGTATCTACACACTAACTCACAATCCTTAGTGTTTGTGATCTTAGAAAGAAGTTTTTCAGTCACATCTGGCCTCAGCATACAGCACTCCATTCTGAGGTGTCAACATTCCCATTCACTACAAACAATTTTTGAATGAATGAGATGCAGGGATAACTGTAAAAGTTCTGAAGTAAACTACGAAGCTATTGTTTTAGAAAAGGTTTTCAGAATTTGTTGAAACTACAGTGAAGCTGACTAAAAAAATTTTGAATTACGATTTGACACTCTGGAAGTTATAAGAATTAGCAAGGAGAGGCTAGGAAGCGTATTCTATGCGTCATCCATTATGGTGATGCTCTGGACCCTCTCATGTTCAGAAAAATGATGGCAAAAATATGCTTTCACAGTGTAAAATATCTCAATATCGAAAGTTTTGGTTCCTTCGCAGGCCAAGCCAGAAGGAAATCCAGTTTAGCAAATATGAAGGAGAAGCGAAAAAAAATGCTTTAGCAAGAACTGAAGTAATCATTTGGTGACCACAGCTGTCGTTCTTTATGAGTTTTGATAAACAAGCGCTTGCGCTCGCTTTTCCTGTTTGGCAATCGTTGTGCACTTCTTCTCAAAAGGGAAATAAACACAGAATTTTACAGCAGCACTTAGAATAGAAGCAATTAAGCTCCTCCGATTATATCTTGTTATCGTAAGGTGATGGGAGTCTGTAAAACGAAAACAATTCGCAGCGAAATTAGACACATATTGAAAAAAAAATTCTTTGAAACCCAACAGTATACATGATCAAAGGTTTCCACAAATGTATGTATTCAGCTTATCAACTTCCTGGTTCGTTTGGTTTCATCTCAGGTGTCTGGTGACAGTGAAAGCTTGAAATCAACGGCACTTTTTCCCGTTAGTTTAGCCAGAACAGATCGCTTAATTTGAAGGGGAATACTCGCGAAAATGCACCATAAAAAAATTTTGTTAGGATGTGTGAAAACATTGAATGCATTGTCTATACAGGTATGAAATTAGAAGAATAAATTGGAAAAGAACTAATCTGTAGTTAGATTCAAACGTTTTCGCTTCTATGGTTTTTTGAATGCTAAGTCAAAGGATTGAGAAAAGGACTAAATTCGCAATGGCAGATTCTTCGGTAGTATTTGAATGAGATAAAACTCCCAAAAAATTCCGTTTATGTTAAATTAAATCAGATTTTTTTCTGCTCTGTTGGAATATTGCAAAAGGCTTACAGTCGCCATTTACCAACTGGGACTGTATATTATTTTTATTATCGCACTCGGGATGTCAGCAATCCAATGTTCACATCCTTTAGGATGATCCAGCCAGAAGCTACGCGGAAATCAGACGTTCAGACTCTACAGTTCCCTTACAGCACCTAATTTTTCCAATCACCTAGAATTGCAGATATTGCAGAAGACTTCCTTGCATGTTTTGAACCTTCCGGAAGAAGTGACGCTGAACATCTTAGACGCACTTCATCTCCTACCAGAAGTATCGCATTTCTTCGAAGTCCATGAAATATCCTACCAGAAATAACTCTCCTCATTTCGAGCCTTGCCGCTAGAAGTGACGCTAGTCCCTCATACACCCCACCCCAGTTCTCCTACCAAAATTACGTATCTCTCCATTCTTGAAGATCTCACACGCACAGAATCATAGCTCTTAGAGATTACCCTGCAAGAGGATCCGCAAAGCGAAAGGACTATCGAAAGAGGTACTGCTTATGAAAGTAAAGCAGTGCCAGCTATTCCTCACACAGTGTTATGCTACAAAATAAAAGCGCAAGCAGCTCTAAGCAGCTCTAACATTTGACCGATATCCATGCCAGTTTAGAGTAGCCGGAAAAGAACAGCCTTGGTTGTTTTATAAAGTCGAAGAAAAGGAGCGCACAACAGCATGCAAAGACTGCAAAGGGCAGGCATCCGCCTTCTTTGTCTTCATCTACGGATCGGAGATTTGTTACGAAGATGAAAACTCAAATACTGTTGAAAGCCATCTGACCTCAGTTAAAGGCAGCGTCAGGCAAACCTGGATCTATGGGGATTTTGCGTAACTAAGGCCCTAACTAAGGCCCCAAAATTATTTTGATGATGATGTGTAACAAGAAAGGCTTCGAGAAGGGTTTGAAACCTTTTGCATAAAGTCATGCTTGTAAAACGTGCGACTGAAGCCACATCAGTTGTGAAAGATTATCATAGAATAGTGTGCTCTCACCAGCATTTCGATTTCAGTATGTGAAAAGTTTTTTTGTGACTTAAAACAAATGAACGAAGAGCTCAAAAGTGTGTAACATTTGCGGTGAAGCGCACTGTCTCTTCCAAGCTCATACTTCCACGGGAATTTGACCCTAACAGCAGAGATTTGAGAGCGTAGCCAAATATTCACGGATTTTTTCGTCGAACGGAGATGTGAGAGCGGTAAAATTTTCCCAGGTTGCCACAAAAAAATTTGCATCTCTATCCACATGCTTCCTAGACAAATCCTTGTTCCTACTTCTGATCCAAACACATTCCACAAATTTCCCTAGTGTTTCAGATCCTAGAAAGAAGTTTCTCTGTCACCCCCCTCCCCTTCCCCGAGTGTCAGCTTACGGCACTCTATTTCCCAATTCCTCGCATCCAGTTTCCAACTGAATGCTGATGCAGGGATATACAAAATTCTGAAGTAAACTATGAAGCAGTCGTTCTTGAGGAATGTTCTTGGAATTTGTCGAAAATACAAAGCTGAATAAAATAATTTAACGTTATGTTGTGAAATTCTGAAAAATATGAGAATTAGCAAGAAGAGATTAAAAAGCTTGTTATCTTCGGAGCTGCCTGGGTCTGAGGCTTTGTTTCATTCACTTCATGATATGCCCTGGACTCTCTCGAACTCAAAAAAAAAATACGCTTTAACTCTTCAAGATATCTAATACTTGGAAGCTTTGGTTTTCCCGCACACCCAGCTAAAATCTTGGAAAATTTATTCTAACAAATACGAACAAGAGGAGAAAATCTGCTACATGTTGACCACAATTCACGTATTTACCTAATGACCTTAGCTGCCTTTTTTAACTAGTTTTAATGAACATGTACTTGATTAATCATCTGTTTGAGAATCGCTGTGCACTTCTTCATAAAAAAGAAGCAAACGCAGAATTTCCAACAAGCACTTATAATAGAGGCAATCAAGCTTTTTTGCTTTTTCATTCTAAGGAGCTGTAGTAGAAAACGCAAACATGGCTATTCAGGCGCATATTGAAAAAATTTCAATGAAGCCTAACCATGGCGTATTAGAGGTTTCCACTAATGTACGCATTCACAGTACTCCAAACTTCCTGTTTGGTCTTCATCTTAGGTGTCTTAGCAATGACGGAAGCTTCAAAATAAACAACTTTTCGGAAGGGAATGCATCGTCAACGATTTATGGTGGCTAGAACACGATACATCTATCTCCCGTAAACGTACCCTTTTTGCTCGAAGCTATAATACAATCTACCCTCGCTTTCACTAATGCCACTAGTGCCCATAAGGTAAAGATCAAACTTGAAACGCGGAATGTACGTCTTTGAACGCTGAAAATCTGCTACTTTTTCAGCGGAGCATCTCCGAAAGAAGATAATTGTTTGAAAGTCAAACTTGACAAGCTTTAAGTGGCATAAAATTGAAATGCTGCACAAAAACACTTAGGGGAGTTTCTACGGGCTGTATCTCTGCCTTGTAGTCAATCTACTTGATACAAATTTGATCACCTATTTTCAGCTGTTCTTGTACAGCTTTTCGCAAACTTTGTACCACTTACGGTATGACGAATTGGACTTCCCACTCACATCTTCTTTCGGAGAGTTGTTTCGCAGAAAAAGAAAGCAGAATTGGAAAGCGTTTGAATACGCGTATGGTGATATGAGTGTCATGTGGAAAGGGCACTTTAGTCAAAGTTTCCCTTATAAGCAGGGTCGAGCAAGAGATGTGGCACGCAACCACCAGATATGAACCCCCTTCCCTCCACCAAAGTTCTGTCTCAGCCCCCCCCCCCTTCAGGGCCCGGCAGGAGGTGGCATTTCAGAATTTTGAAAACGATATCCCCTTTGAAGCCAAAATTTCTCACGACTTCCCCTTTGACCCTATGTTTGACCTCCGTAAGACCCTGGCAAACAGATACACAAATAATAAGATGGGCGGCCTCAGCGCTTATTATAGTAGTACTACCTGGCTTTCCTGGTCCAGCCCGGGTCATCAAGGTTTCAGCTCAATGGGTTCATCCGCAAAGGAATCTATAAAAACATAGGGTCAAGATTTGCACAAACTTTGACGTTTATATATCTAAGATACCACTCATTTATTAGTCAGCTGCGAAACTTTACAATTTACAATAATCGATTGCGATTGGAGCGCGCTTTCCGAGGCCGATCATAACGCTGTGAACCCTATTTGGGGCTGTATCGAAGCGGTGCCTTGATGGTTTTGGAAGCGGATTTGAACATATAGTAATACTCTCGACCTAGTCCACATTTATGTAAAGAAATCCGGGAAATTATGTGAAGGGAAGCAGGGAGCCACCCCAGGTGGCTCCCAGGTGGCGCGCGCGGGAGCCATCTAATTTCGAAAAACACTTACCATTTTTTAAATTCACATAAGTTTCTCATAATTCTTCATACTTTTTTTGTGCTCATGGTCCTCCAACTACACAGCAAATTTGGTGCCATATCGTTACTTGTGCATTGAAAACAAGCCTTTTTTATTTTCCTCTTACAAGAATTGCGATTTGAAATCCCGCCTGCGGGCAGGCTAGCGATCGGAGCACAGAATCTTCACATTGCTGGAATCTAAGTTCATAGGACAGTAGCATCAACAAGGAATGATGAATAAAGAATGATATATGCATTGTTTATCGGTAAACAAAGGGGAAGTCGTATTTTGGGGTCCGGGGCGGAGCCCCGGATCCCAAAATACGACTTCCCCTTTGCTTTTTCGGGCCAAAAACGATATCCAGCTTGTGAAAGCGCCACCCCCGCCGGGCCCTGCCCCCCTTCCTCCCTCCCCCTCCCACCAGCATTATCGTCTGCCTTCATAGACATGACATAAAGGCTCTGCCAAGCATCATTAGGAACGTATTTGTAATCAGCATATTGAATAACCCCTATGAGCCAAGTTCTAGCGAATCCCAATACTGGGATACACAAATGAAGCGGTCATTTCCATACATGATTTACTTCATTTAGTGAATTTCGTACTCAATACAAACTATTCCTTGTTTACCCATACCTTGAATTCCGTTTCAGATAACCATCAGACTATGGAATTACAAGCATGCCAAAATTCATTTATTTATTTATTCTGTGCACCAGGAGGCATGCTTAAATACAACAAACCAGATCAGGGCATGGTGTATAAAACGACAAACCAATAGAAAAAGAAAAAAAACAACAAAGGAACAATCATACTGTAATGAAGCAGTCATCTAGATCTAGTCCAATCTACTTTGCACTCAATGAAGGAAGGAGGAACTCAAAACAACGTTGGTAACTCATTCCCCCTTCGCCCGTCAGACCGATCGGACACACCAAGTCGTGGGGACAGACCGGAAGCTCGGCGACCGGCTATACTGACAGCCCCCTCCAGACAACCAAAACGGGTGTACTGGCAGGGGCCGCCAGTACCACGCCACCGAACTTCCGCTCCTTCCCAAGAACTTGCCATGGCTGACGAGTGGCGGAAGAAGACAGAACAACGCTCAAAGTCTACTAGTATTACCGCTAGTGTAGTGGAAAGGAAGCAAACGATCTGAAGAAAAAGCGTTTAAAGAACCTAGCTGGAGATACCCAAAGAATAAAAAGTGAGTCTAGCTGGCAAAAGCCGACCGTGAATTGTGAAGCTCTGCAAAGACGTTGGAAAACATACTAAAGGTACACCATCCACGTTACTGCAGTGCAGGGAACTGTACAGTCAACAAAAAGCAAGAGTCATTCAAGGATGAAAAAATGTGAAGAACAGCAACAATTGCTTTATTCCACTTCAACTATGCCTACCACTTGCAGAATGTCCATTTTGCGGATGGCTTTTTTGAAGTGTGCTGAACTTTTAAGGCATAAAAGAGTGGTAGGTGAGCGTTCCAGCCATTTGGCGACTCTGAAAAAGAAGGAACTCTTACGCCTCAGACGATTTGCGCTCGGTAGCTTGAGTCTAAAAGCAAAACCGCCAGTCCGTACACCGGATGAAACGCCCATTAACTCGAGGGCTTCAGACGAAGTTCGCCTTTAAGAATCTTATAGGCTAAAATCAAGTCTGCTTCTACCCTTCTGTAAAAAAGACTCTTGAGGTCCAACTCGCGCAGGCGAACCTTATAAGGAGGTAGACACCCTGCGGATATCTTGGGTCCGGAAAGACTCGGGTAATACAGCACTCTAGTAAATGTCCTCTGCACACTCAATTTTATTAAGTTGCCAGAAATTAATGTCCGCTTTGAATTTCAACCGCAATAAGTCATACACTTCTCAATTTTGAATAGGTTACAAGGTAAAATTCGATAGAGCAAAGCAAGCTCTACAAAATAGCAATCTTGTTTTTGCAGCAGCTCTCATTAACCTTGAGTTTCGAGCCAAAAACTAAAAATATTGAGCTGCCCGAAAAAAATCGAAAAAATTGAAAAATTGAAAAAAAATCGCAACTCAGTCTATTAAAAACGCCGTTGCTGTCTTTTTTATCTTTCAAAAATCAAGAAAACGGAAGTTTTTGTGCTTTTGCTAAAGTGATGCTGTGCCGTCCCCACATGAGTAGTTGTATAAACCTGTAGAAGTACAAACGTAAACTTTCAGCTCTCCACAGGCTTTAGTTCTCGAGAAATTTGAATTTTAGCTTGGACCACCTGACCAGGAAAAGCTATATTCGATATTTCTCGAGTACTAAAGCTTGTAGAAAGCTGAAAACCTACGTTTGTACTTTCACAGAATTGCAGCATACAACTACTTATGTGGGGACAGCACAGCGTCACTTTGGCAAATGTACAAAATTTCCGTTTTCTTGATTTCTAACAGAGAAAAAAATACGGTAACGGCGCATATAATCGTCTTATGTGGATAGTGTTTACGTGAGTAAGTTAGAATTTTTGCGATTTTTTTTAAACTGAGTTACGATTTTTCTCGATTTCTTAAGCGGTTGAATCTTTTTAGTTTTTCGCTTGGAACTCGAGGTAAATGAAAGCTCTTGTAAAAGCAAGATAGCCTTCTTGTAGAGCTTTCTTTGCTATGTCGAATGGTACTTTGCAACCTATTTAAGAAACGAGAGGCATATGACTTATTGCGGTTGAAATTCAAAACCTGCACTAATTTCCGGACAACCTAATATTAACGTCTTTAGAACGATGAGTACTCCATACAGGGCTACAATATTCGGTCAATGGTAACACGAACATTTTTGAAAGTTTGATGTCGTTTGTCCTATTTTTCGCTTCTGATGGCTATGCTTTCACAGACTTTTACTTAGGGCAAAGAAGACGAATCAGGCCCAAACTACTCATGCGAAAAATACGAGATTTATACTATCGAATTCCATAATATGCTCGCTAAAATTTTTGGAGGGGTGTGACACAGAGTTAATGGGGTGTGACACAACCCCGGAAAAGCTGTGGCTGCCACACTTTTTTAGAGGTTGTGCCACACCCCATTAACTTACCTTCAAAACGTTCAAAACCTGTCTTTTTTATGTGATTGCTACTGCTAGATTTTTCCTCCACATAGCAAAAATTTCACTCAAAATTGTTTTTCCTAAGGAAAAATATAGTCTTCTTCCTTACCTGTGCAAATGGAAAACACTGCGAGAACATTGGATTTACGGTAAAATGCGTTGACTGATGACTGCGTTACTACGTGAATCGTGAGAGAGGACGGCAAGAACAAACACATTCCTTAATTTTCGAAATTTTCACAAAAGTGGAGACTGACTCGTTTTCTCCAGGAGATACTGAAAGCGAAATATGGGACAAACGAGATCTTGGCTTGCTCTCAATTCCATATTCAAATGTTATGAAGTGGGATTCCTAATGTGAGCAATGATGTAGTAGTACTTTGTATTAAGTGCAAAAAAGAAGTCAACTCACATTTGAAACAAAGTTAACTTGCTTGCAAATGACCATCTTCTGGGTGCCCCAATATTTCAAAACTTTAGAATTCGCAGAAATTTGGCTCACAGCGGTTATTTGGCATGTTAATCACGATGGCGCTCTTATGATTTTAGAGTTCCTTTATTATGCTTACTACTTATTCGACGGTATGCCAAAACATAAATGCTGATATTTTGCATAGTGGGTCTATCTGACATTAACGGATATCATGTCGCAAACATCGCTACCACTTCGATAACGACCCCTCCCCTTCCCCTGACTCCTCAATACGAATTCAGGTGTGACGTGCCACACCCCGCGCTTGACCCTGCTGGTGAGTCCTTGTAAACTTTAAGCTATTTATTAGGTAGGTCCGAAAGATCGTGCCATTTTTAGACCTATTCTAAAGTCGTTCAAAATAAAGATAGACAAATTATTTTAGCAGTATCCGATGCAGAATTTCTTCCTCTTTCCACCGGCTATGTCCTCCTTGTGAAGCTTCGAAGAGCCTGAGATAATTGCCGAAAACTAAAACCCTTCATTTTTACCATGTCTAACTTTCGCTAATTTTTAACATTTTCATTTTAGACTTTTGAAGGTGCTCTAATAACCCCCTGATAAGTCAAACCTTTTTCAAATTAGTGCAATTTTTTGCATTTTTTCATCTTCCTCTCTAGAATTTTGCTGAATTATTTTACCACAGCACTGAATTTTGAGAATATCGCGTGACACGTAATTGCACCAAACACTGCGAATCCTCAAAATACTGAAGTTCTAAACTCGATCATTACTATCACCAGTATTATGAAGTAAATGAGTGATTACGGCGTAAAAATGGATGCATTTTGAAATTTCGACTACAATTTTGTGCACCCGTAAGATTCGGAAGTACAGCGATTTTGTTTGCAAAGGTCGCATGTTTCGCGAAGAAAAGTAGCTTTCAGAAAGAGGAGAAAAAGATGCATCGATGGTACCTAAAATGTTCAACGTCTGATGTTTTGCGAAGTTAGAATGAACTAAATATAAAATTTGGTCACTTAGAAAATGTATTTTAGTAGTTCTAGAAAGCACGCCAGAGAGATGCGAAAAATTGGCATCAATTTGAAAAAGGTTTGCCCATCAAATGGTTATTAGAGCATCTTCAAAAGCCTAAAATGAAAGTTCTAAAAATTAGCGAAAGTTAGACATGGTAAAACGAAGGGTTCTAGTTTTCAGCAATTATTTATCAACGCGCTTTATTAAGTTGTCCGGAAGTTATGTTTATGTTAATTGTTAATACGCAATATACTGCTCTGATATAGGCTGATTCTCAAATCCGCTCCAGTTCCACCGATGTCGTCTGATGTTTGTTGTGTAAGTATACCTTTTTATGTGGCTCTCCTGTTCCATTTCGCTCAGGCACCACTCACAGGTCCAACACCGCTTCGGTTTGGTCGTTTCAACCAGCAGCACTGGTAAGATCTAAAAATTTGCCTTGGTGGCTGTCATGATGATTCAGTTTCAGCGTTCGACGGCTCTATCGCCAACAGTGTTGAGCTCCTTGCATTCACGTAAGCACTTTCCGAATAGCTTGTTTGAGAGGTCGTCAGAAACCTAAGTTCTTTTTCTTTGTTTATACAGAGGTGTTATGATTTCATGAGTTTTGCTAGTGATAAACAGAGCAATAAGATGCTTGTGTTTTTATGTTTTTTTTGCAATGTAACGTATGTACAGTCTGTCCCAATCCAAGGCGAACATTGATGTGATGCGATTCCACACCGCCATAGTTATGCGACAAGTCTGCATTTGACTTTGCTTTTGCGTTGCGTTTGTCTATTCTCTCCTACTTTGTCCCAGCCGGGTTCTGCAGGAATCGCCCTAAATTTGTGTTCTTAATTTACCTATTTCTCCTTGATCTCTCCGGCAATGTTGCGACGAGCCAACAGCTGACATGAAAGACCGCGGTCTTTGTTGCTCACATCAACACCACTTTAGTCACCAAGTAATTGATTTTTGATTCTTTTTGCATTCCAAACCTTCTAATGTTTGCTGAGTTCATTAGCTCAGCGGTTCCCTTGCAGAGTTCATAACTTTCATAGCCCGGAGACTAGCAGATTTGATCAAGCCTGTTTGCAGGTCGAGCACTAGAGATCAAAAGCTGATGGCTGTTTGTCGGCATGTGACGCAACGGAAGTTGCTATGCAGTGCAGTTACAATTCGTTGATTGACTCGGTCATGGTTGTGTATGCCGTGAATATATTCGAGTCGTTGAGCGCGACGGACTGACCGTAGATTGCGAAACGCGCGCCGCTGTTCAAACACTTGTATGTACCAGTCGGAATCATTTCAAAAATTGTTTTCTCGTGACAGTACAGCCGCGCCGCGCGTCTTCCGCAATGTACTAGTGTACGGTAACGACTTCATGTACAGTAACTTTCAAATAATCTGTTTGATCCTATCTTGCACGTTTCATAACAAGGTAGATGTGATCATTTTTTCGGAAGTAAAATGAGAGTTTCTTGTCGTGCAGTTTTTTCATAATGATATTGTGCATTATAAGAACTAATCGTTTTATGAGTTTTGTATACGCTGCCAGTGCCTTCTGTTGTTTCTTGAGTCATTACTAGAGTTTCCATGACTGCGATACAAGTTGTAATATCCTTTGAGTCACAATATGATGTCTTTGCGATCAGATGGCGAACATCGCCTGAGAGTATCCTACATGGCACACGGTCTACACCGAGTTAATCGTTCCATCTTTTGGTATGCCTTCCATATTTTGCTGTGGGTGCGGGAACGAAAGCCGTCAGTTTGGGCCGCCTCCGCGGACTGCTGGTCCTGGAAGGACATGCAACAACACTGCGAAAGGACCGGTTGGATGCGAAAGGCGGCTCAAACTGGCGGCTTTCATTCCCCCACACTTTTGCTGTTGACGTGGCCGCAACATGGCTAAATGGATTTTCAAGTCCAGTTTTTTGCTACTCTTGGATCAGCTTGAAAAAGTGAGCGAGAAAAATATCGCAAACTATTTTTTGGACGTGAGCGATGGCAAACAAGTACACTGCGAACATCCGCGCATTTGGCATCGCCACACAGTTCGCTTGAGTTCGAGAAGTATGTAGTACGATGTAGTTGGAAAACAATATCTGCAAATTTAGTGCCCTGCTTCTGACCTTCAGAATGCTTGTGCCTTTATAACGGAAGTTATAACTTTATCTAAAATTGTGATCTTATCACAATGACTCCTATACAAAGCAAAACTCAGAAACTTTTTCAGAAACAAAGCGAGCCATTTTTCGGAAGTAACGTCTCAGTACTCTAATGGAGACACAAGGTGCAACTGTCCCCGATATTCGCGCATCAGCCTATTTATTTTGTCGCGTCGCAGCTGGTCCTTTCTTCTTAGCCGTCGCACCACACCCTAAGGAACTGGTTTACCAGAACATTCTCTATGCGTAAAGATGTTTACTCTTTCTGGGTTACGTAAGGTGCTGCGTATTGCTCTATTACTACTGCCCCTTAAACCTAGTAGCGTCTTCCGCACTTGTGCTTGGTTCTCGCGTATGAATATTCGAAGGACTCTGGATTCAAGAGAAATTGACCTTTCACAGACTGAAAGTTACCCTTATGGTAGTTTAAACCTAGATTAGGCGGAAATTGGACTGGCGGGAGTCCGCTTCGCAATGATTCGCGCCGATTTGCAGTCTGCGTCTTTTCATGTCTATCTCGCTGAGCCAGTGGCGGTGCGGAAGCGCTGCTCCACCTGGCATGTTTCGCCTACTCCATTTTGAAAACGACCTATGATATGACTTGGCAATGTTGCTAATTCTGACCTCTTCTTTCCCCCATTTACTCCAAACACTTGCAAATGGGCCACGGCACCAATTTTTATGAAGGTAACTCAGAAAGTTTTTGCATTTGATGTAAGCAGGGTGAGTGTTTGGGATTGTTGGAGGTGCGAAAAAGGCTGGCGTTTTTTATGCAGTTGAGGGGGCAGAAAAGTCATTCCTTTGATCGTCATCCAGCAACTGGAAACTCTTCTTTGCTTCATTTCTGATCTGAGCTCGAGGAACTGTGCCTTCCAATGTGCCAAACGGAAGACGAAGCCCTCAATAAGTGAACTGGGACATGTTTCTGAAACATCTTGTCATGAATGTTTATGTGCTAAACATTCCTACCCTGATCGCTGATAATGCTGCTCTCTCAAGGTCAATTATTATGCGTAAAGGGCCAGATCGACGTTTAGGTCATGAAGCTCCTCTTTTACAGTGCCGAATACCTTCTCGTAGAAAGATTGACTTTTCCTTCTCATCAATAATGGTAAGTGGCACATCCAAAATATACCTACTATTTTGCATGGGATAATGTGAAAAAGGACTCAAAGAAGGACTTACCAACTCCGGCATTACATACGCCGTGAATTTTAGCCCTCTGTAAAGCAATGGGAACTCAAGCAGTAGAAAAGAACTCCGTTTACCTGTAATGTTGTTCTTGAGTAAAACATGTACAATCCTGGCTGGTTCAGCTGCAAGAAAGGGCGTCCGGTAAGTTTTTCAAGTCGTTAGGTAGATTTTCCAATGTAGCCCCGGGCAGTAATGTCTCTGCACTGCTCTGAAACGTGAACTTTGCCGAGACATGCACAAGCAGAAGCAACATAAGCGGATTTAGCGATAGTTCGCCTCCGTGCTGCGTAACCTCCTTTGTGATATCAATCCATAAGTTCTTCCACCTCCTCAATACCTAAACTCGTCGTTATATGATTGATCAAAGAGATAGTTGGGCTCACTCAGATTCTCCATAAGTAGAATCACGTCTAACATGTCCTGCCATACCTCCTTACAGTATCTGCATACGCCAATCCGATCTGATGTTTTGTAGCTTTTGGTAAAGGAAACGCTCGAGTGAATTCGTCTTTATTTTTTTCGGCAGACAACGATGCGAAATTCGACATGGGCCCTCTTGGAACTCGTCACCTACCACCTGTATAAAATACAATCACTACAAGCTGCATCGCACAAGACGATTAGTTGACTTAGTCGATTTGCGTAAAGTGTCCGTCTCTGCAGCACTGAATACATTGAATAATCCTGAAGAATTTGTATGTTTTGCAGTTCCTCTTGTTCTTGTGGAACGCAAAGCAATAACACCGACTTTCTCCTGGAATCCTATAGGTTAAGACACAGTGTTTTCCAAACCTACTTACCTGCCTTTCACCTATATATCTACCTGAAATGGGATTAGGGGAAGTTTGCGGAGAAGAATTACTCTCATAACTTGGGGAGAGAAATAGCGCTTCATGTAATGCAGGTGCAGCAGAAGAATTGGCTTCTTGCGTATGTAAAGCAATGGACATAATTTCTGTATCTGACGTGGTAGCTGGCGCAGACTGGTTGCTACTATTTGGCGCAGAAATGGAATGCAAATTTGGAATTCAAGCGGAGTGTCAATTGGACGTGGAAGAAGGCGTCGCACAGTCATCACACGTGTGATGACGTTGACTACACGAGCCTGTCTAGTATTTGCAACGAAAATAGCTGTGGAACCGTTAAGCTGCAAAGGCATCTTAACCAAAAAAGATTCGAAGCCTGTGAAGGACGCAAATGATGGAAATGAAACAAGAAAAGAAGTTTGCTCTTGATTTTGCAAGAACAAAGCAACAGCAAGGTTTGTTCTTGTACAGAACACATCAGTGCAAGTTTACAAATTATGCCGGACGCTACAGTGCGGGCCCGTAGTAGGACCCATGTACATTACTGGCATTTTGCCAGATTTCGTTATGGCCAATGAGTTTGATGGCAAGATGAAGATAACTTTAACTCACCTCTCCAGAAAGAACAAAAATCGTAAAAGTAACGACTGCTGCTACGCCTGTCATGCTTTCGACAAACGCAAATTTTGTAGAAACTCCTACAAACATCAACAGTGGTCAAATTGCATAGAAAAAGGAACGCGCGTTTTTTACTCTGGATTTCGTAAGTCTCGTGCAATTCTCAAAAACAACAAAATTTTCCCAAAAATCATTGCCCTTAAGTACAACGCTAATGTGAAGTTTTCAACGAATCCAATCTTCAAAAGTAGAATTGTTCTAAACTTGAAAGTAGGGCACTGCCTCCATTTTTCAACTAATATCAAGTTTATGCTATGACATTTCCTAGCTGCCTGGTCGTAATCTTGATATGTGGTTCTGTCGTAACGATGATTTAATCACCATTATGTTAAAGGGAGACCCTTTACAGAAAACTCAACCCTTTATCTTACAAAAGCTGAGAGATATTAGCAACATACGAACAGGCACCATTGTGCAGACAAGATTGATGCCTGCTTAATTTCTAAACGACGTTTGATTAGTGATAGATTACAGATGCTAAAAATTCTACCACAGCGTACTCACCTAGCCGGTCATCTCAATAGACGACACAGAGCTGATTCACTGCTAAATGGCGGTTTCCATTACATTTACTGGAATGTAAAATGTCAATTGCAACCGAAGTTACCCCAACTAGAAACAAAACACAAGCAAATAACGAAATCTGATGTTTTTGCAACACGAGCTACGCTAGGATTCAAATCAATCATATTTCCCGCCGAGTAACCACTCGTCCAATCCCGCGTGCGAAGCCACGCCCACCGACGCGTACATCGCGCGCAACTGGTACAAGAGGGCCTACACCTCCATTGGAAGGCTTTCCTGTCCAACCGCATTCTAGTTTGTGTGAATAATGCCTTTTCCAGTCCTAGACTTATGAGCAATGGAGCACCTCAAGGTGGCGTTTTGTCCTACTATCCAGTATTTATAAGTATGTGCCAGGACGGCCTCAAGATTTCCGTCCGGGAGGGGCAGCGAAATTTTTTTTCAAATTAAGATGGGTGGCCACTTATTCCGAAAAAATTTTTGGGGTGCTCCTCCAAATTTTTGCGGCCCATAACCACTTAGGAGCCACGCCCCCTTTTTCTCACATCACTCACATTCTTATAACCCACAAATTCGAAATTTCGATACCATTCTTGGGGGGAAGGCGTGCCCCTCCTCTAGGTCCGCCGGTGCAAAAGACTTGATATCGTGATGACTTGCTCAAAAGAATGGGGCTACCGATTTCCCAGGAAAATACTATACTGCACATAGGTGCCAATAATGTTGAGTACACATATCAGCTAGAGGGCAAACCAATGGAGTGTATGGATGAAGTGACTGATCTTGGTTTCTGGTTGATAATAAGCTCCCATTCAAAAACATTGAAACACTTCTTTACTCAAGTTCTTTATACGCCATTTTCTGTTTTAGATCTTATCTTAGATTTTCATTTGATAATTTTGAAGCTTCCTTGGGAACTACTGACGAGGGGCACCAAGGAAGCCGCACTACCGGTATAGTTCTAAGCCCCGAAACCGGATAGTGTGGAAAATGAACAAAAAGGAATTGAATTTCTTGCGTTCCTAATTAGTATTTATCAAATTTTTTTCATATTAAAAACCACAAAACGAGTTGTTATTGCGTGAAAATTGCTGGCAAAGGTGCGGCTGCGGTGCACAACCTGTTCAGAGCTCTTACAACCAAGAATATACAGTTCGTGTTAATCACGTGCTCCCTTTTCCGTAAGCACAGTGAGTTTCGCGCCACGTTCGCGCGCGTATGGCTCGGGCATTCAAATTGGCCTTATCGATTGGCGGTCCGCGCACAGGGCCCTTGTGTTGCGCATGCGTAGGTCCTATGCGAAAGGCAGTACGTAATTGACATCGACTGTAGATGTCCTGATCCATGCATACAATGTGTAGGTTAGACCCTCATTCCAATTTGGTTCATATTCAATCCTTTCACAACTGCTAGCACGCTTTAGAGAGAGTCCCGACTAGCTTTGCCAGGAAGTCAATGGTACGGAAATCAGGGTTCATATATAGTCACTCTCGGGCTTCAGGCTTCGTAAAGGAAAGTTTGGTTGGAAAGCTTGAGAAGAAGAAGGAAAAAGTTCGACCTCTCATGACACACAAAATATTATCTGGAGGCTGTCAAGTGAGCCCAAGCGAGCATAGAAACTTTTTCTGAGCATAGAAACTCAATAACTAGAGGTGATCCAAATGAAATCGTGCTCGTAAGAATGAGGAGGAATACAATACCGCTCACAGAATGTGCAAAATTTCCGTGAATGTCGCAAAATTCCGAAAATTCCGCGAACTTTCCGGAATCTCGCGAAATTTCGGAAAGTTCGCGAAGTTTCGCGAAATTCCAGGAATTTCGCGGAATTTTCGGAATTTCGCATATTCACGGAAATTTTGCACATTTTGTGAGCGGTATTGTAGAAAAAATTTTCTTGTCAATAGAGTCAGTGACCTTGATAAACTCGTTATGCAGATGCACCCTGTAAAATTTTTTGTTTTTGGGATGTCCTCAACCACTACCAATTTTCTTCTCCAGTATACCCTTTGACTAACGTTGTTGCATTTTCTATTTTGCTCTATACCGAGTGATTTGTAGCTATGGTTTTTTCTTGGTGTCCTTTTGTTGTTGTTTGCTTGCATTGTTAACACAGGTAATCCTATCATTCATTCTCTGACTAGGAGGTACGAGCACGCTTTGCGTACGTCTGATTAACAAGTTTATGAATGCGTTCTAACCCATTTATTTAAATTAACATCAAGAATTTGTAAAAGAACATGTTCGAACTCGCAATGTTCAACGAGCTCCAATATGTTCTTTCAAGAACTTAATAGTAAAGGAAAACGCTTTAGAACTCACCCATGAACTTGTCAATCAAACGTACACAGAGCGTGCTCGCGCCTTATAGTCAGAGGGTGAATGATATTATCAGGGTCAAGCAAGGGGTGTGACACACGATCGCTGGATACGACCCCCCCTCCTGATTACTGTCTTAATAAGACCCCCTTCCCCTGAATTATATACCTGAGATAGCATTACATGGAGGCCCTTTTAAACATAACATAGGCAACATATCCATAATGAGCATGCCAATTAACCCCTGTAGACAAAGTTTGAGCGAATTCTTAAGATTCAAGATACTGCTACCAGTGGCGTACTATACTTGGGTCCGAATCGAATAGAAATTCGATCATTCGAATAAAACATTCGAATATATTCGTATTCTAAATTCGATATTCGCAATTCTTCCATTTTCGAATAATATTCGAAACTCGAATAGTCAAAAAACAGGATTTCGAATAAAATTCGAAAACTCGAATAATCAAAAAACGAGGTTTCGAATATTATTCGAAAACTCGAATAATCAAAAAACGGGGTTTCGAATAGATTTTATTCGAATGTTTTATTCGAATGTTTATTCGAATTCGTATTAGAATGACTCCGTATTCAGATTATTCGACTTTGTTGCAAAGCCAACTGCTGAGTATCAAGCTCAATTCGTACGCGTTTTTTTTGCAAAACTGGGTAATGCATCTTTCGCAACCGTTATACCTTTGAAATGTATGGAGAGTCGCATTCTTCCACTGCTTGCGACAGTAAAAAAATCATATGTGGATTTTAATTGATGTAGAAAATAGAGCAAGCCCTTTGCTCTTACACTGTTGATGCTGATAAGAAATAGAGTTAATTCTGGTGTACATCAGTCTCTTTCAGACCATCTGAAGAAGAATCTTTTGAGCACAGCATAAAAATTTATACCGACTGCTTTTTAGATCGTCCATAATGGATAAAATATGACTTTTTGCTGATATATAGACTAGAAGCCGACCGACAGACTTTATCGATTTTTGGGGAACTTTGAGCTGCGGGGCTGAGAGTTGGTACAAGGGGGTAAGTGAGGGTGCTGATTATGGATAAAAATTTACTTTGTAAATTTTATCGATTTTTGGAAAATCTCGAGCTACGAGCTTGGGAGTTGGTACAGGGGGTAAATGCGGATGCTAATCAAAACCGAAATCTATTTTATCGATTTCAGCAGTTTTTGGAAAATTTTGAGCTAGGAGTTGGTATAAAAGATACTAGGCGGCTGATTATGATTGGATCGGCTCTAGCCGAATATGTCGGCAAGTTTGAGATGTGATTGCTTTAGTTATTCGATAAAATCATTCGAATATTTATTCGAAATTCGACTTCCAATTTTCGAATATATTCGATATTCATTCATTCGATATTTTTGATTTTCCGAATTTATTCGAAATTCATTCATTTGATATTTTTAATTTTCCGAATTTATTCGAAATTCATTCATTCGATATTTTTGATTTTCCGAATTTGTTCGATATTCGTTTATTCGAAATTTTTCCTTTTCGAACTTATTCGATATTCATTCATTCGATGAAAAATTCTCGAATTACCCAAGTATATGGCGTACCCAGGATTTCCGCTCGGGGGGTGGGGGCGACAAAAAAAAATTTTTGAATGAAGGTGCGTGGCGTCAGCCACGCACTCCGAAAAATTTTTAGGGGATCTTCCCAAAATTTTTGCGAGTCCCCAACCCCTAAGCGTCAGCCCGCCCCCGAAAAAAATTTTTTACAAGGCTAAATTGAATTTTTAAAAATTCTTAAAAATTATTTTAATTATTTACAATTATAAACAAGTTACTTGCACATTTTCATAACCCATATAAGTAACTTTCAAAAATTTCGCGACCCATTCTTGGGGGGGGGGCCCTCGGTACGCCATTGTAGGCTACCTAAGTGAGATGGTGATGAGGGCTCGTGCGGCTTGGGCCCAAGCAGGCTGCCCGCCTGGGCTCCGAACATTTTGCAAGCCCGCTCTCCAACCAAGCTTGATTAGCGCAGCTCCGCCTTTCTTACGGTCAGTCTGGGAATAATCAGAGAGCGCACTCACGGAGATGCAGAGCCCATACGAGGCCGTCGCGCTGGACCCGAGACGCACAGTACCCGTCACTCCAATACCCCCGATACATAGAGTCATGTACTCTGGTAACCTTCACTCTGTGAGCCATGAGAGGACTCAACCTTCATCTGGAAAAAAAGAAGTCATCCGGGGATTTTCCCAGGATGTCATAATTCTGACTATATCGGAACGAATGTGAATGAAGCAAATATAGAGGCCTGTAGGATCGTGAGAGTCGGACGTGCGTACGGCCGCTGTGCCGCGCACGTCTAATGTCACTAAGGCAGGTGCCTGACATATTGGCTTCAACTGGTTCGTTCGGTTCATGGGTCAAATCACTACGCTGTCCAACAGAAAAGGTGGTGAACCGAATGAACCTGTTGAACAGGATAAGTCTGGCACCTACCTAAGTCGTCGGATGCGCATCTGACGTGCGCGGCGCAATGACCGTACGCGCGTCCGACTCTCGCGATCCTGCAGGCCCCTATATAGAAAAGAACATTTTTAGATTATTAGCGAGACTGAGAATTTGCGTTTTTAAAGCATTTATTACACTAAATAAAAGGTTTCCGTGAAAGTTTCCCCAGAATACAGGACAACATTTCTCAATTAACCTCTTATTTGAACCAAATTGAGTTTCAATCTAGGAAAGCTGTTGGAGTCAGATAAAAACGAGACACTGTGTTTAAGTCTTGCGCAGAGAGTCGCACACGAAAATGCTGGTCTATCTCGTTAATATGTGATTTTCAAAGCTTAGGACGTTGTCAGTGCTCCTCGTTATCTCATGACGATCAGAATGATATATAATGTTGCAGGGTTTCGTTGAGACCCCGAAGAGAGCTACGACTAGAGCCAAATGTTCCGCCGGCTATGGTCTGCCTCCGCTGCTCATCTGCCTCTCCGCATGTTGCGCGCTACCTCGCTACCCCAAACGAGGAGAGGGGGTATTTAGCTCTGGTGCCTTTTTCTTTGTTGTTTCGACCCCAATTTCAGCGAGCTATATATCATATAAGGCTTGATCACTACTTTCACGCGTCCCAAGAGCGTATCTCTTGATTTGTATGGGAGGCGTGCAAGTGTTACCCAGGCAGCCGCCTGGTGCCGCAGCCAGCCGCCAAAGCTGGCATCTACGCCGCGGCTGAGCTACCGTAAGCGCGCTCTCGTCGTGCTCGACCTCTCGCAGAGAGATTTTCACAGCAGCCTCGCACCTCATCGCGCTGAGGTGCGAGAATTCCCTCAGACGTCGCGCTACTGCCACATATTATATATCGATCAAGACGGCAGGAAATATGTAGTTTATTAGCAAGATAAAATGTAAAATACAAAAACAAAGAAGTTCTAAAAAAATAAATTGATGGAATAATTATAAAATTACATTATAAGAATAATATTATAAAATGAGTTTTGTTCGTTTGTTAGGCAATTCCTCGTTTTTTTTCTTAATCTCAAAATTAATGAACTCCCTATTTTTAGAGCTGCATCCTCGCAAATCACTAGGGTAGAAAGGGTGTATCCCATTACTTGTGACTGTCAATTACGCAGGCGCCGCGCGCGACAGGCTAGCAGTAGCCAGTAGGGGGAGAGCTCGGGTAGCCGACTCGCAAGGCATAATATCCCATCTTTTATGTGTTTTCACACTTTTAAGCAGGGATAGAAAAAGAACAATTATGAACCGTTTACGCGATGTGTGGCGGAGGTTTTGAAGTTCGTGAAAATTTAAAATGAATGAAGGAAAATTTTAAAAAAATCTCAGGTCCCAATTTTATTCGCCTCACACAAAAGAAAAATCGCGAAACTGACAAGTTTATTTTTGACTACATGGAAGAGAAATTAGATGGAAATTTTAGAATATTTCTAGATTATGAGAAGGTGATAAGGTTTTTTGTGTATTTTTTATTGCTTGAAAATTTTAATGGATTTTGAACTTTTTTGTTTTGTGTATTTTTTGTATCGTATCTTACTAATAAACTACAAATTTTTTGCTGTCTTGATCCATATATAATATGTGCAGTAGCGCGACCTCTGAGCGAATCCTCGCACTTCGGCGCGATGAGGTGCGAAGCTGCTGCGAAAATCTCTCTGCGAGGGTCGCGACTACGAGAACGCGCTTACGGTAGCTCAGCCGCGGCGGTGCCAGCTCTGGCGGCTGGTTGCTGCACCAGGCGGCTGCCTGGGTAACACTTGCTACGCACCCGATTTGTATGAGAAATCCGGCAAAATTTTGTTTTCGAGAATCGCTTGTTTTTCCCCTAGTTTAACTCTTTTTACGCGGTTTTTTCGTGCATTCTATATCTCGCTTTTGTTCATAATTTAGACAACAATCCAGTGCTTATCTCTTCGATTATTTTTGTGAAAAATTGTAAAAAGTGCGTTTTTTTTAAATCTTGTTCTGTTTCAGTGCTTTCGCACGGATTTTTTTCCCAGCTTGGGCGATTGTTGGTCAGAATAATAAGCGCAATAATCCAAACGATGTCGCAGGAGCAGGAACGTCAATGCGGGGTCAAAATCTCAAAGGGCGTATCAAAAACAATTTCGGTTTTGACGTGCATTTCGACTCATTGTCAGTAAAAAGGAAACTCTGCGCTTTCATAACTAATTTCTTTCTTGTTTGCCTTCTTCTTGATAACTGCTACCCTAATTTCACGCGCACAAGGCGCGGGGGATTTTTTTCCAAAATTGACTAGCCCAAATACGCTAAAGAACTTTGCAGCCAAAGGACCCTATGCCGTGCTGTATATTGCTTAGAAGAATCGTACGGCATAGAATTCGCTTTTCGAGATACTTTGGAGCGGCTGAGGGGTTTGATTGAAAAATCGGAAAAGGTGCGCCTTATACGCGTGAAATTAGGGTACTTCCGAAACATGTTTTTTTTGAGACAATCACAAAAAAAGAAATTAGCTATTCCTCGTAATGTGATGTAGAAGATGTTTTGCCAAGCCCAGATTAGTACGTGAATCTTTATTAACCTAACGTTTCGACAAGATCTTCTTCTTCGGAGGTCGTTGATCCACCATGATGAGGATGTTAGTAGTTCGCAGGAAGTAGCGGACGATAGCCGCAGATGTTGAGGACGGGCGACACTAGGGTACGTTGCGGGTACGTACAGTCATAGGTGCGAAGGGTTGATATGAATCTCACCCTCCCTTCACTTTGGAGCCTGGGCTACCCCCCGCCTTCACTTTGGACGGAGGAAAAAATTTTTTTGAGGTGAGATGATAGTATGCTTGAAGTGGAGTAGAATCTAAGGTAAAACAATTTACAGAGTGTAGGGAACGAGAATGCGGGAAACGAAGCAAAAATCGGGCCGGACCCCCCCCCCTCCCCTTCACTGAGACGAAGCAGGTGCTTGAGAAAATACTTAGTTTAAAGTTGAGATATCGTGAGAAATCCAATTTTAAGAATTTCATGGGACGAGCGGTAATGAGTCGGATGGAAGGGCGCATGGTCATGAAACGAATGGCCGGGCGTGTTGTACGAGACTCGGAAACAGACATTTTGTGGTTGTAATGTAGCTATAAATTGAATAATTTGCCATTGTATTGTGTGTATAAGGATAAACACAAATGGAAATGTTGTACACAGTCGAAGGTGTAGATAGTGAGTGATTTGGTTTGAGGTAGGTTTGAGTTGCCAACTATACCCCCCCCTTCGAGCCAAAAAATTCCATATCTCGGTAGGGGGGGGGGGGGTCCTCTCATAATCTGATTTCTTTTTTATCTTGTCGAGGAGAGTGTACTTGATATAACTAGGGCTGTCGCAAAAGAATCTGCTGAAGCAGGCCTTCTTGAGCTTGAATTTCCACAAAAATCTATGCGTCTTCAACTCGATACTCTTGCTCTCCTTCCTTACAGCAGATCCTTTTGCGACAGCCCTACTTATATCAAGTAAACCTCCCTCTACAAGATGGTGAAAAAAGTAGATCAAAAAAGGACCTCTCCGCTGGGATAAGGACCGTCAATTAGAACCGCCCAAAATCGATTTTTTTGCTATAACTCTTGTGTAAATAAACAAAAATAAACAAGGAGCTGGATTTAGAATCTACTCTTCAAGAGCTTTCGAATGATATGTAATATGTGGGGGTTGCTTGTTTTTTTCGCCCTGCGACAGGGGTTGAGGCGATTCAGTTATGCGATCTCAGGTTTGTCCCCCCCCCTCCATATGCATTAAAGTGGGCGGGGCTGAGAAGCCATGACTGAATCGTCTCAACCCCTGTCGCAGGGCGAAAAAAACAAGCAACCCCCACATATTACATATCACTAAGCTCTTGAAGAGTAGATTCTAAATCCAGCTCCTTGTTTATTTTTGTTTATTTACACAAGAGTTATAGCAAAAAAATCGATTTTGGGTGGTTCTAATTGACGGTCCATATCCCAGCGGGGAGGTCCTCTCTTGATCTACTTTTTTCACCATCTTATAGAGGGAGGTTTACTTGATATAAATAGGGCTGTCGCAAAAGGATCTGCTGTAAGGAAGGAGAGCAACAGTACCGAGTTGAAGACGCATAGATTTTTGTGTGAAATTCAAGCTCAAGAAGGCCTGCTTCAGCAGATTCTTTTGCGACAGCCCTAGTTATATCCAGTACACTCTCCTCGACAAGATAAAAAAGAAATCAGATTATTTTTTTGATTTGATTTTCATGATGTTCTCTGGACTCAGTTATAATTGGCCCAGCGCTGTTACATCTAAAACTATTTGTGATTGTCGCATCGTCATGGCTCATACTTATGTACAGCTCATACTCAGCTTTCCAACGCCACATTGTTTGCTACTTGCTGCTCAAACACAGAGGAAGCGGGGCAGAAGGTAGTATTAATGAAAACCTGGGTACGCGCGGTTTAGCCGTATCGCCTAGGCACTACCTCGTAAACGTACCGCTCGAAAGTGGTTCATTCAGTTATGTAACGCCATGCTTTATTGTAACGCCATACCTCTGTTATTTTGAGCAAAGGTTGCAACGTGGCTTTCCAATCAAGCTATTATATCAATCCATTCTAGCCCATGATAATGCACTTGTTATTTTTATACATTCTTAACAGCTCTGATTCACCTATAAATGGGCCCAGAAGTGGATGTTTGTTTACCTTGGGTGTGCTATGATATATTTTTATATCATATGTGCAATAAATAAATAAATAAATAAATTATGAGAGGACCCCCCTACCGAGATATGGAATTTTTTTGGCTCGAAGGGGGGTATAGTTGGCAACCCAAACCTGCCTCAACCAAAGGATTGAGCCAGACCTCGCGACGTACGCGGCGTACGCAGCGTACGCCGCGTTCGCTCCTATGATGAAATATACCGAACGTACGCTGCGTACGTCACGTACGCCCGTACGTGGCGCACTCTGGCTCAACCCAAACCTCACTCACTATCTACATCTTTGATTGTGTACAACATTTCCATTTATCGTTTATCCTTAAATGGCAAATTATTTAATTTATAGCCAGGGTCAAGCGTGGGGTGCGGCACGCCACACCTGGGGGGTCGTATTGAGGAGTCAAAAGGGGAGGGGGTCGTAGTTGGGTAATCTGACAATAGTGATAATATGATACTCGTATCCTATCCATAATTAGCATGTCAAATAACCCCTGTAGACAAAGTGTGAGCGAATTCTGAAGATTCAAGATACTAGGCTACCTAAGTGAAATGGTCAAATTCCAACGTGATTAACTTTGTTTTAAAGGTGAATTAGCTATCCGTTTTTGCACTTAAGACAAAGCACTTCTCCTCCTTTGTCCACCTCAGGAATCCCGCTTCAGAAGACCTGCAAACTGTGGAATTAGAAGCCAACCAAAATCTCGTTTTTCCCATTTTTCGCTTTTGATCGCTGTGCTTTCACCAAATATTACTCACAAGGGAAGTTCACTTAGTCGAAGTGGCGATTCGGAAGGGGATCTATGTCAGTGGAAAGAGCTCGAAAAGCTGATTTCAGATATACTTTCTATATCTGCGATGCATTGTTCTAAAAAAGTTATGAACTTTTCTAAAGCCAAATTTTCGTACATTTTGAGTCGCAAAAATATGATAATCGCAACACAAAAGTGTGCAAGCTTAAAGAAACCGCCTAATAAGCATTGTAGGTCTATTTCGAGTTCATCCGAACGTTTCCGAGTGTTTTTCGACCATGCTGTTCATCCACAGGTCGTCATTTCCTTCCTATATCACACTTCCATCATATATACAAAAAAGCCCATAATTCTCCATCTAGAAGAACGCGTCCAGATACTGAAGATATATTTGAGAGCATCGTTTTACGTTCTATCCATTGGTAGTTTCCAAAAAGTTTCCGACGCGACGCGTTTTTCTAGATGGAAGCTGTGAGGCTATTTTTGTATACATAATGGAAGTGTGATCTAGGAATGAAATGACCCTCTGGATGAACAACATGGTCGAAAACACTTGAAAGCATTCGGATGAACTCGAATTAGACCTAAAATGCTTATATTAGGTGGTTTGATTAAGCTTGCACACTTTTGTGCAGCGATTATCATGATTTTGCGACTCAAAATGCACGAAAATTTGGCTTTAGAAAAGCTAATAACTTTTTTCAGAACAACGCATCGCAGATATAGAAGGTATATCTAAGATCAGCTTTTTGAGCTCTATCCACTGATATGGATCTCCTTCCGAATCGCCACTTCGAATAAGTGAACTTCCCTTGTCAGAGCTAAGAAGACGAATCAGGCTCCAAACAGTCCTATGAAATCTACAAGGTTTAGGCTATCGATATATATATACTGTCCGCTAAAAATGTTTTTTTGATATAGTTAATGGGGTGCGGCACACCCCCTTAAAAGCTGCGGCTGCCGCAGCTTTTAAGGGGGTGTGCCGCATTCCCCTAACTTGCCTTCAGAATCCAGAAAGCGCTCCATTGCTGGTATGAGTATTGAGCACATAGCTTCTTCTTGCTACATTGGAAATTTGGAGCCGAACACCCCACCCATAAGAAAATTATGGCTCTTTCAATATGCCCATTCAGATCAAAATCAGCCGTCAAATTACGTTTATTGTAAAATGCAGTCACAGAAAATCGGGCGTACAGCTCTCAGAAATCTGAAAACTCTAAGATGGTATCCTCCAGAATGTCACACTTTGAGGTCCAGAGGTTAAGAGGGGGAAGAAGGGGTCGTTTGAGGGCTTTCATGGGGGGGGGGGGGGGGGTTCGAAAGACTTGTGCCTGTCTTTCTCAACTCTGGTAATGCTATCTTAGGTATGTAGTTCAGGGGGGGGGGTCTTATTAAGACAGCAATCAGGGGGGGGGGGGTCGTAACCAGCGATCGTGTGCCACACCCCTTGCTTGACCCTGTTTATAGCCACAGTACAACCACAAAATGTCTTTTTCCGAGTCTCGTACAACACGCCCGGCCATTCGTTTCATGACCATGCGCCCTTCCATCCGACTCATTACCGCTCGTCCCATGAAATTCTTAAAATTGGATTTCTCACGATATCTCAACTTCAAACTAAGTATTTTCTCAACTCAGCACCTGCTTCGTCTCAGTGAGGGGGGTCCGGTCCCGATTTTTGCTTCGTTTCCCGCATTATCTTATATATAAAGCTGAATGTCTGTTTGTCTGTCTGTCTGTATGTCTGTATGTCTGTATGTCTGTATGTGTGTACGTATGTTCCGAATAGAAAATTCCATTTCTTAACCGATCCGGACCAAACTTGGCACACATACACTTCGGGCCCCGGCGGGTGTCATAGGCTACTTTTCGTCATCGATCGATATCGATTTTATCGATTTTTTGCAAAATTTGAGCTACGGGGCTGGGAGTTGACACAGGGGGGTAATCGAGCATGCTGATCACCCCCGTGAGGGTAATCAGCATGCTCGATTACACCCCTCTGCCCAATTCCAGCCCCCTAGCTCAAATTTTGCAAAAAATTGACAACATCGACCTCGATCGATAACAAAAAGTGGACTGTGACACCCGCCGGGGCCCGAAGTGTATGTGTGCCAAGTTTGGTCCGGATCGGTTAAGAAATGGAATTTTCTATTCGGAACATACGGCGGAGCCGGGTAAGCCAGCTAGTGGTACATAATAATGAAATGATATTTATCAAAAAAAAGTATTTGAAAACATTTTACTAACTATGTTAAAATTTATACAAATAAATTTAGAAAATTTAAAATCAAAAAATTGGAAAATTGTTAAAATTAAAATTCAAAAAAATTAAAGTTAAAAATTGAAAATTTATTTTCCCAATTCTACCCCCCCCCCCCGGTCGACGTCGGCAATTTTTGGAACCCCTTCACTTTTGAGGGTCAAAAACAGCCGAGACCCCCTTCACTTTGGAGGGTACCCATCTCAGGCCTTCGCACCTATGCGTAGTAGCTCCGCGGAAGAGAGTACAGACTATACTTGCACGCGTGCCGCATTCGCGCCCGTTTTTTTTGGCAGACTATAGTATCTTTGGAGTGTTGACAAGTATTGACTTGTAAAGCGCGTCATGTTTTTTCTAACATATCGAAACAAGTTAAGTTGTTCATTATCAAGTTTTCATTATTTCCCATATCATTTTGAAATTATTGTCAGAATGAGTTGAAGTGATGTTCTATTTGGTAAGCGGCTTCACACGTCTTCGGTTGTGGTGGACACTTCGACTGCTCTTCAATTCGACTTCGGGATCCTGACTTCCCAAATCGGAGGCAAGTCTTTATCTCTGCCAGAAAATAAATGAGAGATCCTGTGTACGATGACCGTCAAACGGAGAACTTTGATCTTCCAACGTGCACATTGCCTAGTCTACGTTGAAAGCTGATCTATATAACTACAAAGTGAATGTTTGATTCATCAGAAAGTCTAAGTTTTTCGGAAAAAGCAAAGTTTGTCGGTCCTACATACTACGTTTCGCTAGGTGGTGAAAGTGGAGACTAATTTTGAGGTGACAAAACATGTAAAGAAAACTTGTGTATAACAGATTTGAGGTAAAATCCGTTACCTCCCTGTTTGCAGAATATAAAGATTTCGGTGAAGAAGGTTAACCCACAAGGAAGCATCCAGTTCATCGTCCAGTTTTTGACCTTTTGATCCGTCGATAGAGGCGCGAGGCAGGTTAGTGACAGTTAGTTGATTCTATCCTATCATTGGAGAGGTGTTTCCAGATTTTCTTTCTCCCGTTTACATCCAAGGACTTAGTCGTTCATTTTGGTAAACTGAGGCCTTCTTCCCTCACACTGGCTCATTAGCGGCGCATTTGGCTAACTAAATCGTCTTAATTCGCATTTGTGTTACTGCTTTGAAACAATTCATGTGCTTTGAGACATTATGACAATGGTATCTTCTAGAAACCGTAAGTACAGACATTTCGTCTTTTGGAAAAGCTAATTTTGGATCTCTAAACCAATAGCCTGTAGTAAATGTAAAGCACGAAATCGATGCAGATGGCAATTATGCGGTAATCATTTCTAGAGATCATCTATGGCATGGCGGTCAGCAAATTTCGATCACTGCGAGTTTGATCGTTATCGAAGGTCTAGGTATAAAAACACATTGATGATGTAATGTGATGATGTAATGCTGTTAAATTGCTATAAATAGTGCGAGAAGCGGGGAAGGGAGACATTCTGGTTTTCGGAAGCCTTCTAGCTTCCAACGAAAGATTCGGTTCTTTTCCGTAGACTTGTATACCTTGATGGCTTATTATGTAGGGAAAGTGCGACTTGCGGAATACAATTTTTGAGCGTTTAATTAACGTCCAAATATGCTAATTTGCGGCTTTGCCGATAAATTATTCTATCGACTTTGCACAGATTCAACTTTGTAGTGACAGATAAATGTGAAACCAGCAAAAATTTCTGCAGCATGGGCTTGTAGCGAAGGTCAAACGAACTCTATGAATCTACTGCGTTCTCGTCCAATGGAAAGTTGCACTGCTGCAGTGGTCAAGTTTAGGCACTTTATTGATGTTTACGCAGTTTTGTTCACTTTCGAACTGCGTCCATATCGCAACTGCTGTTCCGCCAACTTCCGCACACAGTTATTACAACATTTAGGCAGCCTTGCGTAATGACTATGTATAAGGAAGTACGTGGGAGTAATTCCACCCTATATGTTTGCAGTAGTGTCCAGTCAATGAATTATACGTCTATGAGCAGACTTCTTTCCAGATGTCTGAGGTGAAGTCGGTAGAGCCGAGCTCGTCCAGCACTTCACATGCGACCACCAAAAAGAAGCGCGGATTCAAGCGGTCGGCCAAGTCGAAGGTTGGTTCTTGAACCTCATTATAGATAGCTGCTTACCATTTATTACTGTAGGATTCGAAGACGTCCTCCGCAGAACCAACAGCAAAAGCTAGCGATTCCAATGAAGCCGCCAACATTGAGAACAATAAGGTGGGTGTCTTTGACCTTCTTGAAAATAGAGGGACGGAATTTCACAGGAAAACTCCACTTCACAAAAGAAGCGTCGACATAGCAAAAAGAAATTGAAGGAGAAGCTCAAAGAAGTGAACCAGGTGAGCTAGTCATCTAATAAACGGACAAATTAGTATGAGGAGATGCAGTCATCTTGTATACTGGTGACAGACCACGACAAGAGGTAGTAGTTTGGATTCTGCACAAATCCCGGATGAGATCTACAACCCATCGCAGTGTGAGTGTCAAAGCTCCAGCGGCTCGAGTTCCGCGCGGCCAATTTGCTCGGGTTCGCACGGCGTTCATGAGCACAACCTTGAGCACTTTCTCACGCTCGGCAGTCTTCAGTCTGCCTCGAAACATGCCCAGTCATGTCTCGGAAACGGCGCAAGACTTGAGTAGGCCTGGGGTGGCTGTGACGACTTGAGCCTTTTGAAGGCAGCGTTCGGGCAGATGCGAAAATTTAGAGTACAGGAGTACCCGTCCTGGTAAGGCTCTTGCCCAACTGGCAATGCACCTTTGCTTCTGAAACGAGAAGTCCGCTTCAGAGACGACCGGAACACCCCGGCGACCGGGACGAGTTAGTTCGATAAGCTAGAGTGCGCATACCGCACACAGTCAAGACTTAGGGTCCCACAAAGACTCTGCGTCTTAAACTTGGCGCCAGGCGACGAAATTCAAATCAAGAGCTTCTGGAAAAGCCCGTTTTCGGCGTTCCTCCAAGGTGCATTTTCAGAATCGGTGGGAAGAATAAGCCCAGGTATGCGAAAAAAATTCCATACGAAATTTTGCCTGGACGCTGCCCTCAAGCTTTGTCACTCACAATGAGACATCCTGTACCTTATAGTTGCGTTGCTATATAACCCTGCCACGTCGCTTGCCAACAGATCAAGTTTTAATGGCAAGTTTTCTCCATAGGCATGTGAATATTTTAGCCAAAAATGATCTAATACTCTAAACTCAGCTTCGTAGACTGGCATCATCATAGCATTTAAGCCCTTTGGCATAGGGATTTTTGTGCAGGCATCATCTAGGGATACAGCCACCAGGCTACGCAGATCTGGCACGCGCGTGAGGATTGACACTGGTTTGGCGAAGGGAAGGTCGCATCTGTAGAATCAGAGTTAGAGTCCAACAGAGGCTCATTTATTGAAAGTGGACGGATGCGCGAACTTCATAATTCTATATTTGTTTACTAGTGACTACAAATGTGCGAATCAATTACTCTTCCATCCACTTAAACATTTTTTTCAGAATATTCTGAACAGCGCACAGTCAACATCTCCAACGAGTACAGTCAGTCCAAATGGGAATTCTTTGTTGGAGGAGTTACAGAAGAAAGTCAGTCATCTCTAACCTTTCAATAATGATGAGAGAGCTTTTAGTTTAAGGGTCGCGAAAGTCGCGCAAAAGTGCGAACAGGCAAGGTGCCAGTGAATGAAGTCATGGGTCCAGGATATGGGCAGCAGTCTGCAGCTATGAGATCACAGTCAAATGCTTCGATAGGAAGGTCAATTTTGCAGCGCCTTGTCGGAAATAATGTTGATCCGGAAGCGATCTTTAGTGCTGCTTTACGACAAATGCCACAAGTGCCTGGCTTTCCTTCTATAAGTCGGTTTTTCATCATTTCTAATCTCATCTTAAAATATTTGTATTGATATGACATTAAGTTCACCGTCCCGACGCAGGACCACATGCTACCGTCTTTCGCCCTGAACTCTTCAAAACGACAATGGAAGCCTATGCTACAGCAGCAGCACAGTGTGGATCAGATATATTTGGAGCTTTTCGTAAGTGTTCTAGTTTCATTACAGGGCATCACGGGGTCTCTAAATTGTAAAGCTTTTAATAAATATGATTTACGGTTTTCCCATAGTCGCACTGTCAAAGATTTCCCGAGCAAAATATATTCACAGCATAACAAATCGATTCTCAGAATGTTGTTTTCGCTGCGTCGTTCCTTGCACTGTCCCACTAGGCAGAATGTAAACTTTCTCCTCTTTGAAAAATCTTTCATACGAGCCTTCTAATTATATAGACTGACAACCTACGTCCGCATCAGTCAGGTTTTCGACCGCAATAGGTCAGATTGAGATCCAGCTTAGCTGGATAAATTTGAGAAATTTCCTGCCTGAAAGCAAAATTTGCGGCTTTTTACTGCGATCACGTCTTCATTTAACTAGTCGCGGATGATAGCTGAAATCAAAATCTTCCGATGACGCAGGCAAGCTGAGTTTCTAGACTGTATCAAGCAGAAGCTTTTCTTAGGCTTCAATTATGGAATGACGATTGCTCTGGCAATGTCTCTGCGCATTAATTGGCTTTCACAGACATGGAAAACTTGACATGGAAAACTCAATTCATTTGTAAAGTCTTTGAAATTCATATCGTATAAGGTTGAAATAATAACTTCTGTCACAATTTTCTCTTTACCCAAAATTCCTCTCGGACTAAAATCAGGCAGTCAAATTTGTAGGGATGTTCTAGATGCATTAGTTGAGTTCGATGGGTTGAAGCAGCAATAACGAATGTTACTAGACTTTTTTGCTAGTATATACAGCTGTAGGCAGGTGGATAAATGTATTGTTTTGTTAAATCTATCGATGTGCTGCCATGCATCTAAAAATCCGAAATTAACAATCATTTGAGTCCCTTGACTTTTCAGTTCGTTTGTAGCAAATGCGTTTTTGTGAAGTCTATTTTGGGATCTGACATCTATGCTGCTGACTATCTGCTGACCTCTACGCCTGCGGCCACATTACTGCTGTGCGGTGTTACTGCTTTGGTTTTTTGGAGATACAGTACAACAGAGAATCCGTGATAGATGAACAGTACCGTTACTGGCAGTTTCCGGGCAAGAAGTCTATTGGGAATTTGTGCTTATTTGGGACCATTCGCCATGCTAAATTCCAAAATCCACATGGTAGAGCTCGAAAACGGCGAAAAGAACTCTAACGCAGAAGGATATCAGTGGGGAGCGGAGTCTTCCACTCTGTGAAGTCACGCTCCCAGCCTCCGGAGCCATCTTCTCGCTTCCGCTAGCCGCCTCACCATCTCCACCGGTCAAGCGCGAACGCGTGAAGCCGGAACCGAGTACATCCCTCCGGAAGGTGAAAGGTGTCTTCATAGCGTGGAAGACCCCGCCCACTTGTGAAATTCCCTCAAGCGTTAGAGACCCTTTTCACCGTTTTCGAGCTCTCCAGTGTTGATTTTCGGATTCAGCACAGCGAATAGGCCTAGGTAAGCAAAAAATCTCAAAACGGACTTTTTGACCGGACACTGTCTTTAAGATCAGTCCATCATTCGACAGCAATGGTAGCAGTAATAGGTGTAGTGTATGGACGAAGCCCATCAAATCTCTTGGCTTGGGGTCATTTAGTTGTCAGGCAGTGGCGTACCGAGGGGGGGGGGGGCGCGCCCCCCCCCCCCCCCGAGAATGGGTCGCGAAATTTTTGAAAGTTACTTATATGGGTTATAAAAATGTGCAAGTAACTTGTTTATAATTATAAATAATTAAAATGATTTTTAAAAATTTTTAAAAATTCAGTTTAGCCTTGTAAAAAAAATTTTTTTTCGGGGGCGTGGCTGACGCCACGCCCCCCTTTTCCAGACTTTAGGGCTGGGGACCCGCAAAAATTTTCAGAAGCACCCCTAAAAATTTTCGGAATGCGTGGCTGACGCCACGCACCTTCATTCGAAAAAAATTTTTGTCGCGCCCCCCCCCCCCCGAGCGGAAATCCTGGGTACGCCACTGTTGTCAGGGTATAGTTTTTTGAAGAAGATTTTGAGAGTAGTTTGCGAGTAGTTCACTAATTGTCTCCAAAGCTTTTACTTTTCTTGTCACTGTCCCTCCTTCAGCTCACCTTCGACTAAAAACATCTCCTGTTTGCGGTATGCTTCATGAAATCAAGTATGCATCTATAACTCTCTACATATACCGACAGTTCCTTCAAGAACTGATTGATATTGTATCCATTCACTCTAGCCTTTTCTTTATGACGTAGGGAAATTGTTGCCATGTTCGAAGTTATCAATCTTGTTCACTCCAGAATCACCGATGTAAGCAATTTGTCAGTGTGAACACCGACTTTTTAGGTGGTGATGGAACCTACTGCCGTGACAATCGACAATGTGGCCGAGGAGCGTTGTCTCCTGACTTTTTACTACCGTGGGTGAACTTCTCTCCAATGTTTCCACTTGATCGAAATATGTCGTCTGCAAGTCAACGACCACCGCCACCATCGTCACATCTTCACCACAATCAATACAGTAGGATTTAGCATACAGTATTTATTGTTCCATCATAAATTTCAATACAGACCATGCACCAATCTATAAGAATGCGCAAGGTGGTTTGAATTACCATGGTGCTACACCTCCGAGAAGGACGGTATCAACTGGATCTGCGAATTACAGACCACCAAATAATTATCCATCACGCTCCGCGTAAGCCTTATAATGGTTTGCATCCGCAAGAGCCTTATAACTATTAAGTGCTCGCAGTACTAGCATGTCGATGTATCAAAATTCAAGTCAGCCGGTTGGAGTGACAAGTAACCAGAAAACGAGGAAGCCATATTTTATGCCATATATGAGTCTTGAAGCTGTAACAAGAGGATTAGCAAATGGCGATTTGGTGAAGGTACTCAGATGTGTTACGATTTTTTGTTTCTGTTCACTGCTTGCTTTTCATTCGTTTACATTGCCATGGAAAGCCTAAAGTTTTTTATGTGTCACGAGGACGTATCCACTTTTAATTCCGACCTTAAAAATGATTGGTTGCCGCAGCTAGGGCAATAGAAGGCGGTTGGAATGGCGGTTTCATTTCAACCATTCTACTGCATCCCTAGCTGTCGATGCAATACTCTATCATATGAACAGTGCAGAAAGAGGAGGCAATTTACCTAACAGAAATTTTACATGTTATATCACGAATAATAGGCTTGACAACAGTTAAGATGGTGCTAATAGGGTGGGCCAAAATTAAAACAGCATGCGCTAGTTCACCCTCAGAGCGCCAGTTTTTATATGAGTGGCGGAGTATTTCACGTTTAGCATTTTCAAGCTAGCCTCGGCAAAGGAAGCGATGTAACGAATGATTTAAGAAATCTGAATGGAGCTCAGTATTATTATCTCATGCTATCGTAAACATGAAGCATTCGACCTTTTTTACCCATCATTATTTTTTTCTTTGGGAGGGGGCGGGGAGTTTCCATCTGAAAACATCAAAGAGTTGCGTTAATACCGCCCTTGCGAATGGAGGCGGAAGGTGCGCAGGTTACCGACAGCCACCTGCACACCAGTTGGCAGTAACCGTTTCTCCTTGTCGTCGCCCAATAATGCGCATCCCATCGGGGTTGAGGGGTGGCGTTCAAGAAACGATAGTTTTCTACCACCCGTTAGCTGTCAGCCGCTCGGGGCGCAAATCAATCTGCTTTCTTCAGCACAACGTAAAAAGACCTTCCTTTTGAAGACAAGCTATGATATGTATGCAATGAACCCACTAGAGATCGGAGATGTGACCTGAAAGCGAATGCATTTTGTAGACTTAAACGCAGAACTACTAAATGCATAGGTCACACAATAGGTCACACACGTTCTTGATTAGTTATACTGAGATAATTTCCGAAAGGTGGACTTATTACTTATTCCTTTGGGATACTGAGAGAACTGACTCTCTGATTGTTGATGTCTTCAACAGTTGTGAAATCCACGGATGACCAATCACATTTTTTGAGCGTTATGTGCTTCGAAACTGCGCGATTTGCAGGGCTCACTTCGTGTTAATCAGCGCAATTACGAGGAGTCCTATGTGGACAATCCGGACGGCGATGACCAGCTTGATCTTCTCATTCTCGGAGTGCATGATCGTAATCGTGCTTTACATGGAGACGTTGTCGTAGTGCGCGTTAAAGAGAGAATGAACTGGGTGGTAAGTATAGAATTCAAAAGTTATTGTTTTTTGAGTGTATGTCCTCTTCTGCAGATTCGCGAAAATCTCTATCAAGCGTGGCGTGCTGGGCATCTGAATGTTTCGAGGGAAGATAATGGTCAGCCGATAACGATCCCGCCAGTGGCAGCTCCAAAACCGGATGATCTAATTGAGGTCTGCGAACATAAGCCCATTTATATCAGTGTATTCCATATTACCACAGCTACAAACGGGTTCTTCCTTGAAGAATTGGTTTTTGAAGGTACCCATTGGTGGACTCACTGACCAACACATCCGAAAAGCAAATCTAAGTCTCACAATACCTCCAAACAAAGACAAGAAGTACAGCAGGCAAGCAATGGTCATAATTGGAGCGCAGGTAAGTTTATTTATTTGAAAAATCAAACTGAAACTGTTGTTTAGCTGGAGCTAGCCCGTCGAGAATGCATGATGAAGCAAACATCCGAACCAATCGTACATCCCAGCCTTCCATCTCCTGAAATTCAGAAGATTATCGATTCACTGTCGATAGGACGCATAGGAGATTTGGCAACATCTGCGAGTACCCAGCTAGCCAGAAAGATCTTAAATGTACCTAAGCGCACCCAGAGTACTTCCACTGGAAAACGATCAGCATATAGAACTTTGTCGGAAATGCCCGATGAAGATTGGGGCGTACCAGATGTGTGCCTACAGAAAACTGCTGAGGTAATTTACTTTTCTTAAACGCGGGAAAGGCAAAATGATTAATCTTAGGTCATGTATATTATGGAAATGAAGAATTGCCGTGCAGCTATGGGGCAGCTGAAAGTGATGACGGATGGTAACCGTAACTGGGCATTATTTTCTCCGACTGACTCTCGCATGCCGAGGATGATGATTCCGGCTGATCAGTTACCGTCTGGATTCTTTGAGAGACCACAGGTAGCAATTAGATTTCTATTTACTGACCCAGTAGCATACTTTGCATTCAAAATCAATTATGAGTATTGACGGGTTTTGATGGTCCATGTATGATCATGTATGATCTTCGTGCATTTGTGATTCTTTCCGTTTCGATGCCCACAGCAAAATAATGTTGCTTTTGCTGGGAGTATTTCTAACCTTTTTTACGAGATGCACTAGTCGAAAAATCCTACAGTTTGTACTAGTGAGGTATCAAACAATCTACAGGTGTAGATCACTCTGAATTGCCTTTTTGACAAATAGCAAAATTTCGAAAACGCCGTTATTTTGAACTAAAAGTTAAAACCTTGGTATTCTGAGCAATCTATTTGGTTTTTTTTTGTTATATGTCATGTTGTCTCTTGAGGATTTCGCAAAGTTCATTTTCGTTGCACGAATGGTAGAGTGGCAAGCTACAGCTCAGTTTGCTCGCGGAAAGTTGGAACGCACTTTGGGATTAGCCGGTGATGTTGAGGTAAAAATCTTTGATAGGTTTCTCTGTTTAGAGGAACCTTCGGGAGTGTTACAGGCGGAGACAGAGGGTCTTCTGTTCGCCAACAATGTTGATACGCGAGAATTTTCTGTCTCTGTTATGCATTGTCTTCCAATTGCTGAATCGAAACAATGGACAATTGATGAGGTATTTGTAATTGCTTATGTTCTGGCTTCCTGAAGACTTTCATTTTTTAGAAAGAATTCAAATATCGCCGTGATTTGCGTGAGAATGTGATCTTTACAATCAGTTCGAGAGAATCGCACGAGTTGGATGATGCGTTGTCTATTGAAGAGATTGATGATTGTGATGGTAAAGGAACACCTGGATTCGAGGCACGTTCAGTCTCTTAAAATAGTACGCTGTTAGTACATTGTCAGCTTTGATTCAGGTCGGTGTCCATATTGCTGATGTCTCTCATTTCGTTTTTGATAACACTGAGCTAGATGCTTGGGCCGCAAATCGCGCGTGCACGGTCAATCTTGTGCATAAGGTTTGTCTCTTCTGTCATTCTGGATGCAGATTACTGACTTTCGTTTTAGTCAATCCCAATGCTGCCGCGTGTTCTTACCGAGGATATGTGCAGTCTGATTCCTGGAAAAGACCGTCTTGCTTTCTCAGTTATTTGGAAGATGGATAAGGATGGTATCATTGTCGAAGAGTGGTTTGGGAGAACAATTGTCCGTTCCAGAGTGCATCTGGGATATGAGCATGTGCAGGTAATAGCTAGTTACGAGAATGTATGTGGATGCAAAAAGTGGTTAATATTCAGGGATTCATCGAAGATCCAGAAAAGACACTGGTTGACGAGGATTATCCACAGATCCATGATGGGATATCATTATCGGACATCAGAAGAAAGGTTAGATTAGCTCATTTTTTTGGAGAAGCGTGACAGATAAGGCATAAAATGCTGATTTACTAAGTTTCACGTACTTTTAGGTTATGCAACTGCACATGATCGCTCGACGACTACGATCAACGCGGGTCAAGAATGGAGCATTGCGAATCGAGCAGCCAAAACTGGTGTTTTCATTAAACGAGGACACGAAGATGCCTTATGCCGTGAAAGCAGTAGAGGTTAGCAGTCATATAGTCACAGTATGAAAATTACCAAATTTCTTTTCAGCCTCAAGACTCTCATAAGCTAGTCAAAGAATTTATGTTGCTTGCAAATATCGCTGTGGCAAAGAAGATTGAAGCCCACTTTCCTCAAACAGCATTTTTAAGAAGGCATTCTCCTCCAAAGCAGAAGGTTCTTCGTGAAGTTGTACGTACTATCCTATCCCTAGCGCTCAACTTTCCTAAACTCAGGCGATTGAACCGAAAAATCTGATTTGTTTAGCTTGAAGTATGTGAAAAGATTGGTTTTCCTCTCGATGCAGCATCATCGGCACGTCTTGCTTCTTCCTTGAGCAAGTTCCAAGGGGGCAACTCTCTGCTGCAGTCGATCAACCAGGTGTGCCTGCAATCCGATCATTCAAAAAAATCAGGATTGAAGCAAGCTTTTGTCAGGTACTTTCAATGCTGTTAGCAAAACCTATGCAATCAGGATACTACATGTGCGCTGGCTCAGCTAAGAAGAAGGAAGAATATCATCACTATGCGCTGAATGTACCATTGTAAGTCGTACAAATTTGATAGTGCGCTGATGGCACAAGATCTGTAATTGTAATTATCAACTTGTCAAGTTTCTTTATGTTAGGTACACCCACTTCACGGCGCCTCTTCGTCGCTATGCAGATATCATCGTTCACAGACAACTAGCTGCCGCTTTGGGCTATTGCCCACCGATGGATAAGACAAAGGATGAACTAGAGAGGCTGGTAAGTACTCATACCCATCATATTGTGGCTGGTATCTGCGAAAACCAAAATGATTCCAGGCTCAACACTGCAATGACAAAAAACTCGCGGCGAAAGCTGTCAGTGATTCTAGTGACGACACCTTCTTTGGTCTTGTCGTCAAGGTTAGTGATTTTTACGATAAGTTCTTTTTCTGAATGACCTTTTTAGCAGAATGGACCTATCGAGGCTCGCGGTGTTGTGATCAGCGTAATGGACGCCTCATTCGATGTTTTGGTTTTGCAATATGGAGTTGTCAAGAGGGTCTACGTTAATGTAAGTTTTATATGTTTTGGGAATTCAACAATTTTTTGAGTGTAAAACTGATTTGGTTATTTCTTTATCGTTTTTTTTTTGTTCTGGTGTTGTCATAAATTGTAAATATCTGAACCACAAGCTTTTTGTCTAACACCTCCATTCTTCAATTTATTGATGTGATTATAGCGCTTGGACATGGCTAGAGATCCCATCTTCATTGACGGACCGCCGGCTCAGCTGACTCTATTCTGGAATCCCCCGCTCACAACAATACAAGAGCGAAACAATGCAGCTATTGAGCAAACAATCCAAATGTGCACTGTGGTAGACGTGGTACTCACAGCGCTTCCGGAACCGACCAAATACCAGGCTTTGATCAAAATGCGACCACAGTGGGATACACATACTCTGCTAGAATTAATGGAACAAAAAGAGTGATTGCAATAAGTGGTGATTTTCAATTTTAGTCATAAAACTATATGATTCCTATCGAACATTGTTTGAAATAGATTGTTTTCGCCATCTTATGAGATGGTTTTTTCTTTGTAATGTGTTGTTCAAAGTTAAGTAGTTTAGGTTTCTTATTTTTTTCAAGAGATAGATTTATGTAACGCTCATGTAAATAATGGTTGTGCCTTCTTTTTGAAAAGAGTTGTATTTGAGTCTAATAACAGCCTTTGCGTTTGTGATTTACAGACTATGTTAAAAAAGACTATGTTAAAAGTTTTACCATAATAAATTTGACATAGTTGTGTGATTTTCATCTTAACTGGCAAAGCAAAATGAATGAGCGCATAAGTACATAACCATTTTCTTGTGAGATTCGATAATCATTTATGGTTTGGTGCTTTTGAGCATTGCTGGTGACAAATTCGCAAGCAGCATGGGAAAAGGCTAGTCCTGGAGTACGGAGGCTAATTTAGTTCATGATGCCACTTCTGACAAGGAAATGCTTATCACAGGCATCTTTTACCCCAGGTGAGATCCTGCCAAACTGTATGATGTTTATTTGCAAAAAAAGTTTCTTTGTATTTGTTAGAGAACCTTTGATGCTCAGACAAGTGAGACGTGCAACTTACACTCCAGTCGAATTTTCTTTATTCTTTACTGTAGCGTCTCCATACTCTCCTGATATACATCTGATAATTACTGCACCTCTGCTCTACCATAATATACACAATTTTCTCATGATTTTCGACTATGATATAATGTAAAGTTCAAGACTCATAAATGTATGGTTTGATCGTTCAATATTACTAAATTATGCGAGAAGGGCAGCAAGAATGGGTGTGCCATGAGAGGACGCCGAATGAGGTAATCTGTCTCTGCAGAACTTTGAACAGTCTAGGAAAATTTCAAGCACTGGCGACAAAATCGTCATGGTCAAAAAGAAATTCTTAGGAAGTGTCGCTGAAATGTGAGCTGTATCCACAATCTGTCCCCCTCTCGTTTAACACGTTTCGGACCGCGAAATTGCGCGCGGCGGAAAAGAGAAAGCGTGTACAGTGGAAACGTGTGTCCATCTTTATTGTGCGAAGGCAAATCATCAAAAGACAGATTTATTGCATTTGGAACCAGTAGCTATGCAGGATGTGGAGCAGGAGCGAAGTGGGATCGTGGACCATGGCAGCAGCGGATAGGTGGCCATGTCGGGGACGAGGAGCTGGTCGTTGAAAGTCCATCGCGCAATGACTTGGAGTTCTCCTTATGCGACTTGTTATATATCCTTGCGCTATCAGAGCTCGACATCGCCGACGGCATGGGAATCGCTGCTCTCATAACATGAACGATGGCATCCTATAACATTCCAACACTGTGATATTGCAATGACTTCCTACTACAAAGAACGCTGCCCTTACACCTCCCCCATTTCCTTCAAGTCCGTCCCGGACTTCAAAGACATGGGTAGAGCAGCAGGAAAATAAGGGAAAACTAACCATCTTGTAGATAGAAGGGAATTATTTCAACCTCTCTCCGCCATGGTTTTATAGATATCGAGCACTGTTGAGGTTCACCAAGGTAAGATTGTAGATGGACTGTGAACGAGCGATAAAGCGTACCATAACTGAATCCTTGTAGCCGTATATATCAAAAGTGTGTCCACGAATTGTGGTATTCATGGATGCGGTGACAAACACGGGGCAGGTTGCCGCTAAGGATGCAGCTATCAAAACAGCTACTGTCGGCACTGATGTCAAAAGCAGCTTGCATTACTACCAGTGGGAGCAGCTCAATGTGAATGCTGTTGCAAGATGCTGTCGTACTTTAGTTGATTAAGTATGAAAGGTTTTCAGCAGGATCGAAGAAAACCGGATCGGTGACATCGGTACAAGTTAGCGCAGGAACACCATAAGCGGCGTCCATCACAACATGCTGAAGGGATAAGCTACTAACGCTGAATCGTGAGGTGATATCGTGAGACTTGAAGTTGCAAACGGCTTCTGAAGGCGTACACAGATTTCGATTACTGACTCTTCTTCGTGGAACTTAGCATAGCGGTAGACGTTGGAAAAATGGTCTATGAGACCAGGGGGATGCAGCGATGTTGATAAGCTACTTCTCTTACAAGTGTTACACGAGTGATCGAACCTATGCATGGGAAACGTGAAGAGCCTGCTATCTTGAGGGCCATTGGGTCTTTGACAGAATATCCAGCCTCTGGTCATTTCGGCCAGACGGAATTGAAGAAGCATGGAAACGCATTTATTTGAGAGCATAGCAGTGACGCGATGCGACTGGCGATTCTCAGGCAGTTGAGCTTAAGCGCCAAAAGCGGAGCATGCGCCGTTGCACAGCTTTGACGCGATGCGACTGGCGATCCTCAGGCAGTTGAGCTTAAGCGCCAAAAGCGGAGCATGCGCCGTTGCACAGCTTCCCCATCTCATGTTTCATGGCCTGGTGTGGTGAGGATGGAGTCTCGTATCTTGAAGCTACGCGAGCTCTTCAGCGTCTAGGTTGAACACCTTGAGGGGAAGAACCTCATTCACTGCATCGGGAGGAAACGTTGTGCCTGTTGGCAGAGAAATTCTCGGGCTTGAACGGATACAGGGGTTTCGAGAATCGCATAGGGCAGAAAACCCTGGACTGAACTTCGCAGTGACAATATCATAAGCACGAATGTGCTGAATTCGAAAGCGTATAGCGCTGGTGCTACCACTACTGCTTCAGGGGCTCCTTCGAACGCAGCGTTGAATGGCTTGATCTGGTTATAGCGAAATTCGGTGGACGAGACAGATCCGTAGCTCGGTTCTTGCACACGGCGAGGAATGACAGAAAGAAATTATGCGGCACGGAAGAAGTAAGTAGCTGTTGCCAGAATGCTCCTTTCTCCGCTTCTTCGCATCCTGCTTGTGGTGCATATGCCGTAACCACTTGGAGCACTCTTCTTCCCGCATCTATTCTCAAGCTCATCAGACGATCACTCAGTCGATCAACGGTATTCCTGTATGTTTCGGACACGACTATGCCGACGCCATTCCTAGTACTGCTTGCTCCATTATACAGAAGCTTGAAGCCATCGCCTATGTCTCGCGCCTTCTCTCCCTTCCATTTGGTCTCTTGAATGCAGGCAATGCTGACTTTACGTCTTCTGAGTAGATCTGCCAATTCACGATGTCGGCCAGTGAGGGATCCAACGTTGGTGTTCGCCAGACGTATTGTTGAAGACAACTTTGATGTTCGCCTATGGTGAGCTAACTTCTTTAGCCGTCCCCGCTCACCTCCCTGAAACGGTAACCCTAGCATACTGTTCGCATCCGTCGGGCTCGAATGCGCGTGCCTCCGGGGAACGCCCTAGCTTTTACACGAAGAACTTGATGTGACATAAAAGAGCATCTTGATGCGACGGGTTGTCTTCTTCAGCCGGCTTGTCGCGTGCTTCCATTGGATGAGCAGCCTGACGCTGGATTCGTGGGCAAGAGCTTTGCCAAAGAGATTAGCCTCTGCGCGGAACCGAACCCGTGACCTTCTTCGCCAGAGACAAAAGCACTAACTTCTCGGCCAACTCTGCCCTGCCCATCTCAATGGTCACGTAGGAGAGCAACGAAGTGGTGTACAAAGGTGTCATGGTAATCACGGCTACGGAATAATCAATGATGAAGGCGAACGCATTCTAGAATTCGCTACTGCCCACGACCTGGCGTTGGCAAACACGTACTTCATCAAGAAGACCAGCCACCTCGTCACCTACGCCAGTGGAAACCTAGGTCGCAAATAGACTTCTGGATTGTAAGGCAACGTACACTCAAGTATGTGAAGGATAGCAAGGTTATCCCAGGCGAAGACTGCATACCGCAGCATAAACCACTGCTACTAGATGTGCGTATTTCAATCGACAGAAGAAGAAAGATAGTAACGGAGCGTGTGCGCATAAAGTGGTGGGAGCTTAAGAATGATCCCTGCACTAGAGCGATAATGGAAGCTGCCTTACCAGAACTGGATAATGATCCAGAACGATCCTGGACGAGATTGAAGAACAACATCCATCAAGTAGCTGGTGATCTAGTGGGGTGCATAAAACCCGGAAGACCGAAGATTGGCAAGAAAACTTGGTGGTGGAATTAAGACCTACAGACCGTGATAAAGAAGAAGAAGACGGCCTACAGGATATGGCAGAAGTCACAAACAGAAAATGCTCACCAGAAGTACCTAGACGCGAAGCGAGCAGCAAAGAGGATGTCAAACAGGCAAAGAAGGGTACATGGAAGAACTCTACAGAAAGCTTCACACCCGCGAAGGTGAACGAGACATCTACCGACTCGCGAAGAGAAGAGCAAACGCCGCTAAAGATGTAGAGCACTTCTGCAATATCAAGGATATACATGGAAAGGTGCTCAGAGAACCGCAAGAGATAAAAGAAAGATGGAGAGCATACTTCGCAGAGATGGCATCCACAAGTCACGAATACGAATCGACGTCTTCAGCTGAGCCTGTACAAGGACCGGTCCCAACCATCGCAGAAGAAGAAGTCCGCATCGCCATAATGAGAACGAAGAATGACAGGCCCCGACGACATCCCCAACGAATTCTGGAAGGAATGTGGTCAAGCGGGAGTAATATGGCTAACGCGACTTCTAAATCAGATAATAGAGTCCAAGAAGATCCCAACCGACTGGTACAGCAGCACGACAATACCAATATGGAAGAACAAAGGCGACGTAGCTGACTGTTCAACGTGCCGCCCCATCCGACTGATGTGGCACACCCTGAAGATCTTCGAAAGAATTCTAGAATCAAAACTGCGAAGCATCGTGGAGCTGGTTCCGAACCAATGTGGATTCTTAAAAAGATGCAGCACAACAGATGCTAGCCATGCTGCCAGGATAATGATGGAAAGAAGCAGAGAAATGCAGTGTGAACTACATGCAGCGTTCCTCGATCTGGAGAAAGCATTCGATAAAGTGCCGCACGATGTCATATGGTGGTCACTGCGAAAGCACATGGTGCCTGAAGAATACGTGAACTGGATCAGGATGCTATACAAAGATGCCACTAGCCATGTACAAACAGCAGCAGGACGTGCAAAAGACTTCAAGATAAACGCCGGAGTTCACCAAGGTTCCGTACTGTCACCACTCCTCTTCATCACGGCCATGGATACGATAGTCAAAGGCTTCATACGTCAACCTCCATGGGTCCTGATGTACGCAGATGACGTGATGTTAATGGCAAGAAGCAGAAAAGAGTTGGAGGCGGAAGTGCAGAAGTGGAAAAGCGAACTGGAGCTACATGGCCTGAAGATCAACACCACACGAAGACCGAATATATGGAACTGGGAACTCAAACCCCCGGTACTATCGAGATTGCAAACGTCTCAATCAAGAAGACTTCTACCTTCAAGTATCTGGGAAGTCGCATATCTGCAGACGGCACGCCTCAAAACGAAATTACCAATAGAATAAATGCAGCTTGGACGAAATGGAGAAGCCTCACAGGAATACTTTGCGACAAGCGGATACCGCTCAAGCTGAAATCGCAGCTGTATCGAACTGTAGTCCGCCCAACTGCTCTGTATGGCAGCGAATGTTGGCCGTGTACGAGGAACGAAGAAAGAAGGATCAGCGTGATGGAGACGCGTATGTTAATATGGACAGCCGGTGTCACAATGATTGACCACGTTACCAACGATACCATACGAGCCACGATGAAGGTTGCTCCGATCGTCAAGAAGATGCAAGAAAAGCGACTTCGATGGTACGGACACGTAAGAAGAAGAGCAGATGACCACGTCGCTAGAATGGCAATGTCAGTCGAAGTACCTGGAAAGAGACGAAGAGGAAGACCAAGGTTACGATGGATAGACAAAATCAAAGCAGACTTGAGAGAACTCGAGATAGATGGACATCAAGCTGAGAACCGCGAAGTGTGGAGAAGACTAACTAGAGCAGCAGACCCCGTATGAGAGAACAAGCGAGGATAAAAAAAAGAAGAAGTAAGTAGTTGTAGTTTCAATCGTGGAAGTGCGTGGAATCCGGGGTCGCTTCAGGAAGTTGAGGAGGGGGGGGGTCGGTGGAAATGGGCAGATCCGAAGCTGAACGGGAAAGGCTCCGGAGATGACGATAGCAGTGACGCGACATCCATATTCTTGACAAAATAGGTGGTGTGGAATCCATCGGAATCGGATTCAAGAAGTGCTTCTTCGGACAAGTTGGCTTCGGTTGGGACGGAGGGCAGGGGAACGGGTGCGGGTGTAGATGTGTCCATCGCTTCTTCAAGGGGGTTGGACAACGGATCTTCAGAAGGTATATCCTGGTTCATGTTCATGACTGAGACGAGAGATTGGATATTAGCCTCAGCCGGGTCTCAGTGAAGTGGAGCGTGCGAGACGGATGCGCCTGCGGAGTGCAAGATTGAAGTCGATATGGTGACTAGGAAAAGAGGAGGCAACCTACCGGCGGGCTACCGACGCACTGTTTTTGAGTTCTTGCAGATTTCTATCTGTCAGTGAATTTTCTGCACGTGCGGCTGCAGAAATGTGAGGTTTAACTCGGCCGCGTCGCGACCAAAAAAAAGTTACTTACCAAAGGTGTTCGCAACAGCTACACGCGTGACATCAGCATTCGAAGACGCTACGGATAACCGGTGCTGGTATGGGCCTTAGGTGTTTTAGGCGACTCAGCCATTGATCTCAGTGGGAGGCGGTCGCCACAATCTGAAAGCGAAAGGAATTCAGGATGGCAGAACCAAGGAGATATCGCACAAGCACGGTTATGTAAAGCGGAGATCAATGTTGACGTCAGGAACGTCTCACAGTTTATGTGAATATCAAGGTTTGGTGGTGTACTGATGAGCTGTAAGGCAAACGACTAGGTAACGTGAAAGTGATAAATCTAAAAGTGTTGCTGGAGCGATGCAGATGCGATAGTGTGGAAGTTGGCGCACTAGTTCAAAAGTAATTTTAAAATGTGAAGAGGTATTGCTACTAAATGGCATGATTCGAAGTAAAAAGGAGGTGTTTGAAGAAAAGAGTCGTTGCCATATATGGTATGTCCATCACAGAGACGAACGGCGTGACCTGAAACGAGTATTGTAACCATGCGTAATGGGTGATGGGGTTGTTTCAAGTTCTGGTGGAACATTATGCTCACGACCGGATATGTGGACGTCTGTTGCTTCCATCGCTGCTAGTTGTTCTTGTTCTTGCTCAGGGAGCCATGGCGAAGTGAACACCGGGCCTTGATGCTGACGCTCAGATGACACCGGTCCTTGATGCTGACGCTCAGGTGGGCATTGACGTGGAACGTGTCCCTTTTCGCCGCAATTATAGCATGTAACTTGGGTAAAGGCGCCACTCCGTTGGTCGCGGGTGTTTGCTCGAGGTATACTTTTTCGTTGATCTCGGTCTCCGTTGGGTCGTATCGACGTTGACTTTATCTCGATTGAAGGTGAGGGACTCAGAGAATTACTGGTTGTTGATTCCGCTAAGTGCTCCACCATCTGTGCGATGTCGCGGGGCTCGCTATAGCGGGGATGGGTGTTTGCCAATTCCACCTGAAATCTGCTGTGAGGATGAACTCGAGCTACGAACTCTTCCAAAGCTCTTGCCTGCTGCATTGCTGTATCCTGTCCTGGAGTGGCTGCACGAACCAGCCTAAATATTCTATCTGCAAAGGTTGCGGTGGACTCACCTGCCTCTTGCTTGCATCTCGCTAGAGCCCTGCGCGCCATGTTGCGGAGATGTGGTGCCTCGTAGTAGTTCTTAAGGTGGGCTACCACCGTGTCGTAGTCCTCACGCTGCGCCGCCGTGAGTTCGTCAACCTTCTCTCTTGCTGCACCATCGAGAGAGGCAATCAGGTAAGAAGCCTTGAGTTTCGGTGGCACTGGGGTTGGGCGGGTATTCTGAATGTTTTCGAAACGACGGAGCCAAACTGAAAAAGGAGTAAGGTCCCCACAGTTTGCACCAGTGAAATAGGTAATCTTTGGTGTAGGCCATTCAGGAGTACATGGAGATACCTGTGGAATTCCGTCAATCCTCTGCCCTACCGCGCTGAACGAATCGTTGAGACCCTGCAATAGCGAAGAATTTACGTCATTGACCTGCTTAGCCAAAGCCGATGTTGCCGAACGAGAGTCCTTCCATGCGTCCGATATGGCTTGTGCCGTGACATCTCGTAGCTCCTTCGCTTGTGACCCTTTGACGACGGAGTCATCTGAAAGATTGACTAGCGAAGTAGCAACTTTCGTTGCGTACTCGCATAGCTGTGAGGTTGAATTTGGGGCAACCGCCCCAGAGTCAGAAGAGTGGGTACGAGAGCGAGTTACAGGACCCATATGGATGTAGAGAAGGATAAGTGACTGGCAAAAAAGCAAACGAGTGTATAGTCTAAGGTTCTGCCCCTTATATACACGAAAAAATCAGATAAGCGGGAAGGCTTTTTGTTTTGTTTCTGTTTTCTGATAGCCTGCTGATATGGGGAAGAGATTCTCATGCGTTATTGCACGTAGTGGTATAGGAAGCTATGCGCGGAGATACGAAGGGGGCGCGATGGGAGAGATAACGAATTCTTGAAAGGTTCCCATGCCTTGCGGCTAAGAAAGTAAACACCGCAAGGTCTTGCGTGATATACTGTTCGATGCGAACGTAACGTCAACATCCCCGATGGCTGCAAGATGGGAGAATATGCGCGGGATTGGGGAGATCGTGAGGCTAGATAAGTTGGTAAAGAGCTACAGAAAATTTCTCATGAGCTCTTTCGCGTGAGAATCGCGCGCAAAAGATCTTCTTGATAAGCTATTTCTCAAGCTCGCAAAAGTGTAAACATCCGATAGCGCGGCTTTAAATTTTGTGGCGAAGCATGATACTAATACTTTACAAGAAAATAGTTACCGATATTTGCGCCTGAGTGATGTCGATGATGAGAAGTTGACTTGAAGGAAAAAGAAAATTTGGTGGACTGCTACTTTTGAAAGACCTCACAAAGAGGAGAGAAAAAAATCATTTTGCTGCACCGAAGCCTTTGAAAATCTGTGCAGAAGGATCGTGATAATGGAATCGATGAACCGGAAAGAGAAATAGATGCAATAACGGTAAAGAACGTCCAGCTAACCTGCGGTTTGCCTTATCTTCGTATCCTGAGAGCAAGAATGAGGAAACGTAGACACAAAATTCTCGGTTTGCAAAAGAAGCACTTCAAGAGAGAACCTGGCGAAACATTTGCTTGAACATCCTATATAGAGAAAAAAAGGTTCAAATCTGAGTACTCAACCTTGCAACGGGTATCTGCCAGCTATCGTATCTTGCTCGCAGAGGATATTTACAAAGCCTGTGTGCCGCGGCAAAATGTGAGGTTTAAGTCGGGGCAACCAACCCCAAAAGAGAAAAAAAGAGAAAAAACTTACCTGTCGACGAGGAAAAGACAAAACAGAAAAAATGCTAAACTCGGCTTATAGCCAAAGCGGTTTTTATCGGGAACCACCCACTAACTACTTACCTTTACTACGCGCGCGGAATCAAACCACAGGGAGCCATGCTCAACCTGGACATCATGAAACAGATCTTCGGGTCCGGACACACAAACCAATCCTCGGGGAGCTCATCTCAACCCGGACACAAATACTTCATCAGGGAGCCTCGCTCGACCTGGACACGTACAACCAAATACCTTAACCTCAGGGAGCCAAGCTCAACCTGGATACGAACAAATTCTCAACTCTTCAACACCGAAAGACAAAAACAAATTGGGTACTAGAGGTAACTTGAAAAGGAACAAAAAACTAATGCTAAAACTAGAACTAGAAAGCTTACTCACCTCCGACCCTATCCGTTGCGCAGGTAAACTCGCTGCTACCAGAAAGCGTGTACAGTGGAAACGTGTGTCCATCTTTATTGTGCGAAGGCAAATCATCAAAAGACAGATTTATTGCATTTGGAACCAGTAGCTATGCAGGATGTGGAGCAGGAGCGAAGTGGGATCGTGGACCATAGCAGCAGCGGATAGGTGGCCATGTCAGGGACGAGGAGCTGGTCATTGAAAGTCCATCGCGCAATGACTTGGAGTTCTCCTTACTGAATTATAGAGTGCACAAGGCACTTCCTACCTACCGTAACCAAAATTAGCCGTGGATGATAATGTCGACTGCAGAAATATGCGAAATTACGTCCAATCATTGCATTTGACGTGGGGAAATGTATTGCTTCATGATTTTGTGGTTTCTCTCTACTTTTTTTGATTCGCGCGCATCATTGCGTTCAATTGCTGTTTATTCTGAATAGAGCAGAAGTGTCGCAAAGCACGATTCTTTGGGATGTGACCGTATTCTACGTCTTCCCCGATGCGAGTCTCGCGAATGCCACAATGAAGATCGCGCTGTCGGGGACAGGGCATCAAATTTTGAGAAAGTTGTTGTAAACGCAATCTTGTCACATTGTTCTTTATTGAGAAAGTTGTTGTAAACGCGATCTTGTCACATTGTTCTTTATTGAATCTTGCACGTGTATCGCATACTTAGTATTCTTTAGACCGGATACCTAACCGACTTTGACCAAAATGACAAATGACGACCAATATTGATGAAACGTATCAGTATGATGATGTGATGATGCGATATGAAGATAAAGGCAGCGTTTGAGGTTTGAAAGCAACGGATTTCGATTCAAGGAAGTAACACAGTCCCGTCTCCAGGGCATTTTAAAGGCACCGTCCACCCAAAGCGAAGTTGATGAGATTTCGGTGGCATACTAGTGTGGGCCCCCACACTAGGCAAGCCCCCAAGTAGCGCCGCAAAATACTCCTTCCGAAGCGAGAAATCCGCTCCGGAAGGGACGTAACCGGAGGTGGTCACTCCGCCCACTTTGCAGGCGCGCTGATATACGCAGGGCGTCATTAGCAAACTAGTCATGGGCAATTGTGCAATCGATTAGGAGTATTGGGAAATGTTTGCCCCAGTCTTGATCCAGGTTCCGCGTATTTAGCACATTCACACAGAAAGCAGTGAAAGCAAGTGTTTTAGCACACAGAAATGCGTGATAGTTTATTGCGATGATCCATTAGTCATGTAGACGGCGTCAACGATTATTTTGACTACAAATAGTTTTTCAATTTGATGTACATTGCAATGAAAAAACTCACGTCGCATGTTCATCTCGTTTTATTGAGCACAAGCGTCACCTATAACGAAAGATAGTGTTCGTATCAAGAAAAACAGCTATGCCGGATGCTGATGATGGCTATAATCGAAAAAACAACTTTGTCGTAGATTTGGTCATGACTGAATAAAAAACGAACGGTTGAGGATACAAGTACACGAAATAACACTAGAAAAACTCCGATTAGTCGCCTACGACGAGGCAGCGTACTACGCTGTGCGTGTAGTCTCTCCAACGATGCGCCTGCAAAGTGGGCGGAGTGACCACCTCCGGTTACGTCCCTTCCGGAGCGGATTTCTCGCTTCGGAAGGAGTATTTTGCGGCGCTACTTGGGGGTTTGCCTAGTGTGGGGGCCCACACTAGTATGCCACCGAAATCTCATCAACCTCGCTTTGGGTGGACGGTGCCTTTAAGTGATACGACAAAGACGCTGGCCTAGCCTATTCTGTTATTATTGGTAACTTCAGAGAACGCCGATACACTGTAAACATTTCTCGATGACACGTATTACGGCGTATTAGAGCGCTTAGGATGCTAACAGTACCGACAATGATTTCCCTATGTGGTATGACAGATGCCACTGCGGAAACATCAAAACGCAGATTTCGTAAGACTCGGTTCCATCTTTTTACAATGCTCAGACTATTTCATCTTCTTATAATATCAAGGATATGCAGAACGAAAAGTAGGAAGGGTTACCAGAACAATAGTCTGCGCAGCTGCGCCTACACAAAGTAGAAGTACAGAATCAAATTTTATAGAGGATTGTCTGCAAACTGCATCGAATATCGTTAAAGCACATTTATATCTAGGAGCCAAGAAGTTGTTGGCAGAGACATCTGAGTATCTCCATTAAAGTTCTATAGCTGAGATCAAATAGGTGACTTCTTACGGTCATTCGTTCATACTTATCATACATTGATGCAAAATGCTCTGTTGTCTTCCACGCTCTTTCATTTCCACAGTTCCATCTATATCCGCTTGGTGAAGGAAAGCAGGGAGTATTTCGTTGTAGATATCGGAGACTTATAGCAGTTTTTTTCTTGTTATATGACTCACATAAAATTAGACCATAGCTGATAACCTCAAATTATTCATCCACTCAACAAGAAAGCATCTGTCGGACTTTGTTCCTGGCTGATTTATATACTACCGTTCCCGACTATAACACACTGTTTCTTTTTCTGAGCTCGATAGCCTGAAAAATGTCTCGACCAATGGACTCGCTACCCTGATGATCCTCATTCGCGAGACTCACGTCGGGGAAGACGTAGAATACGGTCACATCCCAAAGAATCGTGCTTTGCGACACTTCCACTCTATTCAGAATAAACAGCAATTGAACGCAATGATGCGCACGAATCAAAAAAAAATAGAGAGAAACCATAAAACCATGAAGCAATACATTTCCCCACGTCAAATGCAATGATTGGACGTAAGTTCGCATGTTTCTGCAATCGACATTATCGTCCACGGCTAATTTTGGTTACGGTAGGTAGGAAGTGCCTTGTGCACTCTATAATTCAGTGTTCTCCTTATGCGACTTGTTATATATCCTTGCGCTACCAGAGCTCGACATCGCCGACGGCATGGGAATCGCTGCTCTCATAACATGAACGATGGCATCCTATAACATTCCAACACTCTGATATTGCAATGACTTCCTACTACAAAGAACGCTGCTCATACAAAAGAGTGCACTGTCAGCCATTAACCAACAAAGGGACCTTATTTCGTAGACTTTGTGCTACATCTGAACAGCTTGTCAAATAAGTTTATACCCAAAGTTCTGAGTGAATGCGAAGTGTTTGAATTTTCTCACTTGAGAAGGACTTCCTGAAAGATGGGAACAAGAACTCAGTTTTTAATTGTATTCAAAGTATCTATATTGTAAGCGGTAAACATTAGTATTGAAACTACGATTTTTCTCTTTGATATTAAAGCGAAGAAAAGTTGCGACGTCGCACGCCTCGTTCGCGTTGCCGCACTTTGTTGCAACTGCTGTTCGATTTGTCTTCATATCCCCTTAACAAATATAGGCGGCACAGCTCTTCAGAGTCATTCGAAAAGTAGAAGCTTAGCCTTTTGACTTGATAGCCTTGGACTAAAAGAAAACCTCCTGTAAATGTCAAAAAGATTCTTCAAAGCAGCGTGCTGCACGGTGTGCAGCACCGGTCCGAAATGTGTTGAAGAAATTACTATTCTCATGTCTCAGATTAGTATTTACCATATTATGTGTTCGCATAGTACACTTCAAACATATTTCGATAGAATCTGAGGCGAACACTTCTATACTTTCTCATGTTTGAGTTTCTGCTTATTGTATATCATTTGCTACTCAATTACATGTTGATAACTTTTTCTATATAAAGAACACATTTTTGTAATCTTCAATCCTCATTTCTCTGACTGAACATATGAACGCTCTTTTGAGATCGAACAATGTATCTCAAAAGAAACTGGATCGTGAAACTGTATTTCCAGGCGGATCCTCCGGAATGTGATCCCGTCTAAAAACCGAACTCGTTACATTGTCCTCTTTGTCTGTCCTGATACAGGCACGCAATATAGTTGAAATTCAAACAGATTTCCTTATTTTAGAGAAGTCGATTAGAATATGTTTTATTATACATTCCACTCGATAACACCCTTTATGGGCGATTTATACTAGGAAAGGTGATTTATGAAATCATGGTTTAATATCCAGGAGGAGTACGAGGAATAGGGCAGTGCTCGCAAGTGCCAGGCTCTCCAGGTGCTCCGCGGGGTCCCTGGAGTGGGAAGCGGTTTTAGTAAGTAGTAGGAATTTGTTGGTTATTTTTACCTGTGGTCCTTGTGGGCCGGATTGTCCAGGTGGTCCTGGACGTCCAGGCTGACCAGGAGGTCCAGGTGGTCCTTCAATGTTTCCACCATCCATTCCAGCCTCTCCACGCGGTCCTGGCTGTCCTCTTGGTCCTTTTGGACCAGCTGGTCCAGCTGGGCCATTAACCTTAATTGGGAAGATGTCCAAACGTGCTCACTGCTGATTGATAGGTCAATTTTACCTGAACAATTCGTCCTGGAGCTCCCTTAGGTCCAGCCACCCCTTGTCTTCCTGGCATTCCCATCATACCCATTGGGCCTTGCATACCGGGCAGTCCTGGTTTGCCATCGGTACCATTTTCTCCGGCAGGTCCCTTTGGTCCTTGCGGACCTTTAGCACCAGCCATTCCTTGTGGTCCTGGAGGCCCAGGTGGACAGATAATGCATGCATCATTATTGATGGCTGATTCTAGCATGCTACCGTCCTAAAATTTGATTACAGGTTTTTAAATTTCTGATTGATATAAGAAGGGCGCCTGTTGGTTACTTACCTTTCCATTTGTACCGTCATTTCCTCGAGTTCCATCCGCTCCGTCTTCACCGTCGTCTCCAGGAGGTCCAGGTGGGCCGGCTGGACCCTGCTGACAAGGACAGCAAGTAGGACTTGGTTCGCTGTTCACAACTGGTCCATAGCTAGTGACGGCTGGTGGATTTGGTGACGAACCATATTGACGCTTAGCACGAGCGAACTCAGGCCCATCGATGTGATGTATCTCGGCCCACATGTCCCTGGCACGAGTCTGAACGAGATATTTCGAGATGAAGAGATAAAAGTCCTAGTGCGGGCTCTTACCTTACAAAAATCGGTCTCAATAATGAGATGAGACTGGAAATTGGCGACATAACTGTACAGCATCGGTAAAGTGACTACAGCTGCGATCACAGCCACTGTACTGACGACAATCGCAAAGAATGCGACTCGACGGAGTTCCTTTTGCTCCGCCGTCTCCATCTGTAAATCAGAAATGTTGGAGAAAATAACGAATCTTAAATCTCTTTTTCAAGGGCCAGGTATACAGAGAAGGCAGTGACTATCGTGAGGCGGCCTAGGATACGAGAGTACGTTGGACTGAAAGTGCTTTGCGCATTTTTATACCGAATCGACGTCCCGATTTCACTGTCGCTTTTCGAAAACTGCCAAAAACTGGGTAGTGTGTTCGCACGGCCAGCCCACAACACCAGCTACGAATTGGTCACCGTTCGGGCGGGATCTTTTGTCACTCCTGATGGGAAGCCTAATTTGCATTAATAATGGAAACTGAATGGCAAAAAATGTGACCTAGCGAAAGAGGCTTTTCACACCGAAACCTTCATATTGCTTAGAAAGAAAGTCATTGCATCAGCTCAAGAAAAACTCTTGGCGTCCTAAAGTTTTGCGGATGTTGTAAGGTGATAATTACTTTGTTTTAATAGTCTATAAAATCACTATCAATTTATATTTTATAGAAGAAAATTACTCATCGAAAAAAAAAAACGTTGTGTTACATCATGGGCCGTCATCAGCGAATCATCAGCGAAGTGTATCTAAGGTAGTTGCGAGAGGGAACCATAGTTTGAGCTATTCTACGTTTTTATCTTCTTCCATTTTCCAAGACTGAAAATCTCGCACTTTTGAAGTTTGATTTTATCTCTCTACCTTCATGCTTTCGTAGAGACCGTGATAGTGAATTTTTTTCCCAAGTATAGCACCGCATTGTGATGTTTTTTATAGCTTAGTGAGCGTGACAAAAATTGCTAGAAGCAGTGGAGCTTTGCAATTCAATAAATTTCGAGAAATGGGCGTAATGTGTGAAGTGAGTTTACCCTACTGTAGCGGGTAAGAATCTTTTTCTATCTGAACTTCATAGTGATGGTGCATACACTATGAGCGGAAACCAAAAAAATTTTTTTTGCGACCGTCCTATAGCTTGCCGAGTTTCTCACATGCTGGAGGTCGAGTCTATAACAAGGTTTTGATCAGAGGATTTTAAAATCACTCCTTAATTAGCTGAGGCTAAAGAGGGCGTGGGCAGATCGGAATGTGCTACGAAGAGAAAAACTCGGTGAGGAATTCTAAAACTGAAAACTTCCACATGCTCAGACTATGATTTTACTCGGAAGTTTTTTGTTTTCTATATTCGAAGATCAACACATGGCACAAATCGTCGTACATTTCAAGATTTTCAAACGATGTTTAACAGGCAAAAAAGTGGAATTATTAGCAAGAATCTCCTAATAGCTACTTATGATCTTTATTTTTTATTTATTATGTATGATTTGTTCTCATCTCAGTAGATTTTTCGAACAGCAATGTCACTATACTGTATTTGTTGCTTTTTTCATTTTTTATTGTTAGTTCGCATTCGTACTTTAGGAGTAGATCTAGGTAAATGTTTAATTGTTCCAGGCAATGGCGGACGCTTTCCTTGCAGTCTCCTCTGGTTGTTATAGGTCAAGATCATTGTGCTGAAAATGTGAGCGTCTATTTTGACTACATTTAATTTCAACAATTTCTCATCTCCACAGATCCAAATTATAGTGAATTCATATTCACAAATGCTAAAATGAAAAATTGCACCGTTTCAGTGACCCATAGATCTCTCCTACAGCGAAATTCGTGTTAATGCACTCGCGACATTTCGGGCAATGCTAAACTTCGAAAAACTGGTCTGATGTAATTGATCGCCATATCAGCGCGGGTATCATTTATGAGGTATCATTGTTGACCAGAGGTTTATTCGTTCTGAATTTTCGATATTCGTAAACATATATGGCAAAGTATGTCAGAATTACCCTTGACAGATTTTCGCTGGAGGCTAGTCTTGCGCTATTTTTTGTTTGTTTATAATTTGAAAGACTTACCACAGTGGCTTAATCGAATAATTTTTGTGTATTCACGACGATTCATGATCTAGTAATCTGCTTCAAGCAGTGTCAACAGGTTGTGTGACCTAAAGAACTCCGCTTTCTACTTATCTTCCTTGGCGAAGCAATGCTGCAGTAAGAACTTTTCCGAAAACATTCGAATTAACTATTGCCGAACTATACCGCACTCAATTCAAATACTGGCCCAATTTTTGAATCTTCCAAAAGTCGCTTCAGTGCATATTTCTGATCAGAGAAACCATACCTTTCCCTTTTCATAGTAGTTTGACTCTGCGTAAATCCTACATTCTATTTCTCGAAAATGTTTTTTCTTGAGTTGTATCTAAAAAAGTAGCGATGTCTAAAATGTATTCTCAAGTTTACTCAATACTTTCTTTCTAAAAAGGTTATTTGAATGTGATAGGGTTTCAGTATCGTCTCAGTTAGTAGATGCATTTATTTGTCAAACTTTTCAGAAAATCCAGAGACTATCAGTATCTGCTGTACATGTCTGTCCCAAATTTCAAATGCGTATTCGGAATGTAGAATTTTTTGCAAATTATGCTGTTGAACATTCTGTTTCCTTGAATTTGCGCGAAGTAGCCGCGTCAGTCAGCGTATTTTGATTTCGTCCTGTATGGATCAGATCATTGAACTAACTTTTACGGCAGGATTTGCATATCACCGGCTCTAGTCATGAATATACAGACCAACTGATGCTGTATTTGTCGTGTTTTCGTCAAAACAACTTTCGAAAAGTGTGAACCTCACATCATTGCCTTTTCTTCACATATGCTGCTTCTGCATCGCATCGCGGTACTTAGAGGTATCGATGATTTCTTGGCTTTTCTTTCCTGAGAAAATTTCCTACTCATCTCTGGTGTTCATTTTGTGGCAATACATCTCTGTATACTATTCAGATATGTGAGGACTTCCTTTCACTCACGATTTTCAAGAGTCAAAGTTCTTCGAAACAAATTCTATAAAATTTGTAGAGGAGACTGGTGGTATGGAATGCCATATTTTGCTTCCATTAACTATGCCCACCACTGTTTTTTTGTTGTTGAGAAAATGAGATGTTAGAATAACTTCTTTCTTTTGGTTAGCGCACGTCTTGCACTAGAAATTATTGATAGTTTCTAAAAAAATTCAAAGAGTTTTAGTCTATAATTTATACTTTTATAACATGTGGCAAGTGTTCTATTTCATTCCTGCCTTTGGAGATTATTCAAAGCAAAATCGAAATGTCGATTGAAAGTCGAAAATCCTAACTGTTCATTGCTACACATAATTTGCACACAATTTTATCAGCTAAAAAAGTGTGTCCTAAAACCAGTCCTAAAACCATAACCAAAAACGAAATCAAATTCTCTTGGTGCTTTCAGCATTTTTAGCGACAAAAATTGAAAAATCTACAATCTGAGTCTTTCTTGATATCAGCTTGAATTTTGATGTGCCAGTGCTAATATTTCTCTTAGACCACTAGAAAGTTCAAGGTTTCCTTTTTTCGATCATATTTGAGTGAGCGAATGGAAACCAGAGAAAAAATTACGATTTTCAAAAAATTTTGGTCAAAACTTATGGACCAATCTGATAGATTGGCGGAACTTTAGCAAAGACCAAAATTTCGTAGGGACTTTTGTTAAAAATCGTTATCTTAAATCCTTGGTTGAAATTTTCCGCCAGAGAATTTAGGGAACAAATTATAATTTTAAATTTCCAACTTGACTTAAACTTTTCTGCCATTTTTTTCTTGAATCTATCTCATGAAGTTGCTGCTTTTCGGCAAGGTCATAATCAAGTCTAATGTATAGTTAGTTAATCCACGATCAGCAAATATGTCAACAACAATTAGATCAACACAACATTACGATGTAAACAATGCAGGAGCTACTATTTACTTTCCTGAACACTTGATATAAAAATTTTTTTTCTCGTAGTCTGTCCTTTGTACCAGCATTGAGATGCATAAATTTCTTTTCTTTTCATTGTCGAATAACAGATCCTTACCAAAATTATCTCCTTCGTCATATGCATAAGTTTCAGCTACTAAACAGTTCCCTTTCAGCATTATCGAAAATTTTATCAATTTACTGCTCTAAAAAGCTTTATCGGTTACTATGACCGTCACCTACTCATTAGATGTTGCCAATTCATCTTTCTTCTGCCTCTATCGGCTACTTTTTAGGTGGAAGGTAAAGTTTAACACTGCTAGCAACGCCATTCGAATGAAGCAGATTTAATTTTTCACTATTTTGCAGGGATCGATATGGAAATCAATCTGGGCTGAATTATTAGTGTGGCTAATTCTTTATGGATTTCTAAGCGTTTTGTATCGAGTTTTTCTCTCACATGATCAACGCGAGTAGGTTTTAGACTTTGGAATCTCAGAAATAAGATTTTTTGCCATAATGCGTAGCCAGTTTAGTGACATGCAATCGTAGTAGCCCCTCTCTCCCTATCCAGAACAAAATTTTTTTGAATATTGTATAAAGGGAAGAAACTTGCGTACAAACGCTGCTCACAGTTTCCCCTATTTTTCCTGAAAAGTTAGGAGACACCACTGTTATCACCATATCTAACCCCCACACTTAACTCATAAACTTAGAAAAAGTTTGGGGATGGGAGGAAGTTGGGATGAGGCGAATTCATGCAAAGCTCCAAATGGATATCGTTGAAAACATCCACAATTTAGGGTTTTCGAAGATCTCTGTGTATTTTTCGATACATACTCGTCATTTATACCAATTACATTTATGCTTGGTTTCTATGTCTCCGCTGTTTTTACTCGTTGGTGGCAAATATTCGACAATATTGGTTGGATCGACACGTAAGTGAAATTTTATGCGATTCAGTAGCTGTCGTAAGCAGGGCTCGGCACGAGCTGGCACCAGGAAATTTTCAAAACGAAGTCCCCTTTGACTTTCCCAAAATTTTACGAAGTCCCCTTTGACCCTCAACGATATCCCCTCTAAAAACCTGAAAAATTTTCCAAAATCCCCCCAAAAACGAAGCGTCGGCTAAAAAGAAGGTCGCCAATTTTTGACGTGTCTTCGCCCACAAAAACGAAACCCCCTTTGCTTTTTGCCCCAAAAACGATATCCAGCTTGCCCCGTGCCAGCCGGTGCCAGGCCCTGGTCGTAAGCCCAAAAATGGGCGTGGCTAGGGCGGCACGGGCAAAATTTCCAACAAATTTTTATTTGGGTTCTATGTTGAAAAAAGGTGCTGCGAACGAAGAGTGGTAAAGATAAATTTTGATACTTTACTTATTTCAAATTTGAATTTAGACCCTGCCTCTGGATAACTCAGTATATGCTTGGCCACACTGAGCGAGCTCGAATGCTTCGACGAACACTAATCCGTTATCTTGTTCTTACCCAAGCGATGGTATTTCGAGACACAGCCAAAGGTGTTAGGAAACGATTTCCTACTATGAACCATTTGGTGACAGCCGGTAGGCTACAGACAATCATGGCGAAGTAAACAACATTCTCGGTATTTCCAGGCTTGATGACTGAAAAAGAACTAGAAAAATTCAACTCTGTTAAAACAAAATATGCGAAATACTGGGTACCGATGCACTGGGCTTTTAGTTTGATTCGCATCGCTAAAGAAGAGGGTAAAATCCCAGGCGAAGTTGTTTACGTTGATTTAATGGAGGTTGAGTCAATTTTCTTACAATGTTATTATCATTCAATTTTTCAATTTCCAGAAAATTCGTCAATATCGTGTGCAGATTCTCAGTCTCACGCTATTTGATTGGGTACCGGTACCTCTTGTATATACTCAGGTAAGTATGAAGGATAAATCTTTTGGTAGTTGCACATACTTTGTTTATGTATTCTGTCAAGCTGGTTTCTGATTCTTGCGCTGGAAATGCGCTTTCTGAAGATGTCTTTTACTTGAATTGCATTTTTTTAACGTACGACAACTGTTACATTTTCCTACGCTTATCAGGGATTCTCGAGTAACAAAATTGGAATGTTGGTTGAAAACTTGAAAAATAACTATCTGTGATCAGATCATTTAGCATGAACTTCTCATTCAAAAAAAAGCGAGTCGTATCACAATCAAAAGTGAATTTGAATCTTGCTGGTCCTATTAGCATTTTAGCAACCAAAATTTGAAGAAAATTTGGTTTGACTTTTTCTACCAGCTTGTATCTCCATGACGCCAACATTCTTGTTTCGAAATAATTTAGAGCAATGAAAATGCATGATTTTTTCAAAGCTGTGGCCTAGAGCTTCCACTGAAACTAAAAAATCACAGTTTCAAAAAATTGGTGCGACACTTATGGACCAAACTAATGCGCTAGTAGTATGCGAAGTCTAGATCGACTAAAAAATGGTACTGAAAGCAAAAAAGTTGATGTATAGTGAAAAGTGATGTATTCAGCGCATTGTTCAAGCAAATCTTCGTCTGTGTTTTTTTTTGAATGAACGAAAAATGCATGATTACAGGTAGTTCATCTCGCTGTTCGTATGTATTTTGCTGTTGCGCTGTTTGGAAGACAGTATTTGAATCCACACCCAGATAGGAATCTGAATATCGATTCGGCAAAAACGGTGAGTTTTAAAAATTGCGCGTTTTCTTTGTGGTTTAATTGGATGGTATAAGGTCAAACTAGAAATTAATGTGAATTAGATGGCTTTTTAGTATTGCATTGATAAACAGAAAGTGAAAGCGCGGCCCTTTTGCATCGTAATGTGTTGTAAAATAATCAGCGCGAGTTTTGTTAGCGGAGCGATGTCGCGAAAATGCTGTCATCCTACCGTATGAGTTCCATTTCAAGACTTTGTAATCTTTTCTGCTACAAACTTTTTTTTGGAGTCGAATTAAAAAAAAAGTTTATTTACAGATCGATCTTTATGTGCCTATTATGTCCATACTGCAATTTATCTTCTTTGTTGGTTGGATGAAGGTAGGCTGAGTCCGTAATACTATTTATCTAAAGCTGGTAATTATTGCCAGGTAGCTGAAGTGTTGTTGAATCCGCTTGGGGAAGATGATGATGACTTTGAGTGCAATTTTATTTTAGACAGGAATCTCGAGGTTAGTTGTTTAAGTACAGACTTTGAAGATGTATCGTCAATATTAAAATTATAGGTGGGCCTGAACTGCGTCGACACAGAATTCGACACTTATCCCGAAGTATCTCGGGATCAGTTCTGGGAAGACGATTTACCAGAGCCGCTCTATACAGCGGAAAGTGCGCTACGTCCGCTAAATCCCCAAGTGGGAAGTTGCGTGGACATGTGGGTGATTTTTTTTCTTGGATGTTTTCGTTTGGATAAAGAGAATGACACATTACAGGGCCACAGAAGAAGATTCATATATGCTAAGACCGCGACGTCGCACTATTTCACGCAGTTCATGTTGGGATGGTGAAGTCGATGCCGATGAGATCGTACACGTCAATGGTCTTGATAGTAATAACAAGGAAAATGCGTAAGTTTGCGCAAGGTATACAGTCTGTCCCACTTGCGTGTCCCTTCGCGCTGACGCTGTGCATCCGCAATGCGAAAGACGCGCGCTGACCTTTGAACTATGAGGCTGATGACGGCACATACCAAACGCTCGCGACCAGCGCGCGAAGCAGTTGCGAGGCGGATGTGCCGGTTGAACAGGGTCATTAAGATTGAGACAGATTATACATAAGTCCGTGCCTCTGTAAATTTTTGTTTTTTGTTTAGTGGCATGTCATCCATGGAGCCGACGTTTTCCCAATCGTTCCTAAGCCAAAGTAAAAAGATTAGTGAAATGCTAAAACGAATGCATGGAGGAGGAAGAAGAACGAGTAAGTGATGAGGTTTTGATGGAAATCTTACTGAAATTTATTATTAGGCTTGAATTTCAATGGATCTCGGCCAGTTAAAAAAATCAGTCGCGGCGACATTAATCATCCTCATATTCCGGATAATAAATCGAAGTAAGTGATAATGGAATAAGCGTTGAATGGTTTCATTAAACAAACAAAAAGTTGAATTTTTATTGAAATTTCGAAACAGTACTGTACAAATAATGTACAAATAATCTAGAAAAATTCATATTTCTGTTAATTCGGACTTATATAGACAGAGTATCGGCCTTTATGAAGAAAAGCGAGAAAGAAACCAATTTTTCCGGAGGGCCTGGGGGGGATGGAGGAGGGGGTAAGAGAAATGAAGAGAAATGGGAAGGGTTCAAGAAGTTCGACCGCTTTTCGCCTTTGGATACAGAAAGTATTTTTGCGTATGCCGACGACATGAATAATCTCAGGCTGCGCCCTATGGCCAAATTCTGCATGTTAGTTAATGCAAGTTGTCCGTATTGACAAGCATGGCATTTGTTTAAGCGCAAATGTTGTCGTCACTGCAGAAGTACTGCAAGCCGTCAATTTACTGAATGCTTCTCAAAATTTTCGCGGGCTCATAACCCCCAAATCTCAGAAAAAGGGGGCACCGAAAATATTATTTTTTGTAAAGCTAAAGTGAATTTTTTAGAATTTTCAAAAATTGTTCTAATTTTTTACAAGTTTAAACAAGTCACTCGCACAATCTTAGACTTTATTAGGTGTAATTCTTGATTTTAGCTCTAGTAGCGTATCATCGTTGGAAGAATATGGCCAAAGTTTCCATAATAACGTCTCTCCACCTAATTTGCAACCATCGGGTATTCTTGGCAACAGCAGGTCTGTACCGAACGGTCTGAAAATAGATCTTGATAGTTCTGATGGACCAAAATCAGTAAGTTGTTGTCTTTGATGTTAGACTAAGTATGAGAATGCTTAGTTTAGCCTGTTTCACCAGCAAATAATGTATGCTGGTTTGTGGACGAGTTACCTGTGATCGAGGAAGAAGACCAGGACAAGCGTCGTGTCTCTGATGAGTGTAAGTTACAAAATTCACAATCTTTTCCTCTACTTTCTATTAATTTTTCAGGTTCAGTCAAGAGCAGTAGCGGAAGCTCAAAAACAACCAATGAGCGTTTGGACCCTGCACTGCTCGAGCATTCTTCGATAGTTTCAAAGAAAGGAGAAAGTAAACAAAAGTCAAGGAAACCCAGCGAGAAGGACGATAATCGAGGAGGAGACCATAAGAATTTCAAAAATGAGTAAAAAAAACAAAGGTGTAATCTTACGTGATTGGCAAAGACACAAATGCAGTTTGCTATATCGCTCAGTCATAGTGTTTAAACTGTTATTTATATGTAAAATTGCATTTGTGATCAAGTCCTAACGTTGCACAAATTTGGAAGCTGATTCTTACGTCGAACTTTCTAGTATTGCACGTAATTAATCGCCTGTTCGTAACAATAGTCGAATTGTGACCGAAGTTTATACTTCTCCGTACTTCTTCTACCGCCTCCTCAACCCGCCAAAACGCGTCACATCAGCCGCAATCAATAATCCTCAGTAGGCAACACTCAACGCTCCTGCGACACTTGTCCAATTCCATTGCATCCTTTAGTCAATGATAATTGATTAGAATTTGATTAGGCCGAAAATTTCTAGAACCTAGCAAGGACGCAAAATCTAACCAGTCACCACAGAATTTTGCTTGCGGGCTGCAACGCGTTTTGGTCGGGATCACATAGCTGACCGGATCCATACTATCTGGTTACAGAAGGGTATGAATGTATTATATAAAAATGCAACAGAATGTATGGATTTATAGTAAGCATAACATAAGTGCTTTTAGTTTTAACATGCATGATTCAATAACAGACAACTTGTAATCACTGAATTGTTGAACATATCAACATCCACATGTCCTTACCATCAGAAAGTGATGACTGCCCTCATATTATAATCAATTAGTTAACGCTGGTTTCGATGTTGTCATTGCTTTACGTTTTGAAAATAAATACGTACTACCTAGTACATCATTTTGTTGAAGTGTTCCACCTTAATATTGGTGTAATATTCCGTTTACCTAACACATTTACTCAGATAATCGCCGGGGGCAAGCGGCCATGCGAATTTTGAGCAAGCGGGCACCGGAAAAATAGTTCGCTGATTTTTTGTGGTTCGCTTGCAGAAATTTGGAATAATTCTGGCCAATTTTTAGACGAACGCTCGAAGATCTATCGCGGTTTTTCTATACATAGGTTGCGGCACAGTGGCCGCATTCTCGCGGATTTTCCGCGAGAACATGCAAAATTATTGAGAGCCGCACGGTCCTTTTTGAAGGACCGCGCAACCCTCAGGTACTTTCCGCTGAAAGAAAGTACCCCAAACTTGGGTAATAAAACCATCGATGGCACCTCTGCCACATAGAGTCTCATCTTTTCTCGGCGTACGCCCGAAACTGCGTAAAAAGAGTCTGAGCGCCTGCTGAAAGTTTGGCCAGCGCTCGCTGAAAGAGATTGTTCGACGAGCGCTTGCAGAAAATTTTGTATTGATGCCCGCTTGCAGAAAACGCAAATACCGCCCGCTGAAGATTTGGCCATGCCTCGAAATCCTGCTGACCGCCTGCAGAAAAGCGCGAGTTTGCGGACCGCCTGCCCCCGGCGATTATCTGAGTAGGAGCACTTGACACACATACTCAGATAATCGCCGGGGGCAAGCGGCCATGCGAATTTTGAGCAAGCGGGCACCGGAAAAATAGTTCGCTGATTTTTTGTGGTTCGCTTGCAGAAATTTGGAATAATTCTGGCCAATTTTTAGACGAACGCTCGAAGATCTATCGCGGTTTTTCTATACATAGGTTGCGGCACAGTGGCCGCATTCTCGCGGATTTTCCGCGAGAACATGCAAAATTATTGAGAGCCGCACGGTCCTTTTTGAAGGACCGCGCAACCCTCAGGTACTTTCCGCTGAAAGAAAGTACCCCAAACTTGGGTAATAAAACCATCGATGGCACCTCTGCCACATAGAGTCTCATCTTTTCTCGGCGTACGCCCGAAACTGCGTAAAAAGAGTCTGAGCGCCTGCTGAAAGTTTGGCCAGCGCTCGCTGAAAGAGATTGTTCGACGAGCGCTTGCAGAAAATTTTGTATTGATGCCCGCTTGCAGAAAACGCAAATACCGCCCGCTGAAGATTTGGCCATGCCTCGAAATCCTGCTGACCGCCTGCAGAAAAGCGCGAGTTTGCGGACCGCCTGCCCCCGGCGATTATCTGAGTAGTGGTCCAGATAATCGCGGGGGGCAGGCGGTCCGCAAACTCGCGCTTTTCAGCAAGCAGTCAGCAAAATTTTGGGGCGTGGCCAAACTTTCAGCGAGCGGTACTTCCTTTGTCTGCCAGCGGGCAGCAATACGACATTTTCCGCAAGCGCTCGTCAAACAATTTATTTCAGCGAGCGCGGGCCAAATTTTCAGCAGGCGCTCGGACTCTTTACGCAGTTTCGGGCATACGCTGAGCGAAGGTAACACTCTACGTCAAAGGTGTCATCGATGGTTTAATTACCTAAAACTGCATTTTTGCCTTCACATGATGTGCGACGAATGTGGGTCAATTACTACATGGATATGAGAAAAATAAGTTATCAGCGATGATATCAATTTATCGTATTTCGCTGCAAAGAAAATTCGGACTTTTCTGTGCACTTCGAGAAAACGACCGTAAGAAACACTGTGTAAGTTTTCTATTCGCAAATTATATGTATTAGATGCGACTTCGATTGGTCAATCGCGACAGCGACCGTTAATTCGCGGCAATCGTTGTTGGTGAATGGCGACTGCGACGGTTGAATCGCGGCAGTCGTTGAATCGCTCTGAGAGACAGCACGGTTTTTATTTCACGTTTAAAATACTATCGTTCAGTTCTTATTTGGGCCTTCCAGCCTATGAATTCGCTGAGAATCAGAATTTTGAGTTTGTGCCTTTTCCACAAAAATCACCGAAAGTTGGCTGTCAGCTGTAAACTCTGCCCACTTCGGGCTAAGCTGAGACAGCAAGATTTCCATTCTAGGGGTCTGAAATACTATCGTTCAGTCCTTGATTGGGCCTTCCAGCCTATGATTTCGCTGAGATTCAGAATTTCAAAGTTGTGCTTTTTTTAAATACCTCAAATTTCGCATGGCGCTTTCCAAGCTACTTTTCTTATGGTAACCCAAGAATAATTCGATTTCTTGATGTTGTCAGCGATAAGCGGTGAATTGGTCTTATCACTGACAAGGATGAACAAAATTTTCTCAAGTTCACCATATGGCTTCCTTCGACCGTTTGTCATGTACTTGCAAAATATCAGACTCTAAGCTTTATTCTGAAGCGAATTACAAGCAATTTGATTTCAGGTAATGCAAGCGGTATATACCCTCCAAGCGAGTACCCGCCAAGCGGGTATATACCCGCTTTTTCTTTCCCTAGTTTGGGGTACTTTCTTTCTGCGGAAGGTAAATGCGGGCTGTGCGGTCCTTCACAAAGGACTGTGCGGTCCACACTAATTTTGCATCTTCGCGGAATGTCCGCGAGGATGCGACCACTGCGCCGCAACTAATCTATGAAAAAGTAGCTATTGTTCTCCGAGTATTCGTCCAAAATTTCGCCAAAATTCTTTCAAATATCCGCAAGCGGGCTGCAAGAAATTAGCGAACTATTTTCCCGGCTCCCGCCCGCTCATAAATCGCATGGCTGCCTGCCTCCGGCGATTATCTGAGTAGGACCGTTGACACACACAGTGTCAAGGTTTGAATTTAGGAAATAACGACTTTCCTGGATTGATCCGTAGCAGGTCTTAGTCCCAAAAGACAGGCATTTCAAAATCTGCATGTCGTCAATATGTTAAATGGATGTAAGTGAACAAATATATGTACATATATGAATTACGTTAAGCAGCGAGGTCACCAATGTATCATTTCAATAATCACCTTCAAGTCAAAAGTCTATTCAGTGAAATATGTGTTTACATACCACATTACAATGTCATTACAAAAACATAAAATAACGATCACAGATAAGTCCATCACGACCACTCCTTCAGCAGATGACAAAACGTCTACGAATTTTTTGACTCAGTAGTCGCAATCCGGCAAAGTCAGACGGTCATGTAGTGTCACTGAAGCTAGTCGGTTTTAGGCTCCAGTTTCAGCGGCAAATCTGACAGGCTATATAGGCTGTACTATTGAAGACCAATCGCAGAAATCCACGAGTTCAGGCTGACGATGGAACACGAACGCGGAAGTTGAGACTGTAGTCAGACTTATGATCGAAGTTCATCCTGTGCTTACCTTTTTCTTCTTCAGGTTATGTTTGTTCTCGCTTGTCTCAAAAGAACAGATCACTTTCGTGGAGGTTATGCATGGACCTATACGAGCAGAAGTACTTGAGCTTTCGTTTGTTCAAGCTTAGAAGTTGATTATCACCCAATATGGGAACAGGAAAGTTCGGAAATGCTTCGGATTAGTGTAATTGTATCATTGATACTTTTAATTCTCTTGGACATAGAGGAAAACGTGTACTAGATTGTCGAATACTGTGTGCAGTGCGTTCGAGCCTCTAAACTAATAAACGACATGATGAAGTACTTAACCGCAGTCCACATCTCAAATGACCTGTTACAGCTGGAAAAAGTAGATAAGGGATAGATAAGGGGTGCTGCTACTGATATTCATGGGAAACAGTTCCAACTTCATGAATGAAGGTTTGCGAGTTACGTAAACAAAGTTTTGTAAAGATAAACAAGAAACAATCAATACGAAGCATAAGTCGTCTAGCCACTGATCTGACAACCAGACGCTTTCGCACGCGAGGCCTCATTCGTAGGTTTCCATAATCGATGGTGGGTGATACAGCCTATATACAGGGTGTTCCCAAAATGTGGCTACTGTTTGATTGTTAATAATTCTGTCCTAATGAAGTCTTTCGAGAAGCTTCAAAAACCATTTTGTAGAGCTGGATTTAACTTACAAGGGATGGATACTCGTTCGCAGTGACAACTGGATAATTGGTGTATACCGCGTATACCGTCCCCAGACGGTGATCCCTAAACCGCACTTCATATCTGCTTGACTTCATTCTGGAAGAGCTATGAAGGATTTCGCAAAAACGCAAAAGGCGACATCCGAGGGAATCGAACCCACGAGCTCAGCAGTCAAGCCGCTATCCACTGCACCAGTCGACCACGCAAGCGATGAGGCAAGTCTAGGTGCTTGAGTGCGCCTGCAGCACCAAAAATCCTTTATAACTCTTACAGAATGACTTCATAGCAGGTATGGAATGCGGTTTAGAGATCACCGTCTAGAGACGGTGTATGCGGTCTACACCGCTTACCCAATTGTCGCTGCGAGCGAGTATCCTTCCCTTGTTAGATTTACTTTGTGAAGCGCTGTATTATTACGGTAGAAACTTTGGAGAGGTTTTCGAGCCATGAAAGGCCATATTTTGCCTCAGAAAGAAAACAAAACAATTTAAAAACTCTCGCACTGGACTAATTGCAATTGTTGAATCTAAATGTGAAGTTCGTAACTTATCATAATGCTTTGTTAAAAAGTAATGCGAGGTAAGCAGTAGCTGCAGTTTTTTCACTGTTCCTAAAAAGTGCGGTTACACCATTTACAAAGCTTCGCAATCTTGTACATAGTTGGCATTGAACTCAGCGTCCATGAAAATCCTACTACAGAAAATTTCAGTTTTTTTGGAAATTTTTTTCCAAACGGCCTTTTTCACAGTGGCGCCATATGCTGCAAGTTCCCACCATACTCTTACAGTAATTGAGATAGAATCCTAAATCGCTCTATACTACGTATCTAGGTTGAAGCCAGCTCTACGAAATGGTATCTAAAGCTTCTCTAAAGACCAAGACAAGAGAGTTATTAACAATAAAACAGCAGGCACATTTTTAGGCACCCTGTATATTTAGTAATTAAAATAATATAAGGAAAAGACATTATGGCAAAGGTTCCTTCGAAGCTGTCTCAAACATACTTTCTGAAAAGGAGAGGCTAAAATCAGGCCAAACTTTGTTTTTGTGCTGGTAATGATAATGTCTAGTCATGCAAAAGCCCGTGGTAGATTTCATTCTTAGTACATTATGGGGCTTTGGCAGTTGCTATTTTTCGTATTCTGTGGTGAGCACTTACCAATAACGCTGAGAACTTTCAAAAGTGCTTAAAACATTTATCTCATCTACAAAAGAAGGTCCAGCAGTCAAGGTGGTCATCAAGCTAAAATAATTCGAGTGCAAACTCTTATTCCTTAGCTGCGAAGGGTTTCTACTGAGCTACGTGTTGGAAACATTGCTTGTTGCGAAAGGTCTCGGAACAGCTTCACGCTTGAAGTACTTAGAGGCAGCTTCCACCCAAAATTTCGCCTTCCATGTTTTCAATGTATGGCGCTGAATTCTGATACGAGGTTCACATCACCAGAAAGCCAAAATCGCCCTTTTCGAAGCCCTATCCCGGCAAAGTGGACGAGTGCCCCTGCGCTAGTCTCATATGCTCCAGGAAACCTCTTCGTGTGCAACAGTACCACATAACAAACTATGCGTCTGAACGTTGCTTGTCATGTCAGACGTCAGGGGGCAATCCATGGATGGATGGAGCGCAAAGAGGATAGGGGCCGTTATTCTCTTCGGTAGGCAACATTAGGTGACGGACCAACGTGGTTGGTCTACTTTTAGGGCCCAAGCGCATACCTTCCCTCCCCCCCCCCCCTCCATCGCCCATATGCACCATGATTTTTGTGCAATTTGCAGAAACGTAATATACAGTGCGTTTCATAACTATACGACACCCCCCAAAATTGGGATTTCCGAATTTACAGAAGAGATCGAGTACTCCATTCAGTGCCTGTGTGATCCACATATGGTATTGAATAAAATGACATCTCAATCAATTTGTCTACTTGCTTGCTTTTCTACATGTAGAGACATGTCCATATTTCCACTGTTTCATAACTATACGACACCTCTAAGCAAAGCACTTTTTCCAAGTAAAATACGCAAAACGTGGTTCTCATAACTAATCGGACTACCGGGCTCTTTTACCACTTTATCAAGTCTCTTCGACATGCTTCTAACAAATTCAAGCATGCCTTCGGTTCAGTGTTGTCGAATGCGTCCATAACAAACTGCTCCAACTTTTCCATTGCCTCACAATGCTTCTATCTGCTCAGAAACGCTGTACCAGTAATCTCTAAAGATTTTCTAAAGGATTTGAGACAAGACAGTACGGTCACCTTTACAAAAGCTGCTAGCGATGCTGGCTGAGAACGGCGGTAAGTGACCCGCGTACATGTTCGCACGCGTTATGCGGCTGCGGAACGTAGTGCTGTTACAGGCGCTTTGTTAAGAAGAAAACGGAAAGAATGAGCCAATGATTTGGTGGTGTAATCTAATCAAAAAATTTAGTTTGGACGGCTAAAGGACCGACTGGCCGGATGTAAGCAAAAGTCCACATCATCTTAGCAAGAGAAACTTTAGCGGAGGTTCCTCTATAATCCGGGAGCATTTTGTATGACTCAAAAGCCTAATTTTCGAGGAGAAAATTTGCGCGCAGGTTGCCAAGAAATACTGGAAAACCAACGACTGTTCCTTTTTCACAAGCGCCGGTAACAGCACTACGTTTTGACGCAGCACAACGCATTGAACATGCACGGGGTCACTTACCGCCGTTCTCAGCCAGCATCGCTAGCAGCTTTTGGAAGAGTAACCATACTGTCTTATCACAAATCCTTTAGAAAATCTTTGGAGATTACTGGTACAGCGTTTCTGAGCAGATAGAAGCAGTGTGAGGCAATGGAAAAGTTGGAGCAGTTTGTTATGGACGCATTCGACGACACTGAACCGAAGGCATGCTTGAATTTGTTAGAAGCATGTCGAAGAGACTTGATAAAGTGGTAAAAGAGCCCGGTAGTCCGATTAGTTATGAGAACCACGATTTGCGAATTCTTTTCCTTGGAAAAAGTGCTTTGCTTAGAGGTGTCGTATAGTTATGAAACAGTGGAAATATGGACATGTCTCTACATGTAGAGAAGCAAGCGAGTAGACATATTGATTGAGATGTCATTTTATCCAATACCATATGTGGATCACACAGGCACTGAATGGAGTACTCAATCTCTTCTAAAAACCCAGAAATCCCACATTTTGGGGGGTGCCGTATAGTTATGAAACGCACTGTATTTTTACTTTCCTATAGCATTCTTAGCATTGTCTGTCTTAGTCAAGCCCGGCGGCGACAAAGCGTTGCTTGACGCACTCACCCAAACATATGGAAAGACTACAATCTATGTGGAGGTTATAAAGTCGAACTTTGTATAAAGGCTCGTGGTTCTGTATACGCGTGTCCTATCAGCAAATAAAGCTTCGTCCAAGCCCTTTGGAAACTCAAACATCCATGGATGGATGTTTGGGTTTCCAAAGGACTTGGACGAAGATTGGAAATCTATCGCCCATATGCACCATATTATTAGCTTTCTGTGGAAACATGCACTAAAGAAGTGAGAGAATTTTTTCTTTTTAGTAAAATATAAAACACTGGTGTCTACCGCACTTAACGAAGAAGTGAGTGAAGGCTTACACTATTACAGTCATTTCCACAAAGTTGTTCAGAAAGTGAATGACGATGACCCGTTTGCCATCAACGCACCTATTCCCATGAGGGAAGAAGACTCGGTAATCAAACTTCTCCCTCTGGCTGTAGAATTACGCATATCCTGCGTTTAATACGTTTGTTTAGGAAACAGAAGGTGTCGGAGAAAAAACAGCTGTGATGCATGATATGCAGGTAAGCATCCTGGCATAAAAGAAAGTTGAACATGATTTTTTAGGCATTTCCTAATATCTGGAGAGTCCGCTACCTTAGAAAAAATGATGACGAAGTAGAACATGTGGTATATGACGTTTGATAGTTCTACAGTCTGTCTCATCTGGACTGGCGAATATTAGGGTGACGCGCGTCTTTATCGCTACTGTGCGAATAAATGCGACGGCGCTGTATCACATCGTGACGGCCCCCTGTCTGCTTCTCTCCAAACTGTTCGATTTTTGGCTGGCAAAATGCTAACGCTGTACGCATGCCTAAAGGCTACTGCATGACGAAGGCGCAGGAGCATGTTAGTCGAGCGGGCGCGACGCAACGCGCGCGTATCTTCACCTTTGCAAATCCTGCGCTCATGCGCTCTGTGGATAATAGATCCGCGTTTGCGCCAAAGATATTGTGCCTTCGTCATCAGCAGCCTATACACAGGAGTGAGACAGGCTGAATGCTTATCTCCATAAGATCACCTATGAAAGTTACTGAGAGGTACATTGAAGCTTGTGAGCTGGAACACCACCCGAGCTAGAGCAGAGGAAGACTGTATGAGTCAAGAAATGGAATTGGGGTCGTTTAGCGATGACGCGGAACTCAACTATGTGATACGTCAGTTTTTTTCTGTAACCCCGTATTTGTATAGGTATCAAAAAACACACGGTATCATAATTAGAAAGACGGGTTGAGTGAGCTCAGACGTCAGCTGAAAATTTTCTTGGGGCGACAACTTTTTAAAAGCCCGCGCAAATGTGCGAAACGTCCACTCAGACAATCGCAAAATACTTCCGGGGAAAGCTGAAGTTCCAAAACTTCCGGGAGGACAACAACTTCAACTTCCTGTTGAAGCTGCCAGGTAGGGCGCGGCCAGGTAGGGCGGGGCCCACCCATACGGCCCAATAGGAGCGTCCGCTTAAGTTAAAAGTTCAGTTTTCCCCGGAGGCATTTTGCGGCTGTCTGAGCACGGAATTTTTAATTCGACTTAGTTCTATTATGTCTTCATTTTTCATGTAATATCGGCTTCCCTGTTTCTTTTGTCAAGAATTATCAGCTGCAATGTTTCAGAGTCATTTGAAAACTTATGCTACTACTGTGGTACCAGTGCTTGGATAAACGGAACGAAGTCGGTAGTTTCAAAAAAAAACTGGCCTGCCCTGTGTGATTGTTATTTCTTGCAGGTGCCAAGCCATTTCTCTGCATACTATCAATGGGAAAAGCAGCTGTGATAAAGTGGAGAAGAAGAAAGGAAAAAAGGTAAAAGAATGAAGAGGACTTACCTGATGACCACCAGCGCTCTCAATGCGAAACTCCACCCTCTTTTTCGGGGGTGGAGGAACACATACCTTCGTAAAGCGCCGCCTCCGCCGACTACAGGACCTTTTATGGCATACAATAACGCATCAGAAAGGACCACTGGTCCGTGGAGGAGAGGGTAGTCGTTAACCGACCTTTTTATTTTTCCTTATTAGAATGCCCCAACTGCTTTGCGGGTCCTGTTTAGGGGATTTTTGTTGCACTCGGGTTGGCAACTTTTCCAATCCGTTTTATAACTATTTTCTAAGCGCAAATGTCAATATGCAGTAACACTATTCTAACCATTAATTCTAGTCTCAGCAATTTTTGCGAACACTTTTCTTCGAGAAAAAAATTATGTTATAGGGTACTGCACAAATCGGATCATTTATTTGTACAAGAAAAATTGATGGAAAGAATAGACATATCAGTGTAAGAGTACAAAAACATGACGCTATCGAAGGGGCTACAACATATCATGTGAGTGCTTTTGGAATGTAGTTCAGAACAGGAAAGTCAGAATTTCATTTTTTTTGTGTTATTTACAGTTTCTGGCAAAACCTACAACACGAAAATATGCTTTTGATTATTGTGCAAAAAAGAACTATATGCTAGAGAATATTCAGGACACTGAAATGAAAGCAATCATAAGTGAGTGAAACTGTATCAACTTATCTCATAATATCTTTAGTTCCTTAATTTTCGAGAAGAAAGTTTGCGTAGGGAGTCCTAATCAGTAGAAATGTCAAAATTTGAATGTCCTTCATCTTGTGCGTCGGATGATTTTCCGCATGTTGTATCTTTTCCAGAAAAATTTCGAGAGAAATGTTCTGCGTGTAGCGGCTTGTATTGGATAGGAGGTCATAATAGGGGATTGTATGCTGCAAAGTAAGTACGTTTTAGTCGGTCCTTTTTTACCTTTTTCAATAAATGGGCCAATCTGATTTCTCTTCAAATTGTAATTATCCCATTATACTGTATTTTCCAGTAGAGAGCGAAAATCTCGCGATCCAAACTCGGTCCGAGGGGGTAGAAAGCAGTAAGTTTTCGTTTGTAATTCTGAACAGATCAACTTATCTCATAATATTATATCTTTAGCTCCCAAAGAAGTTGTCGAGTGCTCTCAATTGAACTAGGAAAAATTACGAGTTTGCCGTGTGATCAACAGCCTAGCCTTCACAGTGTAAGTAATGTTTCGTAAAAGAATTTGCGTTACCGCATATTCGCTTAAATTTGCGGTTTAATCTGACTTACAATGCAGCATACCTCAACTCAGAAGAAAATTGCCGAGGATAAAGGGCCGGGCATACTTGACGCGATTTCAGTCGCGACGCGATTTGGCATTTTGCCCAAAGTCTTCAGATTCAACACTAGCAAACTGCACATGCATAGTAGGTATAACTTACGTGGATTGCGAAATGCCTTATTTTTTGTACATCTAAAATGTGCTTACAGTGAGTTATGGACAGTTGAAATATTGCCAAATCGCGTCGGACTGAAGTCGCATGAAGTATGCCCGGCCCTTGAGTGCCCCAGAAAAATTGGCTACTGATAACTCTTATTAATCATCCTTTATTCCTGAAACTAGCTTCCTATTTGCGAATCAAACTGAAGGCACCGCCCACCCTAAGTTAGGGGCTTTGAGCTTTTGGCGTACGATGATGGGACCTTCTACCAAGCCAATGCCCCAAGTCGCGGCGCAATATATCCTTTGATTCAACGGGATTGGCGGCTGAAAGGCGACCGCTCGCATCCCTGACTCAGTCTGCGTCTCTCTTGCGGCGTGCTCTCTGACCATCCTCTAGCCACTTCCAGTAATGCCCGCCCATCCTATTGCTGTTTGGGGAACCTTCCCCGTTTTCTCCGGAACGGGGATTGTCGGGGTTTCCGAGGAGTGACTTCATATTCGGAATCGGGGTGACGAGAAGGCCCCGGAACGACAAAAAACATGGAAGTCGAGAAATGGGTGGATGATGCCTTCAAAGAGGAGATCAACAAGGACCCTCAAACTTGTGGGCTTTCTAAGCTTGCACTGTCCTTTGTATGGCATGCGTAACTAACAACTACTAGTCAGGGACAAAACCTAAGATTTGATCCGTTTATTAGCAACAACTAGTAGCATTATCACGTTCTATTACAGAAGAAATCCGAACAGTTACGTGGATTTATTTGCGTCGAACATTCGTTGGATTAATTCATGTCCCACTGTTCAAGTAATTCATAAATTTTCAAGTAAATTCATAAACTATCTAATGAATAAATCTTTTGTTTATATAATTGTTGAAGTTAATATGAGCACGTACGAAAAACTCACTAAAAGCTCAGCACTGCACAAGTTTTCCTCTCTATGAAATAACGCGCATAGATGACGTAATTAGCGCATGGACCGTTTCTTTATTTTGAAGCAATTGCTGGAAAAATCTGTTGACTCTGAACTCAAATTTATCTTCTAAGCATAACCAGGGCTCGGCACAGGTGGCTTACAAGCAAGCTGGATATCGTTTTTGGGACGAAAAGCAAAGGGGTTTCGTTTTTGTGGACGAAGACACGCAAAATTGGCGGCGCTTTTTTTTACTTGACGTTTCGTTCTTGGAGAATTTTTGGGGAATATGGTGTAGGGTCAAAGGGGACTCCGTAAAAATACCCAAAAATCAAGGGGGACTTCGTTTTTTGCATTTTCATCTAGACATCTCGTGCCGAGCCCTGAGCATAACATCAAAAGTCTTGTTCCTTAAAAGCAGAACCTGAAGGAGGGTAATGAAGGGAGTCGTGATCAGATTGTCTTGTTCCTTGAAAATCTTTCCAATACTTGATCTTTTTCACCGAATGCCTTTGAAAGACATGTAATCAGACAACATAGAGGGATGTCCGCAAAACACGAGATATTTGCAGCAGTTCCGCATGATTTTATTCACTATCACAGAAGTCTAAAAGTTCGGGAATGGAAACTTCCGCAAGGATCAAGCGCCATACTGACTGAAAACGAAAGTTCCGCAGCAGTTTTCTTACAAGGCTGGGTGGAGTTCGTTCTCTGCATGTCCAGCGGAACTTTCGCAATTGTCCTGAGTAAGGGATTACAAGGCTAATAGTTTCATTTTCATTTCATTTTCATTCATGCACATATGAGCGCCAACAAGAAAAACCAAATTGAAACCAAAACAGGAAATGCACAGAACAAATAAACAAGCATAAATCACACATTGAAAAGGAGGAAAACAAAAAGAGAACCCACACATGGCCACAAGCTAACGTCATCCAAAGCTACATATAGCTATACCTCCCCTGTTTTCCATAAAACCGTGAGGAATAGTGCCAATCAAACCAAAACATCACGCTAAATAGAACTAGGAAGAGGGAAACCTAGGCGAATGGGACAAACCATGCGTACTTCGGTAGAAAGTCCTTTCTCCATAGTTACTATTGGACCTTTCAAAAAAGCTGATCACGCACACTTTCAAGTAAACCTGAGCGCAAGTGTTCTGTCCACTTCCGCTCAGCCGCTCAAATTACGGTCATAACTTCAATTTCTTTTAAAAATGCCGATAACTTGATAGGGAGCTTATTTCGCCCAATGTTCTTCTACATAAGTACGGAGGAATTCGTGATTGCGGGAGGTTTCTCGAGATATTTCCTTCTTTCATCTTTTGATAAATTCAACAGTAGGGTTTGTTTGTGAAGACATAGATTAGTATGTCTATTTCAAAAGACAAAGAAGATCCTTTCGACAATCGTACAGCTATCATATTACATAATCACCTGTTGATCAGCTCTTTAGCTGTAGACTATACCAGTTTATATCAGCGGTCGAAGACAACACGATTGAAGTGAAATTAGCGTGTTGTTTGTGCACACAAGCCCAAACAACAACTGCGATCTATATCAGTGTGACCTCTTATGCATAACTGCACTCTAACATCGCTTTGTCTCTTGCATTTGACATAACGGTTTCCGTGTGGGCGTTGCTTGACTGACAAGTAGAGAACAGGTGTGTTTGTCTCTACTAGAAAAATACTTTCGCCATGGCTATATAAGACGGTGCACTTCTATAGTGACATAGCACCAGTCCACCAACCATGGATTTGGACGCACGCATCAAGGCGTATCGTTTCGTCGCCTATGCGTCAGTTACCTTCTCCGTGGTAGCTGTTGTCTCCGTATTTATCACCCTACCTATGGTGTACAACTATGTGCACCATGTAAAGCGACAGGTTCATAATGAGGTCAACATCTGCAAGGTAAGAGTAATTCTTGTAATTGTAATTGTTCAGTTTTCCATTTTTAAAAGATTATATCGCAAGTATTGACTGCATTGAATCTACTCATCTTTTTGCTGAAGTATGCGAATTATAGGGATCGGCTAAGGACATCTGGACAGAAGTTCACTCTCTCAAGGATGTGCCTGTCGCCAACAGAACAGCTCGTCAAACCTACAGCGAAGGCGGTGCTGGAGGCGGTGGTGCAAACTACGGAGGCAGCAGTGGTGGTGGTGGTGCGCATTATGGAGGTGGAAGTGGTGGCTGGAGCGGTGGTGGAGGTGGTGGTGGAGGCGGTTGCGCTGGCTGCTGCTTACCAGGACCCCCTGGAGCAGGAGGTACTCCCGGAAGACCCGGAAGACCCGGAAAGCCTGGAGCTCCCGGTATGCCCGGGCATCCTGGAAGAGGTGCTGCTGCGGCTTGCGAACCCGTGACTGCGCCACCCTGTCAGCCTTGCCCTGCTGGACCACCTGGACCTGCTGGAGCCCCTGGAGCACCCGGAGGACCAGGACAAGATGGAGCGCCAGGAACATCTGCAGGAGCTGCCCTTCCTGGACCCCCTGGACCACCTGGAGCACCTGGTGCACCTGGTAATGATGGAGCTCCTGGAGCGCCTGGAGCCCCTGGAGCACCTGGACAGAGCGAGGGTGGTGGACCCGGAGGACCTGGACCTATGGGACCTCCTGGACCGGCCGGTCAACCTGGACGTGATGGAGCACCAGGATCTGGTGGAGTCGGTCCCCCAGGACCTAAAGGACCACCTGGACCAGCCGGTGCACCTGGTGGTGCTGGAAATCCTGGAGCACCAGGAGCTCCCGGACAATCCGGAGGTGCCGGAGAGAGGGGAATCTGTCCCAAGTACTGCGCCATTGACGGCGGAGTGTTCTTTGAGGACGGAACTAGGCGCTAAGCCAATTCTGATTTTCATAGCCAAAGTGCTATGGTACAAACAATCTCAATCGTGTAGTCGAAATAAATCAATTGAATGCAGTTTATGTGGCAAAACTCTTTCAGCGTCAGTGGCGTATGTATTGCACAGGTGATGATCATATGCAAATAATCACAATCACTAAATTGCAGACAAAGATCTTATGTGCTCATGAATGAAGCTGTGAAAATTCAAAATCCGTTGGTTTTCAAGTTCTTCGACTATCCCTTAGTTATTAGTTGAGATATGTTCACTTAGCGCTACGTTCTTTGTCATAATTGCGGGGAAATCTACCGGTAATCAGATCAAATAGTTGGCTTAGGAATAGCATTAACACGCATTCTTTTTTGGTGCCTTGGCCAAAAAAAAGAGTTTTGGGGTTATGCAGGGATGAAGGGGAGAGGGAATGGGGTGTATTGGACATTCAAAGTAGCGCATTCTCCTATCACCTCTAGATTACAACGTTAACAGTATTAGCGCAGAATACACTCATATTTTTTATAATGACAAATTAAAATTGAAGTGATTGTAAAACTGAATGTAACGGTGAAGTTCACCGAAGTTAAATTACTGGATTTGGTCTCCCCTTTTCAAAAACTTTCAATTGTATAGATTTTTGGTGGTGAGGGCCCCGGTAGGTATATATCAAGCAAATTTGATAGCTTTGGAGTTTCAGCATTGATTGGAATTGTCAGCAGCTGAAGTTACTGAAAACCTTCAAAAACATCAATTAGTAAATAATTTATTATGTCGGCAAGTTTCATTCTGCGTTTTTTCTTTCAACCGAACCACTTCTACAAGGCTAAAGTGCAGTTCGTGCCGCGCATCCTCTTTTTTTCAGAAATACGTTAAAGACTTCCCGGGTGTCCAAATCCACTTCTTATTTGAGAGGGGGGGGGGGGGTGGAGGGGAGGTAAAACATTTTATCCATTGATATTACTCGTGTTGAACATGTACGCATAACAATTAGCATACTAGATTTCGTGTTCTGCGCACGGATCAGAAAGCTGACCGTGCAAGACGCTTTACATAAGCCCTTCTCAACATTGCCTTGGACTTGATTTTTTTTTCAAAAAAAAAGATGTTACAGCAATAAAAAGCATGCTGCAGAACAGAATTGCAAAATAAAGTATTCAACCAGCAATTTCATGCGCAGAAATTTCCCAGTTTCTCTTACAAACAGCAATTTCAACCAGCTTCTGATGGATGTGACGATTCAAAAAGTATGGGCGATCCATAGCATGCAAAGAATGCGGACATATCGGCGTCTCCGTGGTCAAGCGTCTCTTTCGCTCCCCTTACCGTCTGCTGTCTCTCCTATGCACAAACTATCTTCGCCGGACGCAAAGGCGTCCAGTCTTTGCGTGTCATGAATCGACGATAGCTAACGTGGGTTTGTCAGGAAGTAAGAAACAAGAACCCTTCTCAATTTTTGCTCTTTGATTTTACTCATCTTATTTCGAATGAGATTAATATAAGTTTAATGAAATCATTAGCAAAGTTTGCTAAGAGTAAAAGGCTAAAATGTGTGCTGCCACAAAGTATAACTTCTCGCTCATTAACATCTCTTTCGTAACATAACTACGCTTTTACGATGCAATACTATGCAGAAAGAGTGAATCATCAAGCATTTTCGACTTGAATCACAATGGTGGTTCCTTCTCAATCAGACCGTTCTCATTCCTTAATTAAACAGGAACTGCACGGAAGATTGAAGTTCGAGCTAAACGCACACGTAACGATAAGGCAAAATTTGTTTTGCAGACAAAGGCTAGTAGGCGCATTACGAATAACAAGTTTATATAGGTGGAGAGCGTGGAGAACTTTTTTGAATTCAAGCTACTGATGGAGAAATGACTTATTTGCAGCGTGTAAACTGCGTGAAATGATGTATGAATTACTTTTTGAAGCTTTCTTGGGAACTACTGATGATGGGGCACCAAGAAAGCTACACTACCGGTCTAGTTCTTAGCCCCGAAACCGGTCGTGTAAAAAAAAACAGTAGTTATCGTTCGTTCGTTGACCGTACGGACTGCCGACCGCGTGGCGACTGCGACGCGTGCCTTCTAAATTTGCGAAAAAGTGACAAGTTGGACCGTGGCTTAAGATGAGAAGAATTCTTTGTTTCTTTTCTACATTATAAAGATGAGAAGAATCCTCTGTTTTCTTTCTATTCATCTTTTCTACGAAAACATCATGCACGCGCAGCGGTCGCCGCGCGGTCAGCAGTCGTTACGGTCAACGAATAAACGATACCTTTTGGATATTTTGGAATTCTTGGAATATTCTTTCTCATTGTGGACTTATCTCTTTGTTTATGACGCCAAGTTTTGTATGTACAGCAGTACGGCTAGAGGGCAGAGTTTGAAGTTATGTAGAAACATGGATCTACTAATTATTATTTACCAAGGTAGTGGGAACCTGACTTTGAATCCTTCTTTTCATTCTCGCTAGAACTTTAGATAGCGTCAAATGTCGTGGGTCTTTAGAAGGAAAGCGCGCTCCATTAGGACGACTGAAACTACTGGCGCTATCCAAGGACATCGCAAAATTCGAAAGTGGCAAAGAAGCAAATCTCCTTTACAGGTGTCCATTTGCCACCCTTGTGTCGTGCCCTGCTAACATGAACACCAATTGCACAAGTTTTCCAAAATTTAGATTTTCGAACTCAAACTCGGCTTGTATGGTCTACTACTATATTCTGCCATCTTAATAAAGCTTTCATTATCAGGCTAGAGTAGTCATGGTTGTACAGTAATCAGAAGCACGTCTATTAAGATAGGGGTGATACCAAAAAGGAAAGTATGCAGTTTTGCGAAGAAGTTCTTTTTTTATTCCTAAGATTTTTGGTTTAGTCACTTTTACAGCGAAATGCATACTCTTAGTCTCACTGGATTTGTACCTGCCCACTGCAGCGACAAAATTTGCGTAGCGCACTTATACGATGCTGCTAAAGCCACTTTTTATGATATTTTGTGCAATGCCCCTCGAAATCTTGAAACTTTTGATGAAGAAATTCCCAAAATTTGAAACTTACTGTGTCATGATTGGAAGTTGAAGTCCTGCCAGGCGCGAACGAGAATTTTCATGTTTTTTTTTACTTTAAATCTGGCTGATGCTGCTTGCAAGTTGAAATGTTTTCCTCAAAATCACAGGTTGCAATTTCATGTATATTATACTGTTGAGCATCTGACTCGGTTACATTTTTGTATAAAAAGAACTATAGTTGGTTTTGTCATGAGGGGGAGAATTTTACACCTATGATGGTCAAAAATCAAGCACAAATTTCCATGCGCTGGAAATTTTGGAACGATTATCTCAAGATTCTGCGCCCTCAGGTCACTATTAAAAATGGTATAGGATTCACTCAATCTCAGAATTTATTGTTCTCAATGATTTGAGGGTTCAAGTTTAGCACTGGTGACTCAGAGTACTGCTCGAACTAAAAGATTTAAGCGGCTTACGGAGTCCGAGAGTAACTTTCGGATACTCAACCGTTATGCGGTCTTCAGACAATTAGATTCATAGTTATAAGTATGAAAATTAACGGTTATAAAATCCGGAAAGATTAGCCGTATGCGTGTAAATGCACTATTTTCAAATCTTGTATTTGGATGATATACAGAAGAAAACGACAGACACCATGTTCTTATTTATGTCATATGATAGGTTAATCCATAAGGCATATATGGGAAGGTAGGCAGCGCTCTATCTGACTCTAAACATTTTGAAAGAAGTTTTCTGACAAAGTCGTTCTTGTAACCATTTGATCAGATTGTTTTGATGATTCTCTGCTATGCTACTCTGTAGATTTATATGCACTTATTGTCATCCAACCATTTTAACTCAATAAAACGCTGTTTTATCACATCAACTGCAATCAACTAATTTATTTCTAACAAAAATGTAATGGAATGTAGAATCAATAGCACTTTGGCTATGGAATTGCAAACTGGCTTATCGCCTAGTTCCGTCCTCAAAGAACACTCCACCGTCAATGGCGCAGTACTTGGGACAGATTCCTCTCTCTCCGGCACCTCCGGCATGTCCGGGAGCTCCTGGTGCTCCAGGATTTCCAGCACCACCAGGTGCACCGGCTGGTCCAGGTGGTCCTTTAGGTCCTGGGGGACCGACTCCACCAGATCCTGGTGCTCCATCACGTCCAGGTTGACCGGCAGGTCCAGGAGGTCCCATAGGTCCAGGTGCTCCTGGTCCTCCACCCTCACTCTGTCCAGGTGCTCCAGGGGCTCCAGGCGTTCCAGGAGCTCCATCGTTACCGGGTGCACCAGGTGCTCCAGGTGGACCAGGAGGTCCAGGCAGCGCAGCTCCGGCATGATTTCCTGGCGCTCCATCTTGTCCTGGTCCTCCGGGTGCTCCAGGAGCTCCAGCAGGTCCAGGTGGTCCAGCAGGACAAGGCTGACAGGGTGGCGCAGTCACGGGTTCGCAAGCTGCAGCAGCACCTCTTCCAGGATGCCCGGGCATACCGGGAGCTCCAGGCTTTCCGGGTCTTCCGGGTCTTCCGGGAGTACCTCCTGCTCCAGGGGGTCCTGGCAAGCAGCAGCCAGCGCAACCGCCTCCACCACCACCTCCACCACCGCTCCAGCCACCACCTCCACCTCCGTAATGAACACCACCACTGCTGCCTCCATAATTGACACCACCGCCGGCTCCAACAGCTCCTTCGCTGTAGGTTTGACGAGCTGTTCTGTTGCCGAAAGGCATGTCTTTAAGAGAGTGAACTTCTGTCCAGATGTCTTTAGCCGATCCCTATAATTAGCATATTTCAGCAAAAAAATAAGGAAATTCCATAGCAAATGTTTTGAAGCTTTTTTCGAAAGTTTGGTCAAAATACATTACTTCTCCGGGCAGTTACTTTTGCGAAATAATTGTTCTCGTGCACAGTTAAGTAAAACTTACAGAAAATACTCTTACCTTGCAAATGTTGACCTCATTATGAACCTGTCGTTTTACATGGTGCACATAATTGTACACCATCGGCAGGGTAATCATAACGGAGACAACAGCCACCACAGAGAAGGTAACCGACGCATAAGCGACGAAACGGTACGCCTTGATGCGAGCGTCCAAATCCATGGTTGTGGATCGGTCTTACTTCTAAGGAACCAGCGCCTTATATAGTCAAAGTGAAATCTGATATAATCTACCAGAGACAAACACATTAATATTCTTCTTGGCACCTGAACAATGTCCGCAGTGAAACCGTCATATCAGTGGTAGGGACGAGGAAGAGGAAGAGGGGGGAGGGGGTGCGTTGATTGTTAGTGTTGATCAAAGACTTTGTGGAGTTGTTTATGCAAAGGACACTAAAGTGTATAATCCATCGGAAATACGAGTTTCTCCGTGCGACCAGTGACCCAAACTGGTATGCATTGCAAGAGCCGATTTGCAGCTGATTACGCGATATCAGCTGCTGATTAGCCTTTGAACGTTATAATCTCATTATCTCACAGATGCAGCTATGAACAACAGTCTAAGCTTATCATCCATTCGGTAATAGTGCATCAAACAGTTATTTTACTGATATCACCAAAATCTTATCTGGGAGGCACTCAAGACGTAGAAAGTATTGAAGTTTTGAAGTCTATACTTTAATTTAGCTAATCGATAGCAGTTTTCTGTGCGCCTTTTTGTGCGGTTTTCAGGCATTGGGTCATTTCTCAAAAACAACCATGCTCAAATTTTAGGAAGAAGCAGCTTTCCTACAGGTCATTTATAAAATCGTGACGACGGATTTGATTGCGGCCTTTGCGCTCATGGAAGCATAAAACATTTATACAAAGAGGCTTCACCTTAATGCCTAGTTCAGTCACTTGCAGTTTCTACAACTATCACACATGAGCAGAACTTTTCAAAAGCAAAACTTTAGCAGGATTGTGCTTATCGTAAGACGACAAAGGCTGTTTTGAGGTTCAAAATCTGCTTTAGGGTAAAATTGAAACTTGGTTGAAAAATGCGTGGGTACACGAGGATTTTCCAAGCATCAAACAAAATGTTTATTGAAAAGCTTAATCTTTACTTCAATCCTGATAAGCTAATTAGAATGCTTGAACCACAGAAAAACAGACTTTTTTGGAGCGCGCTGAAAAAGCATTTTGAACTATCTGATTGTGAGAAGAATAGCGCTCCTCTTGTGGAACTGCAGTGGACTCAGTGTGTAGTAGATATCTCGAACATTGTTACTGCCATTTCACAAAATTTTGGACTTGAAAAACTGCATTTTGAGTGAAAAAAGGAGCTTCCTTTGTATGCGTATGATTTTGAACTGCGACGCATTTGGCGCAAAAACACTAATAAGATTGACATTGAATTTCATTTGTGTGATCGCGTATACCGTTTTCGGCTTTGCTGTTTCACGTGACATCAACGGCTAACCGAATTTCTCCCAAAAAATCCCGAAACGTCCAAAATTTGGGGTGTTTAATAATTACGAAATACTTTATATTTTACTTGCGACCAATCAATGCGGTCTCAGTATCTGCGATATCATCTAGAGCGTCACGTTGATCCTTGCATTAGCAATATACTGAAGTATTGATTTACAGGGTGGTTTACAAACATTTAATGCGTAGAAATGTCCCTATGCACCAAACAATTCGAATTAAAAAAACCACTTTTTTGGCCAGAAACATTGAATGGAACTTTATCAATCACAGTCTGGAAATGTTTGCCTTGAGCTTTAAATAGGCATTTGATTTTCGTGAACTCTTATTTGTGCAGTTATATTGGTGCAGAAGAGTTCACAGGTCCAGTACAGCGCTCAAACTGTGTCCGAATTGTGCTATTTTGCGCCATTTCTTGCCATTTCTACGTTTCTAGATATTGCTCTTTCCTATCGCATTCTTGCATCTTTTTCTCTTGTAATGAAAGAAGTCTCAAATTTAAAACGAGTTTGAGAAAGGACGTTATCTCGAGTTGTGTGTTACATGAAAACTATCCCGAACAGCAAGCGCTCAACTTCACCAGCGTGAATGATAACCGATAGGAATTCGCAGGAATTCGCAAAGTGGTGTAATCACAAAAAGTTGGCTGTGTGTTTGTATTACAAGCATTCCGAGTGGAAAAATATCTATTAAATGCACCATGGGTTTCGTGTCTCATGGCCATCTTTATGCACATCGATAGATAGTACAGAGTACCCTAAAACGATTCTTATGCTTCACGACTCTCTTAGGCAATACGCAGCTCGGTATATGGTTCTTCGGTCGCAAGTCTTTGACGCATTTGGACTGGTCAATTTAAAAAAAATCTCCGCGTGTCTATAGTCTGAAAACAGGGTATTGAACATTGAATCTATTAGTATATGCCTGGTACGTCATAACTTCGAACATTTATTTTATTGATGACATTAGGTATAGGAAGCATTACGTACATTTGCATATGCATTAAGACTTTTTTGCACAGCAGCTGAATTGCTACAAACATACAATGAATGGTGTTTGACGTTTTCTAAGGAATGCACAGAAATTCTACCATCTGCGTGGTGCAACTAATTTTTCTATTAGTCCATAGTAAGTTTCATGTTTCAAGCGTTTCAAGGTTGCTTCAAGCGTGCAGTTCGGAATCCGCTGCTTTTAAATTAGTTGTGTATTAGAAATTTAACTCCCAGGATCACATAATGCAAAGCAAAATATTAGATTGTAAAATAGATTCGTTTGCATTTTTTGTTTTAGTTTTTTTTTTCTCAATCTTTTGCAAAGCATCTGACAAAACGTTGTATGCATTCGAAAGCTCTAAGTCTGCTCTACCAAACTGCTTTCATTATTCTCTTAGTCATTATGAAGTAAAGAAAAATTCGACTACAAACCGGAAAATCCGAGAAAGCGAACATTCCATTTTCGACATCTATGTTACGCTGTGGCTACTCAAATGAGTTTAAACGCTGATAAACAGGTCGAAAGATTTGGAACGTGTATATATAGAGTACTATATCTCCCAAAAACTACTTTTAAGTGCTGAATTTCTCAACAATTCGTATTACAAGCTTGAAGATGGGTCTATTTTTGAGGTCCCTTTGGCGTCAACGCTGAGCACCCGAAGGCACCTTGAGAGACTATGGCCCGTAGTAAAGCTCGGTAATGGGAGATTATCTCCCCTGAGACCTTCATGTGATGTTCTCTCAGTAAAATGACGACCGCCCATTTCCCCATGCTATAGGGATGCAACGTCACCTGAGAGGTGAGCCTCAGGTGCAGATTCAGATTTTCTCTGCGTTTCCTCGTTAGCACACTATTTCTGGACATCTCGCACACTATTTCAGATCATCTCCCTGCCGGGTCATGAGAGATGATATGAGCGATGATGTCCAGAAATAGTGTGCTAACGAGGAAACGCAGAGAAAATCTTCGTAAGTTGCTCCTGATAACTTACGATACACAGCAATTTGCCTAACACTGCGGACAAAATCGGCGCAGAATTGCACAACCGCGCCCGAAAAGGAGAGGATCGATGAACAGCTGATTTTGGCGAGGAAGACAGAAAAAAACAAATTCTTCTCATTTTTGTAAACTTTACTGGTTTTTTTTGAAGCTGTCCAAAACGAGGACTCATTTGCTCATTTCATTGAATTCACGTTGCAACCATTTCGTTTTGCCGCAAAATTTTTTTCGTAACGAAATGTTTTCTTGTTTTATCTTTGCGTTTGCTAGGCGAAATCCTGATAGCGGTCATCATCGATTGGGAAGTGGCCGCTATCAAAGATTGCCCGGCGACGCAGCAAAAGTTGTGTCGCTAAGCGGAGTCGAACCACGGCCGCGCGCGTGTAATTCCAGTGGCATACCCATTTAACCAAATCGAACCAAGTAGATATTTTTTCGAGAACGCACTTGATCATAATATCCAGGAAGAGATCTGCATCCAGATCAATAGCTCGCCGGATGCTGGACTGAGGCGCCAAGATATCAACTCCGGTCCGCCTTAGGGGAGATGCCCTGACGGTAGTTTACTACGGGCCTATGACTTGCCGAACAATACAGAATTGGCAAACTAAGGGGTGTTTGATCATAAAATCATCGAATATCTGGGTTATTCTAAAATCCAGATCTTGGGGGACACGCAAATCAAGTAATCGAAACGACGAAGGACGATGGGGAAGTCTTGCTCCGTTGATTACAAACATGGGATTGAAAGGAAGTGAGCAAGTGCAAACAGTGGCAGTAATGCATAAATGATTAGTCTGTTGTTCTCAGTTGTTGTCAGGCTTTCTAATAAAGTCTATCAATGATCAGCAGGAAAAATTAAGAGAGAGAAAGATGTCGAAAATGGAATTATCGCGTTCTCGGATTCTTTTAAGCATTGAATTTTTGAATCTAAACGTTCCCGAATGCATACAAAATCTCGCCAAATGCTTTGTTAAATATTGAGAAAAGAGTAAAACAGAAAATGCGAACGAATCTATCACACAACCTAATATTTTGCTTTGTATTATGTAATCCTGGAAATGAGATTTTTGATACATAGCTTATTCAAAAATAGCGTAAAATGCGGCGCTCGTATAGCCGCAAAAGAGTAGTGTCATGTTCGCTTAGCAATCAAAACAAATAGAGTGACAGGATAAAATACAGAAGTGCTCCGCTTACTATCACTCTAGAAAGGAACACCATTAATGATTGATGGCTAATTCGAAAAACTTGAACGAACATCATCACTTAGGTACCATCTCATGGAGTAACCATTCCAGCGATGATGATCAGGTTCAGGTAAGAAAAAGTCATTGTAATTCCAATTTTTTGTTTTCTTAATTGACGTCGTAAAGGAAGGAAAAAAAGTTGTTATCCTTGGCATGTTGGTGTCATCTCGGTGAAAGTATTGTACTTTTTTATAAGATCTACTTCCTGCAATGGAACTAATCTCTTTGTTCATTGATTGTTCTGATTTTGCAAAAGTTCCAGCTTGCGTTACGGAACTTCGAACTGCTTTTATGTAAGCAATAGCACACTTAGCTTAGTTACATACATATTCAAATTAATGCCTTCACGCAAGTGCACTTCTTAGCACAAGTCTTATCTGGTCCCATCTGTCCCTTTCCCTCGCTTGCGACATTCACCATGTTCCTGCTGTTCCTTCGCCTTTGTCCACGAAACCAAGGTGCAGAAATCGCTTCCGGCTAAATTATCCTCTAATCCGTTCAACGAACTGTCCGCCCATTGCTGCATACTTTGGCTCAGAATAGGTGTTGGTAAGCTAAAAGAGCAATTATCCGCAAAACGAACTTAAAGAGCACATTCGTCAGCTAATCTAAGACTTCCCAACGGAAAACTGTGGTATTGCTTTGAAGAGTTGATTGAAACGCCAAGAGTGGGCCTAAATGGAGTAGCCGCACTGTTGTTGCAAAAAATGGTGTGGATTTAACGTCTTGAGTAGGAGAGGTTTATTTTCCATCCACTTGTGCTGATAGTACGGCGTTGAATTTGACAATGAAAGCGTACTCGTACTTGGATAAGGTTAGAAGGAAGCGCGTATATATACGGTAACCTGGCAAAATTCTGTAATTTCCCATTCACCACGGTAAAGTGCATCCAGTTAAGCTTGTGTTTTAGGCAGAGTTTCGTCGATTTTAAAAGCACGGATATTCCTTGTAGAAAACTTGTGCAGCACGCTTGGCAGGATATTGCATGGTAGTTTCTTGCTCCGCCTTCAACTCTTCTGAAAACAGATACAGTCGAGTAGATTTAGCAGTAAATATAGTGTGCTTGCACAGAAGGTAAAATGCGGTGAAATTTGCGCGTGAACAAGTAGCCACGTCAGTACCGCGGGCATCTTGCGCGCGCAATTGATCGGCGTCACAGTCGAAACTATTTCTTCACGCGCCAATTTTACCGCATTTCACCTTCTGTGCAGGCACACTATATTTACCGCTAATCTACTCGACTGTACAATTGGTCCTCTAGGTAGTGGTGAGACAGGTGCAGGAACCTTATGTGTACGATGTCCTTCAGCTTGCAGAAACACGACATAAAGATATTTAGGTCCTGAGCTGTAGTTGTACTCATCTTTCAAAATGCAAACTGATCGGATCCGGTTTGAAAGCAACCATGTCACTATCTTTGAGAGGCAACTTTAAGACCGCATGCGTTGTTTCCTTCAACAAAATCTCTAAATTGACTTTCGTTAGTATTTTTTCTTATAAGGTGGGCAGTTGCATTATTGGTAAGGATTATCGCCACTCTATCACTCTTTGAAAAGTGTAAAAAATGTGAGAAAATGAAACAAAGTTATCATAAGCAACGCTTATGTATTTTTTCGGTTAAAACGCAAGTGTTCTTGTAGTTATTAGGTAGAGTTTACAATAACTGTTTTGCGCAGTTATCGTAAGGAAAAGTAGAAGCACCACAATCATGCGAACACCAATATTTTGAGAGTTTCAAACTTTCTTTGAAAAAACACAGAAAACCGCTAGTATTACGCGGAAGGGCATAGCCGGAAATGATATACGCGGCACAAGAATGAAGATCGGTGTCTTTCCAAGAAATCGAATGCGATTAATTGGTTCATAACTGTACGACCACCCCAAACAAAGCTCTTTGCGATCTTTTGTATCAAAATTCTTAGTAGAGTTACAGTAACAAGTCTGACAAGGAAAGGAAGGTTGGTCGAAGTGGCCTTTCGAAATGCGATGTATACTACCTTGTAGAGCTTGGAAGGCTGATTCCAAATCTACCTTTGCCATCTGCTGCGGGCTTCTGGGCGAGGACTTATGAAGGTTTTTGTGACTAAAGAGCTGAATGCAAGAGTAGGCTAAAGTCAGTCGTAACATTTTTTATAGGGCTTAATTGGTAGCCGGGTCACTCGGTGCAAAAAATATTCTTGATTTAAATGTACCAATTCGCTGCTGCCTCATTTGAACATTGGGAAAAGCTTACGACTGATTTTATCCTAATTTTGCATTCAGATTATAACCGCAGAAGTTCGTATTCGGAGCTAAAACATTCCCGAAGATCACAGCGATTCTAACAAAAGTATAGTGCCATGTATACCGTTTTCGGCTATGACCTTTCACGTAGCACCAGCGCTTTTTTGAGTTTCTTCCAAAAAAGTCCCGACTAGCAAAATATTGGGTGTTGCCGCAATTTATATTAAGCATGAAATTTAAATTATAGTTTCAGGGGGAACTTCTCTCATGGAGGGTACGTTATGTGAGAAAAGACAACAGCGAAATGGAGCATTTGGTAAGCCTGTAATTTATACATGGCTTACTTTACGTGAACAGAAGTCTCAAAATCCAACAAAGTATACTACTCATAATTCGGGCAAACTCACCAACTACTCAAAATTTACTACATCAAATTTACTATTTAATTTGATACATCTACAACTACTCAAACTGATCAACTACTGATTAAGCTGTCCAAGCAAAGTTATAAAATGGTTTTCAATGTGTCTGCTCTAAATTTCTCTTGGGTATTTTCTTTAGTATAGATGCACTTGGCATGAAATATGTTAAAGTGCGGTCCATAATCATATTTCATATTTTGTTAGTATCTTGCCTTTTTAGAAGAAATCTAATGAATCCTTGATACCACGTGAAAGAGTATTGCCGAAAACGGCATGCGCAGCACAAGAATTGAAATGGGTGTCGTTTTAGAAATGTTTTCGCGACATAGATATAGAACACTCCAACGAAGTTTGAGTGTTCTATATCTATGGCGCAAAACACAAAACTGCAACCTTTCGAGTCAAAATCTTTCATAAGGTTACAGTAGCAAAATCTGAGATCAACTACGCACTGATCCTAGTGCAGTTTAGAAAGGAACATTACTCTTTTCAAACGGCTCAGCGCTCGCCTGATTTTCTTTTCTCAAGCACTCTACAGTCGAGTAGATTTTCCTCTTAATATTGTGTGCTTGCACAGTTTATGAAATGCGGTAAAATTTGCGCGTGAACAGGTAGCTGCGCCAGCATTGCCGGCATTTTGCGCGCGCAATTGGCCGGCGTCACAGTCGAAGCTAATTCCTCACGCGCAAATTTTACCGCATTTCACCTTCTGTGCAAGCACACTATATTAAGCGGAAAATCTACTTGAGTGTAATTAACTCTAGCCAAAATCCCACAAAATTGTACATGCTTTGTGCTTAGCTTATCATAGGGCTGTAGAAGCTTAGGGTAAGGTTGGAGCTTGATTGATGTGACAGGTACACAGAGATCTTTTAAATCTCAAAGAAGTATTAGGTTGGCCCTAAAGTTCTTTCGCAAAAAGGAAAAAAAGGAAAACCGGTTTCAATCTTTAGGATGTTTCTGCCTCAAATGCGAATTTTCAACGGTTCATAATCACACGAGCACCGCAAACAAAGTTATTCTTCACACTTGAAAATGCAAACTTTCGCGTCAAAACTTTTTGTAAATTTACAGTAACAAAGCATAAGACATATGGTACATACTGAACAAAGCAGCTCAAAAGAGAAAGCGTTATTCTTTTCCGACTGCTCAAAATGCTTTTGGGATCAGTGGCCTCCAAACAACAACAACAACGCTTTCTCTTTTGAGCTGCTGGGTTCAGTATGTACCATATGTCTCATGCTTTGTTACTGTAAATTTACAAAAGTTTTAACGCGAAAGTTTGCATTTTCAAGTGTGAAGAATAAGTTTGTTTGAGGTGCTCGTGTGATTATGAACCGTTGAAAATTTGCATTTGAGGCAGAAACATCCCTAAGATTGACACCGGTTTTCTTTTTTGTGCCACCGCTTTTACTACGCTTTTTCACGTAGTATCAACGGTTCTTTATGTCTCTTCTGAAAAGAACAAAAGACGGACTCGTAATTTGTCCGCTCTGACCCGAAATCTGACGATGCGACACAAATGACGAACTTCAGTGGAAATTGCTGTTTTATTCGTAAATATGAATTGTTTGATACATTATGAAGAAGATACACATTCAGCTTGTAAATTTCAACGTCTCTCGTTTGGACGCGGAGGAAGTCTGCAGGTCTATGGAAATGGAGCTGGGATCATTTGAGGACTTAGATGAGCAGCTGATTGTTATTGGTAAGATGATTGGACTACGTAGAACTGAACTTTTTAGTAGTTATTCATCTTATCAACGCATATTGATCTTCCTTATTTGAGTGAAGAGGCTTTGAGGATTCAATGTCGACAGCGCGCCATCAATAAAATCAAAGCGCAGTCTTTTTCAGCAGTATTGTCCCATCACGTGTATTTTGTTTTTTTCCTACTTAGCAAATCTTCCCATGGATATATTGAAAAACAGTAGTAAGAACTAAGCAACGAAAAAAGGGAGTACTGTACCGCCGCAAGGTTTAGAGCTAAGAGTTTTTGCTGATATTTCCATGCGCGATTCAGTTGCGGATACGGGGCTCGGCACGAGCTGGCACCAGGGAAATTTCAAAACAAATTCCCGTTTCATCTTGAAAATTTCGTACGAAGTCCCCTGACCTGTTTTGAAGACCCGCCATTAGTTTGGATTATGTAAAAGTATGTAGTAGGATTTTCATGCATGCTGATTTCATGGAACAACTTTTCACAGCTTTTTGAGTTTGTAAGTGGTGAATCACATCTTGAGGAGAAGAAAACCGATCTTTCGTTTGCGGAGCAGACCAAGTAATTTTCAAATGGCTATAAAACGCTGAAAAGAAAACATTATGAAACTGTAACTTCTCTGTATGTAAACTTTTACATTGTAGATACATTTTATGTAAAAATGTAAAAACTTATGTGAGCAAAGTGTCGGTGCCAGCTGAGCTGGCACCCAGCTGGCACGGAGCCAGCTAATTCAGAAAAAAGTTCGGCACAGCTTTCATTCACATAAGTTTTCATAAATTTTTGGGCCATTGTTCGGGTTCCTCAACACGCATGCACACCAAATTTGGTGTCATACTATTGCGTTTTGGCTGAAAACAACGCCTTTGATTATTTGATGGACAGCATGCCGGTGCATACCGGCGGCATTCTTGCGACTCTTTTCCACCACGAAGCCCGGAAATACGGTGTCTCCTTTGCTTTTCGCCTTAAAAACGATATCCAGCTTAACCCAGTGCCAGCTGTGCCGAGCCGTGCAGGTAGATCTGATTGTAAGCAAGATTTCTCAAGAAAGAAACAAGCTTAGTAACATTTAGGAGCCTTCCAAAACAAGTGCACCACCTGTGGCAGATACTATTGGATTGATACATGGTGGTAAGCTGTCTGATCTCAAGATTCCCACGTAGCTTGGTTAACAAACTTATTGGAAATTGTTTCCAGGTGCAACTTTGCTTCGTCTCTCCAGCAAGAACAAAATTATTGCGGGAATCTGAATGTAAGTTCATCAGTGATGCAATATTGCGTACACGGACTCAGCACCCGAACGTTTGAGGTGAACATCAAAAAGGGCACGTTTATCTGCACAAAAATGATTGCCAAGGCAGCGAAAGGAATTGAAGTGATAGCTCAAGGACCAGATGGAGCGCCAATGTCGTGCCTTGTGAGTCATCCTTTCGAGTTCGTTAGTTTTCTCAAAAAATTCAAAACAAGGACGATAGCGGTGGTATGCAAAAATGAATCATACTACACATGCAAAATACAGTACCCACACTAATTATTCGACAGAAAACGCAAAAACTGACGATCCGCGTTATTTTCGTTTTTTCTTCATAACTTCCTTCAGATTGCATAAAACATGAATCTGAAGGAAGCATGATGTTCAGCTCGTCAAGACGAATCTTCTGATATACTATATTCTCCTACTATCCCGTTTTCAGTCTGCTCGATTTTTGTGTGAGGACGGGTTTTCGTAGTAGTGTAACTCAGCGAAGAACACACATGGAAGACTCTAGTAAACAAGAATTGGTAGAGCTGTTGCCGTAGATTATCACGCGATAGCGATTGGTGGAGAATCCCTTTTTCATAGAGAAAGATAGGCCGGTGAATTTTGAAAAAAACGATGTCTCTCAAATTTTGGCTACCGTAACCATACAGTAAGACGCCAACTTGCAAAGCAGGTGTGTTTTTCGTGATCAGCAGGCTAGATAACCCCTATGCGCAAGTTCTCCGAGGAATTTGGGCTCTTTGATTTTTTCTCGTTCTAGGCTCTGGAACCTCGCCGACGGGTTTTGGCTGAAATATTGATGATCTTGGGTTGGCCGGAAACTTCTCCCATAGAGGTTTCCAGACTTGCTGATTACAAAAATAGTACTCTTTTTGCAGTGTAATTTCTTTTGGCAGGGTTATGCTGAGAGGAATGCTGCGATACTACGCAAGTTCGTGAATTTGTCTGCCCCTTTCGCGTATCTTTTGGACAACTTACCTGCTCCTCTTTGCAATTTGAAATCACTAGAGAGAGTACTCTCAGAGCATGCTTAAATTAGGCCCTTACCTGTATTGATCGCCAAACTGTGAGCATACGAACTCACGTCCTCATGAAAATCGTTCAAAATTTTAAGATCGTATATTTTGGCCGATATCGCTGGAAATGATTGCAGATGACTTTGATTGCATATATTATGTTTATATACATACGTAAATTGATAATTCTAATTCAGCATACTTGCTTACTCCCTGCGCCGATCACACAACTGTAGCTCAAAGTTGGCAAAAAATCGATAAAGTCGGTAAAGGTAATTGGTCTTGAGAACTAATATCTATCCATAATCAGCCCCTCATTCACCTACTTATACCAATTCTTGGCTCAGTAGCTCAAAGTTGGCAAAAATCGATGAATCGATATCGACCGATGACGAAATGTAGTCTACGAGACCAGCTCGGCCCCTAAGTTGTGTGAAGAGTTTGGTCTGCATTGGTTCAGAGATGCAATTCTGTTGGGAGCATACGCACAGAAACACAGACACTCACTTGAGTTTAGTATGTTAGAGATAACAGTGACAACAACATTTGGAACTCTGAAGTCTGTCAAACTCATCATAAAAATCATAGGCGTCTCCTTGCAACCATTCATCTCCAATCGCCCACGCTTTTATTCCCACTAGGTAGAGTTAAAAGCGTGGGCATTCACTATTTGCAGTTCCAAGGCCGGTCATTCTTGCTATTTTACTTTTGTTCATGGTAGATAAGATGAACAAAAGTAAAATAGCAAGAATGACCGGCCTTGGAACTGCAAATAGTGAATGCCCACGCTTTTAACTCTACCTAGTGGGAATAAAAGCGTGGGCGATTGGAGATGAATGGTTGCAAGGAGACGCCTATGATTTTGATGAGTTTGACAGACTTCAGAGTTCCAAATGTTATTGTCACTGTTATCTCTAACATACTAAACTCAAGTGAGTGTCTGTGTTTCTGTGCGTATGCTCCCAACAGAATTGCATCTCTGAACCAATGCAGACCAAACTCTTCACACAACTTAGGGGCCGAGCTGGTCTCGTAGACTACATTTCGTCATCGGTCGATATCGATTCATCGATTTTTGCCAACTTTGAGCTACTGAGCCAAGAATTGGTATAAGTAGGTGAATGAGGGGCTGATTATGGATAGATATTAGTTCTCAAGACCAATTACCTTTACCGACTTTATCGATTTTTTGCCAACTTTGAGCTACAGTTGTGTGATCGGCGCAGGGAGTAAGCAAGTATGCTGAATTAGAATTATCAATTTACGTATGTATATAAACATAATATATGCAATCAAAGTCATCTGCAATCATTTCCAGCGATATCGGCCAAAATATACGATCTTAAAATTTTGAACGATTTTCATGAGGACGTGAGTTCGTATGCTCACAGTTTGGCGATCAATACAGGTAAGGGCCTAATTTAAGCATGCTCTGAGAGTACTCTCTCTAGTGATTTCAAATTGCAAAGAGGAGCAGGTAAGTTGTCCAAAAGACACGCGAAAGGGGCAGACAAATTCACGAACTTGCGTAGTATCGCAGCATTCCTCTCAGCATAACCCTGCCAAAAGAAATTACACTGCAAAAAGAGTACTATTTTTGTAATCAGCAAGTCTGGAAACCTCTATGGGAGAAGTTTCCGGCCAACCCAAGATCATCAATATTTCAGCCAAAACCCGTCGGCGAGGTTCCAGAGCCTAGAACGAGAAAAAATCAAAGAGCCCAAATTCCTCGGAGAACTTGCGCATAGGGGTTATCTAGCCTGCTGATCACGAAAAACACACCTGCTTTGCAAGTTGGCGTCTTACTGTATGGTTACGGTAGCCAAAATTTGAGAGACATCGTTTTTTTCAAAATTCACCGGCCTATCTTTCTCTATGAAAAAGGGATTCTCCACCAATCGCTATCGCGTGATAATCTACGGCAACAGCTCTACCAATTCTTGTTTACTAGAGTCTTCCATGTGTGTTCTTCGCTGAGTTACACTACTACGAAAACCCGTCCTCACACAAAAATCGAGCAGACTGAAAACGGGATAGTAGGAGAATATAGTATATCAGAAGATTCGTCTTGACGAGCTGAACATCATGCTTCCTTCAGATTCATGTTTTATGCAATCTGAAGGAAGTTATGAAGAAAAAACGAAAATAACGCGGATCGTCAGTTTTTGCGTTTTCTGTCGAATAATTAGTGTGGGTACTGTATGATATTGCTCTAAGATTTATTAGGCTGTTGCAGAAATAATGTCGGTTTTGCAAATTTTACTTCGCGCGAATGCTAACTGATACGCGAACGGGAAGAAAACTATGCTGCAAAAAACTGAAATTTTTTTGAAACCTCGTTTTTGAGAGATTACAACTCCCTTCAAGTTTTGTTCCTATGGCTGCCCATCAGCTTATTTTGTAGATGCAAGGCAGTAGTAAACCGTTGTATAGAAAAGACGTCAACGAAGGAGTTTTGCGAAAAGAAATAAAAAATCCAAAATTGTTCACACTTTTGAGGCTATTTGTGGTATATCAGAAAGTCTCAAGCTATGAAAGTTTGAAGTTTTTTACGCACTGAATAGCTAAATTTTTCTGCAAAAGTTGCAGGCAAGATATACTGACCTCAAGCATACGGAAATGAGCAGACCTTCGGTGATTGCCTAAGTCACAAAGATTTTCACTTACAGAATGCCAGGCAGCGAGTATCCATTTTGAGGCATCGATTTCCCAGTCCAGATGTATCTAAAATCTCACGTACAGCTGATTGAGACAAACTGAGATTTTTGAACATTTTCCTATTGCTCGAGACACCCTTGCGCTCTGTTAACCACAAAACCTTTGATTCAACTGGCTTGGCACCATTAGGGCGGAGGTTTGGTGATCTAATTGAGGCCGCTCGCCCCCGCGACGCACCTGCGTCTCTCTCGCGTGAGTGCTCTCTGATCATTACCTAGCCTTAATTAGGTAACGAAGCCCCGCCTTTGCCGATGCCAAGCCAGTTGAATCAAATGGTACCTTCGATAGTCTTACCTAATGAATTATCCGTTGATTGTCTGAGTCCATCCACTTTTTAAAGGCGGCTATTCAATAGGATAGAAAAAGATATGGTAAACTAGTACGTTTAAAATTGTTAAAAGTCGGTGAGTACCCTGCAAGAAATTCAATCCTCATTCGCCGGTGTTCGACTCAACCGACTTGAGATCGCCGTCTCGATAGTCGGGGGACAGCGAGAAGGGGAGATGCTGTTTTTGAGATTTTCTCACAATCAATCGTGAAAGAAATGCTGTTGGAAGTGCTGAAAACGGGAAGTACCTCTCTTCTGAGGGAGAAGTGCATGTCAAAGGCAGTCTTATTTCTTTTCGCACATTGCCATTTCTGGTCCGGCGGTCCGCTTTATTCTGCTCATCACTTGAAGAAGTGGAAGCAAGCTAGAGTGCAGAAGTGGTTGCAAAGATGCTGCTGAAAAGATTCATAAAGAAAACGCATTTTGCACCTTTTTAACAAGTATCTTACGATAGAAGAAGTAAGCTTGACGATCTGCCTATATTGAACAAAAGTAATGTTTACGAATATACAAAAACACCTCAAAACAAATGATAAGGAGGGGTAAAGTGATGATTTCAAAAGAAATTTGTCAGACTCCTCGGATGAAAATCTGGGCTTGGCAAGTTTCAAAATAAGGTTTAATTTAAGAGCTCTCTAATGATATAAGATCTGTTAGAATCTGACCATGGAGTAATTGGTATTGTTGTGATTGTAAATGATCAGTTATTCCTCATAGTGATCTGCCTTTTGTAGTCGATCGCTTAAAATGCGCGGAAAATGGGCGCTATAAAAGGCGCTCACTTTCGCCTCAGTCAGTTCTACTGTTCATTGTTCACTCACTCGCCTCTCTTATTTTTACTGTTTTATTATTCTTTAATAAATATTCCTGTCTGCTCCTTTGCCGACAAGCCAAGGTTCGAAGAGTGTCCGAAGTTGGAGGACACAAAAGCGGCGTTCAGGAGCGGCGGCTACTTTCAAAGAAGTAGCCGGATCGACCAGAAAGCACCCCTGGAAAGCAAATCGGAAGTAGGCTGCTGAAAGCAACTGAAGTGCAGCGGACAGTCGTCATTTTGATCGATCAGCATGACGAAGATAGGGTCAGAGGTATTGCAGATCCTCCTTCAGGAGATGAGAGAAAAACGAAGAGAAATGATGGAGATTCTGAAGCACATCACAGGTACTGGACGAAGCGGTATCTCATCTGAAATTCGAACATTATGTCCACGCTCAGCAATAGGATTGAAAAGTTTTACTTCGATCCCGAGGCGGATACGTGCTTCAGCAAATGGTATGCGCGCTACAAAGTCTTCGTCGAAGAGTTTTCGTCAAGCAGCTCACAGAGAGTGCCAGTGTGAGGCTGCCATGCAAAAAAACTAGAAAGGATAGTTTCGAAAAGTATCAGAAGCATGTGCCACTGAAGGAGGTGACCACTATTGAATTTGGAGAAACCGTCGAAACACTGAAGCAGCTATTCGACGTGAAGATCTCGGAATTCACAATGAGGTCCTTTGTTTAAAACTGGAGAAGGCGGATACCAAAGATTACCTCATGTATACCGGTCGAGTGAACGAACTATGCGAGAAAGCGAAGATCCATGACACAGCGATAGAATCAAATGTCTTTTATGGATATTCGGCGTGAAGAGCCAAAAAGAAGCTAAAATCAGACCGCGACTCATAGCCGTACTTGACAAAGAGTACGAGGCTGGACGAAAAATGTCGCTACAGGAATTGTACTTGGAGTGCGAAAACTTCCTCAGTCTCAAAAAGGATGGCGAGACTGTGGCTGGTTCCGCAAAGATTGTCGAAGCAACGATAAGGAGGAACTCAAGAAGTTGGGATGCTGGAACTATGGTAAAGCTCACTTCGCTAGGATATGCAAAGCGAAGCTATGGTTCTGCAAGAGGTGCAAGAAGACAGGGCATAAGGAAAAGTTTTGCGAGCAAGTGGCGGAAAAAAGAGCACCTGTTTAGCAGGATTCGAAAAAGAGAAATCACAAAATCAGCGATACCAGTAAGAACAGAAGTGGGACGAAATCAAAACGTCATGTGTAGTGTTGCGAGAATTGCGAACGCGAGAATGGAAGTCAGCTTGACACGCATGTATGTGCAAGCGAAAGTAAATATTATTCAGTTAGCTTTCTTCTGGACACAGGATCAAACGTCACGCTACTCAGCGAATCCGCTTGGAGAAGCATGGGTGCTCATCGTTTAGAAAACACAAACGTGGTTGTCAAGAACGCCAGTGGAGGTTCAGTGAAGTTTATGGAAAGCTATGGTGTGAGTATAAGGTCAAAGGTAACAGAAGCGAAAGTTACTATATGTGACGCCCCCACAACTCACTGCTAGGACTGGAGTGATTGCAGAAAAACGAAGAAACGTTCTATCACTCAAGCAGAATGGTTGCTGAAGTGAAGTTGCAACAAAACGATGCTATCACTCAAAAGCTGGAAGAACCTTATCCGGAGTTCTGCATAGAAGGATTGGGACTATGCACGAAGGAAAAGGCACACATGCTGGTAAACTGGTGCTGGTAAAAATGTTCGTCCAATGTTCAAGGCTTGTAGGCCTGTTCCACATGCTGCGCTCAAAACTGTCAAAAGGAGCTTGACAGATTATTGGATTTGAAGGTTATAAGTCCAGTGACACACAGTGAATGGGCAGCTCCTATAATGTGCGTTAGAAAAGCGAATGGAAAGTTGAGAGTGTGTACTGATTTCTCAACTGGACTCAACAAACGCTGAAGTCGTATGATTACCCCTTGCCACTGCCGAAGGATATTTTCGCATGGCTCAATGGAGGTACAATATTTTCGCAGTCAGATCTGTCGGACACCTACCTGCAAATCAAGTTGGCAGAAGAAACGAAAAGACGCATAGAAGATTGTATTAGTGCAATGGACTGCCCTTTGGAATAAAGACAACACCAGGCATCTTTCAGCAAATCATGAACAAAATGGTGAGCGGATTGCGAGTGGTAGCAACCTACTTAGAAGACATCTTGGTCTATGGAAGAACCGAGAAAGAACACATGGAGAACTTATTAGCTGTGTTCGCAAGGATCGCCGGGTACGGATTTAGAATTCGCTTAGAGAAATGTTTTTTTGGTAAGCCAAAGGTACGATATCTTGGCTTCATAGTAGATCGAAATGGCGGAAGGCCGAACTTAGAGAAGATCGAAGCAATCAAGAATATTGATGAGCCTAAGAATGTTAGTCAACTGAGAGCTTTTCTTGGCATGATAACGTACTATGCGGCGTTTATGCCAAAGACCAAGGATCTTCGTGGGCCATTGGACACGATGCTTAAGAAAGATGCGAAATGGGAATGGACTTGAGTACAACAAGAAGCATTCGAGAAGCTCAAGGATACCTTGTCAAGTGAGTTCAATCTTGCTCATTACGATCCAAGACAGAAGATTGTCGTGACAGCGGACGCCAACAACTACGGAATCGGATGCGTGATATCGCACAGATGTGCTGATGGATCCGAGAAACCAATCGCACATGCATCGCGATCTCTTATGAAAGCGGGGAAAATTATTCGCATGTCGAGAAGAAACGCTGGGAATTGTCTTTGCAGTCAAGAAATTCCAAAAGTACATGTTTGGACGAAAGTTCCTATTGCTGACGGACCATCAACCATTATTAGCCATTTTCGGTGGTAAAAAAAGGGTTCCAGTGTACTCCACCAGTCGACTTATGACTACAATTCTACTTGGGTATGATTTCGACATAGAGTATGTCAAAACTACGAAGTTGGAGAAGCAGATGGATTGTCAAGGTTGATGAAGAAGAGTCAGAGTCCCGAAGAAGATGTCGTGATAGCTGCCGATGAGAACGAAGTTAGCCACATGTTGAAGAACTGCATAAGAAAACTGCCAGTAACGGTATCTGATACGGCATACGGTATAAACCTGGACGAAGAAGGATCCAGTACTAAGAAGAGTGCTCACTTACGTGCGGAGAAGACATTGGCCAGAAGTAAAAAGAGAACAGGCGCATTCCCGAAATCGACGAGGGACATTGTCAGTTGTGGGACAATGCCTGATGTCAGCCAAAAGGGTTGTAATACCTAAGAAGCTTCGAGCAAATATTTTGAAAGAAGTGCATACAAGACATTCAGGTATAGCAAGGATGAAGAAGCTGGCTTGAAGTTACGTCTACTGGCCAATATCGACAAAGATTGCGAAAACTTGGTACGAAGATGTACGAAATGTCAGGAATTAGCCAAGAATACGACGAAGGAACCATTGGAAGCCTGGCCATCCGCGACTTGAGTGTGGCAGAGGATGCACATCGACTTCGCACCTATGTAAGGAGTCTTCTACTTGGTGATAGTGGATGCATACAGTAAATGGCCTAAAATGATCGAGATGAGCAATATCTCGGCTGCCAAAACAGTGAAGGCTTCAAAGAATTTGTTTGCGAGATATGGATTAACGCAAACAAAAGTGAGCGGCAACTGTACTCAGTTCACGTCGGAATTGTTTGAGAAGATGTGTGACGAAGGTGGAATCATCCACATAAAAACTGCTCCGTACCACCCCAATCGAAGGGAGAGGAAGAGCGTTTCGTTGATATCCTGAAACGCAGAATCAAGAAACTAGAGAGGAAGGAAAGGTTAACAGAGACTTCGAACGTAGTGTTGCAGGCGTATAGGACAACACCAAACACGAACTCAAATGATAATACTCCAACAGACTTGTTCTTAGGCAGAAACTTGCGCACAAAGTTAAGTCTGTTACTCCCGATGACAGAAGATGTAGAAGACACACTTGCACGAAGAAGACGAGAGCGCATGATGGATCAGTTTGACCAGAAGCATGGAGCCGTTGGAAAAGATTTCAAATTCGATGACCTGATGTAGCTGAACAATGGAAACCACCCCACTTCCATTGGAGGAAAGGAACCGTAATGAGACGTATTGGTCGTGTCAATTACGAAGTAATGTTTGGCGATGAAAAAGAAGCATGCAAGTCAGCTACGTCATCGAAGCGACAGCGAACACCTTGCCGTCCAACAGCAACTCAAACAACAATCCGAAGCCTTGAAGTTATTACTAGATGTTCTGACAGAAGATAAACCTTCAAGGAGAAGTGGCATTGCAGCTAACGGGGGTTCTGAGCAAGCGATAATGAGCGATGCGCCGAAAGCAATGGACTCTACAGCGCCTACATCGGGCCACGACACCTCCACGCCACCGACAACGCTTCGGAGGTCGAGCAGAGCAAAACCTGTACAACAATTCCAAGCCTAGTTTATGAAATGTTAATGTATGTTTGCTTTATCAGTTCGTTAGTTGTTTGAATGATAGTGATGCTTAGGTATGACTGTTTTCTCCGCTGTTTATTTGTATATTTTCTTTTGTCGTAGTCTAGTTTTTGTTGTAACTACACTACTGGGGGAGGTGTTGTGATTGTAAATGATCAGTTGTTCCTCATAGTGATCTGCCTTGCGTAGTCGATTGCAACCTCAGAGTGCGCGGAAATTGAGCGACTCTTTGCCTCAGTCAGTTCTACTGTTCATTGTTCACGCATTCGCCTCCCCTATTTTTACTGTTCTATTATTTTTTGATAAATATTCCTGTCTGCTTTTGTGCCGACAAGCCGAAGGTTCGAAGAGTGTCCGAAGTTGGAGGACACAACAGGCATTAAATCCATGCTATGGATGGTATGGGGTTGGAGAAGCAGCGCGCGAAAATGGAGACGTAGACGAGCAAAGGGGGACAACAGAATCTGCCTCTAGTCGGCTCTGCGGTTCTCACAAAAATTTTGCAATGTTATATATCAGCTCGTAACAGTGGCGTACCCAGGATTTCCGCTCGGGGGGGGGGGGGGCGACAAAAATTTTTTTCGAATGAAGGTGCGTGGCGTTAGCCACGCACTCCGAAAAAATTTTAGGGGTGCTTCTCAAAATTTTGCGGGTCCCCAACCCCTAATCTAGAAAAAGGGGGCGTGGCGTCAGCCACGCCCCCGAAAAAATTTTTTTTACAAGGCTAAATTGAATTTTTAAAAAATTTTAAAAATTATTTTAATTATTTACAATTATAAACAAGTTACTTGCACATTTTTATAACCCATATAAGTAACTTTCAAAAATTTCGCGACCCATTCCCGGGGGGGGGGGGAGGGGGGGGGGCGCTAATGGGACGACCAAAAATACTGACCACGTAACGTGTTCGGAGGCTACTCTACATATAAAGCGCCATTTTCATAAGAGTACATTTATGCGAATTTGCTGCAACATCCCAACAAATTAACACTTACTCTGCCCACTTCTTTACAGCCATTTTGATATTGCTGCTGCAATATTCAAATTTGAAAAAAAGTGCAATACAATTCATTGAATTGATTTTCTTTGGAGGTCTCACTTTTACTTGTGATACATGTACTTTTTGGATTTTGGAAGTTCAAAAAATCGGTCATTCTAAGACTGATTGGCAAACCAGGCTCCGCGCGGCCGTGCTAGTAATTTTCGTAATCAGCGTGCTCATTTACCCCCACCCCCTCCCTGTGCCACCTCTCTCGTCGATGACTTATCGATCAATGACCAAAAAGTAGCCCACGACACCGCCTTGCTCGACGTGTATGTGTGCCAAGTTTGGTTCGATCTGTTCAATAATAAAAATTTCTATTCGAAACATACGTACACACGCGGATAAACAGAACGCACAATTAGACATTCAGCCTTATTTGCACAGATTTAGTTTACAAAGCTAGTAAGACGTGTACTGCTTTGTACGGTCGAAAGACTTGATACAGTCATTTATTCGTCCAGAATTTCCATTCATCATAGGTATATTCAAGCAAAGTTTTTAAGATAAATGAAAGTCCTTTTTGTAAAGGGAAGAAAAAGCTGCATCGAATAACGTCCAAGTTTTTTTTGAGTGAAGTTCTGTTAAATTTGGCTTGACTAAAGGGGAAATCGGTTAACATTAAAACAGTGTTCAAAAAAGATTCAACACTTCATAGCTTATTCTTCATTCGCATTGTAATTGGATGCATTCTCAATCATTAAACTTGTTTTGATTTAGTTACTTCTTCACTGATTTCACCGCGCTATACTCTCTAGGGTCGCTATGCACTAACATCCCTGCGGCAAGGGAAGCGGCATCTTCAATGATGAAAACCCGCGACAGCGTTCGCACGCGGCCCCTTCATAACGGAGGACGTCGCTCGCCTCGTCGCAGAAATCTTAGTGCATATGGCCCTAAAATTACTTATAGGGTAAATAGATCTTGCAGATAAATTCGTTGCTTCATCGATAGCAGATTCCATTTATACAGAGTTGTTATATGGAATTAGAGAAACATCGATAGAGCTGCAGTGGCATAGGCATACGTGGCGTGGCATAATTTGCCCCCTCTTGAGATCCTCTGGCACTTATGAAGACCTTGAATGACCACTTCCATAGTTTTTTTCCGCAAGATGGAAAAGCTTTATAAACCTGTTTGTAAAAAGACGCTTTCTTTGACAATGTTCGCATTGTGCTACAGGAGGTTGATTCAGACGTTTTCGCGAATTTTATTGTCCGTCTCTGGGCTTTTTTGTCACAATGCTAAAAGCAGGTAACTTCAAAATAGATAATTTGCCCCCTCTTGAGATCCTCTGGCACTTATGAAGACCTTGAATGACCACTCTACTCGTTGCCGCTTTCGGCGTGAAGTCTAACTCGTCGACCATGTATCAAGGTTTCAGAATTAGACGTAAACAACGCGTCCAAGTGTTGGAACTTGCATTTAAAGGCAGTGGCTACAAATCCTCGACGTCAATTTTCTTTGCTTATCTGAGGTAACCGACGTTCTCATTCCGGAAACCCACCTTAGTATTCCTTCATGCTACGCCGCAGGCTGCTGCGTCTTGCGGCGTGCGCCGCAGCAGTCGCAGTAAAAATGCGCCCATGGTGGCACATTTTCGCTGTTTATCGATGTATCTCTAGATCTGCTGCACGCTCGTGTTCTTCGAGAATATTTCTTCAGAGTTTGCAATCTTTTTCTTTTCTTTTACCTTTTCTCACCATCGATTAATGTTCTTCATTCAGGTTTTGATTTTATGTGGGCCCTCGATTCCACAAAAGTTATCTCGCTCCACTTTTGTCATCAGTGACTTCAATGCGCTACCTTGCTTATTTCCATTCATAAAGTAGTAATCTTTTCATCGAGCGATTTATTGGCATAAGAAACTTTTAGCCACAACAAAACACTAAAATTAGATTCGCACAGTTTGCATCATGACTATCTATATGTTGCAGTCAGGCATGATGCAAACTGTGCAAAAACAAAAGTCGAGGGAACACACGATCAAAATACATGAAGGAACATTCATCAACGATAAGACAGAAGAGAAAAATAAATTGCAAACTCTAACCCTTATGAATGGCGAAAAAGAAGAAAACCATCTTCCAAGGCCTTTTAGTTTGAATTTGACGAGTGGAATAGTTTCCGCCAAGGAGAAAGCATGTTGTTTATATCAACCTTTGTCGCAGCCTTTATTGATTGTTTTATTTGAAGTTTATAGCAAAGCCTACAACTTTTGAAGACGCCAAGAAACAATGTAACGATAGGGGCTATCGACTTGGTGAAGTTTCCAGCATAGCTGCAGCACATCCAGTAGGTAAGCAAAATAAAAAAAAACTTTTGAGTCAGAATGATATGGCTTCAAGTTTTTGACATGATTTTTAGAGATGTTTCGAACAAAATGTCCTACTTGTGGAGGATTGTACTGGGTGGATCGCGATCCCGACGAGAAAATTGCTGAGGAAGAGTCAGTGTAGGATAGTCCTTAGCTTTTCTGAAACGGGCAAGATAGAAGGCTCTTCAGCGAGTCGCCTTGTCCAGCCGTTTCCATAGAAGAAGACCAGATCATAAACTTGCCCTGTTCTGAAGAACCTGACATCCATATCTACAAGGTGTGTAATGCACTTTAGAAGAGATCTTTATGAATGCATTTTAGAATCAAGACGACGATCTAAGAGGATGCATCTGCACGAAGTCTTTGCTTACTGCTTAGATCATTATGTTGTGACCATGTTAGTTAGTTGCCCTGCGGCTTCCTTAGAACAGCAGTGAATAAATACACTACGAAATACTCGTCGCGACAAATCTACTTTCACCAAAGAACTAAAGTGAGCATAAAAATCATTGATGACGCAAGTTACTTTAGAACAAAACCATTTTTTAATATCCATAGTGTGTATCAAGATTAATCTCAATTGGTCGAAAATAATAGCATTGTGCGCTCTAAAGTGCTACAGCAAGATAATGAAGACTATTGAAGACCAGCGTGGACACGTGAATATTAGAGGTGGACACATAAACATGTTATTGCAAAATTTCAATCGTTTTGCAAAAGAGTCAAACTTAATCTTCAATAATTTTTTTTCTAAACGCCATATTCAAAAGTATTGACTTTTCTTTGTGTTTCACTCGTGAAAAGCAAGATCTGCGCTATTCGCCACAACCTGTTCAATTATTAGCGCGTGTTTTGGAGAGGTAAAGCTCATCGTCGACCACCCCTTTGTCACAGTCAGTGCGTTTTCAAGGTGCTGTGGGCTTGTGTGGAAATCAGTAAGGAATATTGTTTACTGTGGAACAGGTATACTAAGGTGTCGACTTGTACGAGCTGTTATTGAATTTCCACTGTGTTGCTTCATTCGAGCTTCATCTGAGAAAACTCAAAGACTTTTGAAACACCCTGTTCATGCCAATTCCTTTCGAAAAAAATCAATATCCTCTCCGTTGCGGATTAAAGTCTTCCATGATCAACAGCATGTGCAAAGGTGGCGAAATTCGTTCCTCTACAATTTCCTGCTTCACTGTCTTCGCGATTATGCTTTCTTACCCCCCCCCCCCCACCCCACTCCTTCTCGTTAGCCCCAAATCTGAAGAAATATTTTGGGGTATTCGAATGTTGACTTGATAAAGCGACGGACTCTTTAATCAATGCCATTCCATATAACCTAATATAATGACTTGATAGGGCTTATAAACAAACTTGCTTGGCTTGCTCTAACGAGTAGTGTACTGTGTACTTCTTGTTGCGTGAACCAATGTTGAAAAAAAAAATAACGTCTTAGCTAATCAATTTTTTTATCTCAATATAGTCTTGCAGTACAACAACCACCATAGTTCCGATTATTTCCATGCGTTCTATGTAACAATGTGTACATCAAGTATAGCTCCTACATCGGCCGAGGGCGAAGTAAAACGATATGCAAGTGGTCCATAAGTATAGAAACGCCTGAACCCTGAGATTAGGTACTGGCTTCAAAAAAGAATAAAGTCGGACGCAGAAGCTCCGGAAAATATACAATGAAATCATATAAAAGGAATAGTTAAAGCAAATAACCCATTCATAGTTCGCCAAAAGCTTTCGTGTTGCTTCTTGATCGCGCTGAGCGTTGCATGTAACCATGACCCAACATCAGGTGGCATAAATTCCTGAAAACAATGTCTTTTTGATGGAAGCTTTAAGTTCATGAAAGCACGACTTTAAGACAATCAGCGAACGATATGTGAGTCGTGGGAAGAAAAGACGAGAAAAGAGAGATAAAATAGCGAAAGAAAAGGCAGTTTCATATTATAGAGGGCGTACAAGCAGAGTGCTTGGATAGCACTAAATATTGGATAGAAGCTGAGCTACGCAATAAATTTGTGTAGTAAATCTCGAAAAAACCATACGAGAAAGGACGAAATTTGCTACTTTGTTTTGTTCTGCGCAACCTCAGTCCTCGTGGCACAGAAGCGGCATAAAATATGGGTGTACATTGTTTCTCAAACATATGAATTTCCGTAAATTTTCGCAGCTTCTTTTGATTATGGTCGCGAAGTGCAGCCGAATTTGGTAGATTCTGCTTACGAGTATAACGAATTGTTTGTTCATCTTCTTGTGGCTAAAAGGCTAGAAAATGTCTGTGAAGGTGCCTTCTTTGCTAAGGCTTGAGTATCTCCTTTGAACCTCAACAATAAGGGTCGCGCATACTTCACACGATTCAGTGGCGATACAATTTGGCAATACCCTATTTGTTTATAACCCATTGTAAATCAAGTGAATCCGTAATGTAAGTAATGGATCCCCGAAAGTTATACACTGTGCATGTAATCTGCAACAGTGACGGAGTGGGGAGGAGGGGGGTGGGCGATGGGCCGCGAAATTTTTGAAAGTTACCTTTATGAGTTATAAAATTATGCAAGTGACTTGTTCAAGCTTGTAAATGAAAAAATTGAATTTTGAAACCTTTAAAAACTTACAGCCTTGTGAAGAAAATTTTTTGGCGTGCCACGTTCCCATTTTCTAATTTAGAGGTTATAATCCCGCAAGATTTTGAAAGGTATCCCAAAATTTTTTTTGGAATGCGGGGCTGACGCCACTCACATTCATTCGAAAAATTTTTGCTTCCCTCCCCACGGAACGGAAATCCCGACCGCCACTGATTTGCGAGTTCTTGGATTTGAAGACATCTGGCAAGTTGCCAGATGCGTCAAACTGAAAACGCCTGAAGATATATTTTGGCAAGATATGATTCTAGCTCTTAATCAGGTCCATATCTGCTTGTCTCAAGAATTAGTCGCATTATTGCTATCACGGTATAGCGAGGCGGGATAAACACCAAAATAAAGTGAATGGGGTACATTTGTTAAAGGAAAGCGAACTCTACAAGATACAGACCGAGAAAAAATTAACCCGATCTTCGTTTTACTCGCTCATACACCCCACATCAGACACTACACAGTTTCGCAATTTTTCCATGGCTAGAATTCAGAAAACGACATGGCATGCTTTTGCTAATACATCCCGAGCTTCTCCCAGAGGTGCTTCTCTACTGGATTGGGAAGTATGACTATAAATCTCCAGCCTTCTACAAATTCAACACAGACCCTAAAAACGCAACATAAGCGCACTTTTGACAAATTTTCGTTTCCCGTATTCTAACCATGGAAAGATTCCACAAAAGTACGTCCAGTATAGAGGGTACATGAGCAAATTTGATTTCAGGAGTTACATAGACGCAGCTGTAATTTTTGTGGGTAAAAATTTTGAGTATTTGTTTCAAATTGAAAAAAGTTTTTGCAGATGTTTCTACTCGATTTTGTAAAGCTTGATTTGCTCATGGAATGTTTACTCGAATTTGCGGCGGCATGTAATACGACGTTTCATGTAAGAAAGCCTAATATTTTGCGTGTAAGCTCGGAAATCTTGCTGGGGGCTTTCATTTGCTGTAATCCGACTGTCTACGTAACAAAAAAGAGGGAGTTGAGGCGCAAATTTTTGCATTTTTCTCAAATCTTCGAACTGATGAAGAGTTTGTGTGTCATACAAAATAATCGCAATGGAGCATGCATGCTTTGAGAAAAGTTTACTAGAGGAATGTGACGAAAAATTGGGGTACCTTTGAGTTATCAATTTTACGAGTTTGTGTCTGCAATTCAAAAAGTGTTTTTCAACTTGTTCTTTGTTAACGTTGGCAGTATTGTGTTTCTCCAGTTTTTTTCGCTTCCCTCAGAATGTTTTCCTTCGAATGTTCCATTAAATTAGTATGATTTACTGAATATTGATTGTCCTCAACAACCTTTTAGCTTATGCATTTTCCAATTGTGATCAGTTTGTGGCACTCTACACTACCCTCCTATTTCTACTCATAGAAGTAATTTGTTTAGTCTTTCTATGTGCTTTGAATTGGTTCCGGGGGTTTGGAAGCTCTGATAAACTGTTCATGATTGCAGAGGGCCATTGACTCAAAAGCTTGCATCCAAACTGATGAAGCATAGCAACATCTACCATGTAGTAGTTTTAAAGCAGTACATATGACTCTTCCAAACAAAAAACTAATAATTAGGTATTCACACTGGTCATGCGCAGCTTGTTTCTTCTCTCCCCTAATTTGTAATCTCTTCTACGAGAGTCTTGAAGCTTAACCCATAATACTAGCAACCTTCATATATAAGGAGGAAGCAAGTGCGTAGACATCATGAACTACCTCTTTGTCTGATGGCTCCACTTTCTTAGAACAAATGAAATCAAGCCAAACGCGTCTATGCGCCTAAAAATCTTTTTTATTGTACTACTAAAATAGTCGTACGCTTGAGGCTTACCACTCCCTTGCAATATCCTGGATCCCCTAAAGTGCCGTTTGAGAGATATAGAAACGTACAGTCGTTACTGTAACAATGCAAAAGTCAAGTGGTGAGAGCTCAAAGAAGTTCTGAATGCCATTATGAAAACAAAGTATTGATGTCTTGGAGATGATAAAGCAAGAATTGCACTATATAGTATAGAAATAGGATTCAGCTATTTATTGCGCTCTTATGCGATTTACGGACTAAGCTGCCTCTCTTCAGGTTATTTTTGTCTAAACGATACTTTGAAGCTGAGCGTGGCAAGAAGAGTTTGCATTTATCATGTATATAAAGGGTTTCCAAAGTCTTCAAGCCTAATTCTTCAACTAGTAATGCAATTTTCCTCACTTTTCATTTTTCAAACTTTTAGTAAAAGTTTGCACATGAGGTTTCCATTTAATTGTTAATAATGCTCTAAAAGATATACTCTTTACATTCTACAGTTTCAAGGCATTGCTCTTGCAACAAACAGTACTACAATTTTGAGGCCAAGCCGGTTGAAATATGCCCACTGTTTTTAACACATAGAACTCATTTGCCCTCAAAGCTTTTGCGAAACGTGGAGCTGAAAATTGTAGAACTAGCTTCGCTTTACATTTACTGTGCAAAACCTTCACCACCTCTCTGTCCCTTACTGTAGGATTGAGATACGAATATTAAAAGTGTCGTGCTACTCAAGAGAAAAAGTCCTCAAAAACAAAAATTCGAAGAAGCCAATAAATTTAACATCAAATTAGTCTCAATCACTAATTGTAGCTTCAAGCCTTGCACATTTTTCCGAAATATTTATTTCAAAGGCACCGTCCACCCAAAATGGAGGTTGGCGAGATTATGATGGCATACTAGTGTGGGCCCCCATACTAGACAAACCTCCAAGCTTCGCCGCAAGAGACTGCTTCTGGAGCGAGAAATCCGCTCCGAAAGTATTAAAGTAGGCGGGGCGACCCCGGTCGCCCCGCCCACTTGCATGCTTTATCTCGCCTGCGCTTGTTGCAGAGTGTTCTCGAAGCAGGGATTTTTGGGGGTTTCGCGGATGTTCGACTCCATATTCGGAATTAGGGCTATCAGAAGGCCTGAAGGCGACAAAAACATTGAATTCGAGATTTTGGGTGGACGGTGCCTTTAAGACATTCGAGTACGTAACTTCGATCATTTATAACTTAATGTGTGCGCAGTCTCACACATTAAGTTACAAATGACTCGAGGTTACGAGCTCCAAGCCCTATTAGCGACGGCCCTTTACTGGTAACTTTCCAGTGAAACATTTTCTAGCCTACGAAGTGTGGAAATGTGTTCTATTGATCAGCATATAATCAATAAAAACAAAAGACAAGGAAAAAAGCAGAAATCCCTGGAAATGAACGGGTTCTGGTTTTGCTGTTCGTCAGTTAGCGTGTTTAGTGTGCACGACGCATATTAAGTTGCGAATGGCGATACATTACGGTTTGCTTGATAGCTATATTTTGATACTTTTGCTAAATCTCACAGGTATATTTTTTTTTCAAACTGACGTGCTTTGTATCGCTGCGAAAGCGGCCTCTGACTTTTCTTTGTGATCAGTCGTAAAAAACAAGGCCTGCTCTGTTCCGCTAATAAGCACCGTGAAACGCTTTATTCGGAATGAGACGGTTCCAACATCGAGTATCTGTCTGCCACATGTGCGTTCCGCAAGCGTCTGGACTGTTGGAAGGCCAAGGGAGAAAAGGAGAATTTTTTGAAATGGGGGATACAGTTTTGACACTGAGTAGGCGAAACATCTTGAGTGGAGCAGCGTCCGCACTCCCACTGGCTCAGCGAGATAGATTAGAATGAAGAGACGCAGACTGCAAAGCGGCGCGAATCGTTGCGGAGCGGACTTCCGCTAATCCAATTTCAGCCCAAACTGAGTTGAAACTTACTATACCTTGTTGTTTTGTAGGTTCTTCACGAAATGCATGCCAATTTCGTGTGTCTATGTCGCTTCGTAAAGTTTCAGCTGAAGAAATACTGTGCTTAAAGACTTTTGGGACACCCTTTATTTCCCTTATTAAGTCAAAAATATTTAGAAGTCTTATTTGTTCTTTTTTTCACGGCCTATGCAAGTCAAGGACAAGTGCAGGTAGTTTTGACTTTGTATTAGGTTGTAAAGAAATTCCCGGGCAGTTTTGGAAATTTCAGATTCGTTTTTTTCGCACTATTTGAATCATAACGACGAATATTTTATATTGATTCTGATTGAGTTTTTTGATTTATATGATTCTGTAGGATAAAGCTCAAGCTCTCCGGACTCGCGTTCAGTTTTTATCGATGACAAGCCGTGTTTGACCTACACACCAAAAAAGGAAGTTTGTGCGACGATGAAAATTTCACATTTTTTTTTGCTGCCATTTTTTCGCAGTGAACAAAGAAAACCATTCAAAGGTTGGTCACTTTGAATAAGGAGGCTGTGTACTTTGTAACCGCAGCTGTGCTCGGAATTCACAATACGCGCACAAAAATTACAAGCTCTCAAACTTGCTTTTAACCCACCTGTTTTCGCCGTCGGCGTCGATTTTGTAAGGATCGTCACGCCTCGGTGTTGGGCCCAAAATATATGCAAGAAATTACCCCAACAATATTTGCAGCAATCATTAATTTGATTCATTTCGTGGAGAGGAAGACCTCAAACTCGTTTATTCAAAAACTGGGGCATTTTTTGAGATGCAAAAATAGATTTTTTAATTTTTTCGAGGAAATTTTTTTCACAGATTGTGCTCTAAAATTGTGACGCGGTCTATAAATAGCCATAGCAGACTTTCACATAACTGCCGAATGTGAGCCCTCCAGCTCTCTTCGTGCCTAAGAAATTCCTGTACTACAAGCAGGATTTTAAGTTGACCTTTTCCCTACTGCGCATGCTGGTGATCCGAAATGAAGCGCTGAGGACCCAACAAATTGAGCTTAACTTGTAGACAACGTTGCCTTTGCAGCGAAGTTTGCAGTTTTTAAAAGGAGCAATCTGCTTGAAGTTACAGCAGTTTTAAAAAAATTTCGCAAATGCCTGGGAACTTTCTTTACAACCTAACAGTTTTCTAGCTAGCTGCTCAAACAATGGAGGAAGCTAAACAGCCGAAAATTGGACATTTCTGTTCTTGCTTATTTGTCCCGAATTCGAAAGCTTCTGCGAAATCTGGCAAACAAAAAACTTTGGTAGAAAAAAGATACCTTTCGATTCCTTCTATTCCCTGTATCCATGCTTTTGTGAAGCAGCGACGGCAGTAAAATTTTCTGAATTGGCCTGCAAATGTAAATGATAACGTAATGTAGACGCAAAATCACTTTTGTTCCTATTAGAATGAGTTCGAGGGGTTTGTGTGGAAGCCAACGTGCAGAAAAAAACATTAGTTGCGAAATAGAATTAGGCTGTGTCTTTAGCTGTTATGTCTGCGACCTACCAACTACATGAGCAGCAACACTCTCATTTTTGAATGATGCCAACTCCATTCCATCGCGTTCACAAGAGCTTTTGGCTTTTTCCAAACTTCTCGGAGCATCGACATGAATCTTAAATTGCGAATGTCAGATACCCATGCTTTTCTTATGTCTGGGCCTCGCGAACAACTATGTAGTCCTAAGAGCATGGGGTGCTCTGGCCTTTGCTATAATCTCTTTGACTCACTACGTAATCTATGGCGAAACCATCTTGCTGCCTTACACGTATAGCTCGCGGTTTGAGCGTTGGAAGAGAGTTTGCTGAATTTGTCTGTATGATTACATGCAATCTTATGCAATTGTATATTAGGTCCTTGAAAAGCCTTTCATTCAGTGATCAAATGATATCCCAAGTCATACAAAACAAGGAGGCATATCAAGCTTTGTGTTGTAAGTGTATATGAACAGTGGAGCTTCCAATAAGCTTTGAGTCTGCTCCAAATCTTACAAGCGGCCGAGTTTCGACCCTCGGCCCTTTTACTCGCGCTCTAGTCAAATCAAGCGGGTTTCGTTTTCTTGCCTTTTTTGCCACTTACTTGTGCTCTGCGCTCTTAAGCACGAAAAATCATGTTAGCTAAAAACAGAACAGAAATGGTGTTAGGGATATAATGTAATTTCCATTCTGCAAAGTTCGGAAAAAGCCGCTTGACAGATAGCCAAGTCTTTTTCCTTTTCTAGAAGATAAGAGCTTCCGTTGGTTCGCTGAGTTGTAGACGTCGCAGAATCTAAAACAAGGAACGAAGCTCGTCGAGAATCGTGAGAGAGCAAAGAAGGAAAACGTCAAAGTATTCCGGGTTTTTCCTCAAGTAGTAATTCTCGCTGGTGAAGGTGAAGTGAGAGGGTTTGTGGAAAGCAGAGTGAAAAACTTCACAATGTAAGAGGAAGAGGATGTATCAGACACAGGCACCGGGAAGAAGTATTCAAGTTGATGTCAACGACTTTATTTTGCATTCCAAGTACTCATCAATAGAACTACGCAATGACGCCATAGAACTAACAGATATTCTAAACGCATGTTCGAACATATAAAATGCAAGATTTATAAAACGCTTTAAGGTAATTTTTTCCAGCTTTTTTTGAAGTGCTATTCGCAGTAGTTCGACCATTATTTAGTGCACTAATTCAGATATAAACCAATCAGTGAAGTAAAGGTTCTACTGCTATATATTGTAGATACGCGCAGTAAAATGATTTTCTCCATTTCAAAACTAGAAAAGTCTCTCTTCGATAAAATTTTTAGAAGGTTGCTAAGTAGCATTGTTATGGTAGTGGAAATATGAAATAGCACTAAAACCACTGGAGCATGGTAATAGCAAAGGCCCCTTCAAGCCCTAAGCACCTTGTCCCAGTGGCGGTCCCAGGATTTCGGACCGGGGGAGCGGCGACAAAAATTTTTTTTCCAATGAAGATGCGTGGCAATAGCCACGCACTCCGAAAAAATTTTTGCGGTGCTTCTCAATATTTTTGCGGTCCCCAACCCCTAAAATCTGGAAAAAGGGGACGCCCCCGAAAAAATTTTTTTCACAAGGCTAATTTGGATTTTTAAAAAATTGCAAAAATTATTTTAATTATTTACAAGTATAAGCAAGTCACTTGCACATTTTATAACCCATAAAAGTAACTTTCAAAAATTTCGCACCCATTCTCGGGGGGGGGGGGGGGGGGAGGAGGGGGCCAGGGCCCGGCATGCGTTGGTTTGGAGCATTTTTGGAAACGAAGTCCCCCATGATTTCGTAAAAATTCACGAAGTCCCTCTTGAGGTAAAAATTGATAGGGAAACCCTTATTCAATCAAAATAACAAAAAAAAAGCGAAAAAAGCGCATTTTGAGATACCTAATATAACAAAAAAGCAAAAAGAAAACATTTCGAGTTAATTAAAGGCTCTGTCATTGGGTAGGGTACCATTTTAGTGCTCAGAATGTCGAAAATCTCCTAGACCAACCAAATCTGTGGCCTCAGCGATCTGCCGATGCATTTTTCGCCACATAGTTCAAAGGACATTGCGTGTGATTGGAGCGCACTATCTATCAACGCATAGATTTGCACTACTTTTGGCTCAAAAAAGGAGGAGAGGGAATGTTTTGATTCACTCTCTTCACTGTATGATAGATTTTTGACCGTTCTAATCGTCCAAATCAAAAAGAGCCAAAACTTATGTGAACTCTCCGATATTTACGCTCCGGACCAACCCAGTTGGTTTGGTGTTGGTCTAGAAACCAACAAATTCGGGAACGGATATTAGGACACATAAGTTTTGGGAACTTTTTACGTAACATAGTTTGGAATAATTTTGTATACACATAGATCAAGATTCGGAGCCATGTGACTGTTTATGCGCTATAAACAAGCCGTTTGTTTGTTTCAGTCTTGCGTTTGAAATTCGCGCGCTTGCGAAAGAACACGTTCAACTCATATAACCTGACATGTTCGTCGTTCTTCTGTCGGCGCTTCCCCCAGGACCTTGTAAAAACGATATCCCCATTGCTTCTAACTTTAGGCTCCCGCCAGAGTGCCGAAGTTATGCCAGCGCTACGCCAGCATTTCGATCGATACACGTGCGTTTCGTTGGGCGGGGCTAGCTGACGTCCCCAACGAAATACACGTGTATCGATCGAAATGCTGGCGTAGCGCTGGCATAACTTCGGCACTCTGGCGGGAGCCTTAAAAACGAAGTCCAGTTTGACCCCAGACTATCTGCGCCGGGCCCTGGAGGGGGTTCGTCCCCACTCGGTCCGCCACTGCCTTGTCTACTGCAAGGTAATGCTAAAGTAAAAATATAACGATGCACCATCAGAGATACACGATCCTGCCTTTATATGCAGCATTTCGACAGGAAATAAAGCGACTGGTTGCTTCAGTATCTAGTTGTAAGGAGTGTAATCTCGGTGTGATGAGAAGTCTTTCCGTGAGCAGTTTCCGCGTGCTTTTTTTTTGAACCTGGCATCTCCTTGACTTGGTAGGACTGATTTTCTGCTCGACAGGTTTATAAAGGTGGAGACGTGACTTTTCGACAAGTATCTTCTTTATTGAAGGCCAAGAGAATAGCAGTTTCATATTTGTCAGTCTATACGATCAAATGCCTCTTAGTTCATATCTTTTCTAGATGCACCGTACCGGAGAAAAGTTTGAAGAGAGAGTCACAACCTTCAGCGATGAAAGTATGCAAACTCTTCGATGTTCATAACCAAGCTATCCAGTATTAGTAAATTCAAAACATGAATATGTTCGAAAGAACTGAGATGAAGCAAATTGAAACTTACCTTTTATAAGAATTGCGAGCAAAAAAAGTTGCACTGTAACCCTTTCTTTATACAACGTCGCCACAGTACTGTACATATCTGTGCACGTGTTCCGTTTACCGCTTTCTGATATAGGTAGATAAGAAACGAAGTTACGTTCGTTACATCACGTAGAGGAAAGATGATACAAAGTTTTTTTTGTGGAAAGAAGCGGTTTTTCGCTGTTCGCATAGATGCCAGTCAACAACAGAAGTCATTGAATATGCAGAAGGATGCTACAAGCGAAACTAATAAAATATACTAATAAAACGGAATATAGAAACGTGGTTGAGATAGTGATTCTTGAAGAAATATAACATATGTGTGATTTGCATATTTTCTCATGGAGAAGGCATTAGGATTTTTATTCGAACGACTTCTAATCTCATGTAAAAGCAAACAAGAAAGTATTTATTGAGTTTTTCCGAAAATAATGTTGCATCATCGGCTTTCTTCAATATTACGATATGGTTAACAATTGAAAGGGGTACTGTCTGATAAAGCAAAGCGCCTCTACAAGATAAAGCTCAAATTTTGCAAGAAGTTTGATTTACATGAAGTTTGAAGCCTAATTGGAAAAGCTCCAAGTACCCAAAAATCGGAAAGAAATTCTAGGGACCCCGAACTTGCCTAAGCACACACTCTCTACAACATTCGTGTACACAGAGTTTCGTCGTTTTTTCATGGCTAGGGATCGTAGGAACGAAATTATATCTTTGCAAGAAACCTTAAGCTTCTCCTACATAGGTAATTCTATAATATAAACTCTTGGAAATATCTTATATATAAAGCTGAATGTCTGTCTGTCTGTATGTCTGTCTGTCTGTATGTCTGTACGTATGTTCCGAATAGAAAATTCCATTTCTGAACCGATCCGGACCAAACTTGGCACACATACACTACGCACTACGGGCCCAGGCGAGTGTCATAGGCTACTTTTCGTTATCGATCAATATCAATTTTATCGATTTTTTGCAAAATTTGAGCTACAGGGCTGGGAGTTGGCACAGGGGGTAATCGAGCATGCTGATCACCCCCGTGGGGGTGATCAGCATGCTCATTACACCCCTCTGCCAAATTCCAGCCCCCTAGCTTAAATTTTGCAAAAAATCGATAAAATCGACATCGATCGATAACGAAAAGTGGACTGCGACACCCGCCGGGGCCCGAAGTGTATGTGTGCCAAGTTTGGTCCGGATCGGTTCAGAAATGGAATTTTCTATTCGGAACATACGGCGGAGCCGGGTAAGACAGCTAGTAATAATGAATTTTGAGCCTTCTACAAGGGCTAATTATTAGGTTGGAAATTAAGTTAACTGGTCTTATAACTTCCTTCTCACTCAACATGGCACATTCAAATTTTGCCACTGCCTTGGTTATTAAGTAAACTGCAAGCGCAGCTGCCGTCCAACCAAAAATTCTGACGTCGCAGTGATGGTTACGGTGGGTGCATGGTATGAAGAGGAGAAATTCAAAGTTTGACGGATTTGGCTGAAACTTGGCATAGGGGTGTTATCCGACGTGCTGATCACGAAAACAATAGTGAAATTGCGTGATAATTGCTTTTTTGTAGGATTACTGTAGGTGTACGATATGGGGTCTCACCCTAAACAAGGAAAAAGGCGTTAATTCAGCAAATGAATGTGATATTCGCGTTTGGAAAGTCAAATAACCTTACTATGTAAAGTCTCGGCGGAATTTGAGCTTCGGACTCTTTAGTCATTGACGGTCGTCCCCAGCAGCTCTTGCGTACATCGACTCGTTCGATTATGAGGACGCCAAATCGACATGCCCCTAAATTTTGTTTCTTTCCTACTAGGCCAAAGAAGTCAACCTCCGGCAAAATTTTATAATCGAATCCGGATTACTGCGCATGGTCTAGGCTGCCAAAGGCTTCATTTTAGCTTGAATCCCAAAAATTCTCAAATTTTATTAGTTTTTGAAAAACGCCTGAAACTTTTTCGTGTTCAAAGTTTAGACGAATTGTGCTCCCTTTTAGCTCACATTGCCTTCTACATAATTTCACAGTTTGAATGCGCCATATCGCAAAACTTAGTTTTCAACCTAATATTTAGGAATATCAGATTTATAGCGAAAAAGCGAAAAAAGCAGCACATTTGCACTTTTAACCTATTTTGTTTGTCGTATTCTAAGCACGAAAAATTCCACAAATTGTACACGTATGATATGGAGAGTACTCGCGTGAAACCGGAGACCCTACGATTTTTATGGAAGGAAATACATTTTTTTGGGCAGTTAAAATTTTTGATATTTTCGCTTCAAAAATTGGATGAAAGCTTCTTTGGATGTTTGTGCTATATTTTGTAGAGCTTACCGCTTTATCAGGTCACCCCACTCACTTTTTTTGTGTCTACTTTGCTGCGGTAGGACGTGATGCGACATTATTTTCCGAACAACCTAATAGAATGTGTTAGATGTGGCACTGCTTCCTCTTTTCAATAACTAAGCTTGAAAACAATTTTAACCGAAGTTCAATCAATATCGGAAATTTGTATGTGTGATTTCGTCCACTGCTTTACTTGTCTCAAAGTCTTCTTTTTAACGAGGCCGTTACAGCCAGCATATACGCGGAGCTTACGTCGTGCTGAACTTTCCGGTACAATGAATCATCTTTTCAATTTTTCATCTATAATTCATCAGTTCAGATTTAGATGACTCTCGTGCGAGAAATGTATTTATCAACGATCGATAAGTCTTTAAATGTAAATATTTTTGGATTGCACATGAACTTTTGTCTCCAATAAACCTTTAAATATTTCGCAGCTCTTGTTGCTGCATCTCTTAGACCCTCGAAAAAATAGGAAGTTACTGTCACAGTCAATAAATCAATTCTGTAGTTCAACAACGCTGTACGATCTGAAGCGCTTTTCTGCATTCGTTTGTTTCATTGAAGCTAAATGCTTATGCAGAAAAGATTGAAATTTTGATTGATGGTTATTGAAAATTCTGCATATATGAAGCGGCAAATGCAGATTTGGTAACAAGACTTTGTTTAAGAGAGAATAATTTAATGCTGATACACAGTAATTCGCTCTTCACTCAGCCTTGCAAATGTCGGTGCGGTCCTGTCTATCTATTCCTTTGAGCAGCAATGCAGCTGTTTTGTATGTGGAAATGCTAATGGTGCTGTTTTGGTTTGCAATCCTGATAAGAGGTAAATTTCTAATTTATTTTACTTTACTCTTCACCTTCACGAAATATACTCTGTGCAACGCCTCTTTGCATACGTCTTTGTGTTATTCTCCAGTTTTTCTCAAAACATTTAGAGGCAATGTCTCACCGAAATTTGGTTGTTGAGAATGCTTATTAGAAGCTTTTCCGCGTAAGAATGCGGACGAGTTGTGCCATCTCACCCTAGCCTCCGCCACAGTGGCAGCAATACTGAGAGGGTGGGCGCTGGGTGAAGGACGTGTTGAAACATGTATGGGAGGGGAGAGATCGCACGTGAGGACTAAAATGCTCTTTGTCGACCACTTTGAGCTCCTTTTTCTCAATGGGAAGGGGGCCGAATCGAATTATACAAAGTGCAGCGACTTATTTAAGGGTTCTTCCAGTAGAATATGGGATCCGCACAATCTTAGCCTTGGTGAAACTTTGCCTTCGATTTCTTCCATTAAGGCAGTCAATAGATTGCTTTTAAAGAAGATATCCCTATGAAGTTTTATTGAAAACACATCATGCCAGTCTTGCATAACTTCAAGTGTCTAAATTACTACCCGAGGCACGCTTCAAGCGATTTCTCGTCAGGCAATCTGGCAGTTTGTCAGATGTCTTCAAATTCAATACTGGTAGACTCTAAAGACACAGCACTATAACTTTTGGGTTGACAAGACCTTTCTTCCGTACATTCAGAATCCCCTTACTATTAGTTACGACTATTGAATCGCGTGGGTATGTTTTCAACCTAAGATCTCAAGCTTCTATCTAGTTCTAGGAAGGTTTCAAGACACATTGTTTAATTTCGAAGTCCTATCGTTAGAAAAAACAATTTTGCCCTAAGTTTTCTATTACGAACCACACAGTGAGCAGCGCACAATGTCTTTCTAAAATTGACACATTCATTTTTCTGCTGCATGTACTGTTCTCGACAGTCTTTCTGATGGCGCTGACATTTTTTATACACCTTTCCGTGTAGAACTCCAAAGTAAGGGTCTGCGTATAATTACGAAACGCATCTTAAAAATAACTTTATTCATTTTATTCCAGTAGATACAAAATCAAAAGTTGCTAAAATTTTATTGAAAAGCCGTTTAGCAATAAGCAGCCGTAAGTTTAGTAAACTTTGACTGTAACCATGCACAAAAATAGATATTTTTACGTGGCACTAAAGCAGTGCATGAAAAATTACTAAGGGGGAGGGAGGGAATGTCGACTTCACTTCTCCGATTCAATTCATTCTGTCTTCATTTCGGGCTTGGCTTACACAAATACATTTCCTATTTATTTTAGGCTTGCGCAAAGGCTTCGGTTTTGTTCGTTACTGTGATACAGCTCTTAGTCAAAGCACAAATCCAGTTTTAGAATGCCTTGTGAACGATTAGGAGGGGGAATTACAATATGTAAATGGAACTCAATAAGTCGCTATTGGAAAAACGATAGAAAATCCATTTAACTTTATAAATTTAGCAGACTCCACATCACCAAAACCACGAGCTATTCGAATAATGCAATCTGACGGTTCTGCTATAGATTACGTGGTGAGTCAGATAATGCGAGTGTTGCCAAGAAGTTTATTTATAATTTGAATCTACTTGCTAGGCTGCAATCAGTTTTTGGGGTAAACATTGCGTTGTTCCAGTTCAAGGATAAGGCCGCAAGAGTAGGAAACGAAAATACCACCCATGAAAATCCAAATTTGTCGACGCGCTCCGCCCATTCGAACAAATTCTTCTTGGTACAAAACGCCTTTTCACATAAAAGCTCAAATGATAAGAATATTTAGCAATTGCGTACCGCTTATATGTCCGTCCTACTCGTCATGACGTGCTCAGAATTCTAGTCATAGAGGTTTTTGAGGGTTTCCTGCTGTTTGGAGCAATGGAGAGGCTCGATATAAGACGTTAGATCGGATCAGGGCTCGGCATGACGTAGTTTTTGGAGAATGCAAAAAACGGGATTCTCCTTGACATTCCCGATTTTTTACGAAGCCTGTTGACCCTAAACTCTAAACGGATAAAAACCCTCAAAAAACGAAACGTCGAGTAAAAAACACAATTTTTCGTCTTTTCGGTGGCCTCAAAAACGATACCCTTTTGCTCTCCATCCAGAAAACGATATCCAGCTTGCTTGCAAGCCACCTGTGACTAGGCCTGGATGGGATACGGTGCCGCTCTGTGTCTCAGCTCAACATCAGGACCGTTAACCGCAGACTATTTTTATTTCTACGAGATTCTAAATTGCAGAGTCGTTTGCACCCCCGCGCAACCGCGTCGCGCCCAGGCATTTTGCTAGGCCTCGATCGATGGCGCCGGTGCCGGCATTGTTCTAGGCCGTATCTCTCTTTTCTTTGTTTTTTTTGCTCATTGAACCCTCAGCGAGCAGCGAGCCTCATCATAATTTTTCGCAGTAGTCCCGTGCCGGCAATTGGCCTCGCAGTTCCTTTACTCCTAGATATGTTTTTTAGGATTCTCAGCATTGTAAAAGAAGTTATTGTGGCTTAGCCAATTCGGAGAGGTATAGGTATATCACTTACTCATGTCCGACTAAATCCGACCATTTCGTGTATGAAATGAAGAACCGAGCGTCGTACACCTAAATTGCAGCAACATTCAAAGCTATTGTAATACAGCTGCCACTCCTGCTTCAGGGCACTTCCAAAATTTTGCAAACAGCAGGACAATGTGCTCGTTCTATGTTACAGAAAAACATATAAAGAATTTTGTTGACTTTTCAACGGTAGCGAGAAAAGCTTGCTGTTTTTCGCAACCATGGTTTGCATTTGTTCGAGTGTAAGCAAAGAAAAGCGCAATGAAACGAATAATCGATCCATAACTAGCACTTGGCGCTATCACAAAAACCGTGCACATTTAGAGACTGTTAAAAGATATTACCTATCATGGAAAACAACAAAGCCGAGTAAGTGAGCAAGTGAGTAAGTGAGTAAGTGACACACCTGTACCTCTCCGAATTGACTAAGCCACTATAACTTCTTTTGCCATGCTGAGAATCCTAAAAAACATAACCAAGGGGTATAAAGGAACTGTGAGGCCGATTGCCGGCATGGGACTACTTCGAAAAATTATGATAAGGCTCGCTAATGGCTCAATGAGCAAAAAAAACAAAGAAAAAAGGAGAAATGGCCGAGAAAATACAATGCTGGCGCCGGCGCTATCGATCGAGGCCTGGCAAAATGCCCGGGTGCGACGCATCACGCGGGGCCGGCGCTGCTGGTGCAACTGACTCTGCAATTTAGGAGCCCTGTACACATTTGTCTCTGTCCTACTTTTATATACCAGCTTTCTGCCTCACGCTTTTTGTAAATCAGTATGCTTCTCACCTTTTGCCGAATCCCATTATCGTATTTCATTGTTCGCAAAGTATCCATGTATTTAGCACTTCACTTATCGTGCGCTCCACAATTACTATACCTCCGTCTGTGACAAGAGTCACGCGGCTAACATGGGTTACTCACAAGGTCAACATGTTGTTAGATACATCTTACTTAAATTGACCATGCGTGCCACAAGTTAGGGGCGCAGAGCGGGGCTAGCAGCAATCGTGGACCGTACTTCCTTGTGCAAACATCAGCCCAGCTCATTGCAAAAAATCGATGAAACCGGTATTGATTGACAAAGCCAGTCTACGACATCCCCTCTTAAAAATTCCTTCAAAAATAATTCTGTTTAAAATATTAGGTTGTCTCATAATTAATGCACGTTTTATGAATTTCAACTTCTAATCAAGTAACTCTTTTTCCAAACCATCTTTTTGAGAGCAATAAAGGTTACTGCAAACAACAAACTTTTGACTATAGAACGCATGCTTTTGTTGGATCGCAGCCATAAGAAAGATTTTATAGCCTAAAAAATTTCCGAACATTTTTTTTAGAAACCTATACTTTGAGAGAGCTTAACTTTTGCTCAAATATACTAGGATCGCGCGGACTTCGCTCATTATATAGCCGATGGTCGGTTGTGCAAAGGAGTGAAGTTTAAGATTTTACGGCATATTTCTGTGAGAAAATTTTGCAAAAAAAATGGTACCCATTTTTTTCAGTGTTTTGGAAGATCCAAAAACTGCCTTTTTGGGATTTTTTAAATTTTTTCTCTACGAAAAGACAATGAAATGCTGCGTTTTTTCTAGCATTAGTTGTACTAGGTTTACTCTACGTATATAGCGAAATTTGTACAGTCGCTTATTGCTTGAGATTTTTATGCAGCTTAGATGGGCCTCAGCGATCAGTCAAGTTTGGGACAAGATTTCTCAGGCTGAGTCTCTCAAAAATTTCATACTGACAAACGTTTTTAGCACAAAGCTTCGCAATCGTTTCGCATATTTTTTGTAGAGAATCTGTTTTTCGTGTATTCAGAGCAAGAAGAGTGAAGGGAAAGATTTTCAAAATTTAATCACTCGTCTTTGAAGGCATGGAACTTCGGCTTCAACAAAGATTTGCGAAAACGAAAGCACACTTTAGAAACTAGAGGAATCAGCTTTTTTGATACTGTAAAGGGTTTCAAGGAAAAATGTTTTTTCTTTGAAAACCAGCTCTTTTAGAAAGAGGTCAGAAAGACGTGCATCAATTATGAGAAAATCTAATACATAAAGCTGACAGAAGCTCAGACAATCGCTGGGGGCAGGCGGGCACCGGAAAAATAGATTGCTGATTTCTCGCACCCCGCTCGCGGATTTTTTGCAAAGCAATCAGGACTTTTCGGAAGACCGCTTGCTGAGTCAGCGAATTTTTGAGAGACCGCTTGTTGAATTTTTTTTCGCTCTTATCTTTTGCAGATATATTGCTAAATCTCTGAGGAATCGAGAATTCAGCAAGCGGTCTTCCGAAAAGTCCTGATTGCTTTCCAAAAAATCCGCGAGCGGGGTGCGAGAAATCAGCAATCTATTTTTCCGGTGCCCGCCTGCCCCCGGCGATTGTCTGAGAGCTTAAGTGGGCGTGAACGTAATCTTACTACGTCGATGCAAAATAAATGTCCGTTTTGCGAATCCTCAACTTGACGTGCGATAAGTTTCTGAAAAGTTTACATTTCTAAATGCGATAAAAACCATCAGAAGCAGCAAACCATTTACAATACAACACAGATTCATCTATTAGGTCGTTCCGAAAGTAATGTCGCTTTTTTCGAATGAACGCCGCATTTCATGGAATCAAGATTTTTGAGAGATCTTAAAAGCATTCGATGCAGCATTTCATCCTCTTTCTAATGGTTCTAACCTTACTTCATAGTGTTCAATGAGCTCTCGAAAATTTACCAAAATCTGCGACTCATGCTTTTTGCCATGGTCAAGTTCGGTTATTTTTCTAAATTTTTGTACCTAATCTCTGAAAAAGTGCAGGTGGCAGGTAGATAGAGCAAACCCTATAGGACACAGAGTAATTTTTTCTTTTCCTTAGCTTGCTTCTTACAGTTTCTGGAATCAGTTTTAAAATGCCATCAAATTCCATATTAGGTCAACTCAAACCTCACAGAACAACAACCCGCAAGCAACTCGGGTGTCATTCGACGCAGCTTTTTCTCCTCTTTTTACCAGTCGTTTTTGGTTTCCGATTCATCAAGTTTTCCGAGGTAAAATCATCATAATCCAACTTTTCCAAGGCACCCCAAGGTGTACCCGAAATTTTCGAAAGTTGCTAAACCGAAGCGGTGAATGCTAGTTTGGTTTGTAAAATTGTTGCCAAACCATAATCCATCTTTGTAAGTTTCAAAATCGAAGACTTGTTGGCGTTTGATGCACTTGTGTCTGAGACGAGCCTGCTAAAATTTGGCGGTTCCATCAAAAAATTTGTACAAAAATTATGACGAGCTCTGTAAAGTAGAAAAAAGTTGTGCTGTTTCCTGTATGGTTTGCTCCATCCATCCATTACTTGGACTCCTTCTGAGGTCTGTTATAAAATTTTAGAAAAATTGTGAAATTTGGCCAGCTTAAAAGCATAGGTCGCAGATTTTGACTCTTTTCTGGAAGTTCATTGACTGTATTGCAGCAGCTTCATAACCATTAGAAAGAGAATGAAATGCTGCATCGAATGCTGCCAGAACCTCTTACAAATCTTTGTTCCACGAAATGTGGCCTACGTTTAAAAAAAGCGACATTACTTTCGGAACGACCTAATATTAGGTTGTCCCGAGAGTTTTGTCGGTTTTTTCAAACCACTATAAAATCATGCACAGTAAAGACCTAAATGAGTTTCAAAGTGCATTCGATGCAATTTTTTCTTCTCTTTCTTACAGTTACATTTTCCTGCCGCAATTTTGTATGCTTTTTTTGATAATTGCCACAGTTCTTCACCCACCATTTTTATCTGCTCAAAGTTAGGCTAATTTTCAAGAATTTCGTTTCAAAGTTTCGGAGAGGGTTGAGTGTGGATCAAATAGAGCAATTCCAGGACTTTACGAAAATATTTTTAGATTCTCCTTATCTGCTGTATTTAGCTTAAAGCAATTATTTCTTCGGAGGCCTTGATTTTTAGCAAAGTCATGAAACACGCAGCTGCGCAAAAGCAAGAAATTTCTGGAGTTAATGCGAGTTCCTTGATTGTCATAGAACATCATTTATGCAACATAATCAAGTTTGGTTTGCCTCAAAAATCAGGAGTGGTAGTAATTTGGTCGAAACCATCATGTTAACTGTGTTTTCATGCCCTAATATATTCATATCACAAGCGGGCGGAAAAAATATGGATTGCAAAAGTTTTTTGAAACCTTGTTTTTGACAAATCATAACTCCCTGTGTAGTTTATTAGTATCATAACTCATAATAAAGCGCTAAGCGTCTGTTTGTGTGTATATATCTGATTGTCACGAAATTCATAGAGCGAGTTGCAGCCAACGTCTCGAGCTGTGATTTTGCGCAACCTTCGGTACCAACACCAACGTGCTTGAGAACGAGTCTGTCTTATAAGCGGATCTAAAAATTGAGGTCAAACGGGTCCACGCTTGTTTTGGTTCTCAGAATTGGGGCGATGATCAGATTTTTGCGAAGTGATGAATTTGTCTGGAAAGCAAATCCCCAGCAGGAGATTGATTTTAGCTTGAAAAGTGAGTAAAGAATTTCTTCCTTCGCGAAAAGGGCATCAAGAAGGAATGATTACATTATTCTACAATTTGTCAAATTTTTACTCAAGTAAGTAAGAAAACTACTGCTTGGAGGTGCAGCGCAAGATGTTATTATCTTTATGGCGTCTATCATTATGAATTCGGTGACTGTTTCATATTCACATCTGTTCTTTTGCAGAAAAGTTGCTACTATTTCAAATTCGTGATTGGTCATTCTTGATTATACTGATTTTGGATCTTTTAGCTACTGCGAAGCGAAATTATGAACGTTTTTTCTAAAAAAAGTGCACTTTTGGATAGCCTAAAAGTACTGCTCTAGTTGGCCGTTCGGTGCTGCTAAAAATTTTTTTAGATGTATTACTTACTCTTATGGGTACATGACGCCTTTTTCATTTCAAACAAGCAAATCTGCCGCACACAATTCTTTCAAGCAAAGAGCAGCACGTTAAGGGTTTGCTAGTCGCGAAATTTTTTGCATGTTCAGGATGTCGAGTAAAAAATGGGGGCCCCTTGTACTCGTAAAATCAGGGTAAGACTAATTTATTCCATTTTCCATTTCAAAATGCAAGAAAACTTTGTCTTGATGATGTTGACCTACCGCAGTGATGCAATTCACTGAGAAAATAGTCATAAACTCATATAGATCGTGGTTTCGCAAGATTGGAAGACACTCTTCAAGCCAGCATTCAAGGCACTTTTATACACTTCATCATGAGTGGCCACATGGACCAACTCATTGTTAGACGCTATTTTAAGAAAAGTGGAATTACAATTTTAGATTCATGCAGATGCTCCGAGAAGTTTGGAGAAAGCTAAAGCTTCTTGCCAACGTGAAGGGATGGTGCTGGCGTCCTTTGAAAATAAAAGTGTTGCTGCTGATGTAGTTGGTAGGCCAGATCACGTAGAAGTAATTCTGGAACGCACCTATAGCTGTAGCTTATCGATCTTCTTACTCAGATGATTATTCAGATTTACTTTCAAAATCAAAGGTAACCTTCTATTTACTAATATCACGTTCACGTATGCAGGTCAGTTTCGAAAGCGTTATTGTCCTCACTGCTTCACTGATGCATGGATAGAAGGGATAGAAGGCATTGAAAGGTGTCTTTTCATTACTGTTTTCCTGAAAAACCCAAACAAAGTTTGGATTATCGGTAAAAGTAACGAAATAACAAACTTATTTATCAATTATTGTCTTGTGCTTCATATGAGTTTCAACTTGACCTTCATGTGATTTTTTGAAATTCATGAAGGCAAGATTTACTGAGTCAAATACTGCTCGATGATCAAATGTTTTGCAAACCAATGATGTATTGATTAGAGGAGTATTTTTTCCAAAACAACGCCTTGTGAACTGCGTCAATTACATACTTCCTCCTAGATCGCCGTTATCGCTAACCAGAGCTCCCCGCCGCGTTCGCATTTATGGTATGCCCCAATCAGAATAAGGCCGAACCGTTAGGGCGAATTGCGCGTTTGCAGCGCTAAGGGTTCGCGCCAATGTGCACTACTGGAAAGAGCGAAGAGATTGAAGAAAGGCAGACTGTAGCCGTGACCTAAGCCCTGGCGACTCGGACTTCCGCCATGCCAATTTTGGCCTGATTAGGATTGGGGCAGACTTTAGTTCGGGCACTCAAATTGACCTCTTCTCTTGTACACATGTGCTTCTTTGAGCATCGACAATAAGGTCATGTGCAAAAAAGACCAAATGCGGAAAAACCAAGGTTGTCTTCGGAGCAAACTTTGCTCTGCGCTGGTCTTGTCAGTAAGCATAAACGCATAGAGATATGCGTTTGATTGTGGCTTACATGTGAGAGCATGTTAAGAGCTGACAAGAGAACCTTGTTCTGTCAAAATGGCCTTTTTAAATAAAAGTACATCATAATGGGGGACATAAAACGCTGATTTCAAAGCTCCTCCTTACACGCTAAACGGTTGTGGACGAGGAGTTACGAGCTTTTATTGGAGCAAAAAATTACATGTGCAAGAGGACAAAACAAGCGGTAACTTTTTTCAAGAGTCCCGATGGAAAAGTGATGATTATGGGAGCACCTCTTTCATTAGACACACTTGAATGGAAATGTATCATACTTGATTGATTTATATGAGGGCTAGTGAAATTTAGCAACTCATTTTATCCCAAGTGCACATTCACTTACTTGCTCTAAGGAAGCTCATAACTCCTCCCCACAAGTTTCGTAGGTAAAAAAGGCAGATTGAAACCAGCGTTGTACGCTCTCCATTATATGCATGCCACCTAAAAAGACCACTTCGACTAAAGTTTCCTTGTGAAAATAATATACACGAGAAAGAAGGCGGCTCATCTGAGTGGCCTATTCTAACCTCAATTCTTCTTGGACGCAGCTGTTCGGCATTCCGTAGCTAAATTTTGATATTCCAGAGCTAAATCCAAAAAAAAATTTTAATCTAATTTCTTTTTTGCTAGTGATCACGAGCAAGCGCACAGTGTTATCTTACAGTGATGACTGCACATTCGTATCGCTTTTGCGGGGTTCTATAGGAGATCCGAATTACTGCAAGGAAACGGTCAAGTCTGAATACACAGCAGTTTATGACAGCTGTACAGTTAATCTTTAGGTACATAGACGCGTCTGGCTGGACTTCATCTGTTCTAAGAAAGTAGAATTATCGAGGAACAACGAAGTGATGCTTAATGTTTACTCAAAGTTCCAGTACCTTCTTCTACATACTGTTGATTAAGAGAGAGATATTTCAGGAGCCACGTAGAGAAGATTAGGAATCGAGGGGAAAGAAGCTCAAGGGGATTGGCGTATCACAGCAATGGTCACCATCTCAGAGGCTTTGACATAATAAAGTACTCAATTATCTTCAAAAGTTTCTATTTATTATCGTCATTTATGCAGAACCATCACATAGTGAATGTTGTTCAATAGAATGACTGCTTCATCTTACTGACTCAGCATGTTGTTCTACTAGCTTCACTTTATTAGATCTCCCTATCACTCGCTGAATTGGAGCACTTTTAAGCAGTAAAGTGGGGTAAATGTATTGAATTACGAGTTGTTGGTTGTTGGTTAGTTATGGTGGCTAACTTGTTAGTTACGTGAAAAAACTCGTTCCAATTTGCGTCATAAAGTACAGCAAGTACATCTCTGTTCTATCTCATGATCTGCGTTGGCCATTATTGTGCAGGGTGCTCCACTTAGCATTCAGCGGATGACAACTACGGCTGAAGCACAAAGCCAACTTCGAAATTTTTTCGTGACTATGCGCACAAGTGTTGTACAGACGACGTAATGACTACCAGTATTTTTTGTTGCTTGAAAATTGAATTTTATGGTTCAAAAGCATGATAAACTTATGTTGAAGTTGGAGTCTGTCCGTTCATACAGCAATTATGTAGAGTTTACGAAAGCGCTCAACTCATATCGAAAAGGTTTGTGGAATTCATGACTATCATTTAAAATGAACAAGAGCTTGAAAACTCCTCAACCGGCTGTTTTTGAAGCAGTTTGAACTTTGAAACTTTTGAAACAAAAAAATCTATTGCTCATCCTTCTTTGAAGAGGATGACAGTCGCAGATGTTGCAAATGTTTCCTGTTTTAGTTTGTAACTCTACAAAAACAATTTTAGATCAAGGGATGCGGTGATGTTTAACACATTGACGACCATGCAGGTTTTTACCTATCTGCAACAAGATTGGACGCCGTTTTGAGGGGTCATAAAAGGTAACGTGCGCACTGTGCAGCAAAGTTTCGGACAGATCCATCGACGAGAACACAAATTACGACGATTTCTAGAGTGTCTTTATAATTATGTCCAGCACTGTATCGCTGGACTGAGCTTGTAAGTTGAGCACAACTTACAATTCGGAACCGTTAAAATGGTCTGATTGTTTAGTGATTCAAAGACAACATCGGCCTTGAATCACTAAACAACATTGCATGAAGCTTCGCATGTAAAAAATAGAAACAACCGCATGCTGTGCACATGGCCTTCACTCACTTTTCCAAAAGTATCATGAGATTCTTGGTGTTCGCCTTCTTAACACAAGTAAATTAACCTTTAGATGTTAAGTAGCGAAGAGAACATTAGTGCGTTATTTTTCTCTTTTTTTGTTTTTGTTTTGCAATCTTTCAATTGCACTACCTTGTTCAAAAACTTCTGTCAAATATTGTTATAAATACGGAAATTGATGCGATTGCAAGGAGCTGGTTTGAGATGTGTTTTTTGTTTGCTTTGGCACCAGCCAATAAATACACTATCAGGCTCAAAAGAATCATTATGAAGCTGAGCACAATACCTCCGAAAAGAACAAAAAAAGCCAAAGGGCTGCTAAAAGATCCATTTTCAGACAATGGACCCAAACTAGCAAAACATTCAATTGAGAGTTTTCATAAAAGTTTTGCATTTGTCAAATACAACGACATCTATCTATCATTGACTCTGGTAGAGGTTTCCTTCAGACAAATATTCTTTGATTTCTGCGCTCAACGTGGCCTTCATGTATCATGAAGGTCTCTGAAAGTCCGTGCTGTTTTTCAAACCTATCCTCAGAGCCTCACTAAATGACGTTCTTGTGCAGAAAGAGTGTGATATTCGTGATCAGCATGTCAAATAACCCCATAGACCGAGCTTGAGTATATTTCACGACTTCGAAATTTTGGGGTTCCGATGCGAAATAGCGTCCGCTGCAACAAATCATGAATGCTCTTTTCTGCTTTTTAGAGAAGAGCATCTGTAACTTATCTAATCAATAAAATGAGCTTGTCCGTACACGTGATTAAGCGTTGAATGACAGTAAAAAGTAAGTGAAGAAATGCGTATGAGGTTTTACTATCATCTACCTTACAAACGCAGGTGTTCAATGTTCACCTTTCAATAGTAAAGGATGAGAAGTACAAGAGAAACTCTATCTCTTATCAAGTGTAAATTTTTTGAACCGTTTAAGCTTGCACCGCGAGTACGACCAGTTAATGCAGAATAATTCGGGCTATAGCGCATAATCATTATCACATTCAGTAACAATAAAATGCAGAGTGTTTGTTGTTTACATGTCAACCTCAATGCCGCCGCACATTCTACTTGGCGCAGCTCTCGCTTTGGGTATGCTTGTCAAAAAGACGAAGAAGCAAGTCTGACGCAAAAACACTTTAAGTCTTATGCAATGGAGACGTCGTCTTTGGGCATCGTTTTGTCGTCTGGAAACCAGCAGCACCAAAGATGGTGAGTGTTGCCTTCCAGAAATATCTCCTACAATTAGCTTGTTGCATCATCATAGGGCGCTGCGCAAAGCGCACACCCATTTTGGGACAGTCCGAATAACCAACTTATACAGGACATAATCATAAAAAACCTTACAAATTCATAGTAAATTGCTTTACTGTTGATGACAAGGCTCGGCACGAGGTGGCTTTGGCAAATTTTTGGAAGCGAAGTCCCCGAATATTGAGTTTGAACCAGAATGTAAGACTCCAAAATTCTTTTTTGACTATGCCGACAAGTTTACTGTTGTACAGCCGACATATGCTTCAAAATCGACTGCGCTGAAAAAAGCTATTTTCGCAGAGTTTTTTTTTCAACACGAGGTCGCTGACGTAATTTTTCTTAGAGCGGCGAAGGTTTGCCTCCTCCAAGAACTCCCACGGCCATTCGAATCGTTCAGACGGACGGGACCGCTCTAGACTACATAGTAAGTTTGCCTATGCATTATACACAATTTTTAGCGACATAATCCGCAAACAGAATAGATGCGGCAAACCATACACTTTTCCATAATTACTCCTTGTTTCACTTCAATTATGTCCGCTTGACAAGCATCAACATTGACACACTGGGGAGTAATTGTTTTAGTCAGAGGTCGATGCAAACGTAATGATGGGAAGATTTTGAGTTCAAAATTTATGCTTTACGCAGTATCGATTTTCTTTGTACAATCTTAAGCAGTTGTTTCCAGCAAATCTTTAGCGTGTCGCAATGCGAATTTTGAAAAAGACAATTTAGGAATCTACCATAATCAAGAACCTTGAGCATTTCTTTGGTGGTATTTGATTTTGAGGAAGTGAAGCTCTTTTGCAAGCACTACTATGTTTTGAAATACCCACCGTTACGTGAGCAGACTGCAACGGGTAATGACTTATAGATGTAGTTTGTTAGCTGTCCTCACACTGACATCCTAAGTTTCTTTCTAAGCGAATGTGCTACTTTTATTGAGCTGCTCAAAAATAACACCGCATCGTCTGCTATCACGCAATATCGCGGTGGAGTGAACAAAAGTTAGTGATTGGAAAATGTGATGGAGCAGCAAGCTTTACAAGATGACGTTCAAACATTCGCACCAAGTTTGATCTACGTGAAGTCTGAAGCCATTTCGTAAAAGGCTCTCAATTCCTAGAAAACGGGAAAAATTAAACCGTCGAACTAAAGAAATCCTATAGACTCTCATGCTCATGCATTTGCTCTTTACATTGGACATTCGCACGCATAGTTTCCGTTGTTCAGTTTTTGCCGAAATCTTCAAGAAAAATCATCGCCACAAAAGCCTGAGAAACGCTATCAAGTTTCTTTAAACCTATTTTCGATATTCGTCCAGCTAAAAATCATCAACTGTACGCATGAATGTCCAATGTTAGGAGTACGGTGCTGAGCACATAAGAGATGCAAAAGTCAGACGAAGATACGATTTCCAGGCATACAGAATTGCTTATGTCATGTAGGGGATGAATGGCTTAGTGGTATAAGGCGCCGCTATGACCAGATCGCATCCGGATTCGATGCCGCCCCTGTTTCAGCCAAGGCGTTTAACCTTCAGGGCCTGTAAATTGGTACCAGAGTAAAGGGAGGAAAAGCACTGACTTAATAACTTGGCCTCGGATTCTAGGCCCGCATGCATCATTCATGCCTCTTCGACTATGAGAAACAGTGCTTTTGACGCATGCCCGCAGAGAGCACTGAAAACGCCGAATCCTTTTCCTTTATCTTTTATTATGGTTTTAAACTTCCTAGGACAAAGGTTTCGAAATAAGTGTGCTCCATTTTATAGTGATTCTATATCAAATAATACCTCAAATACTCCCTTTATTGTTCACACTGCCACAGTAGCATGTGAAGACATTATTTTTGGTCAAGTTTAGCCAATTCAAGCAATTCGCTATATAGACCTTTACATCAGAAATACTTGTAAGAAAAAACTGCATAAATAACTCAATAGACATGAACACTGAGATCTTCGTGCCAAAGCAGTCGATGGAAGTTCCTGTAATCAAGCCGAAGATTGCCAGCGTTTTGAAAAAAAGCTCGTGCTTTTGTTATCGCTATTATTTCTAGATCCGTTTTGGCCACAAGGTAACTTACGAGGAAGCTGTGCAGGCATGTAAAGACTCAAACATGGAACTCGCAACGTTCGAGAATGCTAAGGAGGCTGCATCAGTAATTCGTATGTTTGGGATAAATTCGTACAAAACACTATAAGTTAGAGTTACGTATTGCTATACATTCAAATAGAAAATTAACGATGTAGTTGCAATTTTTGAATCAGATGATTGACTAATACCATCTTGAATGGGGAGATTTTACAGTAACCTATCGTAAACTCTACTGTCCCTGGTGTAATTCAATGGCTTGGACAAGGGGTGCCAAAGACCAGCCCAGGTAAGATTTTTGTTTGTAAACAAAGATTAACTGGAAAAGTATAGGAAAATTTGCCATTTCGGAGCAAATTTGCTGTTGATTTTTCAGCAAACTCCAATGCACCTTCGTCTCATTGATGACTGGAAAACTTGGAGGCCCGGACTATTGTATTGATAATCACTCGGTGAGCTCGGGGACTGTGTAAGTTTTAATAACTGCCTAACAGATAAGAATGAGATTTTTTGTAGGTATATGATAACAAGCTGTTCAGGGAAAGGTAACAATATGGATGGACTACATCTGTTACGAAAAGATCCAAAAAGTGTCCGGGGCCGGTAAAAAGGTGTCTTTTTTTTCGCCGTGAATGGCTGTACAAGAGTTGTGCATACTTTGAGAAACGTCGCATGCTGTTACGCAACTATAAAAGATTTCAGACTTCTAAGCCATAGCTACGTCACTTGCCTTACAGCAAAATTGGCAGCAAGACAAAAAGATCTTGGCTCATAAAATATTTTCGTATGCATTCACAAATAAATTTTGACGGATCTGTCTATGCAAGATCGCTACTCAACATTGATGTAATGATATAATCATAATGGCTCATATGCAATAAATATCGATATTGAATGTCAGATCACGGTGGCGAAAGAGAAAATATTAGACTTTCATAAAATTTGCACAGGAAGCAGTTGGCGTAATAATGGTGTTTTCCACGTGGAAACAGCTCAGCAACAGTCGACAACTTTCGACGATCTCTTTCTATTATAATCTAATATATCCACCATACCCGCAAGGAAGAGAGCAGTGAGATATGTCGTGGAGCAACCCTCAAAGAAGATGGATTAAAACAATGATACTTCTGGAACATCCAGACAGATAGACTGGGTTGTGTAATAAACGTTCGCATTTTCTCTTCTATCTTTTCTCGAAACTGTACTGTACTTAAAAGCTTGGCATATCCTGTAGCTTGAAGTTTTCGCTTACTTAAGGTAAATCGATGCGCTGATTTCGAAAACACACTAAAAGCACGGAATTGTCGAAAACCAGCATATTCCAAGGGTTCTCTGTCTGTATTTGGACGAGTGGACCACTCCTTGCCATGGTTAAATACATAAGAGAGGCTTCTAGGCAGAGGCAGCAGGTAACGCGCTCGACCCGCTCTGTTCTGATGGTTGGGATGCAAGCAACCCTCCATATCAAAATTTCGAGATGTTTGATTTTGCCGAGCCACTGTCTTTAACGCTGTGTTCATACTGATCCGGAAGTTTGAGAACAGTTCCAGCACACGCTCAATTCGAGCGCTCTGCTGGAACTGTTCCCAAACTTTCGGATCGATCAGTATGAATGCAGCCTAAGAGAGCGTATAGATGCTTTCGAAAGCTTTATATCTGTTTTGAAAAGGCCATCTAGATCATTTGATACGTATATTCTCTCCAACTTTTTCCGTTCCCCATAATTAAAATGTATAAAAAATTGAAGACAAAAAGAAAGACAGGCTAATCACTCGTGTAGGTACGACCACCTTTATGCCTGCATTTTTTCCTAATTTTCTGCTTAATACAGACAATTTGTGAACTAGTTGCAACATTTTCTTGCAAAAACATTTGCCTCAGGTGCTTGAGTTGTGTAATTCCGACATTTGGTTAGATTTTTTGAAAATGACCCATAAATTAGTCGACGCAACTAGACTGTTTTTTCTGCAACTCGCAATGTGCATTCTCGAGTGCTAGCAGCTAACTTTAATGTCGCAAGTGCTAACAACTAACGTTGATGTCCCAAAACGTCAAGAGCGAGACCTTTCGGATAAAAAGTAAATTAAACTCTTCTGCAGTTGTGACTTGTAACCTCTATGTGAAATACAGGGTGTCCCAAGAGTAAGTACAAACTTTTCAATCGTCAATATCTCTCTTCTCAATGCGTTTTTTGCCATTCAAGTACCATTTGTAGAGGAGGCTTCAACTTAGATTTACAGTATTAATCGGATCACCGATCGCTCTTCGTTACTGTTGGATTACGGTAAGAACTTCCATCATGTGGAACCATTGTGAAATATGCCATCTGAAAAAATTTTTTCAAACAATCTGAAAAATCGTGTACTAGGGTTTTTGCGCACGCAGATTCCACCACACAACTTTTTACGAGTGTTCTCAGCTTTTTTGACGGCTTAATTACATTTCTGACAAATGCTGGGAACTGAGTTATTACGACTTACCGGAAATAGCTTAGGAAAAAAGCATCACAGTAAAGTAAAATGGGAATTTCAAATTCGAAATCAGCGGCTTCCATTGCCGTAGTATAAGAATTTTTGGCTTGCTTGGTTTTGTTCCGAGGCAGAATATGACCTCCAATGGCCTGAAATCCTTGTCGAAGTTTGTACCGTAATCCTACAGTAATAAAGGATGATCGGTGATTCGCGCGATACATCAAATTCAAGTTGAAGCCTCCTCTACAGAATGGTACTTAAATGGAAGAAAAAGACACAATGGGAAGAGAGATATTGACAATTGAAAAGTGTGTACTTACTTTTGGGACACCCTGTATAGCATTCTTCTCAAAGCCAAAGATTTTTCAACGCAACAGCACGAACAGGTTCATCACTGCAATCACCCATGTAACCTCAAATTTCTTCAGACAAATCTTCCAAATTTTTTGAATTAGTGATGTGAGAGCTTTCAAAAACATAGCACAATTACCAACACCGAACGAAAAATCAGAAACAATGATGGAAGATTAACCGCGCAAGCAAGGTTCACGCCAGTCACCGCTTGAGCCTTTTTTGCGCGCATATTTGTTGTGCGTTTTTAAAATTTTATCTACAATTTTACTCTTTGTATGCTAAACTCCTTGCACAAATGGAATATTTCTTTTTCTACGAAGGCCAGCAAACAGAAAAGCAGATTTGAAATCAGCATTCTTCGTTGCATCTATTGATATGCAGTTTGAGTGGTATAGTCACTCCGCTTCTCACTATTTTCTTGTAGGAATTATGCAGCGGTGTTGGCTCGTCCATAGAGTGCGCCAACAAATTCACTTCCTGTTTATTTCACTGGTCCCCCCTCAACCACAGTTTTTCCGTCTCGTCAAAGGTCTTCTTCGAAGATTTTTCATTACATGAGATCCATATCATTTTTCCCTTTATGTATCTGCCATCTTGGCTAAGACAGGAAGGAGGGCTAGGAGGGGATGGAGAAAGAGAGGGAGAAAGGCGACAAGGAGAGGGGGGATAGAAAAATCAAAAATAGGGTCACAAATCCTGCTACTGCTGATGACTAGAGCGCTGCTTTTTTTATAAATCCATTGAAAAACGCCATACTTATCCATTTCATCAACTTTCGCCGTTTCGAAATTGAATAATGCCTAGATTCAAAGTGAATGGGAGAAAACGAATTGATGAGTATGTCGTGTTCCTTGGCATATGGCGCAAAGACATAAGAAGTCTACCTCACTCCTCATAAGGATGTCCATGACACAAGTGAGGTCTCAAAAAATCTGATTCCTTGCTTGCACGCAGAAAGGATGAAAATAGCTCCTTCTTTGAAGGGAAAAGGAGTAGAAAAAATCCCTTATTCAAGTAGGCTTACATAAGGGTGGCCGGTAAGTGTGGGCGTTGCAACATGTAAAATATCTTTTTCCTGAAATATTCTATCATGGCGGCCAATATGCATGTAGCTTATGAACAGTCTCTATATTAAGATAAGTGAAATTCACGCGAACTGAGGCCTTCTGATGCAAATGGGACTCCTGGGTCTACTTCCTCTTGATAGATGCTGCGGCGCGTTCAGTTAATACCATATTTATAGTATCGTATCTTATTTTGAAAGAATTTGTTGCTGTTACGACACTATGTTATTCCTCGGACTGTGTTCTACATAACCTCAGGTCTTGGAATCTATTCGATTAATAATCGGGTTATTGCAACGAATTTACAATGGGTACTTTCTTCAAGTAGCATTTTTAACGCACCAACTTCAAGGTAATGCTGAACTCCGTATGCATGTGCAGGAACCCAGTCTTGCAGGAGTAACACACTAAGATGCCTCTGTTCTTGGCATGCATAATCTTACAGGAATTTGTCTGCTATGAAAAATCATTAAACGAAAAATATAACGCCCATACTTTTCGGCCACCCTGTATATGTATTAGCTTGTTAAATACTTTTCATTTCATTTTGAAAGAGCCCGGGGCTTCTGAAGGATTTAATGTTTAAAGCATCTGGGCAGCGTCAAAAGATCTATTTATCGGTACCGTCACATCCGCGGTGCATGCGCAAAACACCCACTTTATGGCTAAAAATCGTTTTATTCCCAGTTTTGTAAATTAGATGGCATTCTTTCAGTTGATGAGCGAGAGATTGAACGATATGGTAATGAGTAGTGTTAGGGCATAGCCTGTAGTGTTTAGCAAATATGAAGGGATGACACGACATTCTATCTAAACGATTTAAATGTCAGCGTGTTTTTTTGCAATCATTGACACTCTAACAAAGAAAACTTCTTCAAAAAAATTTAAAAAGTTATTCTCAAATTTTTGTATTATTTTTTACATAATGCACATAGAAAGAAGCATTGAGAAATGTTTTTGAATTTTTTGATGTTTTAACCACACGTGTTTGAGAGAATAAAGGCACCGGAGTTCCTCCACATAAAAGCATTAAAATACATTCTAGAGATATGAAAGACAAAAGGACAAGGACAAATAGGTGCAGAGAAAAATTACTGAAATTGATTTGGATATGCTCACAAAACTGCCCTAAACTATTTGTTAAGTGAGCGGAAGCACTCATGCTGATGGAGAGGCCTTGCTATGTCCCAAGTGTACCGCAAATTTATATGAAAAGCTTCGTTTCCAGAGGAAACAAAAAAGCAACAGAAATTATTCGACAATCTGATGCTAAAGCGCGTTCAGAACCTTCTTTTATGCCCGAAAACGCCCGCCCAACCTCACGCGGTTGCAGTTTCGCGACGCGACTTGGCATTGCTCGCTTATAACTCGCCGCAAACTCAATTTGTGTACACGAAAAATAGCACATCTTATCGACTTACGGTCTGCGAGTGTTGGGTTCGAAGAGATCTGGCAAGTAAATCGCGCGGTACTGCAATCGCAAGAGATATGCCCAGGGCCTTAGCCTCAAAAAATGCTACGAACTCCTTCTAAACATAAACGGCCTTTTGATTTTGGAACACTGCAGTTCTTTTAAGTTAATCACTATGTCCAAAAGGACATTTGGAGATCACATTGTGAAGTTCCTCAAATCTTTGCTTACTCCCCCTCTGTGTTCTCTGTAAGGCTTGGTAGTTATGTGATAGCGAAAAAATTACTCAACCCATAAAAATGGTTTTCTCCAACAGACTGATTTGTAAGGACTAAGCATATTCTAAGTCTCATAATTGCAAAACGGACAGAACTTAGGCAGCACTTTAGTACTAGCACAGAGAGTCTGCTTAGCCCTTTTAAACACTGCCTTAGGCAATTATTTCTGTTTTAGGTTTGCCATGAAAGCGTATGACACAGCAAAACTTTATAATCAATCTAATGTTTTTCAGCTCATGAAGATTACATGCTCACTCGCTTATTTCTAAGCTCATATATTATCGAGTGTCGACCATAATGCGATTCACATTATTTATATCAGTCCCTACTTTGGGTAAGCAACATCACACTTCCAAATTTTTTCTACCAATACGAACAAATATACCTAACAATCATAATTCTAGTTCTTTGCGGAGAGCACGATACAATTGAGCCCGACTATGTAATCTACCCGGCAGAAGTAAGTAGCACTCAGCTTTTAGAATTAATTCGATCCTTCTCAACAATTTGACTTGCTGTGTGCAGTGGATTACTGATGCACTAAAAGTTATAGAAAGAACGGGATTGGTGGCTGAAAGGAAACCGTTTACATCCGCGACACAGTCTGCGTCTCGCTCAAAACCGTGCTCACTGCTCATTCCCTAACTTTCATTAGGCCTCGAAGCCCCGCTTTCCAGCCTTGTTAAATCAAAGGATATTTTCAAAAGCATAATGTTAAAAGCACAAGAAAAGTGCATTAATTAACCATTGTGCGGTGAAGGAAAGTTTACTGACCAAGTTAGGCTTGATCCTAGCTCGCGAACGCCTTCTTAGTCCAAAAAAGATGTCGTTATTTCAAAGTAAACACGTCTTGATTTTACAAGATCTTCGTACGAGCCAGGTGTTTGTAAAATAGTAAAAATTCTCAGGCTTATAAGCAGCTGGGCAAGTCTGTTTCACACTGGACAGAAGACTTGCCTCATCCAATGCGTAAAGAAATGATTCGCTTAGCCTCGAAGGATATGAGCGTCTCAGATTACTGGGTGGGCTTGAAAAGAAAACATATGGCTCAATTTCTTTATCATGCAGCAAACCCTCACAGATTCTGCAAAATGAATTCGTCACACAGGAACAGGCTGAGCGACTATGCAAAATAATGACGTTGCGACTAGCTACCTTCAAAGATGTTGAAACAGCGGCTGAGGTGCTTGGTAAGTTGCTAGGCTATTTTTTCATGGCATGTTAGATGTGGCAGGTATGAGTTGTGACATGGATAAACCACCCTTCCCCCCCCCCCCCAACATGAGTTTTTTCTCAGAAGACATTTGCATGATTCCTACTCACCGTAGGCATCATTTAGAGGCCCTAGCAAAGCATTAACAACTAATATATGCGTAAGGAATGTGTCAAATGGCTCCTATGCTTCACGATTTAACAATTTTTGAAAGCTTCAAATATTGGAGAGGGGAGGCGTGGGAGGCGTCATGAGCATATATCCATGCCCGAATTACGTAATTTTTACAAGAGTGAGTTCAACGTCGTCCTCTTTCTCAATCTGTGTATATGTTGAAAGGGAACCATTGAAAAATGGTACAAATAAGATGGGTGGCTTTCAATCTCATAACTCAATTTTTGACTGAAGAGGACTTTTAGGAATAGCTTTGTATTGAGACAAAACGGCAGGTAGCTCATCTTTAGAACAAAGTTAACAGTGTTTGAAAAAAGCCAATTAATTTAGGTGGCTTTAAAAACTTCAGAATTCGCTAGATTTGGTTCACAGGGGCTATTTGACATACTGATCGCAAAAATGATACCCTTCATGTTTGATAAGGCCTTTCATTATGCTCTGTACGTATACGGTGATACGTCAATATCTTGGCGTTTTTATAACTTGTACATGGGATTATCTGACACCAGTGCCTCACCTCTGCTTCGCAGGGGCTCGCACTGGCACTATTTCTGTATGCCATACTTATTCCGGCATGATAATGACATTAAAACCCACCGCGCCAAGCAGGCCATCACGAATGGTTTGTAAATATTAGGGTGAACGGTAAAAAATGGGGCACTTACGAAATAACTGAAGGTTTCTTAAGAAAGAATGATTGGACTTTCCAATTTTGATAAATGTTAGAATATGTTATTCTCTTTCAGATAATTCCTATATAAGGTCATTTACATGATTAATAATTTTTATACTTGCTGAAATGCAAAGTTAGTCACTTCGATAACTTATGAAGTTTGATCAGTACCTGCGCGGTAAAACATGTGAGACCACCCAAAGCACCACTGCTGGAGTGGGTGGTGGGACAGTTACTAAACCCACGGCGGCTTGGTGGCCTCAAGTTTCAAAGTCATGAGATATGGCCATTAGCAGCTTTGTGAACAAAGATACGCGTTATTCAATTCTTTGCAGGTGGACGCATGTTTAGGTACTATCTGATAGAGCTTTTACACTCTATTCATCCATCTGCAGCTTACCTTAGATTTTATTCATCTTCGGAAAATACAGATTGAAACTTGATTTATTGCTTTTTGCTGCGTCAAAAAATCGCGATTTTTCAGGTATTTCGCTCTTTTATTCAAATATATTAGGTCGTTTCAAAAGTAATTTCGCTTTTTTCAAACGGGCACCATATGTGACGGAACAAAGTTTTCTAAGAGATCTTGGAGGCATTCGATGCAGAATTTCATTCTCTTTCTAATGGTCAAGAAATTGTTGCAAATTAGTCAATGAGCTTTCAGAAAATAACCAAAATCTGCGACCCATGCTTTTTGAGATGGTCAAGTTTCACAATTTATTAAAACTTTCGTATCAATCCTTAGAAGAAGTTAAATTAACGCCTTTATAGAGCAAACCCAACAAAATGCAAAACTACTTTTTTCTTCTTTCCATAGCTTGTCATACATTTTTAACAAAATTTTAATTGATGCTACCGATTTCCACACCTAGGCAACTAAATCCTCGTAGAACATCAAAAGAAGAGCAGCTCGCGCACTATCCGATGCAGCATTTCTCCTCTTTCTAACAGATGTTTTTTTTTCGATTCGTTTGTATTCCGGGGAGAAATCATCATAACTCATTTTTTTGGCGAGTCCCAGGCTGTACCCGAAAAACTCGAAATTTGAGATTTCGAACCCGTAAGCCCTCACTTGTTTGTAAAATTGATGCTAACTCATAGTACCATCTTGGTAGTCTCAAATTCCGAAAAATTATGATGTATGATGTGATTGTGGCTGAGATGGGCCTGCCAAAATCCGATTTTCTGTTAAAAAATCTTTTAAAAAATTACGGCGAGTTACAAGAAAGAGAAAAAAGTAGTATTGTATTCTGTACGGTTTACTCTATCGAATCTTTACTTGAACTCCTTCTGAGGATTGATATGAAAATTTTAAAAAAATCGTGAAACTTGACCATCTCAAAAAGCATGGGTCGCAAATTCTGGTTATTTTCTGAAAGCTCATTGATTGTTTTGCAACAATTTCTTGACCATTAGAAAGAGAATGAAATTCTGCATCGAATGCCTCCAAGATCTCTTAGAAAACTTTGTTCCGTCACATGTGGTGTCCTTTTGAAAAAAGCGAAATTACTTTTGAAACGACCTAATAGAAAGGAATCCTGTATGTTTAATATATTATTCGAAAGAGCATGAAGAGCTCTTTCGAAAGGTTTATCAATTGCACTATAACCTTACGGTATGGCAGCGCAAGAATGAACTATGTTCAAAAAACCCCGTTCGAGTTCTTCAAGACGCCACGCATAGGGTTGTGGGAGAGGAGCATTGACGCTTTGCCAGAATAATAAGCGAAGGTCGCTTATATAAGCGACGTTTGAGTTTGCCTGCTTATTGTTGTTGAGAACAAAAAACCTCAAAATGTAAGAAAAATCAAGCTGTCCCACTTCTTACCGTTCACCCTATCAACTACTCAATCCTATGGTTTTTTTTGGGAGATTGGTATTCTCCTGTTATAACTTTTCCCGGGAAGAATGTGCAAATCTGAATCAGTTTTTTGGACTTTTTTGCCTTGGTAGTCGCCATAAGTACAGTAATCACCGTGTGCTACATCTCTGTGCAAAATCTTCTCAGATGGTAAGGTAAAATCTTGGCAAACTGAACCTTTTTGCAACTAATCTTTTTCGCGCCATTTTCGTAAAATAATCAACTTTGGTTCAATTTTCTGGGCGAAAATCTATGGCTTCCACATTAACTTGCTAAGCAAATTCATGACATCGCAAAAACAGGTCCAGTTTTGCTGTCCAGAAGCCAGGAGTATCCGTTTAGCGCACAATTTTGGAGGGATTCACTCAGCGAATCCACCCGTGCTTTTGCATATTGGACTTTCGAGCTGGTAGCATGCGCTTGGGCTCAGAACGTTGGCTGGAACATGTTCTACGATATTCGTAACACACACAACACACACAGACACACACGCATACACACATACACACATACACACATACACACATACAACGTACACACATACACACATACACACATACACATACACATATACACACATACATACATACACATACACACATACATACATACACATACACACATACACACATACACACGTACACACATACACACATACAGTCGCGTAGATTCAGCGGTAAATATAGTGTACTTGCACAGAAGGTGAAATGCGGTGAAATTTGCGGGTGAACAAGTAGCCACGCCAGTACTGCGGGAATCGTGCGCGCGCAATTGGCCGGCGTCACAGTCGAAGCTATTTCTTCACGCTCAATTTTTACCGCATCTCATCTCATCTCATCTCATCTTCTGTGCAAGCACACTATATTTACCGCTGAATCTACTCGACTGTACACACATACACACATACACACATACATACATACACACATACATACATACATACATACACACACACACACACACACACACACACACACACACATACGCACACACGTGAACGACCCTTTATAAGGTCTTGATTGCTATGAATATCATGTTATCGATAACATCGGTATCACCTAGAACGGCCACTAAGTGGTGCGCTACATCCCAAGCTTGATCCTGGTTAAGATTGTACTTATGTAGTCGACTATGCTTGATCTTGGTTATGACTGTACTTGTGTAGGCAACTAGCGGTGCGCTTTGCTCATCACAATCATCGCCATCCCAATCATCACGAAGGTCTTCGTCCAGAAATTACATAGATAAGAGAGCGCAAATTTGCTGCAGAAAGGTGGATAGAGTGCTGGGCCTCAAAAGTGGAATTTTTATATTTGGGGTACAATATACAACATTTATACTAAGCTGGAAACTTTTTAAAGGAACTCTGAAGAGACAGCAAAGCGCTTCTTTGCAAAAATCTGCTTCATCTGCAAGCTATCAAATCTTCAGTATTAAGACTTTCCATTTTATCGTGCTCTCCTTGTGAATTGTGAGAGAGAGCGCGTTATGGGGCAGCGTCCGCTGTGGTACAGCCTATCTCAGACAATCGAAGGCAATGGTGAGGTGGCATAAACAGCAGTTTCAGTGAGCTGGAGGCGATACTGCAAAAATGGCGATGAGCGGGCAGCGAGGGCTACCAGAGGGCGGCTATAATCTTCCATGAGCCAGAATACAGCTGCAGAGCGCATTCATTGCTACAAAAGCAGACAAAAGGCGACGACGAGGCAGCAACTTCGTCAAATTGGCAGCGTCTGGGAAACGATGGGAAGGGCGAATGCAGGGTTTCTGAGAGCGAGCCGCATGAATGCTCTGAGACGGCAGCCTTAATTAATAACGCTGTGTTGTGGCTGCCAACTGAAAACCATATCGTTGCCCTCTGAGATCCTGTTGATGCACACTCGAAACGTTAGACGTGCAGGCGAGCAAGATTGCAGGTTGAATTGCGTAATTTTTTGACGCATTCATTCATTGCTGCCTCATCTTCGTCTTTGATATACTATAATGTTTGAAGGTTTTACAATGATCAAGCATTCCTGTCTTTATAAGATTGTCCTGTCCGGCGACGCAGATGAACTAGCGATTCCTCAATGAATGCAAGAAGATCTGCCTAAAAAGAGTTCGAGAGAGCAGAACTTAACGTTTTCACAACATTTACCAGTACAATTTTACAAGCTTTTCAAAAACATTAAAAAAACTTTCATGTGCTTTTTTCAGTTTGTATATCCGCAACATCAACAAGATTATTTCGAACATAACAATTGTGTGGCTCTCAGATATTTGTACCTAATCGAATAACCATTCAAGTACACGAAGCAGACACTCAAGCAAAATCTACTCAGTATCTGCTTTTTCGGAAAATCCGAGATGTAGATACATTCGATTATCGGTTACCAAAATTTTCATCATAGATTGCATAGTTAAACGCCATCATTGATCATATATTCTGTTATCTCCGGCTAAAAAATTATTTGAAAAATCCTTCATATCAAATTTTCGTTTACGTACTTTATTTTTGAATGCTCAAGATGGATATTAGTCTCAGTCAATGGTTGCCCCATCGTGAAATCTGCCTCGCTACATGTAGCAATATCAAAAAACTATACTTTAAGAAACAGCGGCAGCTCCTTGCTCTACAAGCTGCGCCGCTTGAATTCCGCTTTCACCAATTTGGCGCTGTTTTTTGACTCAAAATACAAGATGCAAAGTTGGGCGAGGAACTCGAAATCGAAAGCTGAGGTTTACGGCCAATCCGAAAGTCTGCATGAGCATATTTTTGACGTTGATAGAATCGTATTGCTTGTATGCCAGCACTGTAAGGTGCAATACATAAATTGTCGCTATGCAAGGCTTCATCTTATTCAGACGATTTCTCAGAGCGCTGCCTATTCCGATAAAAAATTGTTTATCGTGCCTCTCCTTCCTCGAAACATCTTTGTCCTTTGGTGCATAAGTCTTGCGCTATAAAATTCAGTCACCAATGAGTGATATTTCTCTCTTACATCTTCGATATGTTCCGGGAAACCGTTCAAAAAAGCACTTGAAAGCCAAAATCAGAAGTAATGCCTGAAAAATTGAAAAAAAAACTGCTTATGACTTTTGGGTTCTCCCCGTCAGACCTTTGTCTAGTATCCCTTCGTCCAACCTTTTCACTTGTTTAACTACTAAAAGAAAGTCTTATTGGCCAAAGCGGGCACATGTATACCATCTCCGAGAACATAACTCAATTTCGACATCTGCAGTAATGTAGCGGTTATCATGCAAGCTAAATCGCTACATTCTACTGTCTAGTTGTGAGTCAATGCTTGAAGCATATAATTTTCGTTAATGTTCGTGTTCAAGTAGATTAACATTTTCTGTATGGAACGCCTCGAGCGAATTTACAGTAAATGAAAATTGAAAAAATTGCATTTGCTTGACAGATTTAATTCTCAATGTTGGATCGCGATGAGGGGCAACAGGACACGCTCTTGTTTTCCAAGTATACAAACGTCTTTCGCCTTAGACAGTTTCTTGAAACATTTGTGAGATATTCTACAAAGTATTTCTTAATTTGAACCGTTCTATCCAAAGATTTTCATTGGGGCGGATTATTTGCAATATATGAACTCCACCCTTACGAGAACGCCATCAGATAAAACTGCGAGTTAACATCTCAGACAATCGCCGGGGGCAGGCGGGCACCGGAAAAATAGATTGCTGATCTCTCGCACCCCGCTCGCGGATTTTTTGGAAAGCAATCAGGACTTTTCGGAAGGCCGCTTGCTGAGTCAGCGGATTTTTGAGAGACCACCTGTTGAATTTTTCTTCGCTCTTATCTTTTGCAGATATATTGCTGAATCTCTGAGGAATCGAGAACTCAGCAAGCGGCCTTCCGAAAAGTCCTGATTGCTTTCCAAAAAATCCGCGAGCGGGGTGCGAGAGATCAGCAATCTATTTTTCCGGTGCCCGCCTGCCCCCGGCGATTGTCTGAGATTATGACCCGTAGTAAAGCTGGGTTAGGAGAGATGATCTCTTTTGAGGCCCTTATGTGAGGTTCCGTCAGCTGAAATGACGACCGCCCATCTCCACATGCTATAAGAATGCAATGCTATTTGACATGTGAGCCTCGGTCAGGTTCGGCAGGGAAATCATCTCCCTGCCGAGTCATCGGAGACATAGATGCGATAGGTGGAGAAATTTCTCTGACCCCCTTCACTTTAGGGCCGGCTGACCCCTTTCACCTGAGGTTGAGACTAATCAAGGCAAACAGCTATTACAACGGAACTTTTGTTTGGAAAGGAAACGCCAGCTGCTCTTCTCCTCAGACATCAAGACTGCAAGAGAGTATCGAATCAACTACGTTTCGTAAAAAAACGCATGCTTGAGACCTTCTGCGCGCTCAAAGGGCGTTGATAACGAAATCAAAAGTAAAAGGTGATTTTTTGAATAATTAACATTGTATCAATGAATACATACTTTGCAAAAAAGAGTTGAGCAAGAGTAAAAAAATCTGAACCGACTAGCGACGGATGCATGTTTACTGACAAAAAATCATACCATATCTCTTTTCACTAGAGAGGATAATAACAAACAAAACAACAGTCAGATTACTCGTTTTTTCTGCTTTCGATTCATATATAAAAGTTCGAAAAAGACCTTCTTGGTTGGAAAATATAATTGTCCAAAATTGGCTGATATTGTAGCTAGATAAAACTGCTCGTATCTCGCTTCACAGAGAAGCTACGAAAAAAGAGACGGTCTACGTCGATTCTCCATAATCTCAGCTTTCGAACGGCGTGAAGCATGTTAGGTCTTTTCTGCTTCCCGGCTCTAAGAAGCACTTGCTCTGGTGACCGATAAAAGCCAATACATTGGGGAGCTGGGTGGAGCAAGCTAGTAGTAAATACCTCCACACCATTTTTAAAAACTAGCAAGTTTTTTCGCTCAACAGTCTATATACCATCGAAAGCTCAGGAAAAGGAAACTCGACGTAGACCGTCGAATTCTTTCTAGCCGTCCTTTATCGAGAGATACACTGCATTTTACCTGAAATCATGTTCATTTTCTACAGCAAATTGTGCCAAACGAAGACCTAATCTGCTGGTTATCTAGCTGCGTTACAGAGCAAGTCTTCATTAGCAGATGTAGACCGTCGACTTTCTCGTAGCATTCTTTTGGAGAGCAGAAAGTGAGGACACAAAATTAGTTGACACATGAAGTATATAAAATCCCTCGTATCTCGCGGAACAAAAGACCTAGGAAAAAGCCGACGGTCTATGTCGATTCTATATGACCTCAGTTTTCGAATGGTATGTAACTTGTTGGGGCATTTTGCTCTCAGGGCTCACTTACCCCCTTCACCTTACAAGGATTAGAGTAGCAGAGACCTCCTTCACCTGGAGAGGGCCCGGCTTCCCCTATCGCACCTATGATCGGAGATGATCCTTGCGATGATCTCCCGAAATAGTGTGCTAATGAGGAGATTTAGAAAAAATTTCCGTAAATTGCTCGTGAGTAACTTACGATACACGTCATTTTAACATGTCAAACATACTGATTAAGAAACCACAGTGCAGGCTGACAATCTTCGACAAGATCTAACAAATGCGGCCACATCTCCGCCGCTAGTACTAATCACAAAGAGAATGTTTGGCGAACAGGTTCTGATTCTGACTTGCACACTTGCATGAACGTAGCGTACTCAATCATATCAATGTGGATGGTTGCAATTATCAGTCAATGGCTCGACTGAGGCAGAGCTGTCGAAGCTTCAACTGAAGCTTTCCTCAGTTGAGGTCGAACGAGGCTTTACTACGGGCCTAGATTTCTAGCGTATCTTAGCGTATGCATTATTATAGAGACATTTTATATGAAAGAATTCTTAAAACTGATTCTCCGCTCGCGTATCTTAAAGATCTGCTTCACTGGAATTTGTGGAGAAATCGCGCAAATCCGAAATATCACGAGCTTCAGCGATTACGCGAATTCCAATATTCTTGCGAGCATGGTCGTATTATTTTATTGTCATCGTGATAGGGCACAGAAGCGAGTAATTAATATTAATTTGTAGCTGTCGTTGGTAGCTGTCGCTGTACTTCTTACCCACCACCTGTTTGCACATCATTTTTCAGTAAATAAACAGTTCAGTTGCATTATTAGTTAGTAGCTTTATAGGATTTACAAAAAGCATATATCACTCAGAAGATGACGCAAATCAGCTATCGCCTGCTCGTTGACGATAGAGTAGGTGGCGCGAAAATTTGGTACTCACTTAAATTGTTGAATTCCTACTGAAGCATTGCTTTTTGTACCCTACCACTATCAGAGACTGTCACGAGTTATTGAGTGTCAATGCTCAATCTACTCTATGGCAGACGAGCAGATACGAAACGTCACTTGGAAAGTCTTAGTTACAATTATTTGCAGCACGCTTTCGAGAACACCACTGTCCAGATTGCGGGAGGTTCACGGCTTGGATACGAAAAATGAGGGGCCGGTGTACGAGGTGAGCCAAAACTCGTATACTAGTGAAACACCGGAGTTTGGATGCACGTTAGCTCGGGAAAAGGAAATAAATTAAATTTTTTTGCAGTTTTTAGGATCTATGCAAGCGTACAGATAAACACTTTTAAGTCTCTCTTCATCAGCATTTTGCTTCACACATTTTTCCTCTGGTAGTGACCATCCCGACATCGTCCTAAAAAACCAACACGCTCATTATTCCTTATTCCAGCTGGAAAACATGACGTTTCATGATCAATCACTCGCAAGAACATCGAACTGTTACTTGTCCTTCAATGAACATAAAGTCGACTACATAAAATCGCTCAGGTCGCTGTAGGCTGAACGCACGCAAGCGTGCCTGCAACGCGGCTGCAGCGTACGGGCGCTATAATGACTCATGCGCGCGAACGCCAATGTTAGCCCGCAAGAGATACGCTGCGTGTGTTCAGCTCGGGCGATTCCGTGCAATCAACTGTATTTTCTTTACTTTTTATCTCATGATGTATACGATAAACGAGCACGAATACGAAAGTTACAACCATTTGTTAAATCAGTAGTTGCGGCTATAGCTTTTTCGGTATTTTTCCGCAATTTAAACTGGACAGCTGGGTGTTGATATGTTGAGGGGGGGTGGGGGGGGAAAGGCAAGAAAGTTTCCAAGCTGGTGTCAAAAAAGCATCATTTGGAATTTTTCCTTCTTTACTCTGAGTTTCGCAATCGAAGTAAGAACTGAGTATTGGTAATTGGAAATAAGTGAGCACCATGATTACCAATCATTATCGTACTGAATAAGAAAGAACATCGCCGGTGGACATGGGAATCGCCCAACGGAACGACTCATGCGGAGATCGACCACATTCTCACCAATCGAAGGTGGAGCTTGCTCGATGTCTCAGTAGTTCCATCCTTCTGCAGTGGCTCCGATCACCGCCTCCTTCGAGCGAAGGTACGATACAGTCGAAGGCTGGAAAAGAAGGTCCCACAGTGCCGCAAGAAGGAAGAATGTCGTTTATGACGGTAACAGGCTGGAGGAGCTCATATCAAGTTGTGACTGGCCCATCGAGGAGGACCCAACGTACGACTACGACCTGCTTCTGAAAGGATTGGGAGCTTGCGGAGAGTGCGCCTCAGTGACCTCCGAGAAGAACTTGGAACGCATTTCGAAGACCACCAAGGAAATGCTCGAAAGAAGAAGATTTCTGAGGCAGGATCCGAATGCAACCCATCTCGAACAACTGATAGCCAACGTCAGTTGCAGAACAGCTTTGCAGGAGAATCTCACTAAGTACAGGCAAGTCAAGATACTGGAAGCAGCCGAAAGAAGACGAAGTCTCAAGAAGTGCCGAAGGGACCTCTGTGAATATCACGTACCGCTGGTTGCACTATCAAACGAAGACGGGACTCCGACTTCTTCCCGATACAAGATGGAATCTATTGCGAAGAACTTCTATACCAACCTCTTCCGCCCATCAACTACCGTGCCGATGCCCGTTGTTCCCACTGAAGAAGTGCCACCCGAATTACCTGCTGAAGTGCGCACAGTGATTCAGACCATGAAGACGTCCACGGCTCTAGGACCAGACCATCTTTCCGTCGAGTTTCTGCGAATTGAAGGACAACGTCTACACGAGATTCTCGCGTCGCACCTAACATCTTACCTTCAGAAGGAAAGAATTCCCGACCAGTGGAGAACGTCAAGAACCGTCCTTCTTTTCAAGAAGGGTGAACGGGAAGACCTTCGGAATTACCGTCCAATATGCCTGCTGAGTGTGCTGTACAATTTCACGAAGATTATCCTCGCTCTCAAATCTAGGACACTGGATGAAGCCCAACCCCAAGAACAAGCTGGATTTCGCAAAGGATTCAGCTGCATGGACCACATCCGGACGGTTTCGAGGGTTATAGAAGTCTGCCGGGAATACCGACTGCCTCTCGTCCTAACCTTTGTCAACTACGAGAAAGCCTTTGACAGCGTCGAAACCAACGCCATCCTGTCTGCGCTAGTCGATCAGGGAGTGGACCCAGCTTACGTGAGGACGTTAGCCGACTGTTACAAGAACTGTACAACGACGATGCAGCTGTTCTATGGCCCCCTGACTATTCCAATTGGGAAGGGGGTCCGACAAGGCGACATAATTTCGCCGAAGCTGTTCACCGCGGCCTTGCAGTGGCTGATGAAGTCACTGGACTGGGACGAGAGAGGCATACGAGTTGATGGGAAATCCCTGTCGAACCTTCGTTTTGCGGACGACATTGTTCCCTTCTCGAGCAGTATCACCGAAGCAGAGACGATGCTGAAGGAACTAAACGAAGTAGGGAAGAAGATCGGACTGCGAATAAATCGGAAGAAGACTCAGTTCATAAAGAACGCCCTTTGCGAAGATGCAGAAATGGAATTGGAAGGCACCCCGATTATGGAGACGTCTTCCTAAGTGTATCTCGGACGTTCGATGAACATGGAACGACTTGAGGGAAGAACTTAACAGGAGAAGAAGAGCAGCCTGGGCCGCCTTCGGGCCTTTGAAGGAAGCCACCGACCAACTGACGGACCCGGAGCTTCGTGCCCACCTGTTCGACTCAACCGTTCTCCCGGCGCTCTGTTACGCAGCTGAGACTTGTGCTGACACCGTAGCCACTTCGAAAGCTTTAAGGACCACCCACAGAGCGCTAGAGCGTAGTCTTCTGACGACACAAACAACATCTCGTCGGACTTCGCAGTACGGATATGAGGAGAATGTCCCGTCTTCGTGACCCAGCGGATTACGTTGCGAAAGTCAAACACCGATGGGCCGGTCACATAATGAGAAGAACAGACGACAGATGGACACTAAGAACATCTGAGTGGATTCCTCGCGAAGCCAAACGTCTTCGAGGAAGACCACCGACGAGATGAGCAGACGTGTTCATGGAGCGGATGGACCAGCTGGATACGATTTTTGCACCTAATCGTGGACGCAGCCACCGACGTCAGCCAAGAAAATTGTGGATGTCTGAAGCGAGAGAGAGGGAGAAATGGAAACTTCTGAGCTGGGACCCGCACGTCACGTGAAGCCGGGCCATCTAAGTATCTAAGTAAGTATCGTACGGAATACAATGGGGACAGAGAACTGGCATATGATAGACAGTGACAGACCGCTGAGGAGCGGAGATTGTGAAGTAAGTTATTAACAGTGTACTGCTATAGGTTAACCCAACCATTAATTAGAATTTCTGTATTTGATAAATTTCCAAAGCTCTCCTGATATCTATGTAGGAAAAATTCCATCAAAAATATCGATGATTTCGACTTCTATAGCAGTGATATATGCATCTCTGCAAAATTAGCAGTTAAAAGCTCAAAAGAAAAAGCTACATTTTCTGAACTTTGTAACTTATTTTGACGTAGCAGTTCTTGAACTGAAAATCCAAATTGACTTACAGTTCAACTTTTATCTCGAATTCACTCGTATTTAACAACGTGCAGAAATTGACTGCGTGATTTCATGATTTTGTAACAGAGCCAATATAATTCTTCCTAACTTGACTATTGACTTCGGAGGCGAGTGGTATAGTGGTATGAACCGAAGCTACGATCGGTGTGATCGAGGTTCTATTCTCCGTCCTGGCCAAAAGGCCGTCTAAAGGAAAATAAAGTTGGTACTAGGTCACCAGGATCAGGCAGTGATTCTGTTACTGGCTGACTCCCGCATGTCACTGTAAATGAGACAAAGATCAGAAAGCTTCTGCATTTTTTCCAGAATCAACAAGATTAGCAGAATTTATCCGCAAGCCAAATATTATCAGAAACATCAAAAAGTAGTAGTATTACAGGAAAGATAAATGCACTTTTATATCTCTCAATAATGGTACATTGGGAGACGGAAACTATTGCGATCGTAAACGTAGAGAGAAGGTAAAAATTCAATATTGATGAAATCTTGGAACTGAGGATGAGTAACTTTTTATAGCTAAAAATCTAAACGTTCGCCATTTTTATTTGATTCAGAAAAATGTCACAATGCCATATATTTGCGAACATGTACTTCGAGAAGCGGATCCCTTCGAAAGTAAAAGGCAGAACGCTACAGCCATGTATGACACTAATAGCCGGTATGATGCTAAACGGATGATTACGCGTATACACATCCTAGTAAGTGCTTAATTCAACCGAAAATATTCTGAATTTTTTTTTTGCTGAACCTTACGTTGAAACGAGTTTTGCCTGCTGCTATTTAAACTTTCACTCTCGTGAAAAAGGTTTTTAGCTAGTTGACAGACAAAAATTGATGCTTCATTGATAAAGCCAGCATTACAGCATCCAGCAGATGAAAGTGGACAGGGAAGGATTTTGAGCTGGGCAGGAGCTAAACAAGAATGTGCAAAGTTTGGTTACGAACTCTCATCTCCATCGAAAGACGACGTGGACAAAATTGGCAGTATGTGATCCATGGAGAATCTACAGCGAAAAGAAATTTCTATTTGTAAAGTTATAACTTTTGGAGAAAGCGAGCTCATTTCGGTCCCAAAGATGCGCAATACTGCTCGACCCGTCTATAAAGATGCGCTTTTTGGCGGAGTTCGCGGAATTCACACTCCATCGCCATATTTCGGTTCGGCGTGCAAGGGTTTTGAATCGAAGAAACACCATACAATTAAGCTCAACACGGCACAACTTGATTGGACTGCCTATTTATATAAGTAGTTCATAGTTTGCAGTAGTATTTCGCAAAGGTTTCAGATGCTTGTTTGGCTCTTTCTCGCCAGCTGAGTGACATGTCATACATTAGTTGCTGCTAAATCTACTTACTATATACCAGTAGAATTCAGATAATCAGGTTTACACATAAGATGCGTGGAGAGCTAAGCTGGCAATGGTGTCTTTTGATTCAAAGTCGTTTTTTCCCAACCAAAATATGGTGCAGTCGCTTCTCTTTCTCAGAACTATAGGATGTCCTAAGAAAATGTGCCTACTGTTCAATTGTTAGAAACTCTCTTATAATGAAGTCTTTCGAGAAGCTTTGCATATCGTTATATAGAGCTGGCTTCAACTCAAATTTACAGTATAGAACGAATCACCGATCGCCCTACATTACTGTGGGATTACGGTAGAAACTTCAAGCATATGCTTTCACTGTGAAAAAAAACTATCGTTCCAAAAATTTCCCAAAAAGTGAGAAAACTTGTGTAATAGGGTTATCATGGACGCTGAAATACTCAATATGTACAAGATTGCGAAGCTTTTTAACGGTGCAATCTCACTTTTAGGAACATTGAAAAAACCCGTTACTGCTTGCCTCTCATAACTTTATAACGGAGCATTGTGATTAGTTGCGAATCCTACATTCAGAATCAACAACTCTAATTAGCCTAATGTGAAAGTTTCCAGGTTGTTTTGTGCCTTTCTAAGGCAAACTATGACCTTGCATAGCTCAAAATCCTCTTCAAAGTTCCTACCGTAATTCTACATTAACGGAAAGAACCTGGTAATCCACTTTATACCGTAAATCTAAGAGCTGGAGCCAGCTCTACAAAAAGGTACCTAAGACTTCTCAAAGACTTCCTTATAAGAAAGACATTAACAATCAAACAATAGGCACATTTTTTGGGACACCCTGTCGTATAATTAGTAATGTACAAAGCGGGAAAAAACTAAAATCTTGCTTGAGACGTGGTTTTTTGGTGACCCACAATGTCTACATAAGATATTTCCATTTTATCGGCAACACATGTACTTGTGCAAGACTCTTTCCTGGCTATGTTCCTAGGAATTGACAAACTAAGTTATTTTTATTTTTGCTGGTTTTCAGATAGCTTAGACCCAAAGGGATTGTATTGGGTGGCAAGACGCAAGGAAGATATGTACGTTTATACAAACTCTATGATACCTTACATCTTTGGCTTCAATGCCCCTCTCCGCAGTATCCGTTGCATTATTCGTAATTTTGTACTCACACTCAGACAGTCGAAGGGATACTTCCGACGGGCAAATGGCGCGAGTCTGCCACTTCGCGCTCTGGAGCGCTACGGAGCCCTGCACGTGACGTGACGGTGACGTTACAAGCAGGGGAATGGGATCCCTCTCCGGAACATGCAAATCTCTGCTCCGCAGGTGCGCCAGATTTGGAAGAGCCCCGGAGCGCCAAAATGGGTGAAATGGCAGGGCTCCGGAGCGCTCCAGAGCGCGAAGTGGCGGACTCGCGCCATTTGCCCGCCGGAGGTATCCTTTCGACTGTCTGAGCAGCTACTTCTAAAAACAACGGAAACGAAATAAAAAGCAGAATACGTTGTAGTAAATATTCAAAGTGGTTCAAGCGGAAAATTCTCTTCGCGTCAAACTCAAAAAGACAATGATTTTTTTTTTCAGCAAAAAGGGTCTTTGCACGGTGCTTTCAGCGTTTGATACCAACAAGTTGGCAGCAACAGATTGCAAAGGAGAATTCAGAAAGGTATTTTGTATTCCAGTCACAATGTCTTTCACTTGCCCTATTCCAGGAAAGCGACAGAATTCTTGGTTATCTGTGCGTATCTCATCACCGGAAGTTGAAGCCACCGCCAAAGGGCAAACAAAACAAATTCAAGAATCTTTTCCCAGTAAAAAATGATCCCACTTCCAAAAAGAGCCCCTCGATCAACAAGAATCGGAATACGAAGAAAGGTCCCCCAGTGGGAAGCAAGCCCAGTTCCAAGAAAAACACTGTAGTAAATAATAATGCCAGTACCAAAAAGAGCCCTTCGATGAACAAGAGTCCGGCTTCGAAGGCGGTTCCGTCAGTGAACAACAAGCCCATTTCCAAAAAGAGTCTTCCAGTGAATAATAATTCCAATACCAAGAAGAGTCCCTTGTTGGGCAAGAATCCAAATTCGAAGAAGGGCTCCTCAGACAACAAGTCCAGTACCAAGAAAGGCCTCTCTTTGATTAAGAATCCCAGCCCCGAGAAGAGCCTCTTAAGGAACAATAACCACAAAAGCAAAACCACAAAGAAAACTAGACAGTGGCTCCTACCAGTGTTTAAAAAGTTCGGATCTCTACAACGTAAAGCAGTTCTGGACACATAGTAATTTCCTCTATGTTTTATAGTTTTCTAGTTATCGTCATTACATCACTACACTATAAATATAAAGATGGAGTGTCTCTGTTTGAGTTCGATTTCAATATAAATTCTTTGCATTCCTGCAACGGTTTCTCTACAACATTTTTACCAAAAGCTTATAGCTTGTCGACGAATTGATTTAAAAAAAAAATACCGCACGTCAGACATTACAACGTTCTTGGATAATTTTTGTTCCAGACGTGACAACTGGGCTGCGAATTCGCTCGCAGCGAAAAAAATGTGTATCCTTTCTCAGGCAGCGAAGAAAACTTAATTCGTGATTGAGCCATAAATGTAATCAGCATGTCAGATTCCACACTCAAAGTTCCAAGTCAAAATTTTCAGATTTTGTAACTTCGATAAGGTGCGGTGCTGTTTTGTTGAAAGATAAAAATGAGAGATAATTCCTAATGACTGAACTTTCTCACCTATGTCAGACATGATACACAAAATCTCTGCTACAACCAGTGGTTTTCTTTTATTAAGTAAAGGAAATCAGCGACGTATCATGCGAATCACGTTCGATATGACACACCGTATTGCCAGAACAAATCTAGCTGTCACAGCTCCAAAAAGTAACCCTTTTGAATTCAAGCCGCTCAGCTTTCCTAAGTATGTAAACTTCTTGCCAAAAGGAATTTTTTCGCGTGATAAACGTCACAAAAACAGCTTTCAGAAGTGTCAATAAGTTGAAGCCAAGGTGATGGGAGCATAACCACCTCCCATGAATAGGTTTTTGTTTCTGCGCATACAACAAAATATCGCTGAAGGAGTGGTTTGGGACATTTTACGAGGGACAAGCAAGGATACCACAAAAAAGGACACGCAATGAAGTCAGAGTGAAATTACGTAGCCGCTTGATATGTGGAAAAGGTATGATTTCGACATTGATACGCAACTTAAATGAAATCATATCTGTGCAATAACATTCATAAGTTGCTCATTTTTTGTAAATTCTGACAAAATTGAGTTACAAAATGTGTGTGCACTTTTGTCAACTAATCCTCCAAAGCAAGTCGAAAAAGAGTTTTGATATGCAAAAAGAAGTGTCAACCCAGAGAAAGTATATCCATTACTCCTTCATGTACGACTTTTTTGTATGACTTCATGCAATAGCAATTTCATTGCTGGAATTGGTCCGGACGCGCTCAGATCCATCAGGGTAATGTTCAAAAATTTCTTAGTATTGATTGATACATTCACGTTCTTCGCCGCAAAGTGAAAAATGACATTTTTCAATCTTTCTAATACGGTTGTGGACATCATATATTTTGATGGATGGATAAGCGGTAGCAGAATTTACAAAAGTTCTTCTTCCTTCCAACAAAAAAGTCAAAAAAAGCGAAATTGACAAATTTGTATTCGATTTACTCCGAACCATACAAGTTTAGTAAGTGGTCTTGAACTTCTAATAATGGTGCAGCGTTTTTACGTTTTCGTTTCTGGGAAGCACAAAAATAATTCAAAGCGTCACCTGTGACTGTCACTAAACATCGCCTCCAAAAGATCCAGTTTTTGATTCTCATTTCCTTAGCATAGAAATTGTTGTAGCAAGAACAACGTACTAGACTGTCATTATACGAGAAGGGCATCGGAAATGAATGGTCGCGAGGGAAGAATGAGATAATGGCATAACCATACGAAGGGAAGGAAGTTAGCATTGTTTGACTGCCACTTCGGAATCCTTGCGAATTTTCAGAATGCTTTCATTGCTTTCCAAACCGATTCTTCCCTTTCGTAGAATAAAATCTTATATTTGATGTCAAAGTCGTCCCTCAATACGATTCGCTTCTGCCTTTCTAGCAGCGGAACTGACCTTTAACGCCTTCCAGGCGAAGAAGGGTGGAATAGCGAATAAAAATGCTCTCGCCCAAAAAGAGCCGCATAAAGGACTTTGACATCAAATGTAAGATTCCGTCCTACGAAAGAGGGACCTTGGCTAGGAAAGCAATATAAGGGGCCTAGACATCTGCAAGAAATCTAGAAACGATCAACTAAAAGTCTGTTAGTAATGCTGATTTTCTTGCTTTATATAATTATGCCAACTACAAGTCACATCCAACGCATCCACTCATAGATTATTCGTCCGCAGCGACCACGACTTCCAGTTCTAGTTCTCTTATATCTGTGTTCTTTGCCGTTGCAACATTCTTGCTCTAGAGATTCCCTAGCAAGCGAAACTGATGGAAAGCCTGAAATTGGCTTGTATGAAGGCGATGTTTGATGGCGTGCAGGAGGTGACACTTAGACCATAGATGCGATAAGTGGAGAAATTTCTCTGACTTCTTTCACTTTAGGGCCGGCATCTGGCTGACCTCTTTCACCTGAGGTTAAAGGCACCGTCCACCCAGATTCTCGACTTCCAGGTTTTTGTCGTTTCAGGGCCTTCTCATGTCCCCGATTCCAAATATGAAGTCGAAAATCTTCGAAAATCTCGAAAATTCCCATTCCGGAGAGCCCACAAGCCGGCTTTCCAGAACGGTGATTGGATGAGCGCGCACAAATGGGCGGGTATGGATGGGCAGGGGCGGGCATGGATTGGGGTCCTCGCGCATCTTCGCTATTCCGAAGCGATTTTCTCGCTTCCGAAGCGGCATTTTGCGCAGCAACTTCGGCATTGGCTTGATAAGAGGCCCTACTGTTATATGCTGCCAAAAGCTCGGCCCCCTCAACTTAGGGTGGACGGTGCCTTTAAGACTAGAATCAAGGCATAACGGCAGGATCAAACAGCTGTTACAACGACACTTTTTGTTTGGAAAGGAAACGCCAGCTGCTCTTCTCCTCAGACATCAAGACTGCAAGAGAGTATCGAACCAACAGTGTTGCTGAAGAAACGCATGCTTAAGACCTTCTGCGCACTCAAAGTGGCGTTGATAACGAAAAATGATCAAAAATCAAAAGGATGTCTGATTACTTGAGATAATTAACATTGTATCAATGAATATACACTGTCGCAAGAAAGAGTTGAGCAAGAGTAGAAAACCTGGACTGGCTAGCGAAGGATGCATGTTTACTGGAATCGTACCATATCTCCCTTTACTAGAGAGAAAAACAACAATTGAAAGAGCAGATAGATTGCTCGTTTCTCAAGCTTTCGAATCGTATATGAAAGTTTGAAAAAGACCTTGTTTTGAAAGGCTAATTACACAGAATTGGCTGACATTGTAGGTAGATAAATCGTATCTCGCTTCACAGAAAAGCTAGGAAAAAAGAGACGGTCTACGTTGATTCCTCGTGTTGTTCTTAGCTATCGAATGGTCAAAAGTATTGGTGCACCAGGCTTTCTTAGTCTAACAAAGTCTTGCTTCGGCGACCCATAGAAAGCAAGAGCGAGGTGGAGCAAGTTGATACTAAAGACCTACCTCCACCTCATTTTTAAAAAATTACGAGCCTACTCAACAATCTATATATCTTTAGACAGCTCACAAAACAGAAATTCGACGTAGAGTAAACCGTCACTTTTTCTCTAGCTCCCTCTACTCAGATATACATGGTATTTGAGCTAAAAACATATGTTTTTGTGAAGAAATTTTTATGCAAAGAGTGGTTAAAAATGCCCAGTTGTCTAACCCTTACAGAGCAAGACTTGCCAGTAAATGTTGACCGTCCTTTTTTTCTAGCTTTCCTCTTTCTTTCATAAATCAGCTGATGCTGGAGTTAGTGTTTTTTTTATATCTGAATTTACAAGAGAGCTGCAAAAGAAGAGACGTCTACGTCGATTCTGTATGCTTCAAGTTTTGAAATAACATGTAGACTGATGAAACATAAAGCTTTTCTGAATCAAAAAGTCTTTGTTGGATGACTTTCCGAAGCCTGAGCATTGAGGAAGTTTTTATATCACACCTCTGTACCACTTATTTTCCTTCTTTTCGCTCCCGCTCCCGTTAGACATCTAAGCTCAGCATTCATCTCAGGCCCAGTTACCCCTTCACTTTTCTAGGTCAGAAAAAGCCAAACCCTCCTTTGCCTGGAGGAGACCCTGCTTCCCATATCGCAGCTATGGCTTAGACCGTTGCTGGGCCTCTGAGCGAGAAGAAGTTGTCGAAACGTTGGGCAGCTATTGGAAGAATAAAGACCGGTCGTCAAACCTGTATGGTACAGAAATAATCCGAAGACCGGACAAGTTATTCTATTGAGTAAAAACTCACTTCACCAAAATAGTTCCGAAATCATGCCGACTGCAACCAATTTATTAGCGACTGTCTTTTCGCTTGCTGGCAAATCTCAAATTTCTCTCAGAAGACGTATAAGAACGAACCGATCAATGTTGCGACCATAGGCAAACTTTCTTTACGGGAATACCGAGCGAGATGAAAATGCTGAAAAGTGCAAGAGGCAAATGCAAATCACCCAGACATGATATCACAAAAACATGTCCTTTGTATGGATTGTGAGTGGACCAAAGAATTTTGAGGTATGATTTAGATGGAGTCTATCAAAGAGACGTACTACGTAGGCTTCAAATATAGTTTTTGAAAGATCGATCGTAAAAAAAGAAAGAAATCTCCATAGAACGCTATCCTCTACAAAAATACTGAAAAAATTCAAGGTGAATAATGACTTTCTCGATACGATGCTGCGCACAGTGAGAAGAGAAGCAAAGTCTTCGATCCATGAGTGGTTCATTCTAGTCATCATTTTATTTGAAAGAAAATGGCTGCTCTATTTGATAAAGCATGTCATGTTTTAAATCAAGCTAGCCGTTTTCCAAAAACAACATAACGAATAGTCTTTCACACATTTTAAATTGAAGTTAGTGACCTCTTTCCATGCCTTCGCCGTATCCCACTTTATACTAGTGTAATTTCAAATTTGAAAGCAGTTGAATAATATTCCTGCAGAATACATGTGTAACGTATCTACTATAAAAGATGCTGGGGATACTATGGAACCGACACACATTAGGAACTTATCATTAGTGTTTACTGCTAAAGTGATATAGACAGACACTATGAGAGTTATGAAAGCAACGTCCCAAACTTGTCTTTACGTCATAATCTGCTATTTCAACATGATTTCATAATCATAAGCCCATCACATATAAAACTACTAAACTGGCCGTATGGCTAAACTTTGAAATAAGGCTAGTTTACAACTAGAATTGGGCAACCAGAACAAGGAAGTACTGAGGTCACGAGCACTGTTGCTACATTGTTCTTCAAACATCTTTATAAGATTCTCCAAATCCAATGCATTTAGTTCGTTCGCGAACCAGCTCGGTCTTCTCGACCGTGACATATGTCGGGTTATGTAATTGTAAATCATTTTGTACCGTATAATCGGCTATGCATATTGAGTGGTACTGCGTGTAGGTGTCGTATGTCGCATGATGATCATGGAAAACACTCCTGACTTTTTCGAAACCAATTTCGCTGATCAATAATCTCTCAGATGCCTTCATTCCGTGTTCCTCTACTTGACGCTACTGTTCTTGTTATGCGTATATTCAATTAACCCATTACTTTCTGTTTTCTTGGTTCCTAGTAATCACGTTATGTGCATAAATATGTAATATTTAGATAATCTCAGGTTATCAGCATCCATTTTAGGTAGCCGTCACTTATCATGACAGTCGGCTACAGCTTTGCTTCGGCAACATCAGGCTACATTGGCAGTTTTCATAAATTATTGTTTCGATGGAAGGTAAGCTGAAGCCTCTTTTATAATTTTAGAAAGAGCAACCTTTTTTGAGCAACCGAGTAGAAATGAGCAAATTCAAAAAAAGTAAACTAACTCTGGGCATACAGCATTCGTTTTTCAAACTCACAAGGGAAGGATACCAACATTAGTCGGCGATTGAAGATGAGATGTATACCAGTAGACGCGCCTTTGAACGCCGATTCCAAATCTGCTTTCCTTTTTGCGAAATGAGTTTCCGAAAGAAGTTGTGGGCGTACAAAAGTTCAAATTGATCAAGGTTTAGGTGCCCTAAAATTGGCGAAAACGTGTACAAAAACGCCGGAAGGTAGAAAATCATTTTCGTATCGAGTATATTGTTTGCAAGAAATGAACAAAGTCGGTGGAAATCGCATAGGTTTTGTTTTAGCGCTTTTCGCTGATTTTAAGCCACTCAATGCCTGGCAAATCTGGACGTTTAAATGCTCATAACTTCTTTCGAAAACTTATTCCACAAAAAAGAAAAGCAGATCTGGAATCAGTGTTCAAAGGCGCATCTGATGATATACATCTCATCTTTAATTGCCGACTAATGTTGGTATCCTTCTCTTGTCAGTGTAAAAAATAATTTCGCGGTCACTTTCGTCTTTGGCGCGGTGTTTCGCCTGAAATTGGTCAAAATTCAGAAAATGATTGAACATTCATTCCCTAAGCACATTACAACAGATAAAATTTATGAAAAACACAGTCTCGCTCTTAATCGTGGAATCTATTTTACAGGGCTCGGTCTGGAAAGCCGTATGGCAAGAATTACTTATATGGTGTATCCTATACGCTATTTTGAGCATAACCTACAGATGTTTCTTAATCAAGGAGCATAGAGAGTTTGTTCAGCAAGTGCCGATTTTGCCTTAGTAATAAGCTTTGAAATACAGGACTTTCGAAGATCTTTGCATTTTCTTCGACAAACATTCTACTTTCATCCCTGTCACATTCATGCTTGGATTTTACGTTTCGGTGGTTTACGGCCGTTGGTGGCAGGTCTTCGACAATATGGGCTGGATTGATCAGTAAGTAGTTATGTGTCATTTTGAAAATGACGTCATTTACCATAATATTTGTTGTTTTTTCAATGAAATCATGTAACGCTTTCGTTCAGACCTTCCCTGCAAATTACACAATCCATACGAGGCAGAGATGAACGCTCTAAAATTTTGCGACGTAACGTCATTCGATACATGATCTTGATGGAAGCTATGGTTTTACGAGATATATCCTCGTTGATTCGTAAACGATTTCCTACATTGCAGCATTTGGTGGCATCAGGTATATTAAAATAGCATAGCCTAAATTTATGTATGATTCTGACTTGTGCTGTAGGTTTGATGACTGAGCACGAACTGGAGATGTTTGAAGCAGTAAAATCACCGCATTCAAAGTACTGGCTTCCAATTCAGTGGCTTTATTCGTTGATAACTCTAGCGAAAGATGAAGGTCGAATCCAAGGGGAATATATCTACGTGGCGTTAATTGACGTAAGTTAGAAAAATTTAGAGACTATCTTAATACATAACTACAAATCAGAACAAACTTTATTTCGTTGCTTTTTGGCACTAATTGTAGAAAAAATTTTCCAAAAGAGTACTCATTATAGAGGATTGCCATCTACCGTGCAAAGCTCATCAATCTAGTACTCTACGACTGGGTTTGCATACCACTCGTATACACACAGGTGAGTTGATGGTAACTTCTTGAAATGTTACTCGAATATAAACTCAGCGGTAAAGAAGCGTGACGGTTTGGATTGTAAAGGCTACTGTTGGATGAAATCGCAATACACAGGGCGCGAACGCGGTTGTACAGGTTGCCTCAAAGTATAAACACACTTTCTAATCGTTGACATCTCTTTGCCACAAAGTCTTTTACTTAGTTTCAAGTACTTTCTGCAAGATAGGCCGTTTGAAAAGTTTCAAAGTTCTGGAAGGTTGTGTAGCAGTGTTTTTACGCATGCTGGCTCATTAGACAAATTTCGCAAGTTTTTAAAAGCGATTCGAATGGTTTAATAAGATTTTTAGAAACATTAAAAGAGTTGCGTTTTGACTGGCATAGCTTACGAAAAGCTTTCTGGTAAAGTACGAGTTTCATATTCATAATAAGTAAATACATTCAGTATAGCCTGAGAAAGTTTTCAGCTTGTAGAGTATGCATTCTAGGCAAATTGTAGCCATTGATAGCTTGAAAGCTTCTTTGAATTTGTTGCCGTAATTCCACATTAATGAATGGCTTTGGGTGATTCACTCCATACTTCACTAAGAAGCTTGCTTGAATGGTACCTTGATCTAAGCAGAAGACTGATGAAGTTTGTACCAATCAAAGAGTTTAAGGTGAGCGCTGGACGAAGGTGCGAAACCTATAGGCGCGAACGAAGCATTATTAGCCGCAGAGCAAGGCGTAGGTTTTTCACGATGAAGATACGCGTGCTGGTACGCCCGCTTAACTACTGCTTGTGAGCCTTCGTACGGCAGTAGCAATCTGTTTTACATTGGGATCGGTTCCGAACGATAGAACTCATATGGCTCAAACGAACGGACTGTTTTTGTTTTTCATACTTGAAAGTTCATTGAAGTTATGCGAAAACACAACAAAGTATCCTCTTACTGATTGCTTATGCCTCTACAATGGATAAAATTTGCGCTCGCTACCGTAAACTGCACCCAGTTAATCAGATTACAAGACCAGAATTGCAGTAATTTTATTACCTGATTGACCGCACTTCTAGCAACTTTCTCATTCACTATTTTTTCAGGTTGTTCATCTTGCTGTCTACAGCTTTTTCTTCACCAATTTATTTGCTCGACAATACCTAGAAAGAGAAGGAGTGAAAAAATCTGTAAGATTATTTTGACTTACAAAAATTTTTGAGTCCAGGTCATGCATAACAAAGAATTGCAGATCGACTTATATGTTCCCATATTGTCCATATTACAGTTTATTTTTATTTTGGGATGGCTCAAGGTACGAGTTGATTCATTTAGTTTTGGTAGTGTGTAACTCAATAATTAAAGGTTGCGCAAGTGCTGCTCAATGGCCTCGGTGAAGACGACGACGATTTCGAGATGAATTGGGTCATTGATCGAAACTTCCAGGTTTGTCTATCATTAGATTTAGCGGTTACAAAACCAAGATCGTTCGGTAGTGTTTTGAAGTGGCTACCATATGCCGGCTCTTGAACACAAAAAGCTATGCTTCAGGTCGGTATTTCTGTGGAGGAATGTTACGACCAATATCCACCTATAATACGTGACGTCTTCTGGGACACCCCTGATCCCGAACCACTATATACAGTCGAAAGCGCAAAGCGTCCGATAAATCCACAAGTCGGAAGCTGCGTCAACATGTTAGTCAAGGACTTCTGCATCATTGTCTACACGTCATCGTCGCATTGTCTTCCAGGAAAATCCCCAAAAATTCGTCATTCATGGTCCGCCCGAGGAGATCTACTTTGGCTGGATCAACGCTATCAGTCTGGGACGGACAAATAGATTCAAATTATGTAAAAGTGAAGAAAGATGACAAGTAAGTGAATTTCATATTCATAGGCGAAATAAAACGAATATTCCGTTCAGACTTGAACCTGATCCACTCAAACATTCTGTTTCTACGTCTTCCATGAGTAATTTTATCAATAAAATCAAGCGAAGTGGCAGACGCATGAGTAAGTCCTCATTTCAAAGCTAAAGGAAATGGAAAGCTTAAGTTCCCTTCCAACTTAGGTACTATGTCGCTGTTTGCTATGGCAAGAAAAAGGACAATATCAAATGAGAGAAGATGCATGGAAAGCCCTGACATGTTATCAAGGTAAGTAACATGACAAGTTCCTGGTCCATTTTCTCGTAGTCCGACAAGTAGAGGGCGTATCCAACATTGGAAATTCTGCCTTTAAAATCAATTGTAGAATCGATAAGCAGAGACCTACTTTTTTTCGAGAGCGAAGTAATTTTTTTTGGTCAGGGAGGCCAATATTAGTCAGCTCCGAGATTCTTATAAAGCCTCCCAGATATTTTGGAAGCATCCAACTTCGAATACCGTAGGTAGGTTTGATCCATAAGATGGGTGATCACAACCTAGTAGGCCGGAACCCTGTGAGTTAAACATACCTTCTGGGTTCCGAAACAAGAAAAACCAATTAATCTGTATTCACGAATGAACTGTATGGATTCGTGACGCTGTTTCCAAACCTACTGAATTGTAAAATCCCTGAGTGCATCGACGAACGGACACAAAAGGCGGCACCTGTGCCCGGAAACCTTTGTTTTTATGAGGCTAATTCGATTATTTGTAAACCTAGTATTACTAAAATTAAATCCAAATAAGACAAGTTGATTGCAGTTGTAAAATAACTCATCTAATTTGCATTTGACACTTATGGGAACCATGTTGAAGAAGGAATGGGGAAGAAATGGGGTGGCTGCACCTTCCATCGATCCTTCACTGCCTGTGAGTCATAACCAAAATGAAAATTCAGCATCTCATCGTTGGAGCGCTGTGACTACTCCTTTCCTCATCTAAATGGTCAGCAAACTCCGCCTGCTTTCAATGTAACTCCACCCACGCCGGCGGCAGTACCGACGTCAGCGGAAGAATGTCGTCGTAGAAATCCTTCATCTCCACCGGATAGTCCGTCTGAGGAGTACAAGGAACATAAGCGACACTCAGCACCCGATGCGCTGGAGATGACTGTAAAACAGCCAGAAGAATCTCGACGCAATTCAAAGACTTCGTCGGGGTTGCCAATAATCTTCGAAGATAGCAATGAGAAATCAAGACGACAGTCTGACGGTAATTTTATTAGAAAAAGATGAACGTCAAATCACTTAACTACTTTAAGCATCGAACATTGATGGAGAAGAGGGAAACGACGCGGACACCATTCGAGCAGCTAACAACAGATTATTCAAGGACTTCATTCACGCACCTCAGTCACAACACAAATGTGTTTGCAACAAATGCAACAAATGCATGTAGTTTCAGAAATTACTTTCATCACCAAGTTCATATTTATTACAAAGGAAAGAAGGATTCTGAATTTACGAACAAAGTTCTATTTTGGTCAGAGACGAAAACTGTTTTATTCCATAACTTTCACAAAAGCTCATTGCATCAAGCATTTACAATTTTCTCGAAAGATCAAAATGTATGGAATCCTATTACCTCTTCCACAATACTAACCAATTTCTAACAAGTCTAGAACAGAGAGCTTAACTGCATGGCCCAAACTCATAAGTGTACAGAATGAGGTGGTTAGCAATTTAAGCTAAAATGTGCCAGTTCCACAAACATAGAGGCAATTCTCGAACCTGAGCTTTTCAAGTTAAATAAGGAAAACTCCATGTTCAAAGTACAGTAATCGCTCTTCTCGTAGATCCTTCTTTCCTCAGCACTTCTACATAAGTTCTTGTAAATGTTTATTACACATCGAGGGATGGGGCGTTTTTGTATATGCGAGTAGAATATACAGGTACGTAAGAGAAGGATAGGAGAAATACGAATACGGACGAACGGGCTTGTAGAAATACCTGGTTCATCAATTGAACACGTCGCATTCGAAGGTATCGTCAAACGCAAAAAACAATTTAGTATGTGATATGTAAAACCTAGCAAATTTTAGAACTAATTGACTATGAGAAGTAGGGCAATATCACCTGCAAGCTTTCAATTTCAAACAACCTATGATCGGTTCTCAGTACTTCTCTTTTGCTCTACGAAATCTTTATTTATGAATGAGGTAGTCATTTAAGCCTCAGCCGCTTTTCTGGAGCTCTCATACATTACATGCAATAACCAACAACACATGTTTCTGCAACGGACGATACTTTTGAATAATTTCTTCTTGAACCGGATGTGTCCTTGTTCTGTTCATTTCTCAAAAAAAAAAACTCTTCTCTCTTTCCACTCCATCCAACCTTTTCCAAGCTTAGAACTTCGAGTGTATTTGTGCTAATATTTTGTTAAACATTTGTATTATAATTTATGTACTATGTTCTCTCAAAACTGTGCTAGAAATTGTGCAGACTATAGGTAATTTATAATAAATATTACAATTTGAGATTTTTAAAGCACCTAATTGAATATAAAGTGACGGCTGAAAGAAACACCGAAGACATTGAGTGAAGGACTAGGAAAAATTATGTACTCTATACAAGAACAAGCTGGCTAGGTACATGTTTATTAATTATCTCAAAAGGGCACATATTAGTTAAATGAAAAAAGAGTTTTTGCTTCGTTCATATGTAGTACATAGATAGGAACTGTTTGTGTTCAAGAAAGAAAAGGAAGGTTTTTGGTTCTTAATACAACTGCCAGATCTTGGTTGATATTCCGATCCGTTTCGAGATACTGAGCTGTTGAGACGAAACTGACAGATTGGTTTATTTCTGCAAGAAGCGTTCCAAAATAAATTTTCTGTTAGGCATGCTACCTCCACTTTTGCTAATATATTTGTCAAAGAATAATGATTGTGACGGTCGCATTAAATATGTAGTGATAGCAGACAATAACAGCATTTCAAAGGTAAGCATAAACGAAGACCAAACTGGAAGGAAGGATCCATACAACTCAACTTATCAAGGGACCTCAGAACTTTTTTAGTGAGAAAAGCTACATAATTGTAGAGCGATCTGTGTCTAAAACTAAACACAAACAGTTCTCAGAAGTTGATTTGAGTGTCGACTAGAACAGTTCCGGCATATTCCATCTTGAATATCACAGATACATTAGACTCACATTGTGCTTTAGCTGGTGGCGTCAGCAGATATGAAGCACTGAATAACCCAAGGGCTGCACCAAAGTCGAAACAAAACTTTTGAATTGTGTAACAGCATTGCGTGATATCGATTATGTTGAAAAGTGAATTGAATCGATACGGTGACAACTTGCTCTAAATTCAAGTTCTACCTTGAGATATGTCGATTGAAATCTTTCAGAAGCGGAAAAGTTGCTTACTGTAAGTTACTTATAGGCTGCATCGAGCTACCTGTTAGTGCCTCCTAACGCTGTAGCAACCTCGATTGAATAAGGTTGGGTCAGGCTGGGTGAGACTACAGCGCGGTGTACGCTACGTATACGCTATGTATGCGGTGTACGCTTCATATCTTCATGCACGTGAGCATACGCTGCGCAGTCTGTCTCAACCCATACTAAGCACGACCACGAGCACAGCGCGTAACTGCTGATTTGCCGCAATGAGATATCAAATATTATCAAACCAGCCACTCTCTGCCGCTACGCGGCAGGTTCGGCTGGTACACGGCAGCTTCGCTTCCGGTAAATCTTTCCTTTTGTTCTTTATTGAAAGTAAATTGCAGAAAATTTGCCATTTTGCACGAACTACTTCGTTTATAACCGTCGCAGAAAGAACAACCATGGGCAATTTCGGCTTTGTCGGTTTATTTCGAATTAACACTAAGCAATGGATATTACGCGAACTGCAAAAAATCAATAAATTGAAAGGGTCGGTCATTATATTTGAACAAAACGGCTCATTAAAACACATCCCACCCATGCGTTATGCCTGGCAAATTTGGTCTTTATTCCATAACTCCTTCTATCGTTTTCAAGCAAAGATAATTTCTAGGCAAAGAGTGCAAAAATCCATAAATCGATAGCAACAAACCGTGTGTATCGAACAAAATGGCTTATTAACAACGGCGCACACCATGCATTACGTCTGCCAAATCTGCCTTAAATCCTATAATCCTTTTTCTATCCATCGTGAACGAACATCAAAAAGGGGTAAATCAACCTATAAATCTAATCTATATCTCATCGATATCTTTTTGAAAAGTGGTAGTGCTGGCGACAATGAAGGTAACTTACGTGCACCGGGGCAAGCTCTTCTTGGGCCTCTGGTGCTTCCTGGCCATGGTGAAGACGGTTATGTGCAGTTACGGAGCTCCGCATTGTGCCACGTGCTCGAGTTCTCTGCGCAATGTGCATCTGCGGAAGGGGGTGGTAGGTGCCGGTTCAAAAATCACTTGTTGCCGCGAGTCAAGCGCAAAGATCGTTTGTGCTGTGTTCCCGTCGATTGGCACGTGTCGTCGTTGGCCAACCCGTTCTGGGCTCGCACCATGCCTGGATTGATCCAGTGTCTCCTGAAGGCGTCTGTTAAGCTGTGGTTCCTGTTGCCGTCGACGAAGATGACGTTCACGCATTGAGGCAAGACACCGTTCTCGTGCCTCTGTATTTCTCGGCTACGACGAAGACGGCTACGCTGGCTTCAAAAGTGCGCCTTGCAGTACGGCCTCGGATTCGGCGATGTGCACCTGCGACTGAGGTGTGGAGGTGGAGGGTCCATTGCTAGGGGGTCAATGTCGGCGCCATGTTTCGGGTGTAAAAGTTGAAGGAGGTACGACCGATGAAGGCATGGTATGAATGAACCGTAAGGCCGGGATAGGGTATTTTGATTTGGTGGTCATATTTGATCTCGCGGATGAACCATTTTGATTTTGTTGATGAGCTATGCAGTCGACAAAACCCGTTGCGAAAGGTCAATGCATAGTTAAATATCAGCTAGCCTCCAGAATGTGGCATACAAAAATTTAAGAAAAAAGGTTTAAAAAGTTTAGTGGTTAAAGTTGTAGATATTTCATTCGAATTGGCCATGCTTAGCTATTCCTTCCTGCCAGTTTTCACCTCAACAGAGATTGAAACCCAAAATTCGATAAATCGATAACCTCTATATGGTGATAAAGCTTAGTGACACCGGCTCCACCCCGAAGTTCATGTGTGCAAAGTTTCGTTTGAATTTAATGAAGTTTTCTAACATTTTAGGCCGGTCATAACGAAATTGCTAAGCAAAAAACGCAAAAAATCGATAAATCGATAACGCCACTTGGCGATTTTCGGTGAAAAAGCTTAGTGACACCCGCCTCACCCCGAAGTTCATGTGTGCAAAGTTTTGTTTGAATTTAATGAAGTTTTCTAACATTTTAGGCCGGTCATAACGAAATTGCTAGGCAAAAAACGCAAAAAATCGATAAATCGATAGCGCCACTTAGCGATTTTCGCTGAAAAAGCTTAGTGACACTCGCCCACCCAGAATTTCATCTGTGCAAAGTTTGGTCCAAATTCCTTAATTCTTTCTACCATTTCAGGCCGGTCATAAAAAAAGTGCTTATCCAAATATTATATAAGTATTGATATGCGCACAGCCCGGAATAGTGATCAAAATCAGGTGCGATTTTGGTTGCCTGCCATACAAATTGGTTAGAAAGAGAGTGCGCGAGAATAAATTTTTGAATTGCACACGGTGGCGTACGACAGCCGTATAGAAATTCATTCTCTACAATGCGTTCAGATTCAACCAGCATCAAAGACGACTGTGTTATCACGCACAAATCACCAAAAGTCCTCACTTTTGCTAGAGGAATCATTATGTAGCAACCATAAAATGCTACAACAAGAGAGATTATACCAAGCACTTGAGAAAGCATGAACCACCTGCAAGAACATCTCTTTGACTGAATAGTGATCTACATGCCAGGACGCTAATGCTTGTCATAATGTTATAGAGCAACGATACTGCAAGAATGGTTCAATTTTTTGGAAATCTAGGTGAGATGATTAAGGATGCAGTATGATTTTTTCATAATTCTACGTCTTACAAGGGAAGGATACTTGGTGACCGTGGCCTTTTGCAATGAGATGTATACCAGTAGATGCGCCTTGAAACGCTGATTCCAAACCTATGTTCGTTATTTGCTGTGCGACTCTGTGAACGAAATTATGGACTTTTTTCTATATTGATTTTACGAGATTTAGGCAGTCAGAGTCGTTAGCATCCAGGCTTTTTAGACTCTGATTTATCAAAGACAGTTTTTCTGAGCTTAACGTAAAGCTTTACTTTATTTTGACGCTTTTTTGTAGCGCGTAAGCGAATATTCTAACGATATTGGTAAATCCTGCATCAAAAACAGTGCAAACTTTTGTGGCAAGAAATGTTCATAACTTCTTTCGGAAAACCGCACAGCAGATACCGAAAACAGATTTGGATTCAGCGCTTTAAGATGCATTTAATGGTATACGTTACATTTCAAAAGGCCATGGTCACCAAGTATCCTTCCCTCGTTAGCATTTTTGCATTATGGAGACCTATTTCCCGCACTGAACTCTTTCTTTTTTGTCTAAGCCATCGCAATTTCTGCGTCAAGCTCTAGACAACAGCGTTACTTCCAAGGAACATCTAGATTGTGCTCTGAAGTTCGTATTTGAACTCGTTGTGGCTTGAGAACGGCCAGGTGATTCCTTTATTTTCGAAAAGACAAATTGAGCTGCCCATACTGTCATAGCTGTACATACCAAATATGCTTACATAACAACACTGTTATCACTAACGATCAATCCCCAACAAATGCGATCTCTTTTTATATGACTTTTCGCCAAATTCAAAAACATTTGGCATAGTACCAAATTGCATGGTGATTGAAATGGGCCAGGGCCATGCAAGGGGCCTGACAGCGCGGGCCATGCAAAGGGCCTGACATGGAACTGCGAGCAGAGGAATGTCGGTTAGACCGGTGATGGAATTAAGCTTTGGCGTAGTGTGCGCGAAGCTAACAAGGAAAGCGTGTTTAGTCGGAGTGGCCCTTTCAGATGAGATCCATACACCTTTGAAAAGCTTTGCACACTGATCCCATATCTGCCTTCATTATCTGCCAAGCGCCTCTGGACGCCGAGTTATGACCGTTTTTTGGAGCAAAAAATGAACGCAAAATGCGAGTCAAATCGAATGTCATAATCTTTCCAGCGTTCAGATAAAGCAGGGTTGAATATTAGCATATTAGACCGAATGTATCCATCGCATGAACTGCTCTGATACTCGACATTGGACCATTTGAGCAAATTTGGGCGATTTTGTCTCAGTTTTGCATTCAATTTTATGACCCGAAAAACGCTCATAAGTCGGCGTTTAGAGGCGCTTGGCAGATAACGAAGGCAGATTTGGACTCACTGAGCAGAGCTATCCAAAGCAGTGTGGGTCTCATCTAAAAAGACCACTCGACTATAGACGCTTCCCCTGTAAGTTCGTGGTCTATTTCCACTCGCACTAGTGTTCTCTCGCTGCTCTGAAAATCGTTGCAAAGACATTCTGATCAAACTAATTCGTATTTAAATTATCCTACAAAATTATTCGAACCCCCCCCCCGATACATGTGACTATTAGGCAAATAGTCACATGTACGGTGGGGGAGGAGGGAAATTTTGAAAGTTGTTGTACTTTACGCAACACTTACAGATTGTGCCGATGTCCAAGCTCCATAAAAATAACAACACTGTTTACTTCAATGATGGTTCGAAGAACAGGCGTTTGAAATACGAGGCATTCAATCCGTTGCAGGTTTTTTCTATGTTTCGCTCGATACAAGAGCCATAGTGCTTCACTCATAGTACTACAGACTCACTCTGTGCACGGAACATATGGAAGACAACTCAAGCAGCATAGGGGAGTAATGCGAAATGAAATGGGAATGTTCCTGCAAGAATGAGTACTCACTATTGACTGACACAAGAGTAGAATAAGGACATAAGTACGTAATTTTTAAAGTCGCAGATGAAACAATTTGAGCAGATAATCTATATATAAACAAAACTCAAATTCTGTCTATTTGCTAGTTAGTAATTATGTGGCCTATACTTTTGTTTCTGAGCCTATGAGGCTGAAATTTGTTTTCCTATAAATAGGGCACGGCGCAAAAATAGGCTACTTTTTGCGAAGATCGCTGGGTCCTTCGATCGATTTATTGGTTTGTTTACTTACATGCAAATTAATAAAGTTGTTAATCATTCCTGGATCATAGTTGGCTAGGCGGGGTGGTAAAGATCATTTACATTTTGTGGCTAGGAGGATCCGGTGCTTTAAGTCAGCGAGATATATCGCAGAAGCGCTTTTTTCAGAAAATAGGGGTAATGATTCTTGACACTTTTGGATCCTGTGGCCGTATTCATCGTTGATACAGGTAAAGTCTACCTCCAGGTAGTTTTATCACTCATTATCAGCAAAATTAAATTGAGAATTTACCTCAAGGTACTTTGTGAATACGGGTACTTGCTGATAATAAGTGATAAAACTACCTGGAGGTAGAATTTACCTCAAGGTATCAATGATGAATACAACCACTGGTGCCTTCCACCAGCATTAGAGCCCGCTTCCTGGGCAGGACCGGGGACGCCATCTAGTGCTGTTAAAGCAAAGTTAGAATTTGTAAGAAATTCTCGGATATTCCTCAAACTACCATCTGTTAGCTTCCGGTTTTTCTTGAGGCAATTTAATCCAGCTTACGCGAACGGATTTGATTTCATTTTCCTTCTTTTACAACTAAATCCGCCAAAAGCTTGCTGCTCAGAGACAACTTTGAAATTTCTGCCTCTTTTTAGTGGTAGCCAAGTGCCTCGTAGTAGACTTGAAATGGGAGTCGGATGAGGACACGTCAGCCGGGATCGATGGAGAGTAGTATAATTGCGGCAAAATTAAACGCTTGTTTTGGTTATTCATGACTTTGAACGTGTACCCTTGAGCCTGTAAATCTCTATCATTATGACTTATAATAACGGGCTAAGGGTTGTTTACGTCTTTTTGTACGTGTGTGTGTGTCTGTCTGTCCGTTACGAAATTCGTAGAACGTGTTCCAGCCAGTGTTCTGAGCCAAAATTTTGCACGGCGTATGCAACCATCATGAAAGTCCACTATGCAAAAGCACGAGTGATTTTGTTGGGCGGATCCCTCAGAAACTGCGCGTCAAACAGAGCAACTTGGGTTCTGGCCAGCAAAATTGTTTCCGTATCACCACTTTTTGCAAAGTCGGGTATGTGTTTGGCATGCTAATGTGCAGGCCATGGATTTTAGTCCAAAAAAGTGGATAAAAGTTTACTACTTTACGAGAACGACGCCAAAAAGAAATTGTTGCGTAAATGGTCAATTTGCCATGGTTTTACCTGAGCATTTGAGAAAAATTTTGCACAGAGACGTAGTTCACGTCGCCTACTGTCCTTAGGCAGTTACCAAGCCAGAAAGAGTCCTAAAACCTGTTCAAATTTGTATTTGTTCTTTTGCGAAAAGTTTCATCCACGCGAAATCACCGATCTTACATGAAATAGCATTTGGAATGGGTAGTTGTTTACATTTTAGTCGCGATAATCGGTACTGCCCGGTGAGTTTCATTGCCACCATTAGTCAAGAATGAGAAAGGCATATGAAGTAAGACCAGTGTACTGGTCTTACTTCATATGCCTTTCTAATTCGTGACTAATGGTGGCAATGAAACTGGTATTAATATAACTCAAAAATAGTTAGTTTGGAGGGTGTGTGCGTTATAGAAACGCGCGCCGCTGAATCGAATCAGCTGTAACTTTACACATATATGTTTCCGACCCTTGCGCAAATGACAGGCTACTTTTTGCGGCGATTTGTTGGGCCATTCTATTGATTCATTGATTTTTAGCACTTTGCAACAAAAACGAATTCCTTTCATTTGCTACCAAACGCTTTAGCCTGAACATTGTCGGTAGGGTTCATTCTCACTTCACGGTAAGGGATGCGGCGGCACAAGGCTGTAGTAGGTGAGCCTGGTCCAAGTTTGCAGCGCACTATGCGTTAGAGGCAGTGTCCGGGCAAAAACTCGATTTTGAGATTTTGTCCCTACCCGGGCCTATTCGCTATGCTGAGTCCGAAAATCGACGCTGGAAAGTGCAAAAATGGCGAAAAAGGGTTCTAACGCAGAAGGGAAACAACAAGTGGGCGGGGTCCTCCCCATTGGAAATTCATGCTCCCAGCTTCCGGAGCGATTTTCTTGATTCCGCTAGCCGTCCTGGCTTCACCACCGGCCGAGCGCGAACGATGGATCTCAAACCGGAGGTGAGAAGATCGCTCCGGAAGCTGGGAGCGTGATTTTACGTGGGGAAAACCCCGCTCTCCTGCTCACTTCTCTCCTGTGTTAGAGCTCTTTTTCGCCGTTTTCGCGATCTCCAGTGCGCATTTTCGGATTCAGCGCAGCGAATAGGCCCGAATAAGCACAAAATCTCAAATTCGAGTTTTTGCCCGGACACTGCCTTTAACTGAGACAACGCCCGGGGTAAAGCTGGGAATGCCAGCTAGTAGTTAATACGGTTGGACCAAAGCTGATGCAGTCCGTGGCTAGGTGAAAAAATGGGGGACGGTCAGGAGGTACAGTTGGCTCGAAATTGTCGCGAAGGGATGCCGCAACCCGACAGCTACCGTACGTATCCAGCACTCCTTTTGCAATGCCACTTAGGCATCGAGTCAGGCGTTTGTCCCCCTTCGCCCCGTCCCCGCCTGCCACTTTGGAACGAAGAACTTTTGTAGAGCACAAATCTCAGCCAAGCTCTGGTAGTTTCGTTCAATATGCGCGTTTGGGCAAGGGGAAAAGGATCTGGGCAGAAGAGTTCCCACCTATTGAAGCCGACCTTCTTGTATTTCGATTGTGATAATTAGTCACGATTAGTCGTGCCGGAAAAATATCACATCCGAAATGCAAGAAGACGTCATGCCATGATTTTGTTACACTTGTCTTGTAGCGATTGAATCGCGCGATCAAATCGCATGACTCTGCTCTAAGCCATGGATGGGATACATTGCTGAGTACAAATTTTGAAAACTTTCAGAACGTTTTTGTATTGATAACAAAACAAGTCTTTTGCATAATTTCAACTCTTTAGATAACTTCGATTTAGCAAGTTATTTTCGAGGGGGGGGGGAGAGATAAAGCTTTCAGTGCGGATGTTGGGAAAAATGAGGTAGTCATAAAGTAGAACCTTCTTATTCTTGAAGCAAAGCATGTCCCAAACCTTTTCATGCAATATTCAGACATTTGTTTCCGTCCACCAAATATGTTAAACAATAGGGAAATGGCAGCAAATAGGCATACTGACAGATATCTAGAAATTTCCTTCTATCGAGTGAGATTTCGTAGCTTGTAGGTTTGAAGACTCACACAAGCGCAAAAGCATAGAGGAATATTGCTGCACGTGGTATGAACATACCCGAAACGTTACAGACTGCTGCGATCTGGACGAGCGCTTGGACAAACGAAGAAAAAAAATTTAGTGACATACCGGAAACATAAATACGAGGAAATAGAAATTTGTTTGAATGCGATGATTACTGATATACTTCACTATGTAGTATAGTTGGACAAGTGACAAAAGAACGGTTAATAGCGTGAACAAGAAAGCCAAAGCAAGCAAAGCGGCATAAAATGGATCAATACCTAGGAGAATTGTTCGATCTCGAAGAAATGCTTTGAATTGTATTATACCTTGCAACCAAATTTGTGTCTCAGGCAGCGGAAGATCATCAAACGTCGAGTTATATGAAATTATAAAAGTTTTTACTATCTCCATGTGTCATTGAACTGTAAATTTGCATTTTGTTGTGCGAAAATACTCTGAGGTCAGCGACAAATACGATGAATCAATTGTGATCGATTTCGACATTATCACTTTGTTAGCCTAACCTCTAACCAATGCACATTTGCCACATTAGTTTAACTGCCTTCGGTTATAATGAGCATGGCTATTCATTTCATCTCACTTTCATTCAGTACGCTTGAGGCCTTCTATATAAAAGAACAATGGAAGATGGTTACGGCGCTACTCCACATTGATTGACCCAAAAAATAAGTCGCGGATTTCGCTGAAAAATCGTCCAAAAGGGTTACTCTGTACGCTGATTACGATGCCTGAAGAGGTTACCGCACTTTCGCACAGTCTGCCATCTGGTGGAGTTACGGCGGGATTATGGAAGGGGTCAGAATTACGGATCTGGCCCAAACTTCATCCAGGGGATTATTTGGCACCCTGAACATGAACCGATATCCATATCGTACGGTAGCGCCATTTTTTGAGTTACGATGAGTGTACAGTAGGTAACTAGGATTCCCGAAATTGCTGAAAATTTTGTCAGAGGCTCTTAAGCACACTGACTGCAAATATCATGCTCGTTCGCTGCAACAATGCCTTATTGTTGGAATTACGACGAGCCGCAGTGCGCGAAAGAGAAATTTTCTGTTTTTCAGCCAAGTTTAGATCCCAAAAATCCACTAAAAGGCTTTATCGTGCAAGACGAGTGCGATATTCGTAATCAGCACGTCAGATAAAAACCCCTGCACAAAGGTTCAAGCAGATCCATCACTTTGGTCACGTACCTTACATATGTCTAAATTCTGCGAGAAGTTCCAAAACGCAAAAAGAGCATGATACTCGTAATCAGCGTGCTCAAGAACCCCTCTAGGCAAGCTTTTGAGCAAACTAGGGACTATTAGTCTTCCACGTTACCCACCGTAACCCGCTGCCGTACGAGACGAATATGATTTTCATGCTCAGCGTGCCTCCCGCCTAGACGAAGTTTGGGGCAGATCGGTGGTTTTGACTCCCTGCAGTGGTCCTACCGTAACCTCATCGTATGGCACTAGCGTGCGAAACAAATGTGATATTCGTGATCAGCGTGCAAAATAACCCCTTTGAACAAAGTTTTAGCGAAATACGCGGTTTTCATTTCTCGGGCCAACTAACATGTAAAAATACCGATGTACACTGAATTACTCATTACCAACTACACCGCTCATAATTTTTGCAAGAAGACGCAACGGTCACCTGAGTTGGGTGAACCCACAGTAGCGAGGCCACATCTTGCTTCAGGGTGGACGAAACCTGGATCACTTGACAGCATATAATTCAGCTCGACGAGGGGCATCTTGATCCGTGTTTGGTTGCGGTGGAAGCACGGTAGGCAGCCACGTCCCGCAAATCCCTTCAGATTTTTGCTTACGGTAGGTTTATATAGAGTACTCAAAGGCACCGTCTACCCAAAGGGGGTTGACGAATGATGGCGTACTAGTGTGGGCTTATGGAGATTTACGTGGAAAGTAATTTTGGGCCCCTAACTAGGACTGCCCAAGCGGCAGCGCAGGTGACTCACTAAAGGCTGAGATATACGCCCCTAAACTGGACCCCAGGATCGTACTTCACATAGATTCCTGGCGCAACCGATCAGTTGCGCTCAAGGACCCACTCGAAACTGATGGGTTGCGCCATGAATCCATGCGAAATACGATCCCGGGGTCTAGATTGAGTTTCAAGGGGAATATCTGAGCCGTCAGAGCACTGCTTGAGTTGCCGGTTGGGCAGTGGCATAGTTAGAGCCCCAAAACTACCATCCACGTGACATCCCCATATGTCCAGATTTGCTTGGACGCTGCCTTTAAAAATGGAATCTGGGCAGAATTTGAAACAAAAAATTTTCGCCTACCTGGGCTTATCCCTCCGGCTGATTCTAAAAATGTAGCTTGCAGAGCAAGAAATGTCACAGCTTTTCAATAGTTCTTAGGCTGCGTTCCTACTAGTCCCGATGTACGGAAACAGCTCGAACTGAGCGCTGTGCAGGAACCGTTTCCGAACTTCGGGATCAGTATGAACGCAGCCTTAACTTTGAAAGTTGGACCCTGCCGCTGATGTTGAGATGCAGAGTCGCGGTGGGACCCTACGTCTTGTGTTGCGTCCTTGCACAAACTAGAAGCGGTACTGTATAAGACTCAATATTATCCTGCCAGCGATCATGCGTTCGAAATGATTGCTGCCCCCAATGAATGCGTCTTCTTCAAGGAATATATTATTGCTCTGATGCCTTGGGCAAATGGACCAAGCAGCAAACTTGCCTATCAGAGAATTTGCCTGGACGACCTGTATAGTGAAAAAGGGCGAAATGAATTGTAATGCTCAAACTACGGTTTTTATAAGTTGATTGATAATGATACGAGAATATCGTTGTAGAACTGTTTGCTAACGTAGTCTTACTAAAGAGAGAGCATATAGCAGGCATTCACGAAAGGTTAATAAAACTGCCAAAATTCATTGTATACTATTGTTCTTTCTTCTTTTCTACCTAATGCGCAAAGTTATTCTGTGGAAGGCTCATAGGTTTATCTCGAATACAATTCCTGAAACTTTTAACTTGTTCTTGGAGCCAGCGAATAGAATTAGGAAAATAATGGTCTTCAGTTTTCGTAGAAAGCTTCCTACACTATCTTTCGCTTCCAGAGAGGTATAGACCGAAATAAGATAATAGATATTCAGTTATATGAACAGAAAGCACCTCCTCCTTTGTAGGAGGCCTTTGTTTAGCTAAGATGTTTGAAGTATTGACATTTACAAGCCGTAACTGTCAAAATAATTGCAATTATTGGAGGTAAGATTCATTTTATTTCAGACAAAGCAAAACAGAGAGAAATCGAGCAAAAAACATACAGAATGCATAATATGCCATACACTGACTAGTACATGCACATTTACTACCGGATTTTGACCCAGATTTGATCACAAAATCCTTTGAAGGGGGATTAGCTTCTACTTGTTAGACAAATGTAGCTAAACATTTTGTACATCTTCAAAAATTGAGACTCATCGTGCGATACAATAAAAAGAATTTGTCATCATCAATTGTTATAAGTTGCTTTCTGAAAAATCCACTAGCGTGCTATCCTTCGCGACTAATCCGAAATCCTCTTTTATTCAAAAGCTGGTTTGAATCTATCCTAGATTATTTTGGGTCCAGAATCCCTTCGCACAACAATCTTGTCTTCTTCAATCGAATCGAATTGATAGCTGGCCCTACGGTCCATGATTGTAGGAACAAAACTATTTATGGTCTGAGTGCTCCCTAAATAGCATTTTAAAATCCCCTCAGCATAAACTTATGTTGAAATCTCACCATTATGCAAGCAGGTGGAATCTACGATCGGATAATTGTCGAAGAAAATGGATTGCGATGGCCGTAGCAAATATGTGGCGATGGCCGATAATGTCATCATCTCCCATGTCAGCATAAATGATGCCCAAACTATAAAAAATATTTTTATGCGACCATTTTTGGTAAAAATGTGTGCGTAAACTGACATTGTGCTTTTGCCGCTGCAGTCAACAAACGGTCAGGTGTAATGATTCCAAAACAAGCAGCAAAATCGAAACAGAACTTTTGGATGGTGTACAAACATTGTGCGATATCCACCATGGTGAACAGCTGCATAAATCGATATGGAGCAACCTTTTCCTAAAATCAGATAAAATATTCCATGAGTCATGTATACGATTCTAAATTAGTACTAGTACGTTTACGATTCATTAAATTGGTGCTATTTTGTCTCTAATTTTTTGATGCTGTGATTTTCAACTCAATAAAAAAAATCACAACATTTTGCAACCGTTATGAGAGCGGCTGATAGAGAAAAAGAGGAGGAGAGGGAGAAGGAAGAGGAGAAAAAGAAAAAAAACAAATTGTTCTCTAAAAACACCGCTTGTTTTGCACAATTTAAAGTATAGAAATCTGAATACTTACCTTTCCCAGTGGCACCATCACATAACAGCCGTAAAATGCTACGCACATAGAGATCAAACCGAAGAGTTGTGAGAACATGAACCATCTAAAATAGCTTTCGCAATAAAAAAACTGCATTTTTGACGGAAAATTAAAAAAAACAAATAAAATGGGATCTTATGTGTTTTTTTTCAAGATCACTCCTATCAGCTGACATTGGTTAGACATTATTTCACGCAAAAAACCGGATATACAAATAGTTATAACCTTGATAGATGGACACAAAAAGGAATTTGGGGTGTTTGTAAAAAATAAGAAGTCGGGATCGTAACACTCACAAGTTATGACGATGATTGAGTTCCATAAAGACAACAACGCTAGTGAGTTCAAATGCCGTACGAAGGATTGGGGTTTGAAAGACGAGCCATTCAACTCGTCGTAAATTTTGGCTGAAAAACACATCACATAAGCTTTCATGAGCTGAATTTCAATCGTCATAAAATTATTTCTGCTTGCTTGCTTATTTCAGGAAAACGGATTTTCAATTCAACATCATAAAGTATTGCACAAAATTAAGTCCATTATTTTTAGAATTTATAAACTCACTCAGTGCTCGGAACATCCGGTAAAAATTTGAGACAACATAGTGGAGGTACTTTAAACGAGATTCGAATATTTCTAAAAGAAATTTTTATTTTTGTTGCATACTATATTTCTGAACTCACTTCTCCAAGAGATAATCGGACATCTCCTTTCTGCTTCCGAATATGTTGAACAGCAATGAAACCACGATAAAAAGACAAAACATGAAATACCTAGAAGGTGGTTATGGTACATTTTAAAGAACTGAAGTGGGTAATCTTACACAAGAGCTACAGCATAAAGGAAGAGAGCTGCACGTGGAATATACATTCCTGCCATGTTACAGACTGTAGTTACCTGCAGAAATTGGAATTACTTCTTTTTTCTTTCAGTGTTCTGACTCACCGGAAACATAAGGGCCAAGTAGTAGAGATCTGTTTGTATTCTAGCGTTACTAACATATCGTATAATATGGTACAATTGAACGGCTGCTAGGAGCCATACTATCACTGTGAAGATGGTAGCGAATGTGAGAAAAGTAGCATAGAGGGTGTCTATCTCTGCAAAAACAACTTATGAAGACGTATCATAGAATTTCGAAGGCATACCTTTTAACCACACTCGAACTTCCGGGATACGCTGATCCTCATCGTAAGTAAAGTTTTCGTGAGGTTTGAGCAATGTGCGCACTATCTCCATTCCACATTCAGCTAAATGTAGCAGACACAATTCATATAATAAGGTTCTTTTATGAAATGTGCGAATAAAAAACAAAATTTGTAGCTGCGATGTATGAAGTAGGATATAAAATCTGCGATTGCTAAAGCATGACGTAATCGGGTACTTATGATAAATTTTACATTCAGTTCTGTTGATGTGGTCACTTTCACTAGGGAAACATACGTCCTGCACAGATTTTCAGAAATTCATTTGAAAATGCCATTTCAGTCCCTTTTATGTTTGTGACGTTGTATGTAATAGATGGTATCTCAAGTATGAAGATCAGATTCTGAACAAAATCAGAATTCAAAAAAAAAGATGACCAGAAACAACTTTCCGTAGATGCACCTTTGATACAAAATTACCTTATTTGAACAAGCGTTGTTCAATCACCCAGAAGCAAAAATGAAATGAGGAACTGTTGAGCATTTTTAGCAATGGTTGTTTGTATTAGGTTGGTGCAAAAGTAATGCGCGTTTTGCGAGTTCTCAGTTTGACGTGCTATAACTTTCTAAAAAATCCATATTTTTCGGGGCGGCAAAGTCCATCAGAAGCACCAAACCTCTCTCCATACAGCACACATTAATTTGTGCTAACATTGCAAAACGGTGAAAAATATGGATTGATAAGCAAAAATATTTTTTTTCGGAAACCTCGTTTTCAACTGATCATAACTTCCTTCCAGATTTGTTGGTAGAAATGAAAAGTTGACTATCTTGCAGCCGCAAGCCAGTAGTACAAACAAAAGTTGAAAGGAGCTCAAACAAAGAAGATTTGAGGAAAGGAAAAAATAATATTCAAAATAGTCCGCTTTTTTCGTCATTTTTTCGTAGCCTTCAAAATCCCAAAATATGGAGATTTTTCATTTTCTGTGCACTGAACAGCTTCCACGTTTCTACAAAAACTGTCGACAGGAGGTCCACCCTTACGCTTACAGGAATGAGCAAAACTTTGGCGATTGCCTCCTTAAAGGAAATCTATGGGCCACGGAATGTTCAAAACCATCACTCATGTTGGGGCACCGAAATCTCAGTCTAAATCATTTTTGAGAAAACAGCAAAGCATGCACAACGTAGAAAATTTTTACTACATACAGCAATCAAATTTTCAAAAGAATGCGATTTTTCGCGCTCAAATTCTGGCCAAAAAAGTAAGTGCAATGAAATTCTGGTTTCGAGTGCGGTTGTATAATGCTCTATAAATTTTTAACGATTAAGGCTAAAAGCTTCTTTCAACCACCATTGAATAGAGCATGAAAGAAGCTTCTTCAAGGTATGCTGCATAAGGCTCATAGGAGAAACTTCGATGGAGAAAAGCTTCTTGAAATAAGGGCTAGAAAAACGCGCATTACTTTTGCACCAACCTAATATTTAACAGATTTTACAGAGCGATATTACAACAATAACCTTTGCTTTGAGCAGCGTTGAAGAACACATGATTCTTCCTTTCTAGCTTGCATTATAACAAACGAATTATCAAATCTAGTTTGAGAAAATTTTAGAAAAAAAAGTGTAAGACTGCTTTAACCCAATTGGCCAAGTGACTTTTTTCTGACGAAGGGGTCATGTAAAGTAGTAGTGTTGTTGAAAGTTGACGAAGAGAGTGGATGTCAATCCGCCTAGAGAAAAGTCTAAATTTTGAGCAAAAATGGATGATCGTAATTGCAAACGAGTCAATGCTCTTTACTGATATGCTGGTGAGTTCGAAAATTTTCAAATATTTTCAGCCACAAACATTACGAACATCCCAAAAGCGATATTTATGCATCTTTATACAATTCCAGTTTTGTGTTTTACCTCACAAACCATGAGGATTGAACAAGTTTGTGTTTGTTAGAAGGTATAAATTGGTCCCTAGTTTGTGAAAGAATGCAAAAACTACAGAGAAAACAAAAAAACTCCACAGTTTCCTTTAAAATTACCAGGAAACAGATAGTCCAGTTCATGTCTAAGTTAATGCTTTTTGGACTCACTTCAGGCATTCAACTGTAGAATTATTAACGGGTACTAATGTCCTATGAGGGATTATGTCATAGTTTCGCACTTTACACGACCTTAGTCCTAAACCAGACCTATATATGAACATAACTAGTAACACAGTTGACTCAGCACTAGATATAGTTTCTTTTGTAACTATGTCGAGCAAAAAAAACGTTTTAAAATACGCCGTAGTGAATTTCGAAGCGAAAAAATGGAAGGGAGATCAGCAGCGTAAAATTTCTCACCTGAATATTGTTGTGCGTTACAGAAATCAAAACTTGAGAATAAAGCGTCGTCGAACGGCGCAGGCGCAGCATGTTTCTTTCTCACGATTGGTAAGAAATGGGCGCCTTTATTGTGCTTGCCTATGCAAAAGAAATGCGAAAGAATGCAAAAGCATATGCTGCTGTATAGTTGAAAAAGATAATTATATCTGCAAAAATTTGCTGCTGAGAACATAGTCTGCCAAAATTTTGAGAAAGCACATATTTTTTGTTTGAGGTTCCTACGCAGCTGCTCTAATGGACCCCTTGCAAAGAAAAAAACTTAAACTTTGAACAAATGCATAGGCATCGCATTTTGAAGTCTAAACACTCCCTAATGCAATGTTCATTGAGAATTAAACTTCGTTCTCGACTGAAAATCACATCGCGCATTCCAACCGACCATAGATCATTTCGAGGAGAATGATCTGATTTGTATAAAAATTATTCGCAGCTTGAGTTTGGGTGCTGAGAGCATGGGTGAGCAGGAGTAAAAAGAAAAAAGTTACAATAGTCATAATCGAGCTTCAGTGCATTTAAGACTAAAATAATACTCATCTGAAGCAGTGTTCTTCCGGGAGGAGGAGGTGGAGAAGGAGGGGGAGAGCGGGGGGGGGGGGACAAAGACTTTTTTCGAATGAAGGGTGACACATTCTAAGGTTTTTTTAGAATGCTTCGCAATTGAGTGGGCTTGTAACCAAGGGATTTGAGAAAAGAGAGGCGTAGCGGAACCACGTCCGCAATTTTCCACAAAGCTGATTTAAATTTTCAAAAAATTTGAAAATAATCATTACAATTTAAACGAACCACTTGCACATATAAATCATGTATGTAAGTTTCAGCCCCCCTCCCCCTCATTCATTTATTTATGGTTACAAGGCAAGTCAAAGTCGAAAAAAGAATTCAGATTGAAAATAAAATTCATCGCTACAGCCTTCAAAAATCGTAAATCAATGATCTCAAGCAATATTCATTCTAACTTTATCCAAAAAAAGTTAAGTCGTGTTTGCGGCAAATTTTGAGCGTTTTCTACTAATAACATCTTTTCGATACCGAAGGATAGAGAAGAGAGCTACTCAAGTCTTGATATTTTGAAATGAAGTAGCCTCAAAATATTTGAAAAATTTACAGCTTTGCAGTAAATTCTGAAACACTCGGTTGCATAAAAACCTAGTCTTTATTGAGCAGTGCCCGTTCTTGTCTGGCATTTCAGCGTAGAATTGTGACCTAAGAAGTTATGTAAAAAAATGGATATAAGGATTTTATTACCTACTTTACAAATTAGAAAAAACAGAAAGTTAATCATTTCCTGAAGCCTTCTTTTTTTGGAAATTGTGCAGAACTTTGGCGCCAAATCAAAGTCCCAACAATAAGGATTACCTTAGCTGAGTCTGAGAGTCTCAATAAACAGAAGAATCTCAACAATATCACTATATGCAATGGCACATACAGTGAGTACAGCTCAGACCGTCTTCGTATACTACGCCATTGCTTTCCCATAATTCCGCGAAACGAACAGCGCTCCTATGGAAACGCGAAAAGCTGAAGACTTATAGCGAAAACAACATCATATATAAATTTTTAGACGACTGGACATTGATCATTTGCTAGCTGTTGATGTATGGAATGATTTGTGCGGCTACCTATCACGGTTGCTAGGTACATCTAATGACTTACAAAACATCATCGTTTCCTTCGTACGTAATTACAGCTGGCAAGAATGCTCGAGTGGAGAATGGGAAAGAAATGAATCATGCTTAAAGCACTTGGAAGTAAAAGAAAATGAGAATTTTAAGTACGAGGAAATATGAAAAATATTTGGGTAATGAGTAAACTAACTATTTTGGAAAATAAGTACAAACCATGAATTTTTATACAAATCATGACATAAATCTATGTGCTTTAAGTGTACTATGTACATTGAATGAAAAGTCAATTTCTGTGAACGAGAATATCTTTGTACACCACCAGCTGTGCACACGTACTTAGTCTAACTGAACGATACAGCGGTGGTAAAAGCTGGGTAAGCATAAAACTGCAAGAGAACAATTTTTGAAACTCGATGCTCTTAGATTATTCTAGCTCTTAGCAAATAAAGGAAAACCCAGAGTGATGGAAATTTGAGAAGTTAGTAGCTTTTTGTAATGACGTGTGCTATGTTTAAATGCATATCATAGTGGAAGAGCTATGCATATTTCATTTTCATTTTCATTTGTACGCTCAAGGCGTTCCATAAAAAATAACACATCGAGAAGTTAGTAATACAGCAGAATGAACAAGAAAAGTAAACGAATGCAGACATCATCATGTCAGTCCGAGTCTGACCCTAGTCAGACGAATGTAGGAAAGGTGAAACGGCTTGCATTGAATATGTTGATAGGCTAATAGATATGTATACAAATGTAGGCATTGATACTTATAATTCCAAACTTATAACTCCATGGAGATGGGACCCGTGCTCCCTCGTTGGTAGCGAATTACGTTCTCTTAAAAGCAAACCAGCAGCTTATAAGGCGGGTCTACTGGTCCAGGTATAATAACCATAACCCCGCCTAGCCGGAATGCTGGGAACCCAATGAAAGGTGAAACAATTCACATTCAAGCCATTTGGTTGAATGAGCAAGTTGTACGATTGCATAATTTGCTAAAGAAAGCTTCCACGCTTGAGGATGGTAAAGTTTTGACAATAGGCAGCAAGTCTCCCAATAAAGTTACTGAACAAGTAAAGAAACAAAAAACTGCCTCCGAAGCGAGAAGTTCGTAAGGGAATATCAATAAGTGAAGCGGAAAGGTCGCAACGCCCCCAAGGGATCTGCCCGCCCATTAACGATTTGTTCTTGACGCGTTCTGACGTGGCTAGCGTGATCGTTCGCATACTGTTTGTACAGACTCGTCATGTCAAAACGCGTCCTGGTGCATACGATGAGGCCCGCCTCGTAGCACTCGTCCACACTTGCCAAAAAAGGCCTCCAAAGAGGGTTTTTCCGGATCTTGTACTTGAGCTTTGCATGGAGGCGATAAAAAATTAGGAAAGTTAGGAAACGGAAAGTCGAGGATTTGAATGGACGTTGTCCAAGACAAGGATCTGCCAAACGCCGAACTTGACAAAGCCGCGCAGCATTGATACTGACACATTCTTCTTATTGCTTATACTCAGAACCCTGATACGATCTCGAAAAAACTTCGATTTTATGGCTACGACGCAATTGCAGCTTTTATATACTAGTCGTATATGTGCAGCCATAACTGCATAACAAACAATCAAATGAAAAAAAGCAATCAGCCAGCTACAATTTTGCTATGCAGTGTTATCGTGTGGGAAAGGCTAGCTTTCAAAATAGACTCTAATCAGCTTCTAGCGTCTTACACAGCATAACACGAAAGCGGTGATTATTCCACTCACACCACTATTTCCATTTATAACTTTTGCTGATCGTAAAACTGGAGTAGGAGAAGAACGTACTGTAAAACTGAAAGTATACGCAAACACAAATTCTTATCGTAAAGTCTTCCCACCATGATGAGTCACGGCGCTTTTGTGCAAAACTTGAAAGGCAATTTTCGACAACTATTCGACTTGGGACTGTCTTTTTGGAACAGTCCGCAAGTACGGGACCCAAACTTGGCTTTCTATGGTTAAAACTGTCTTGAAAATTTTTAGGCACTAAGAAATATATGGAGCGAAAGCCCCTACGTACAAGTACCATTTATTCAATTGGCTTGTAGGCTGGAAAGCGGTGCCTCGTGACCTAATTAAGGCTAGGTAGTGATTAGAGAACACGCGCGCGGGAGAGACGGAGACTGCGTCGCGGGCACAAGCGGCCTCAATCAGGTCACAAAACACCGCCTTCCAGCCGCCAAGCCAGTTGAATCAAAGGTTAGTTGAAGCACAGGAAGCGTTGGAGAGAAAATTTCTTAATTGACAAGCGTTGAATTTATCGGGAACGTGAAGTTCTCCCTATTACGTTTCAGGTCAGTTTGGTTTCTTCTTCCACAGGATATAGTAGCTCAAATTCCCGTAGTGGAAAAAATTCAAACAGCAAAACATCCTCAAAAATTTTACAATCTAACCTTTAGCCAGAAGAAAATGAGGGGGGGCTGACAGTGGAAAGAACACGCTTTTCTGAAATTGCAATGTAGAAGAATTGTTCAAGATGCTAGATCATAAAGTAAGTCCTCAATAAAGTCAGAAAATTACAACAAAGTATGAACTTTTAGCACACTTTTTACGAATGGGATATTACGTGGTATTTGATGAATGTTAAGTGAAGTTGGCTTGTAAAACGAAAGATCAAAAGATTTTGTGAAAGCCAATTAGCGCAAAGTACAAAAGAAAATGTACATGAACATAACAAGTTATCGAACAATTAGTAGCAGAAAAAACGCTCAGAGACTCCCACCTATGCAAGGCTACGAATGACCATTTGTAGCCAATTTTTGGAGAGTAATTCTGGTTGAGAATGTTTTTTGCGTGCCTTGATTCCAAGATTCTTGATCAAAACAGCAAAGGCTTTTATGAGAAAAGAAAACTATTGGAGAGACGTCTCTACCCAAAATTGCTTTGACGTATTCAAGCAGCAGGTGGCCAGAATTCTAATCGATTCTCGCACTTGGTAACCAGGGGTGCTTTCACACACTGTGAAAACTATTCAGGGGCGGCAACACCTCAATAATCGCCTTCGAGTAATAGTATCTATGCAAAAGGATTAAAGATGATGCATCATTGATTTTTTGACTAGGAGACTCGAAACCGCTTTGCGCACATTGCCTAAGCAAGTTTAAACGTGTGGTAACGAGTTTATACTTGTAATTCTATTCATCTAGCATTATCTATAGGTGATTCATAGCACGCAAAGACTGCGGACATATCGGCATATCTCCGTGATCGAGCACTCTTTCGTTTCTCTTACTGTCTGCTGTCTCTCCCATTCACAAACTATCTTCATCGGACGCAACTGCGCCCAGTGTTTGCGTGTCATAAATGGACAATACTCTTTGGAACAACACGTTCAAGCATGTTAAACGACAATGTACAAAGCGGTTTCGATGTTACAGTTAGTTTCAGAATAGATGGTAGATCAAAATAGAAGAGCTGATCGCTTTTCTTCAACTTATGGAAAGTAAAAAGCGAATAGGCTTATTTATCACAACTTGCTTTTTCTAAAATATTTTCCTCAAATGACTGAGTATTCAAACAATGATACTTTACAGCCTGTTGTTCAATTATCTGATTTTTATGAAGTTCATAAATATAAAATGAATGTAATGATGTCACACAAGGGTATTGACATTGAGCACTTGATCGGTTAAATAAATGTTATTACTAATATAAGGTTTCACTTGACGTTATAGTCGGACGCTTTCACCGGTGAAAGGACAAAATGTTACATGCATGAACAGTTTTTCTCAAGACCCAAGAAATGCATTGTATTGCGTGGGAAGAAATATCAATATTGAACTCATTTACTGAAATAGTGGCATAAGAGAAATTGTTCATACTAAACACATGGGCAATACCTTGTTCGCGAGGGAAAGAAACATTCTGACATAAGGAGAATATTTTTGAATTTTTGTATGAAGTGTAACATAATGTAGAGAATCTGATTTAGCTCAAAACAATTAAAAAATTTTCTGGAGTTTTGGAAAATTTTTGGAGCCGGAAACGTGCGAAAAATCGATGTTTTCAAAGTTATTCGGATTGCATGGCTGTCGCAAAGTTTTAAACCAAAGAAAGAAAGAGGAAGAGAAAGGGGCTAAAGTCAGATCATTTTACATGATTAAGTATGCACAACAATGTCCACCTTAGGTCCCGGACAGACTTCACGCGATTTGATCGTCGCGACTGAATTGCGACGAGACAACTGTTACAACATCATTCCATGCCGATCAACTTGCATTTCGGTTGTGATACTTTTCCAGCCCGAAATTTTTGAATGTGAAATGAAAATGAATGAAAATGTCGGGACTGAGTCGCGACGATCAGATCGCGTGAAGTCTGTCCGGGGCCTTAGGCGTTTCCATCCTGGATTTTGGGATCTTTTGATTAAGTGTTTTCGGTGTTTTCTTTATGTTTTCTTTTCTTTTCAGGCACCAACCTCCTCAAAGTGATGTAAGCAATGAAAATCAGTAAGTCTCTTGTGTTCTTGCGACTGTAAATCCAGGATTGGGACGCCAAAGATGGACGGTTGTCATGATCATATGAAATTATTCGGCTGTATATCTAAGAAATTGTGTAATCGCTACTATATTTCACGAGTACAAGACGCACGTGGTTTTTCTTCTCTGGAGCCGACCAGCCTGAACACACCAAAAAATTTCGCACCCACCAGAACCTCTACCGTGCTCCTCCACAACTAAAAGAATATTGCGGTAGAGCGACCATTTGCACAGTGGTGTAGCCGAGCTGCTTGTTGAAAAAAATGAAAAAGGTGTGTCTTGTACTCGTAAATCAGAGTAAATACCAGATACAAAGCGAAAGTGATTTTTGCTAAGATGAAGAAAAGGTTTTAAGAAAGTTAAAGTTCAGAGGGAGAAGTACATTTGCATAACAAAATCTAATAGATAACGTGTGGGATTGTAGAGTTGAAGAATTGATAATACACTTGTCTGACTTACCGATATGTTCCCATGGTAGTCCGCTTGTGCGTTAATGGCGTCCTTTCTTTTTCAAAAATTCCATTAGTTCAGGACATTTGAACATACAAATACCGTCATAGAACGTCCACGTATATATCGCGAAATTTTCGCTGCATCGATATAACTTCTCTTTATGTAAAGCTGAGTGTTAAAAAAGACATGTAGCTCGTCGAAATGAGTCTTGTAAAATGTCGAATAAATGCTGTAACACTGGACCATAGGTATGGCGAGAGGTCAATTTGCACGAATTTACATAAAAGTTCAGCAAGATTCCTCGATACGCTGACCTCTATTGTATCCAACCTTTGATTCAGCTAGATTAGCGGTTGGGAGGTGGGGCTTCATGACCTGATTAAGACCACTTGCGCTCGCGACGCAGTCGGCGTCTCTCTCGCCCGCTGCTCTCTGATCACTATCTAGCCTTAATTAGGTCACGAAGCCCCGCCTTCCAGCCGCCAAGTTGAATGGTTCAAAGGTTCTGCTTATTCTGCTGTTATCTTTTGCGTACCTTCATTCCTGTGCCAACCTGAATTCGAATCGTTTTCAAGAAAAGTCTTTTCTTCCAAAGGGCAGTCCTGACATACCTACTTGTTCCCACATTAGTCCCTTTCACGTCATTCAAAATTGGTGTTTTTTCTCCCAAGTCAGTTCTTGAATAAATTGTGATGAAGCTGTCTAACAATAAGGAACAGCATTTGTAAGTGAGTGCAACAATCGATTGTATCTCAGATTTTGGAGCAAAGCCATGGTAACGAAGGTTAGCCATTAGTGCAAACTTGCAGATTGTGATTTCTTCTAATTGATGCGCTTTTGAACATATGCTTGTAGTTTGTATCACGGAGCTTTGCTTTGCAACTGTCAAAACCCCTTGAAAGTGAACGAAATTTTAAAGCAAAATTGTATTCAGCTTCCCGAAGCCAATTTTCCGTTTTTGCGCTGCCACAGTTCATTGCGATAGCAGATTTACGACAAAGTATGATTGAGTATTCGAAATGTTCAGAGGGATTATCCTACTTTTGAACGAATTGCGAGATGAAGCTCAAATCGTTAATTGGTATCTATGGAGTCTCCTCTCTATTCTCCTCCTTCGCCGCACTAAAATCCGTAGAGGAAGAGTATCAAAGCAGTATTTCTCCCATTATATCAAGCGATTCGGATAGCTCTTTCTAGTTAGTAGAAGCGAAGTTGGGCGAGAACTGATTGCATGAGAAAAGCTCATTTGTATGCATCATAATCACATATAACATACTAGCTGGCTTACCCGGCTCCGCCCGGTCCTGTCAAAATAATAAAGGTCCCATCCCTTTCCCTGGGCAATCCCTCAAATTTTGCAAAAATATCGATGATAAAAGTAGGAGATAATTCCCAAAACTAACACTGTCGTAATCAGCATGCTCGATTACCCCCCTGCGCCAAATTTCAGCCCCGTAGCTCAAACTTTGCAAAAAATCGATAAATTGATAAAAGCAATGCACGATTTTAAAAACTAATATTGTATTCGTAATCAGCATGCTCGATTACCCCCCCTGTGCCAACTCCCAGCCCGGTAGGTTACTCTGCAAAAAAATCGATAAAAATATAAAATCGATATCGATCGATGACGAAAAGTAGCCTAGAACACCCGCCGGGGCCCGAAGTGTATGTGTACCAAGTTTGGTCCGAATCGGTTTAGAAATGGAGTTTTCTATTCGGAATATATGTACAGACAGACATACAGACAGACATACAGACAAACAGACATACAGACATACAAACAGGCATTCAGCTTTATATTAGGGTGATCCAAAAGTAATGGGGCACCTAAAGAATAAATGCAGTTTTCTCGAATAGAAAAGCTAATGGGAAGTCCAAGTTTTGGCAGATGTTAGTACATAGCAAAACACTCCAATCGAGGTCCACAGATGGGCACTGTCACATGGCCTTAGTTTTATAAGCGCTCAAAATCAAAGCTCATCACTTCGAATAATTTTGAACTTTGAGCAGCAGCGCCGCAGTAGAACGTGTGAGTCTAACGAAGATAGCTGCGCAGCAATGGGTGAGGGGACTGTCACCAAATCCACGATTGCTCGGTGGTCCCAAGGCTTTAGAACAGAAGATATAGCATTGGGTATCAGGAGACGTATTATTAATCTTTCATCAAGGTAATCAAATAAACTCAATCTTAACAGTTGCTTTCTGATAGTGCTTTTTACGCTCTATCCATATATATGCAAATTACTTCGACTTTTCTCATTTTCAAAAAATTATGGGCCAAAACATGATTTTTTAGTCTGAAAATCTGCGCCAAATACCGCCTTTTTCGAATAAAGTGCTTTTTTGTACGAAATAATGTGCAATTTTTGAATATTCAAGAATCGTTAGAAAGAGCTTGGAAAGCTCTTTCGAATGGCATGTTATATGTCGAGGGACTTTCAGGTGCAGCAGCACAAATTCGGATGGCGTTCAAAAAAGTCCCTCTGACTTTTTTGAAGCGCCACTCGAAGGAATGTCGGTGAGGTGCTGCAAGGTGCTGTCAAGATAACCTGCGAAGGTCACTTTATACAAAAGCGTTCAAATTGCTGGTTGTTCATAGCTAATCAGAAAGAGATTTTAAAGAATGTTAAAAAAATCAAGCTGCCCCATTACTTTTGGATCACCCTAATATATAAGATGATACAACTGGCTCGGCATTCGGGAAGGCGGGGCTTTGTGACCTAATTAAGGTTAGATAATGATCCGAGAACACTCGCGCGAGAGAGACGCAGGTGCGTCGCGGGCGCGAGCGGCCTCTATTAGGTCACAAAACCCCGCCCTAACGGAGCCAAGCCAGTTGAATCAAAGGTTACAAGGTGTCTCCAAAAATGTGAACACTGGGTCAATAATAACTCCCTTGCTTTAAGCCTTTCGCCGAACTTCAAGTAGCAATCTATAGAGCGAGGTTCAAATCAGATTTACAGTATGAAGCGAACCACCCGATCGATCTTCGCTACTAGGAATACGGTAAGAACTTCGACAAAGATTTTAAGGCCGTTGGAGGCCATATTCTGCCTCGGAACAAAACAAACAACCCAAAAACTATCATACTATTGTAATGGAAGCCGCTGATTTTGAATATAAAACTTCCACATTACTTTGATGCTTCTTTCCTAGGCTATTCAAGGTGAACCGTAATAAATGATTTCCCAGCGTTTGTCGGAAATGTGATTACGCCGTCAAAAAAGCTGAAAACACTCGTAAAAAGTAGTGTAGTGGAATCAGTGTGCATGAAAACCCCAGTACAGGGTTTTTTGAAAAAAACTATGTCAGATGGCATACTTCACAATATTTCCTCATGCTAATCTTACCGTAATCCTACAGTAACGAAGAGCGGTACGTGATTCGCTTCATACTGTAGATCGAAGTTCGATCCTACAGGATGATTCGTCAAGCTTTGCGAAAAACATCAAAGCAACGAATTCATCAATGATCAAACAGTGTGTTTACATTTTTCTGGGACACCCTGTATTATGAGAATACTTACAAATTTGGATGGATTGATTATGCACTCGTCAGACCCACTTATATATGACTAGCTGATAGTTCCGGTCTCACCCGGGACTCTTAGTTTAACCAATATGTCATCGGGCTCCATTCGTATAGAGGCGGGTTGCAAACTTCCCTGATCTTTAGGATAAACTTGTTAAACCTCTACGTTAAAGCATTAAATTTGGTACTTTCTGGTCGAGCTTATCCTTGAAGTCACTGAAGTCCGCAGCCCGCCTCCACACGAATCTGGAAGCCAACATACTTACACTTTCTAACTTCTACATTGCGCGAAAAGTGCTTTGAGACGAACCCGCTGCATCCTGTCAGCCTTGAGATTAGAATGAACTTTACCGCCCCTGCTTACATGCTTATATGTAAAAATGATCGGTTGCCATAATGGCCCTTCATTTTCTTAGGTTTGAGTAAACAAATCAATAAATCGATAGAATGGCTCGGCGAATCGCCGCGAAAAGTAGCTCTAAATCACCGCCGGGGTCGAAAACATATGTGTGCGAAGTTTCAGTCGGATCGTTTCAGTGGCGCGCGTTTCTATAACGAACGAGCAACTAAACGAACATCCTCACAGACATTGAGTTTTATATATATAAAGATTTCACATAGCTAACGGCCTATGCACTAATTATAATACATTCTCAGTCTTACAGCTAAAAAAAAGCTTTCAAGGACGCCCTTGGAAGTCTTCACAGGAATTCATCTCATGCGAAATTTATTAAACGTAAAACGAAAGTAGATACAACATCTTTCTTCCCAAGTACCTAACTCAAAAAGCTTGGCGAAGCAACGGAAGTAAATATAGCACCAGTAGAGTTCAAGACGGGTGAGAAAGCATACGGTGACAAAACCAAAGCCGACACATAGGCTGGTGAAAAAATCAAAGGTGACAGGACAAATGGTGAAAGAATCAGCGGTGAGAGCACATTTGGTGTGCCTATAAAAGGATTCAAAGCGAACGGTGACAAAATTAGGGGAGTCATAACCTGGGGCGATAAAATAAATGGGGATAAGACTAGGGGGGACAGTACAAAGGGATTCATAATTCCAGGGGAGAGAATAATTGGCACTAGAGCTAAAGGACTGAGAATGATAGGTACAAATGCGAAAGGCGTTAGGATTACAGGAGAAAGTAAACGGGGAGAGAGAATAACAGGAATGAATAGCCACGGGGACAGGACTATAGCTCCAAATACAGCCGGAGAGTTGATTAGCGCAGAAAATTGTACAGGCGATAGGATTATCTGCGAACTGGCCAGTTCAGGATCATTCAGAATTAGCACATTACTTAAAGGAGACAGCACAATTGCTTCACGCTTCTGACGACGTGATTGCACAACATTTAACTTGACGACGCCACCGTGTACTTCGTACCGTAACTTTCCCGCAGCCACATGACGTACCGTATCCCTAACAGCGCGATGTGCATTCTCCTCTGTTACGTTGCGCATTCCATGTAAAGCCATAGAATTATTCAAAGGAGAGCTCGCACCGTAGACGAGTTCCCTTTGCTGCGGTGAAAGCACCGCATAACCGGTACTGTTCATTTGTTGCAGCTAAAAACCGATTTGCTCAAATTTGAGAATATTTGATGCTTGGAAATTACCTGTTCCGGAGTGAAGCTCTTTTGAAGACGTTCGAATAGCTCAATTTTTGATGCTTCATGTTTGCCATAAATTTTCGTGACATTTTCCTTGGTGAGATAGATGGGTTGCCCATCGGGTCCACGAACTTTTGTTATGTCTGTCTTGGCTGCTTCTTTCTGTTTTCTGACCTTGAATAGAGATCGTTTCAAAAAATCCGACTTTTTATTATTAATACATGAGTGGTACTTTTGCACCATTACAGTACGCTGTAGCACGCACAGCATGCGACACTTTTTTGCGACGCAAACATGGGTTTTTTCTTCAGACATTTGATAGAAAGGGCCATAACGTGTGTCACGAATTCCTTTCAGACTAACAATAAGGTGCTTAGAAATGCGCAAAAGAGTTGAAATACAATGAAATAATTCCAAAGTCTATAGATGCTGAATTTTCAAAGTTAACTCTCCGGCAATTAAATAAATAAAATAGACATTATATCGTAAACCTCTGAGCAAGATTTACTTTTCCCAGTATGTCCTAGAATTTCATCTTATTCATGAGATATTCTAGTCGCATCAAATTACTTACCTTGGCTTTTTCGATTGCATCACCAGCACCTGATGTTTCGATAATGAAGTCCATCCATTCATGTTGATCTTGCTCTTTCAAAAGTCCCGTGCTGTTCAATAAAGTTGTTAGCGATGTCATTTTTTCAACACCTTTTCCTTTCCCATGAAGCGAGAACAGTGATGGTGACAGCAGATTTACCTAGAAGTTGATCACTCACGCTCAATTTGGATTTTTTGGAACTGAAATAGATTCACCTCATTGCTAGTAGCATTCTCATCTTCCGGTACAAGACTCATCATACGAGGACTAATCATTCTTATGGATTTCTCACTAAAATCTGAGATGTTGTGACCCGTCATCATCATTCCTAGTTTCACTCCTGAATTTGGAATCGTTATTGCTGCGAAATAAATTTTACCAAGGGAATGGCTCATTATGTGTTTCACTTTACCTTCTGACCATTTTGATAGGTTCGTATATTGCTTTTTCCATTGGTGTTAGTCGTTTTTGCTTCTTTTTATATTCTCTCTTCAAATAATCCATTTGAGTATAGCGTTCCGGCTGAAGTGCTTTTTCGAGCTCATCCAATCGCTAAAAATGCATATAAATTTTCGAAAGTATAATCTGTTGGGCCCTCACCCTGAGCTTTCCCAATTTTTTGTACTTATTCGTTCTTTTTCCATAATCTACTGCAGACTTGGAGAAAAACTTTATTCGCTTCTTGATAACTTCTTCAGCTCTTCGTTTGTTCTCCATCTCATCCGCCTCTTTTTTGATTTCCGATACTACAGACTGCCAGCTTCAGAAATAGAATTGGATTAACAAAAGAAGGTTTAAAAAATTATGAACTCACTTTTTATGAGTTCTCTTGTTTTTCAGAACGCGAATAGTCTTGGTTAGATGTTTGGCGATTTGTCCAAATGGTGTTCTGAAAAACAATTTTTTTTTGAGGGATCTCAAATCCACTGAATCGAGAACTCATTAGTAGACCAGCAAGCGTTTCGAAAGGCTACCGTAACAATAAGAACAATTTATGCCGACTACCATGAGTTTCGCATTTTGCAAACACTTATTGAGATATGAGCTTATGCGTTCGTCTCGTTCTATACAATATGTTCAGCAGCCCCGAAAAAAATTGTAAGGTTTTAAAAGCTTCACAAGTAATTTCACAGCTGTTATGCTCGCAGCAAAAGCGGCCATTTTGCCACGTTGTGATACAAAATGGCTGAGAAACTTCTTAATGATATTTACTACCACATGTTAAGAATCGGCATTTTGATTCACATCACCACTATCGTACCTGTCCCTCTCATCCGTCAGATTATAGGTGCTACGGTTGATGACTTCTCTTTTGTGTCGCGACGTGCGGAATCCACTTCTTCTTTGATCTTTCTTCTTTCTTCCAGACTTCTTCTTTGACTTTTTCCTTATCAGCTTTTTGAAGCCAATTTTTACTGATTTCCTAGGTTTGCTTGAGAATTTTGGAGCAATAGATTTTCGCCGAAGTTCTGCAAAAATAATAGCGCTTTTCTGTAGATATTGTATGCTGTCACTTACTTCTGTTGGCGACCCGCCTCTTGCCAAATAATTTTGCCCAACGAGTTTGTTTTGCTTCTTCAGCATGGGCTTCAAGAAGCATACTGACGCATTTGGCATGTGTTTCTACGTCATCAGCTTTCTTGGCGCATTTATAGTGCTTTTCTTTTTCTGTGGTGGATACCTTAGGCAGTCTGAAAATGGATGCAAATAATTTTTTGGGCAAAATCATTAAAACTACCTTTCTGTTGCTACAGCTGCCATCAAGCTACTGAAAGCTTGGTCCACCCAATGCTGATAAAGTTCGTTGCCACTTTCTTCTGTCATAGGAACATTGAAGACTCCATTCTGAAACAAAATGGTTATTTCTACTCGAACTTTCAGCACGAGCAGCACATTTCTCAAATGAAAAAATAAAATCGCTTTGCTAGAATAATAAAGCTCTACAATAGTAGGAAATATCTGGTTCACTTCATTGAATTTGAAAGCAGAACTCAAAACTCACTTTATAGTAAGGTGAATTTTTGACATCGATCTCCACATCGTCGTAACCATTTATAGCGCATCGCACGGATACTGTAATTTGATACTGTATACAGTAGTAATATAGGATTTATCGTCTAAATAATAATAAAACTACCAAGCAACGTCGCCAATAGTGGCAAAATCATTTTGGTGGCGCTTCCAGCAATCTCCCAGTGATCGGTAGATCAATAGATCAGTTGTCTTGATCAAAGTGATCTCCACACGTCTTTAGCAATACGGTAGCATAGATACTGTAGCGATAAAACAGTTATGGCTAGTTTATAGTCATAAACATTCGTGTCGAAGGATCTGTAAAATTGAACTGAGACATCGATGGTGGAGTTAATCATGCGTTCAACGAGACTGAACTGCACTAAAAGGCTTACGACGCACCCGGCGGTTGAGATCCGAGAGAGCACTGTGACGACCTTTTATACGAGGATTCTCGCATTATGACGACACTTTCACTCCCTATAGGTATGGGATTAGAAAGTCGCATTAATTGTTTCAAACGTCACTGTCTTCAATGCTGCTTATAGTGAATCAGCCAAAGATTTCGATAAGCTGCCTGCTTGATAGCTGCGAACTGTGTTTTACTGAAAAAAACAACAACAATAGAATAAAAATTAGCAACCGACTGCTCACAACTTTACTCCTCCAATGGGGGCCATGATAGGATTTTTGTTGTGTGTGGAGAGAGGGAACAGAACTGTTTTCGAATGAAAGGTTGTGGCATGAACCACATTTTTGGAATCTCTTCAAAATCAAGGGCTTAATCTCAAGATTTCAAGAGAATGGAAGGTTTTTCAGGAAATAAACAAATTCTTCGGGCGCGGCAGCAGCCAAAAACATTTCTTACAAAGCTAAATTGGGCTCAAAAATCTAGCTTGCATTAGTTATTTACTAAAAAAAAACAAATCATTCCTATACTCTCAAAATTCACTCTCCACTATTGATTAACACATTTTATTTTATTTATTTATTCATTTCATTTCTTTTATTTACTTTTATTTCAAGGAGTTTGGGCATAATTTTGGTCTGTTGTGCAATCTAAAAAAGCATGAAGTTTTGACAGCCAAGCATGAGGAAAAAATTTTTGAAATGGCACGCTTAAGTGGGAACAAAAGGAGCTTACATAGCTACTACATATATTTGTAAAAGTGGCGGTCCCAGGATTTTCATACGGGAGGGGGGGGGGAGAGAGTTACAAAAAACCTTTTGAATCAAGGTGCGTGGCGTTACCCATGCGCTCCGTAAATTTTTTTTTTGGAATTCTTACCAAAATTTTTGCGGGCTCATGACCCTGAAATTTTGGAAAAAGGAGGCGCGGCGGTAGCAAAACTTTTTTTTATAAGGCTGACAATTTCCAAAAATTCACCATACAGGTATAATCAAGTCACTTACATAATTTTATGACCCTGTGAGTAGCTTTCAAAAATATCGCGTATCATTCTGGGAAAAAGGGGACAATGATCTGTGTATATACCATATAACAGTACTTGGCAAATGTTTTGGATGTCCCTTTCGAGATGTTGCTGATGTTTTTGTTCGAACATGTTTGTTTCCACTGTCTGGTAATGTACAACCCTTACTTTGCGGAGCGTTTGTATCAATGTATAACCATTATTGGAATTTTCACCATGGCGAACGTCTTCTAATCCAATGATACACACAATGCAACGCCTATGTCCGTACGGTGAGGATTATAAGTCTCTCGATAGTTCAAATTGTTCTCGAAAGCGAAAATCGCTATCGAAAACTGTTTCTCATTACTTTCCGTGGATCCGTCTAGACCTAGTCTTTGTTCTGCTTTCTATGCCAAAGAACAAAACGCTCATTCGATGCTCTTTGATAAGGATATAACGTCAAATTTGACTATTCGATCTATTTTATGCAGTTAAGAAACTCAAGTGATGATCTCAGATGCTTGGCTGAACTCGTGCCAGCAAATATAATAGGGAGCATTTGAAATCTAAAATAGGCTACTGTGACTTACCAACAATATCTCTTTTCGAAAATCTTCACTGATTTTAAGATTTTCGAGTGTTGTTGTGTTGCTACAATACCGCTCGTATTTGTGAAAGAATCACTGCACTCCGCCGGAGTTAGCCGAACTTTGCGTCGCATCGCCATATCTTATATCAGAGCGGACAATTTCTTAAACTAAACGCACTACTAAACTCATCTTGACGACATGCATTTTTTGATATATAAGAATGCCTATTTGGGCACAAAGTCGGTAAATATAGATCTTCCCAAATTTTCGGCTACGGTAGGTTGATCGTTGTGCAATGATCGAACACTCTGAATAGCAAGAGTACCGTCAGCAAGAATCGGGGAGGATCCGTAAAATTTGACCGACTATCGTGTCCAAGCAAGCGCTTCTATACATTTCGCCCATTGACGACGATGTGGACCACCGGTGGTCCACGCACTTTCTGCCGCCAGGGACGATGTGAATCACCGATGGCCCACACCCCTCGCAAAGTCATGTCCTTTTCAGGTTTAGTATTCCTTTCACACTTCACTATTTTTTGCACTTTTGGAATTTGTAGATTTCGTCGTCCAAGTAGATAACTGTAGTTGTTTGTAAAACAACTTTGATTTCGTAAATCACAAAATTTTCTCACACCGAAAACATTGTGCAAAATCTCGTCGTCCCACGCCGCCGCCACGCAAAATTAGGCATCGTCGTTTATGGGTTAAAGATGCACCTCGTCAAGTTGAGTTGAATGGTGTTCTTGGATTCGGAATTCGTCCAATGCGAAGCAAGATATGGCGATGCAACGCGAAGTTCGGCGAACTCTTGCGAAAGGCGGCGATTTTTTTTTCATAAATTACGAGCTTATGTTAAGTAGCAACAATGATGCAAATAAGGATTGCAAGCTTGTAAATATAAAAAAAGCAGCTGATAGTGAAATAATCGCTGACAGAATCAAATCACCTCTGTTTCTCATCCGATATTCGTTTCGGGATTACAATAGGTTTGTTTCCTTCCGCATTTTGTATTTGAGTGAATTCTATCGTATTTTGTACCCTTCTACAGTTTTCGGTCAGAAAACAGAAAACAAATTACTGCCCCGCAGTAGCGATAAGATCAGAAACCTTGATTCTGTACTTACATCAACGATGGAGATAAGGAATCTAAATTGAATGTCGTACTTTTTTTTGTAAATGATAACACAAAGACTCGTGAAAGAAAACGGAATCTATACTAACCCTTAAATTATGACACACGAACAACTTGAAGGAAACAGAGTTGAATGCAATTGTTTTATACTGTTCGTATTATATCACAAGAACTTGAACACACAAAAAATGTACAGAGATTTACTTCAAATCATTTCAAACCCATAACATAACATACAGGATTCGCATAGAAAATTGGTAATTCCAACCATACCACAAAATACACAAAAAACTGCCGATATTCCAGAAGCAAATTATCGATGGCAAATACATTGCACATTTGGCAAAAATACGCGTATCAAACAAGACGAGTTTAAGAACCGTTGACATAGCTCATCACTTTGAGAAGCTCATAAAATTAGAGGAAGAAGCTCGTGAAATGAGAGAACGATTTTAGAGCAACAATTTGGAATGCAAAAGGAAGCTAGAGCTAGAACGAAGCTCAGAAATATCATTTTTGTACATTGTAATTGACGAAACGTAGAGAGGGAAGAAATAATATTTTATGAAAGCCAGCTGGGTGAAAGAATGACCTCGGAAGCAATTAGTTTTGACTCTACCAAAGGAGAAAGTGCATACGGTGAAAGCACAAGAGCAAAGAGAAATTGAGGAGAGTAGATGATCGGTGAAAGCACGAAAGGTGACAGAATCAAAGGAGATCCAGCCATAGGGGTGAGGATGAGTGGATTGAGAACCATGGGTGACAAAATCAGTGGTGTGAACACTTGTGGTGATAGGATAAGTGGAGAAAGCACTAGGGGCGAAAGTACAAGGGGGTTGAATATGCCAGGGACAAGGATTAACGGATGGAGTACAAGAGGTGAAAGTATGATTGGAGAAAATATGATAGGATTGACAATGAGAGGTGCCAAAACACGAGGCGAAAGCACGAGTGGTACAAACACCCAAGGAGAGAGAATGATAGGACCAAGCACGGCCGGGGAAAGTGTGATGGGTGACAGGACTAGGGGAGATAGCACAACAAAGGCATTTGACAGCGGCGTACTTGCGAATGTCAGAGGTGTGAGCACAAAAGGTGAGGAAACAATATCCTTCTGTCGTACGCGGAATTTTTCCGCTTCCGCCAGTAAACGAATGCTGAAATATAGGCTTTTTAAAACAGTTTATAGCGATTTGGATTAGAGAATTTTTTTGCAGGTGTGGGAAGGAGGGGAGGGAAGAAGCCATCAATTTTATTATGGATGTTTATTCTTTTTGACGCACTTTTTGTGTGAAATAAATAAATAAATAAACAGATGAATAAATAATTGAATAAATAAATAAGTAAATTCATGATTCAATAAACGAATTCGTTCATCACTTGCTGTAAAGCGTATCTTCCAAAAAGTATTCTTCGAAATGCTGACTTGTGCCTAGCTTGCAGAATTGACGCCCACTGTTGTGCTCTTGCGTTGCTAACAGCATTTGCGCGTAAACACTTGCAATGTGAGCTCTATAGCTCATTTTTGTGCGCAAATCGCAAGAAATCCGGCCGGCAATCGTAAAACACTCATTTGTTTTCGCGCAAATGTTGTTGTTGTCGCAGAGACATCATTTCAAGCGTCAAGTATACTGGACTAGTATTTGACTAGTATATGACTTATGTACTGAATCAGTACTACTTACTCGATTTCCAAATGAGTAGAGAAATGCGCACTGTAACAAATATTATTAGGATCAGGTGCCCGTTCGCAGCAGTGGGCTCCACCCAGACAGCTGGTGCCAACAATTTGTAACAGTACGTATTTGTTGCAGTTGTCCGCGTGGGACCTCCACTTTCGGAGACATACTGTCCTCGATTCTTTCCAAACTGAATTTATGAGAGAAGGAAGATATGACTTACTCGTGCTCCACCACACTGTGTGGATCATCCCTTAATCGCCTCATTCTCTTGAACATTTTAAGAGAATCCGTCTTATTGTATGGAGAATTTTCACCATAGACTACGTCCAGCTGTTTACTGTTGAGAAAAGCATATCCCAGCTTATCCAAGTCGTGTTTCTGAAATTTTTCAAATTAATAAGAGACTAATTGCTATGAAAATATATCGAGTTTACCTGTTCAGGAGTATAACTTTTGTCAAGCGCTTCGAAGGTCTCTATTTTTCGTTTTTCCACATCTCCAAAGATTTCAGTCACATTCTTCTTGGTGAAGTAAAGCGGTGTACCATCTTCACTACGCATTTCCTTCTCACGTTGTTCTTTGTGCTTTTTCTCAACTATTTCTACAGCATCAGAAACTCCTAAAACATTGTAAATATTCTCCAAACAATCAAATTTGACATTTAGGCTCGAAAATAACCAGGAAGGGGTACTCTTTGATAATGCACCTGCTGCCTCTACGATAAAATCCATCCAGGCTTCTTGGTCCTTGCTTGGGAGCTGCTTTAGGAGATGGGGCAGTGACATGGCCTTTTCAAACTCTCCGCCATCCTGATGTAATGAGAAGAGCGAGGGAGAGAGGAGATTGAACTGAACTTTGGGATTAGGTTTAATGAATATTTGCGACAACCCAAGATAATGGTACATCTAATTATTTTTTGCTCTCACCAAATCTTGATCATCTTGCTCGGGTACCACACTCAAAAATCTCGGTGAAATAAGCTTCAGCGTCTTCTTGTCAAAGTTGGTCACATTTTTACCAGCAGCCATCAGAGCCATCTGTAAGCTTATTGGTTGGCTATGAAAATTTGTTGAGTTGTTAAATATGTAGTAGTCGGCGCATAACTGTGCTACTAATGGAGAAAACTGTAGGAATCTGCTAATTGCTAAGATTCCCACAAGTGGGAAACTCATCTTTGTGATAACCTTGCTCTATACGAGAAACTATGACACAAATAGAAAATTTTGTGGGTACTGTGGCTTCAAAAGGGATAATTTATTATTGACATTGTAAAGCTGAAAAGTATAAAGCAAGCAATGCCTCTTAACCAGAACTATAGTGCATGAAGGAATCTGTCTCTGACGAATACGACTTTGCCCATGCTTGAAAAAATCCATGTCCAGTGCATACAATCAACTTGTTCAGGACAAAAGACTAGTCCCCACTAATTCAGAGGAGTCAAAGACCTCATAAGCCTATGAAATACTGAAACTTTCTTTTACATAAAATGTCTTTAAGAGGTTAGAAAAAGTACTATAGAAAAAAATCAAGATTTGGTGTATACAACGCGTCCCATAAAATGGTAGTCTACTATTTGATTATTAAAAACTTTTTTGTCGTAAAGTCTTTCGAGAAGCTTTAGGTACCATTTTGTAAAGATGGCTTCTACTTAGATTATAGCGTAGAGCGATTGACCAGTCCCTTTTTATTACTGTAGAATTACGGTAGGAACGAAGAGAGTTTTCCTTTGAGCCATGGAGGGGCATATTTTGCTTCAGAAAGAAAACAAAGCGAATTGAAAAATCTTACTAAGATAACTAGGGTTGTTGATTTTAACTATGAAGTCGCATCTCACCATAACACTTCCTTAGTAAGTTATGCCAATCAAGCAGTGGCAGCAATTATCTTGATGTTCCTAAAGAAATGTGGCTACATTATTCAGAAAGCTTCACAATCTTGTACAAAAATGATTATCAAACTCACGTCCATGAAAACTCTATCACACAAGTTTTTTTGGATTTTTTTTCTCAAAAATTTTTCGCTTTTCTCAGTGAAATCAAAGCCGAAATTTCCTACCGTAATCCTACAGTAATGAAGGCGATCGGTGACTCGCTCCATTGCTGTAAATCTGAGTTGAAGCCAATCTATGAAGGAGACGGTCAAGAGGCGCGATTTCTGTAGAGGTTACCAACTTAACACCCTGATTTAGAGCTATGCGAGTCTTTCAATAGTACCAGACAGAGTGCTCTAGCTTACAACTATCTGAAGCTACCCCTTGCTGAATTTGACAGCTTTTGGTGAAAACTTGATTGAAAAATCACGAAAACGCCATTAGATGCTTTTGACGGGTTTCTGATCTCCAATATTTAGGTTTTGAATCTATTTCAGAATGATAAGATGGAGCAGCCCATGAGACAATCATATATATATATATCTTAAAAAATTTGAATTGCTTCTAGAATATCACAAAGTATTAAAAATGCGCTAATTAGTGTCCATCTGGCAATAAAAATCGCACCTTTCAACATACTCCCCTTTTTAAAGTGCTGCCAATTTTCTTCCGAAGGAACCAAATAAATCATGTGCACCATTTCTTAGCTGACACTTCCTTCAGTCACAAATCAATTCGAACTCGTAATTGGCAACTCTTCATGATCAATGGTCGGTCAATTAGCACGAATTTCAACGCAACGAAAGCGAATGAACATGCAATCGCTAACAAGGTCAGTCACAGTGCGAGTTTGCGGTGTGCACTCTCGAAGAAAGCGAAAGTTAAGACTGAACTGTAAGGCAGTGAAAAGAGAACCTTTGACAAGTACAAAAATTCGGTGTTGCTAGAATGAGTTCGTACCTTAATGGACTCTCGCACAAGCCTCATTGGGATTCTTATTTCCTCGCGTTTCTTCTTAACCATTTTCTTTTGTTCGTAAGTTCGCTCATCTTCTATGTCCATCTGGAAAATTCCGTGGCATAGGTAAATTCAACGCACTGATTAACTTACAGCCTTCATTGCCAGTGGCTTCCTCGGGTCCTGAAACTCATCTGGAGTGTTGTCAATCATCTGCCTTAGCCTCTTCTTTAGAGCAAGACGATGTTTTTTCTCTTGGCTCACTTCCTTTTTGACCTTCTTGATCCGTTGGATGGCATCGCGCCAGCTGGAAGTCATAGAATTAAACATTCAATAACCAAAGGCTGTAATTCCTTATTGCCAGCTCAATTACCCTACCCTTCAAATCCTTCTTTATTCTTGAATTTTCTCACAGTTTTTGTCAGTTGCTTCGCTATTCTTGAGAAAATTGTGTCATCATCCGGTGTGGGTATCGTATAAGAAGAACGACTTACAATCTGGAATTTGTAGATTTTGTTCTGAAATTTTTCGCAAGTGAAAATATCTGTTCTTATCTAACAAGACATTTTAAGCACTAACCTGTACGGCTCTTTTCGTTCTAATCGTCCTTGCGCTTCCAAACCATTTGCTAGGCACCCTTTTGCTATTTTTGTATCTTTGACTGTTCATTATCATCTTTAATTGTAATTTCTTCTTTGCTCTACTCTTCACGCGCTTCGTCGTTGTGCCCATTATCTTTTTCTTTTTGAGTATGGGTTTTCCTGAAAATGCATTATTCTTAAGTGATGATAATCGATTATTTCTTAGAATGGCTAGAGTTACCCTCAATAATCTTCGCTTTCCTCACTGGTCTCGTTTTGTCAAGCACTTTAACGACACATTTTGCATGTTCTGGTACGGTACTGGCACTTTTCGAGCAACGATGCACCTCTTCGCGATCGTCTAAATCCATTTGGTCCAGCCTTAAATTGTTAAGGTGCATTTAAGTTCTGAAACGATATACATAAGTGCACAATATGATGAGTTTGTGTGCTAATGACTAGAAAAAAACACGAGCGTAAAAATTTCAGCCTTGACAATCACAGTTGAGATTCTCGTCTTTGACCTTTTTTAGTGGATTCTCCTAATTCTGTAGAAACTACTGAGTGACGCACTGCCTGCGCATTCGATTAGTCACATTTTGAACGTTTGCTGAACTTCTTTCTAATGCATAGACATTTGATATATCGTTAACAAAGCGATTGTGAACATATACGGTATGAATACGCAAAGTTTTTGCGGAAATTCGATAGCAGAGTGATCAATGATGACAGAATTAGTCAAAAGTGATGGCTAAGATACCCCCTTAATCTAATAAGTGCAACAAAATGTGTAAATTCAGTGATGTAAGTTGCAGCGATTCTCAGACGGAAAAAATTCTACCTAATCTTTTTTCTGAATTGAGAACAAGTGATCTGACTGTGCAAAACTCGCTTGTCAAAAATTAATCCACTTTGATTGCGATATAAAGCCTAATTTGGTTCAAATAGGGAAATGAGTTTGATAAATTTAAATCGGGAAATTTCAACATTGGTGGTTTGGTAAATTTGAACCTAAATTGTTTGAGCTAATTTTCAAAGTGACGTTGCATGACAGATTCGAGGAATTATGACGATCGCAAACCATTAAAATGTGCTCAAATCTCTCACCGAGATGACGTAACAGCAGCCATTAATCCTGAGACCGCTTGATTCATCCATTTATCCAGAAGCTCCTCGGTGGCCACGGCATCAATAGGAACACGCAAAGTTTTGCCATCTTGGTATGCGTGATTTGTAGGCAGAGCAGCGGGCTTCTTGTTGAAGTGATCGGCTTAAAATAGGCTTTTGAGCACAAGATATACATTTAAATTGAGTTATCCTGTTATTCTGTCATAATTGCAGTCTTTATAATGAATTGGCAAGTATCTATTGACACAATGAAATCTTTTCTTTTGAATGGCTAAAAAAGCATTTTTGCAAACTTTATATTGTTCATCAAAACAGCTCGGATGCAAATTCAATTCGCTCTCCTTTTGTTCTCTTAACAACGGCCTTTTAATGATAAGATTGCGACTAAAGAGGCAAGTACAAAAAATCTTCTACAGGCGGTAGGCTATGAAATTCGCAAATGGCTATGAATCTTCAGAAGTTGTCACGGGCATTTTGGGTATATGTGATTACGAAGTTTTTGTGTTCCCTTCCCACTCCCACTTTACACGAATGGAAATTACAAATTTTATACCAATTTATATTTGAGCAACAGTAAAAATCAAATAAATATTACAGGTGAAAATAGAGTGTCTTGAAAAAAAAATTCAAAAGTGCTAGCAGTGAAAATGTAAGATGTGAACGATGGAAACAAGGCTAAATTTCCAATAAAAATGGGACCCTACCTGCAACGGAAGCAAACAGCACCAGGAGCAATGTTTCATGCATATCCCGTGTGGATTTCAGGTAGCGGGCAGGTGCACTACCAGACTTCACCGAGATTACGGTAAAGTGCGGAAACCGCTCGTTTGGCTTTTTATCTACGGAGACCAATTTGCCCCGCCCGAAATCCGAGATGGCCGGTGGTGCACTTAAATTTGCGCATCATCTTCACAAGCCACAATTTCTCCTTGAGACGATCGCGCGAGAGTTCCTCATTTTGTTCGTGAGTGCGAAAAGTTGCATTGTAAGAGATGTGAATTCTAAACGAGAAATTTGTTGGGAGTAAAAGTGAGATGCCAAATGCGTGCAAATGAAATTCTCTCTTTGCCTAAACATGAAAATGTTTTTCTCCCAAGATCACGGCACCCAAAAAACATGAAAATGTTTTTCTCTCAAGATCACGGCACCCAAAAAAGAAAATGTTTTTCTCCCAAGAACGGCACCCAAAACCTCTCATACATATATACTCTGCACAGTGTAGCAAGAACATAACCGTAACACCCTTACTTTTAGTTAGTCCTTCCACCCGTAACCGCCCAAAGTTTCTAGACTACGCTGTAATGCCTAATCTGCTCTGATTACCTGCGACGAGACTGGCGTCGCCAGTGTCTGGAAGAAACATTTTAGACTATTAACACAATGACGACCATAGCCTTTCTCGGACCAGCCAATAATTTTCAGAGATCACGCACAAATCTGTCCACAGTACACCTACAGTAGCGTTAAAATGCTGGCAAAAACAGTAGAGGTTGTATCTAGATTCAGCAAAGAAAACTCCCAGAGTTGGTTTGAAACAAATTAGTAGCCATTCCGATGGGAGTCATGATGTGTCAAGCCTTGACACACCATGTGTGTCAAGTGGTCGTCAATGTGCTAACAAATGTTCTTTCAAACAAAAACACTTCGATTTGCACGTTCTCAGTTGTCGTGCAACTTGGTATCACAATAAATAACGCAAGAGCCTCCTTTATCTATCAAGAAAATTATGCAAATAATGCGTTTAACCTAATTGTACAGCACAACTAAATCATCAAACTCTATGGCATGCCCAGGTTGAAGGCAGCGTCCATCCAAAATCTGTTCTTTCCGAATTACCACTTCTTATCCTATTAGCAGACCCTAAAAGTGGACAACTGCGTTGATTCAGTCCCTTAATGGTGCCTACAAAAAGAGATAACGGAGCTAATCCACTTTGCGCTCCGCCTCTTTTTTTGCGCCCCACCCACCCACAGATTACCCCCCGACGTGTTCTGACATGACAAGTAACGTCGAAACGCATAGTTTGTTATGTGGTCTGTTGCATACGACGTGACTAGCGCAGGGGCACTCGTCCACGTCTGCCAAAATAAGGCTTCAGAAAGGGGCAATTTCAGAGCTTTTTGGTAATTTGAACCTCATATCTGAATTCAGCGCCATGGATAGGCCCGATAACATAAAAAATATGGAGGACGAAATTTTGAGCGGACGCTGCCTTTGAGACATTCCTACATTTTCGGGTTACTACATCATACATCCTGCTGAGTTAACCTATTGACGAAGATGTGAACCAGTGGCCCATGCACGTTTCGCTGCCAGGGCCGATGCAGACCACCGTGGCCCACGACTTTTGCAAAGTCATATTATTTGTAGGTCTAGTACTTTCTCCACATATCAATTTTTCCAATTTTCTGCATCCTTGGGACCTCTAGGCTTCGTCGTTCAAGAAAATGTTTATGACTGTTTACAAAACAAAGTTGCATTTTATAAATAACCACAAAACCTTCCCAAATTGAAATGTTGTGCAAAATCGCGTCGTCCCACAGCGCCGCCACATAGAATTAGGCGTCGTCGTCAATGGTTAACCTTGATTGAAGCAGCTCTACCTCCTCCTTTACCCATGGGGATAGCCGTGGCTAATGGGCACAGTCCGGGGATTCTGCGAGCGGATTGTAACCCTCTACCAATGTATCCGTTTGTGTGTGTCGGCAGAAGCTGTCGGCGTATCCGCTTCCCGGATTTCTGCTGTGCCCCTGTGCTTGTCTATTTTCATGTCTATTAGCTAGCTACTCTTACTCTTCAACTGTTCATCGGCGTAATCGAAAGGGTGAGTACTTGGGCCACGCAGCTGAGTCGGTAATCGAATGTGAGGCCTGGCATTTTGTCTGCACGACTACAGAGTTGTCGTGCAACTTGGTATTACAATGAATGAGGTGCTTGAGCGAATAGGTTACATATGAATTATCCTCAAAGGCTCTGACGAGGGCGATTGCCGCGTCAGCCGCGATTTGAATTTAACGATATTCTCGCGTATGCCTCAGTATAGCGAAAACAAGAAACTACTAAGTCATGTAACTCCTTAGTTGATTGATTCATCTTGATTGATTAATAAGTTATGGGTCAACTTACCCTGGCTAGCCAATGGCTGGTGAACTGGTGCCCTGCGAAAACCTATGACACTCATTTTTAGAGCTTGACGATTGACAAACCGGCAGAAATATTCTGTTCATTTTGTTTACTCCTTTAGCTTAAATTCATTTTACTACTCTTCTTCATGTTATGTTGTTTCTGCTGACTATATGGGAGGACGCCGATGTGCGTATGAATAAATAAGTGAACAAATTTATTTTTTTATTTGTTCAATGCGCTCTAGGCGTTACCTAACAAAGAAGGTTGGTAAAGCATAAATCACAACTCGAACAAACATAACATCGCATCGCCCCAAGTCAGTCTAATCATCTCCTATAGAAAGATTGTGTCGGGATAAGCTAGCAGAAATAAGTCATTAGTTTGATAAAAACCTGACACGTAAGGCTCAGTGGAGAAGAACCCATGCCCCCTCGTTTGCCAGCAAGGAACGATCTTAATGATCAAATGAATAAATCATCAGTAAAAAGCCGACTGTACAAGAAACAGTTCTACCTTGATTCACCAGCAAACCCTACCATTCTCATATCTTTGGCAAGTGGTTGTGATAGTATCGCGAAAAAACACACCGCTCTAGAAAACCGTGAAATCGGTTCAGAAAAAGTTGGAGTCATCCACTGCAAAAGGTCACACATGCACTCTGAAACCTTGAAAATTGCTTTGACCGAGAAGGGCAACTCTCACCGCGTGAAAGTTTGTCCTTTTGAAACGGTGCCCGTATCCTGTAAGCTACGTTGGGCTGCACTATATTCGATGTGTTCAAAATCAACAAGCACCCGGAGTTTGTTCCTCCTGAACGACGAGCACATTTTTGAAATTGAATCTCTTTGTCCCTAATTTACGGTATCCGCACTAATTTGACGGAACATGAAAAATTGAAAATGCTTGCTTTTCGAGTTTTCATTGCAGGCAAAAAATAGAGAGCTCGTCGTAGGATTAGCACGGATGCGATACCTGATACGAACTCTAATTTGAGGAAAAGTGCCTTGTTCACGTCAAATGATGATACAACATCAGTACGGAGAAATCTTTAGATTTCGTGTAGCAGCAGTGAACACTCCATGAAAGTCATTTTTCTAAATTTACATAGTTGGTCGAAGCTCTTCGGCTCTTTTCAAGCACAACTATGCAAAATCTGTATTTGTCCCAACTCAAATGTGGCAAAGGCTACTTTATTCCTTCTCAATCATGTTTCCATTACATTCGTATGCTTGAAGGGAAAGCCATGCCTACGACGAATCTCACAGTGCGCGATGAAAAAGCGCAATTTTTATCTCTGAGAAAAAAACAGATTTTAAACGATATCCACGCAGCCCACAACCATATCAGAATGATAATCAATGAAGTGGATAGAGAGTAACAATTTGATAGATTTTTGTAGCAACACCATGTCATTATAGTCTTTTCGTGCTGAAAAGTAGTTTTGAGTATTTCCGTAGAAATAGCAGCCATGTACAAAATCCCGCGCACGAAAAACGGCTTTATCGTGTTATAAAGTGGTTTTCGACCATGGCGACGTTGCCTACCCTTCCGGCCGTCTTATGAAGAACCGATAAACAATGTTGCAGGTTTGTCTGTGAATTATTTCAACTCTTCCCTCCTTGCTCCTCAAATTCCAACAGTGACGCATTTCTGCTCCAATTGCATCAGCGAGCGTCAAATGCAAAGGAAAATAGTGATAAGTATTCGCATCACAAACACCAACTTTTGCTCATATATAATCTTCTATTCTTATTGTATTGCTGGCATTTAGCTGTTTGTATGGGTGGAGCTCGTGTGCATGTCGTGCATCAATCGCGGTGATGCTATAGGACGTGCGCCCCGTGCTCGGAGAGCAATGTTGTTGCGTCCATCAAAGATAGTTCATGGCTGGAAGAGGTGCAGAGAAAACAAGCAGCGAGAGTGCACGAGGAAAGAGAAATGACGCGCAGTAGACATCCTGCGTTCCTCTGCGCGGACGGCTTATGGCGGGCTTATTTCGGTGGCCATGTTGACTTGGGCGTCAAAGTTTTTAACTGATAGTAAAGTACTTCACTTTTTTGTTGCTGTTGAATTCTTCAACCATGTTCCTCACAACTGATTGCGAGGAAAATTTCTGGTGCTTTTTCGGAGAAGGGCGGAAGGGATATCGAATGACTAAAGTGAACGCTGCTATGACCGGATATTCAAGATACGATACCCAGGCCGTACCTAGCAATCAGATGGGGAGTTCACAAATTAAATTTGGAGGTCAAAGCGATTTTTCAAGAAAGCTTGCGAAGTTAACCGAGACTTTGGTGAGGCTGTGTTCATAAATATTCATTTTTTTCGGAAGCTGACAAGCCCTCAAAGTTTTCTTTGAGAAACTACCTCAAATGTTTACCATTTGAAAAATGACTGCAATAATCTGCAGTTGAAGAGGTTGCTTGCAAAGTCTTCAACTCATATGGCCATTCTTAACAATTTCGTGACTTATTTAAAAACGGGTGTTGGAAATATCCGACTGATTAACTGACTGGCAATGATCCGATGTTGAGACATACCCTCTGTATCATTAGGAGTGAGCGGGGGAGGGGGGAGACTCGCGTGCCCGGGTTCCGCGCAACCGCCTCTCCTAGCTCTACACTTCGCGAGCGTGGTTTCTGATCATTTCCCCCACGAACGTAGTAGAGGCCGAGCTGCAATCGCTAACCAAGCGAAAGTGACCGTAGGGCATTTTCGTCAAAGAGGTCCTAGTCCAGGCGAGGCGGCCGCAACCCGTGCCGCAAAAGCCCCATCACTCCTCGTGATAAAGAAAGTAGTTAGAGTGTCCAGTAATTGACTATCGCGGTTGCCCTAACGCGAGTTTGGGAGTGCATCATAGAAGATTTAGTCATATGTAGTGCTCCGGTATAACAGTAACGGCTGAACGACCATGAGACGTAGAAGTTAGAATTCGGAGGAATGCACTAAATTTTCGATTCACGCGCAAGTTGCCGGCATTACAGACATCACTTGTCCAGGGCTTTCAGCACCACAGGAAACCATATGAACGGTCATTTACTAGGCGATTCATAGCAGACTATCTAGTTCGGGCTTTAGAACGTATCCGTGAAAGTGCGTCTATACGCATGTCCGCTGCTTCATACGATTTACTGAAAGACGCTAAAGGTGTTTTTGAGATAACACGTATCAAACGTTTCAACCAGGCAGATTTTTCAATATTTGCCTTTTTGGACCAAGGCCTTTCTGCTGTTTTAAACGTATGACCCACCAATGTACCCTATGTTCCGAAATGCAGTTATATATTGATAAGATGTTCAAAGCTTTCTTTGCATGCACGAATAGATACACCCGAAGAAAGCTTCATAGGTACAATAACGATGAGTCGCATTGCCGCGTGTAACAAATAGCGCAAACACTGTGCCTGTCGTAATTTTTTGAGATGAACAACAAATTTCTCAACATCTCGAAATTTTCAAGCTCAGATGATGCGGACAGCTCAATATTTATTAATATCATGAAAGACTTCTTGATGATACGTTTTCTGCTGCAATGCAAGACATCGTATTACAGCACCAATGCGAAGATATTACGTGGGAAATGTTTAGTAACTGCAGAAAACTATACCAGAATAAAAGGTTAAGCAGTACCAGCCTCATATAGCGCCCTTGAAAGCAGTGACCCGGAAAAACTGCGACTGTGAGCTTTACACAACTTCTTGGCCTTCTAGAACCGTTGAGTCCAGGACTGTGCTTAAAAAGTCAAAAAAGTACCTTTTATGACCTCGGCCTTGGAGATCGTTGAAGAGGTTGGGGAAACATTCCCGCCTAAAACAGTGACTGGCTGTAAGAGACTGTAACTCCACCCATATTGGCGACAATTGGCTGATTGGCTCAGTCAAGCAGTCGCGCCTCAGTTGGCGGGCATCTGTCCACTAACCCCCACAGCAATCTCCAATCCAAAACGTCATAAAAAGATTTTTTGGGTTTTAAGCATAGTCCTGAACTCAGCCCATCCAGAAAGCCAAGAAAGCTGGAAAGTTCGTTGTTGCAGTTTTTCCGAATCATTCCATTAATTGCTTTGGCGACGAAGAACGAAGTGGCAGAACGCTAGAAAACGACATAGTAACCAAATTTGATACTAAACAAAAGCTATAAAAATCCAGTATTGACAAATGAAGATGTTTGAAAAATCCTAGAATTGTTATGCAAACAATCAGCCAATGAAGTGCCGATAATCACCTGAATCATGTAATAAACAATTTACCATCTAATGACATGCTCCTCAAGCTTTTTTTTTACAGTACCAGCTCGACAGTGATATTCATGAGAGCCAGCTTGGGGACAAAACTACTTCAGTTGCAATGAGCTTAGATTCTATCAAAGGTGAAAGGGCATACGGCGAAAGCACTACTGCAGAAACGGCCTGAGGAGAAAGAATGAGAGGTGAAAGGGCAAAAGGTGACAGAATCAAAGGAGACCCAGCCATAGGAGTAAGAATAAGAGGATTTAGAACCATTGGACATAATATGAGTGGAGTGAACACTTGAGGTGAAAGGATTAACGGAGAAAGTGCAAGAGGTGTAAGCACGAGTGGGTTGAACACTCCTGGTACAAGAATGAGCGGGTGCAAAACCAGTGGTGACAGTATGATTGGAGAAAAAATGATTGGATTGACTATAAGCGGACCAAGAGCACGAGGTGATAAAACCATTGGGCACATAACCCAAGGAGATAGGATGATTGGACCGAGTACTGCAGGGGAAAGAATGATGGGAGACAGAACTAATGGAGATAATACCACTGTCTGTGATAAGGCTTCTGATTGAAACACCAACCATGTGAGTACAAAAGGAGATAGGGCGATTGTTTTCCGTCTGGAGAGGCCAAATTTCTTCGCTTCTGCTAAGAGACGAATTCTAAACAACGAAATTTATAATTTTATGTGACTTTTTTTATGATAGCAACATGCTGATGACAATAGGAAAACGCGCAGAAAGTCGTAGGTGATACACCGCGCAATCGGCAACTTGTCAAACATCTTTATCTTCTCCTGATTGAAGAAACATTTTTCATCTCTAATGCTAGCGTCCAGGCAAAGCTGGACATATGACTTCTCATGTAGAAAGTAAATTTGAGGTTAACTAAGGCAATCAGATGGTGCACTCGCGGTTGAGATATTCGCCTGCAAATTAGACCTCAGTTTCGCATTAATGGACGATTATCCTGATGCCCCATAGTCTGATACCACGACCCATCAGTTTCGCGTGGATCCTCGCGCGTAAACATGCAAGCTCGATGCAAGTCGTATAATGATACGATCCTGGAATCCAGTTTCGAGGCAAACATCTCAGCCGTAAGTGATTCATTTGCGTTGTCGCTTGAGCAATGTCTTAGTTAAGGCCCTGAGATTACTTTCCACGTAAGATCCTCATAGGTCCAGATTTGTCTGGATGCACGCTGCTTGTAAGTCGCATTTCTTAGAATTCTCAATCAAAACATTAGCTCTTTCAATCAAAACGCATCCTAGCGAATGGCGAGTTCAAACAGGAAAGTTTTTGATTGTATCGCCGAGTCATTCGTAACTTAATACTAGTGAATATTAGCTTAATACAAGCAATTAAAGGTGCTATTTGAAGGAGTGTTCGCTCCGGGACCCGCCGCGGTTTCCCGCTATTGGAGGATTTTTGAAGTGAGCTAACGATTCCTTATATTAGAATATGCGTAGTGCACTACAAGCTAACTGAAAAACCAAAACTAGAACTTGTTCATTTCCAGTGATTTTTCCTTGCTTCCTTGCCTCTTCTGTTTTGGTTAATTATACGTTAGTCAACAGAGTATACTTCTACACTTTGTTAGGCTAAAAGATGTTTCGCTGGAAGGTCACCAGTAAAGGTCGTCGCTTATAAGGCTTAGTGTGCATCACCTATTAAGTTACAAATGAGATAATGTCTTGTGGAAGGGTTAGGCACATACCGTACTTACGCATTCTTTCGCTCTAATACAGAACGCGGCATTAATAATTTGTCTTCAATTCTAGAGTGGATGAAGTGAGTAAGTACGCGTTGCCTCAGGAAGCCTCCAGACCGCGCTGGTTGCCGCATTGCAGTCGGCAGCCGCTTTCGCGCCGGTTGCCGCTTTTGCAGCTGAAGCGCGCTAGGTCATATTTTGTCCTTGGGGAGCATAGTGGCTTACAGTCTGCCCCGATCCTAACCAGGCCAAAGTTGGCATGGCGGGAGTTCGCGTCGCTAGGGTTTCGCGGGTGGAGGAACGACGCCTCAATTAGGCCCCGCCTCCGCGGACCACTGGTCCCAACACGGTGCGCAACAGTAGGACAAAAGGACCAGCAACCCGCGGAGGCGATGCTTAACTGAGGCTTCGTTCCTCTACCCGGGTTTCGCGGTCACGCCCACGGCCTGCTTCTCTGCCCTTTCCTCAATCCTTTTGCCCTCTCCGACAGCGCGTCTATGCAGCGCAGACCGCTAGCGCTGCAAGCGCGCAAATTCACGGCGACGATTGGCCTGATCCCAATCGGAGCAGACTGTATTCGCACTAATGGAGTAGTACATGCAAAGTTGCAGTGTTTTTTCGTTCAGCTACGATGCTTTGCTAAATGAACGACAAGATATGGTTGCGAAGCGGACCGTCTTGAGGCTCGTCTACTATGGGTGAACATGTTGCGAAACTATGTTTTTTCTTAGTTCAAAAGGTAATCTACTATGCTGTACGAAGAATATTTACAGATCAAAGTTTCGTTTAACTACTTAAGGTTTTAAGTTTTTACTGTGCTGAAGTAAACGATATCTTTGCGGAATGAGACTTTGTCATTTAGTTTTTGTTCCGTGGCTGGACTACCATGCTCAGTAAACAATGGACGAGCCTCAAAAAAAATTAAAATGACCCTGGCTTGAAAGAAAAAACATTGTTCAAACAGCATAGTACAGTAGATCCAAAAGCAACCTGTTTCACAACTATATGTCGACATAACTCTTGCAACATGCCAGCTATAAAAGCAAGTAGTAAAAAACATCGTTTCGAAACTATCGCTCCGCAAGCATAGCAGACTAACCAATACGGAAATACAAAAGAGACTTCCCTTCGAAATCGTAACACACAACTAACATAGCAATACCGTTAAAATGAAATTTATAATATAGTGGCATAGCTTCAAATTTAAAGATGAATTCAAAAAACCTTGTTTGTAACTTAATCGGTGAACCAGCGTTAGAGAATTGCCTGAAAATGAGATCTAGACAAAAACTCTGCTTAGCACTATTTCGCCCATTTTGGCAGAAACATTTAGCTCCGCAAACCAAAAGAACACTTTCTTCGACAATGATTCCGTCACTCAGGCATCCTGAAACAAGAATAAACGGAAGCGATCAAGTAAACCTCTTTGCAACAGATTTGTTTAATACAACATAGAGGAAACCTTTGGAGACAAAGGAAAAGCGATGAAAGAGTAATGCAAGTATTACATTTGCGAATGCGAATAAGTGCCCAATACACACTCCACGGACAAAATGTGACTCACTGCGCTTCGGCTGCAAGCAGCAACCGGCGCGAGAGCGGCTACCGGCTGCAATAGCGGCAACCAGCGTGGTCTGGAGGGTTTTCCAGACGTAATTCAAAAATAACGGTAACTAGCCACAGTAAGTCCGCCTTCTTGAGGGAAGGGTACTTAGTGACTGATCTTGGCCCCTCATGAGACGTAGAAGCTGTGGCACTTTTGCGTTATTCGGACCCACTGCTCAAAAAAGTGGCTTCTTTTCTTGTGCAAACTTTGGTAAAATCTTCACAGGATGGACAGCCAACCTCCTGTCCAAAAAAATTTGACATGTCATCTACATGTTTAATAAGTTCTACCTAGGGATTGTTTGGCACACCTATCAATGTAAACTTCATCTGTTTATGCAATAATGACCCCATTTTTAGTCAACATTTTCTTGAATGAGCGATTCAACATTATGAAAATGACTTACGTTTTTGATAAACACAATAGGTTTTCCCAAAACAGATGTGAACTAATGTGCTATCATCTAAACCACGAAACAATCGGCGGTCAGGTATTTCAAGGCATCATTTATAATCTGTCCGACTAAATTCGCATGGCCAAAATAATGTGAAAAGCAGAATCTCTTTAGATCATTGATTAAAACTAGAACTATTGTTTATTAAACGTCTGAAACTGTTTTGTTTTTACAAAAGACCAACGACTTTTGAGTCACTCAAATGCTCTCATACCTCACCGGAATATTTTTTGGAAACAGGTCTGACTGGCCTAAAACTTGTTCATTTTTATGTTGACACGTGGCAAGGAGACAGTCCTCACAGGATCTACGAAAAAAAAGCTCTAAGCTGAAGCACGTATTTCATAGCGTTTGCAAAAAAGGGTCCGAACAGCGGGTACCAATCTAGTAAATCTGACGGTGAATATAGTGCCCCAAGCTGCCGTGAACAAGTAAGCCGATGCAGTTTGCGCGCCAGCTTTTACCGCTCAAATTCCAACATCGCACCACATTCACTTTGACATCTTGTTGAGCCTAGGAGCGCTATGCATCAATCGCACAGTCTTCGGATCGGGTGCTAAACGTGCACATGTTCCGACGCAAGTGCATGATGTTGACGTATCAACCGTTCTCAGCACTGTAGTAGCACACGATCTCGAGATTGGGTGGTTTTCGACCTAAGGCAAGCGCTATACTCCTCGAGGAGTATAGCACCGCGACGGGCGTTCGCTAGTCGCTACTACTGTCGTCGTATTCGCGACTATGTCTCCTTCATAAGTATTGATCGCTAACAAGTTACCACACGTCCAATCCATATGCATCCAACGGTGCAGTAGCCAACATTGGCGGTTGAAAATTGCCAACATTGGCGACTTACAATTAAACATGTAATTACCTAATTGAATAACAACAATCAACATTAATTGTAGAAACTTGCTAACGAACAATTTCTATAGTACTTGCAGTCGCCAGTATTTGCGACTGGCGATCTGGCGGTAGCCAATGTCGGCAAAAATCGCTTGTATTTGGTGTTTGTCGATCGAAGAGGTGCTATACTTCTGGGTTGAGCCAGACTGCGCGACGTACGCAACGTACGCTCCATATCTTTATGCACGTGAGCGTAAGCTGCGCAGTCTGGCATAACCCTCCCGAGGATCATAGCGCCTAGCTGAGAAGAAAGTGATTCTGCATATGATTTTTCAATTCCCATATTGCTCACGAGTTTAAAAAGAAACATCTGATGTTTTTCTGCAAACCGCAGAGAGAACTAAAATAATTCCTATTTTCATCGGTGTAGTTACAGATTATCACTTATACTCAACACTAGTAGCTTATCTTATATATAAAGCTGAATGTCTGTCTGTATGTCTGTATGTCTGTCTGTCTGTATGTATGTACGTATGTTCCGAAGAGAAAATTCCATTTCTGAACCGATCGGGACCAAACTTGGCACACATACACTTGGGCTCCGGCGGGTGTCACAGGCTACTTTTCGTCATCGATCGATATCGATTTTATCGATTTTCATCGATTTTTTTGCAGAGCTCACCTACGGGGCTGGGAGTTGGCAAGGGGTAATCGAGCATGGGGATTCCGAATACAATATTAGTTTTCAGGATTATCAATTACTTTTATCGATTTTATCGATTTTTTTGCAAAGTTTGAGCTACGGGGCTGGGAGTTTGCACAGGGGGTAATCGAGCATGGGGACTCCGAATACAATATTAGTTTTCAGGATTATCGATTACTTTTATCGATTTTTTTGCAAAGTTTGAGCTACGGGGCTTGACACAGGGGGGTAATCGAGCATGCTGATTATGAGTTCGATATTAGTTTGGCGCTATTCGACTATCCGGGCTCCAAAATTTTTTTGTGGTAGAGCTTGCTCAAACTTCGTGCATAAGGGTTATCTTAAGGGCCAAGCATACTTCAAGCAATTTCAATCGCGACGCGATTTGGCAATATTCCAGTTGTCCATAATTCATTGTAAGCACAATTGTAAGCACATCATAAATGTACAGAAGATAGGGCATTTCATCATTTTACGTAAGTTATACACACTATGCATGTGCAGTTTGCTAATTGGATCCGAAGACTTTTGGCGAAATGCCAAATCGCGTCGCGACCGAAATCGCGTGAAGTATGCCCGACCCTTTACATGCTGATTACAGATATCACACTTTCTCCGCAAACGTCTTCCCGTGTGGTTACGATAGGCGTACGGTAGGAAGTCAAAATCATGAATTCGGATGGAGTTCGGTCCATATGGCTTATTCGACATGCTAATTACGAATATCATTTCTCTCTGCATGTTGGAACCTTTTCATAGAGTTGTGGTGGCTATATGGCATGGGGTCGAAAACACAGATTTGCTTTAAACTTCGTCTAGGGTGGTCATTTAGCGCGCTGAACATGAATACCATGCTGATTTCGCAGGATAGGACATTTTCTTGGGTTACGGTGTGGTGGGTGTAGATGGATCGAAGTTCCAGATTTGCTCAAAACCTTACCTGCAACGGTTCACAAGTATATCGCTTATGAATATGATGCTTGCTCGCTGTCATAACGCATTAGTGAAGTTATGGTGAGTTGCAGGGTTTGAATGGACATTTTTTCGCTTTCGGGCCAATTTACATCCCAGATATTCACGAAGTGGGGAGACGGTCGTTTTGCATGGCGGTCTCCAGCGCCATTCTGATAAGCTGTCCCAACGCGTAACGCACGCGGCAAATCTCCCTCCCCCTGTTTTTGGGCAAAAGCCGCCGAAGGGTGTATCGCACGCGGCAGTGGTCCTATAGGGAAAGCATTACGGTCGTATGAAACTTTTATACAACACGAATTGCCGTTATCCTGGGAATTAGGCACGATTTTCTTGAAACAGCACTTTAGTATTTCCCTGCCAGGGTTTCAGGCATATTCATGATTTTTACCCGCTGCCACGCGAAATGACTACTTAATTCGTCATCAGCGGCTTGACTAACCCCCACAACCGAGTTTGAGCAAGACCCACCACAAAAACATTTTAGGGCCCGGATAGCCGAACAATGCCATCGGTTTTTAGAATTATCCTTACTTTTATCAATTTTATTGTTTTTTTTTTGCAAAGTTTGAGCTACGGGGGGGGGGAGGGGTTGGTGGGGAAGGTAGGTGAGCATGCTGATCACTCACACAGCGGGAATAGGGAATTGCATGTAGAAGTGTGCACAGGTAAAAGTGTACAGGGATAGAAAACCTTTATCGTTTTTGACAGGGCCGGGTGGAGCCGGGAAGCCAGCTAGTTCAGTTATATTCTGCAGCATCTGCAAGCAAGATTGTCTGTGATTAACACATTGACAACCCTTGACACACATGGTGTGTCAAGGTCTGAGTGTAGGGTGTTGACTATCTCGGTACAAACTCATTTTAGAAGTTTTCTCCTGCGTTGGATCTAAGATCACCTCCACATGTTCTGCCAGTCTCACAGAGCTACAGTAGGTATATGCTAGAAGGCAGTATGCGTCATTTCATTTGTAAGATGTTTAGCGAAATAGTACCTTGCATTCAACACATTCACGACAAGGCCGTTTTTTCGATTACTGCTGTTTCGGACCAGAGCCCTTTTCGTTTTGTCAAACTTACGACTCACCCGTGGGTCGTACTGTCCAAAACGGCAAAACAGTCAAACCGTGGCAAATCTTGGTCCCAAAGGCAGACAACTTAGAATTTGCTGGGTTGCATTGTGTTTATAGCGTAATAACACGAGGATATCAAGAAGGCTATAAAAAATTATTGAAGGATATTACGAATGCATTAGCAAAGCTCAAATGCAAAGCACTATTCTCGTTAAACAATTCCATTAGGTAATTATTATCAGGTCGAGCAAGAGGTGTGGCACACGACTGCCGTATACGACCCCCCCCCCCTCCCTCGTGAGTGTCTCAATAGACCCCAACTGCATTGTCGTTTACCTATCGTAAGTATAACATGAAACATTACCGAGCATAATGAGTAACACATCGTAATTAGCATGTCAGATACCTCTGAGGTTTCCAGATATTAAGCCGCCCGAGAAATGTCATTTTATACACGATTAATTTGATTTTTAATGTGAGTTGGCTACCTTTTTCTGCACTCGATACAAATCACTACTCCTTCTTTGTGTATATAAGTGACTCCACTCGATGACCGCCAAACTGCGGGATTGGCATCCAGTTTAATAGTTCGTTCATTCCATTTTCCGCTATCAATGGTGTTTTCAGCAGATGTTACTCAGATTAAAGCTTATTAGGCTTGAAATTTGTTGTAAAAATTACGAAATCTTAGTCATGAATAATTATGTATACAGTGTTTGTTATAAGTTTCTTCGAAGGTAAGTCAATGGTGTGTATCACATTTAAAAAATGGGCTTTCGCACCTTTTTGTTGTGCCACATCCCACTAAGTTACCTTCAAAGAATTTATACATCTAGTCCTCTTTTATACGTTACGACCGCTAACCTACTTCTCTTAACGGTGATCCCAAATCGTCACTCGAAGATATAGTCTTTTTCCTATACCAATTATGGAAAATATTAGATTACGGTAGTATGCCAAATTTTTGCTAGTAAATATTTTGCAGGGGAAACTAGCAAACAGAATGGTATCTTAGTTTCCACAGAAGTGATTCAAGCTTAATTCTTCTCTTCTTCTGAGTTTTAGCTGCTTAAAGCACAACCATCGATACCGAAAGAGACAAATGAAATTTAGGCTGGCTCCTAGTCATAGTATGAATGTTATTTGAAGTGGGTTTCTCATAAGGTCAAACAAGGATTAGTGTTTTGTACTGAGTTCAAAATACAACTCGCTTTCGAAACAAAGTAATCGTGCTCAAAAATGGTACTTTGAATGAAACACCTTCGAAACGTCAGAATTCGCGAAACTTGGTCTGCTGGATTATTTGACATGCTAATTGCGAATGGTACTCATTATGCATCAAATGAATGAATGAGTCATAAGCGATCGTACTCGGCAGCCGCGTTGCAGACACGCTCGCGTGCGTTCAGCCTGCAGCGACCCGGGCGATTTTGTGCAGTCAACATCATAGAGGCAAGCACATTACAGTCAACTCAAAGCCGTAAACAGACATCCAGTAAGTGGCCTTCGCTTTAACGAAGTTTACTTACGAAGCGGTGTTCGAATTTATCAAAGTGGCTCAAGGAAGAGTACAAGCGAGAGAACTACGTTTGGAAAAGCAGGAACTGGTGTGATTACTGCCCCACCCCGCATTCATGCCAGCAGGAGTTATTCTTATGAGCCAGCCCCACGTTGCTGGCGTGCACGATCTGTACGCATCAAATTAACCTTCAATTAAGTCAACTGGCTTGGTTTTGATAAGGCAGGGTTTTCTGACGTAATTGAGGCCGCTCGCGCCCGCGATGCACCTGCATCTCTCTCGCGCGGGTGCTCTCTGATCACTAGCTAGCCTCAATTAAGTCACGGAGCCCCGTCTTCCCGAAGACCAAGCCAGTTGAATCAAATGTTACACGGTCTTGCGCATACTTTGATAGATTTGCACCTCGGCAGAGCTTTGCTGGTTCCAGATCGTGCAACAACCTCTGATTGCGGATCAGCAATAATCTAGTCCCGAATGGCTAAATTCAAGAGTATGATTATCGAGAACTATTTTGACTGTCTCCAATCCAGGACAATCCGAAGAAGTCAATGCTCCATTAGGAAGCCGCAGTGATTGAGCATAGATTGTTAATAGCTTTCAAAAAATATCTACTGACAGACATCGCACAGTACAAAAGGTTGCGATTCTAAACAAAGCACAGCTTTTCAAAATATGAAATTAATCAGAAGGAAAGCATGTCGTTTTTAAGACCCATACCGATTTCTTCTTTGTAACACAAAACCTTTTTTAAAGCTAGAACATAGAAAGATAGGCTTGCATCTAAGATTGATCTGACAAGTTATGCAATGTAACAGAAGAATGCATTCGTTACAAGTAACTGCATCAGAGATTTGCTTGACGGTCTCACTGTGAAGTCAAATCCCAGCGGCGCGACCGCTTCACTCTGTTCCGCCTTAGGCGCAGGGAAATGCACTGAGAATACGTCTACAAATGCGACCAAGACCTCAGCGAAGCGGACGCAACGATCCAAGCTGCTGAAGCTTTGACACTCAAATTGAGACAGCCTGTATAATCCTCCTGATCGACATACCGTTTCAATTAAGACTCCTTTCTTATGCTTTTCCTTTCATCTCCCTTGATAAACGCAACATCGCTATAAAGATATAAAGTCTGCAAACGTTGCCGTCATTTTTAGTGCACCTCGAATAACGCCCGGCGCCTTTTCGATATTTGAAGAAAATGCAAATACGTGACATTTTTTTGCGGAAAATAATACTCTTAGTTAGTTACTTTTTGTACAAGAGAAAAAGTGAATTTGTGAAATCAGCTGTGTAAGTGTATCAAGCAATTCTAAAAAGCCTACCAATTGCAAGGAAATTTTGTATAAGAATAATCCACAGACTCTCCTTCAGCATAAACCCTCAGAAGTTTGAAAATAACATGTCTTACCAATCTTAATGACATTTTAAGAACAGTATTTCATATCGAACAGTTAGATTAAGGGGTTTTTGAAGTCGTTCTTTCCGCCTTAGATTTTGCACGGCTCTGTGTCTTAACTTACTTGGATTCCTTGATGGCCCGTCTACACATGACGTGCGGCCCCAGCACAATAGTCTCAATGTTCCTGTTCCTCGCTTCAGATATCTACGATCTTTTTGATTGTCGTCGATGGCTGGTCCATGAGTTTCAATTGCGAGAAGCGTATTCGGATGATTTCTAAGCTGGTACACCCTTTTACGAACACTCTTGCTTTTGCATCGTTAAGAATCTACTCTGATATTCTTGATGTCCTGTCGTTGGTAATTCTCGATGCTTCGCTTTCACAAAACGTACTCCGTTGAGTCACGAAGACGAGACATTCTCCTCATATCCATGCTGCATAGTTTCAGCTGTTGACAAGATGTTCTTTTTGTCGGGTCTTCAAAAGGCTGTGCTCAAACACTCTGGGGTAGTCCGCAGAGCTCGACGTGGCTACAGCGCTGGCCTAAGACATCGCATAGGAAAAACGATGTCGAACAGGTGGACTGGAAGCTTCGAGTCCGTCAGTTCGTCGGTGGCTTCCTTCAAAAACCTAAGGGCTTCTTCTTCCCTCAAGTCGTTGTCTATGGTTGGGGTTTAAGTTAGGGTTTATAGGAAATTCCGATAATCCAGAAACTCATTTGTTCTTATCAGCCCATGCTTAGCACTGTTGGGCTAGATAATCAGTGCGACTTTGGAATTTTCTGACTTTAAAGAAAGAGAAATGACTTTAAAGAATGAATGATCGTTCTCCGGGGATTATCAGACGTTCATACAAAAAGCTGAAAAATGCGGCTTGTACAGCGTTTTGCTCCTGTTCAATGTTTGTTCATGGTGAAGGATAGTAGGAATACTTGCGGGTAGGTAAACAACGTAAAACAGGATTTTGGCTGATGTCCTCAAGTAAGTTGGATCTACTCCTTGGTTTAGGCAGGAAGGATGCTGTTGATTCAACGCTTTTATTCTCGATCGAAAAAGTTAGAACGACAGGGAGGCGGTACTCCCGGCAAACATTCATGACCCCGAAACCGTTTGTGTGTGCTCCATGCAACTGTATTCTGTAATTCCAGCTTGTTCTTGAGGCTGGGCTTCATCCAATGTTTTCGATGTACGAATGAGAACGATCTTCGTGAACAGCTTGTACATCACCCTTTGCAGGGGCTTTCGAAGTCCTCCAAGCAGTCCTTCAGTCCGAGCTGGGCATCCTTTCCTTCTGAAGTTGGAAAACAGATGCAATACTTCGTGTGGATGGTGTTTTCTGGCCAGCTGAAGCTCGATAGAAAGGTGGTCTGCTCCTGAAACTGTGAAAGTCCTTCATGATCTGAAACGCATTAAGCCTCAAATACTCGCACAATTTCTCCAAAATCGCAGCGATACGCGATGGCAGGTTGCCACGTTCGCAAATCTACAGCATATGAAATTCAAGTGCATAGGCGCATAGCTTCTGTAAGCTTATATACCAAGTCTTGCTTACAAAATGTGCGCCTACGGAGGATTGTGAACAATCGTAGCAATCAAAAATCGCGCGGCGACGAGGTATGATCGGTCCTTACGCACTTCAACAGGTAGAACCCGGTGCTAATAAGCGGAAGCGGCTGGTGTAGAAGTTTCTTGTGATAGATTCCATCTCATATCGAAAAGAAGTTAAAGTCCTGTCTTCGTTCGATAATGTGGCATCGGTACTTGATTTTACAGAGGTTTTCCGGCACTTTCTGAGACATCGTCTTCCTTCTCAGACAGCGGATAGGACCCCTCCGCCGGAGAAATGGCAGGGTCGCGGCGTTTCCCCAGCGGTGGGTCTCCCACTCGTCCGCCGGAGCCCTCCCATTTCTGCTCCGGATACCTCCCATTTTCTGCTCCGGAGATCTCCCATTTCTGCTCCGGACCCCTCCCATTTTCTGCGGCGCGGCTCTTCCAAATCTGGCGGACTCGCGCCGGGCAAATTTCTCCGGCGCGGCTCTGCCAAATCTGGCAGAGCCGCGCCGGAGAAATGGCGTACCTTTGCATCAGGGCCGGAGAAGCGTCCCATGTGCCTGCCAGTGATGTCACCGCGACGGACCGCCCATTTGCCCCGCTCTCATTGGTCAACTGGGTCCGGCGCGACTCTGACAGATTCGGACTGTCCGGCGGAGGGGTCCGGTCGATTGTCTGAGTTCGGCTGCTTCCACATCTTGGCTTGCCTATTCCTCCTAAAATCTTCCTGTATAGCTTCTCTGTAAGTGGCTTGTATTAATCACTTGAGATGGGTTGCATTCAGATCCTGCTTCAAAGATCTTCTTTTGAGTATGTCCTTGATTTCAAAATGCTTCCAAGTTCTTCTCAGAAGTTACTGAGGCGCACTCTTTGCAAGCTCGCAATATTTTTAGAAGCCGGTCGTAATCGTACATTAGATTCTTCTCGGTGGTCAGTCACAGCTTGATATGAGCTCTTCTATCTTACCTTCATGAACAAATTTTTGTCTTTTTATGGCACTGTGGCAGACCTTTTTCCCAGCTTTCGACTGAAATGTACCTTGGCTTCAAGGAGGCGGTGATCGGAGACACTGCAGAAGGACTGAACCCTGAGAGACAGCGAGCTCCATCTTCGGTTGATTGAGAATGTGATCGATTTTCGCATGAGCTATTCCGTTGGGAGATTTTCAGTCCACCGGTGGTGTTCTTTCTTCACGAGTTGGAACTTCCATGGAAATTTAGTGCGACGGAAAGAAAGCCAAGGAGATCGTTACCATTTCCATTCCAGAACCCATATCCAAACTTCCCAATCCTAAAATCCTTTTCGGTGACACCCCGATTTTCGCGCTGAAGCGTTACAATAAACTTGTAGAAGGACCTTCTTTGTAGACGACCTCCTCGCGACTCCTCCTTTGTAGAAGGAGTCCAGTTTTGATTTTTCAGCTGTGATGTTAGCGACTAGCAGTGGAGGATTAACAAGGTGAGTTCAATGTATAATGTGCCCTAAAATACAACTTGGGATTGCATGACTAGCACGATATTGAGTTTACTGATTTCAAGAGATATTCACTTCAATGGAAACTCAAAGAAGTATTTCTGATCAACTAATTCTTGACCTATGGTGCTGTATACTTGCCAGATTGGGCCTTTTCACGGCTTGTGGCTTTTTCCGAAGAGTTTTAGGCGTCTTTAGTTGCTCTATAGTTACTTGTGTTTCCTTTAAATGTGAGCATTTCTTGCAATCGGTACACATAATGTCATGTTAGTCATGCGACCAAGTTGGATTTCAAAGCACATTATGCATTGATACCCAAACGACTTCACATATTTAATCGCTCACAGTTTATTTCAGAGAATGGCCTCGCAGATATAGAAGGTGTTTTGAAATCAGCTCGTAAAGACGCATCTAATGATATGCGGCTGATAAGCCAATGCCTCCATGGTTTTACGAAGGAACTTCCTCACCACAAATGATGTGAATCCCATTACTCATCTGTCGCATGTCCTTCTTCTTGGTCTTCATTTGCTGCAGAGTTATGCTGTGGTACTTGATGTGCTCTGCAGCGTCGAGAGGGCGTGGAAGAAGACGTTTATGGAGACTGACCTGACGCTGTAATAGGTGCAGAGCATGGGGCAATCTTCATGGCGTGTTCGTCCGGGCAGACGTGGCGTTGTCGATCCAAAAAGTGTCCTGAGGACCCTGAGATCGTTCTTGCTACCACCCGGCGAAGTAGGTGAAATCCGATGTACAAGGTTTTATTCCTTCTTCTTGCTGATCAAGTAAGAAATTTTTTCCCTACAATAACAGACTTACTAGACTCTTGATTCCACGAGGCGATCGCTGACTCTGGGTGTAGAGCGAGAACCGCTTAGCGTCCGGAAAACGTTTAGAAAACCGAGAGAAATCGTAGGAAGTCTCTTAACCACAGGTGGAAGATACAACATAACAACATTATCGTATCTAAAATGTTGTTTTTTTAACTAAAATCTACAAAAACGCGGATTCGTTCTCCTCAGCAGTCTTCGGATTTGTGCAGCGCAGAGTGCATGACGCAATGGAATAATAATTTACAGGCTTAGTTTGCTAATTTGAAATGATAATTCAAAGCAATGTCAAGGATTTCTCCAGTTTACATTAATCATTGAACAATAACAGCAGAGTGATGCTATTGCTAATGTTAAAGTCTTCACCTTATGTCAACTTGAAGGAGAAAAAAGTGCTGTAAATGCGTGCGTGCAACAAGGCGAAATCAATTTTCAGGTCATCAGTCCAACAACTTTAAAATCATGTGAAGACTCCTTGTTGAAGCTGAAGGCAGAGCAGTTTCACTTAGAGCGAACTTGTAATTTCAAATGTCAATGGTATAAGCTACCAGAGTGGCAGCTACCCCTTTCCGTAAATGGGAACCACGTTATCGGGCTTTTCCCATAGCCATTGATTTTTTTTACAAAGAAGGCTTCGCGCGTGATAAATTTGGTTGACATTTAACCAAATTTATTACCATTAAACCTATATAGTTTACAGAAGTGATTCAAAGGCAGTGCCCGACCAAAGTTGGAGATTTTGAAATTTCGGAGCGATAATAAACAATCTCCTCGGACCGCCATTGCGAAGTTGTGAGATATTAACGCTTGACCAAAAACAAGAAATACTGTCGAAAATTTAGGAAACTTTCGCCTCCGAAGTGGACCCTTCACTGATTACCAGCTCCACCGATTCACAGCGCCGCAGCAAGTACGCTGCCACTACGATCAAAGTCGTAAGGTCCCGCAACGACTCTGCGTCTTAGCTTGATGGGTACTGTCCCATTATCAAAACAATTGGTAAGTCTTCGGGAAGCGCATGCTCGATTTTAGCGCTTTCTAACGTAGATTTTCAAATTCACCGCTGCCGCGGATAGCTCAGATAAGTGAATGTTAGGAATCGATTTTTTGCCCCAACACTGCTTTTGTGTCAGATTAGTTACTTATCCGAGTAACGAAGGCAATGCTTCTAACAGAACTCCTAATTCTATTGTTTGGTAATTATTTGGAGTGGCATTTTCTTTCAAAACAAAAAGGAGTCAAAGGAAGAGCTGGGTGACTCGCTGTTAGAACAAAGTGTAGAAAATGACCATTTCACTTTTGTATCTAGGAGGCGTGTACATTTCTCGATTAACCTTGGTTAGACTGCTGTGTGAGATAGGAGAATTGAAGAAAGTACAACAAATTGCGTGGAAAACGAGAAGTATCTTAAGAATTCAGTTGAGCTCTTGTAGCTTACGGACTTTTCTACAAGGAACATTCTTCTATCACTATCGCAACCGAGCAATGACTGAAATTTTCGAATCTTTATTAGGGTATAAGTTCTTGAAACGTCCTTCAATGCAACATGCGGACAGCAAGCAAGACTATGTGTTAAGAATGTGAGGCTAATGCAGAAGCTTGCAAAACAGAAGCGTACAGCAGTGCACATATGACAACTTGCTAAATGCAGTGAGGTGACCAGAGAAGTGAAAAAGCTCAAACAGAGGTTACAATGACCTTACCTCCAACTCTTCATGCGCCATTTCCTCATAAGCTTCATCAGCTTCATAAAACCATGAGACCAACAAGAAAAGGTCGAGTAATTAATTTTAAGGCTGGCTTCATACTGGTCCATAAGTTCCAGAAGTTCCAGCATAGCGCTCGAACAGTGCTGCAACAGTCTGGAACTTACAGATCGATATGAATCCGGTCTAAACTAGAAACGCTGTAATTTGCTTCAACTTTTAGTCAACCTACTTAAAGGCAGTACCCAGGCAGCTGCCCCGCTACCGTTCGTGGCGACAAAGTGCAGTGGTCTGCGTGCTTTTGCGCGGGTTCAAGAGAGCGATGGATATCCACGAAATAGCATAGGCCGCTGCAAGTCGTATGCCAAGTGCGGTATCGGGGTCTGGTTGCAGATGAATAGCTCTGCCGCTAAGACACCATCGACACTGCCAATTTGTCTACATTATGTGGACGCTGCCTTTAAGAAAGCCAGCTTGGTGACAGAATCACTTCAGCTGCAATGAGTTTTGATTCTATTACGGGTGAAAGTGCATAGGGCGACAATACCAGTGCAGTAAGAAACTGCGGAGAGACAATGATTGGTGAAAGAGCAAATGGCGAGAGAATTAAGGGAGATCCTGCCATTGGGGTGAGAATAAGCGGATTAAGAACCATAGGACACAGAATGAGCGGCGAGAACACTTGAGGTGACAGAATTAGAGGGGAAAGTACAAGAGGATTGAGTATTAGCGGATCAAATACTCCCGGTACAAGAATGAATGGGTTCAAAACCAGCGGTGATAATATTAGAGGGGAAAACATGATTGGATTAACGATCAAAGGTCCGAGCACACGCGGAGACAGAATCAAGGGAGCAAAAGCCCAAGGGGACAAGATGATAGGACCAAGCACTGACGGGCAAAGAATGGCGGGAGAAAGGAGCAATGGCGACAAAATTATCGGCTGCGATAGCATTTCTGGTTGTAACACCACCCATGTAAGCAAGACCGGAGACAGGATAAGCTGCTTCCGTCTGGATAAGCCGAATTTCTTCGCTTCTGCTAGCAAACGGATTCTAAACACTATGCTTGTACTGCTATCAGCAATAACAATTCTGATGACTTTCATGGTACTGTTGTGAAATAGAGGGAAAGATTTGAAAAAAAAACACCAGGTCAACTCTCGCGCTGGAATTACCCAAAGCGAGGCATAAGTGTCTGAAGAGATAGGTCTTTGGGATATATCTACGGTGATAGCAAAACTTTTTTTGTAAGAGTAAGAAATATTTGCAGTACGTAGGACTCGTCAGCTTCGAAGAGAAATATAACCTTTTGGTAGACACATTTCACACCATAAACCACGACGTTTCAATCCAGGAAATTCTGAGCTGTGGCCAGGATTTTTATGTCAATAATCGTGTGCCTATAGTTAAAATTTATCGTTATGCTGAGCATTCCGGGACGCCACGACGTCATCCTAGGCAAAACTAGTGGCCAATGCAGACCTTAGACCAGAACGGGAAACCGCGTGGACTTCAAAACCTTGTTAACTTTTGTATACCCAAAAATCTAAATCGAAGCAAAGGGAAAAAAGCGAGACGAAGAGTAATTTTTAATTCACACCACGCATCAAATTTTTTTATATAGTAAGGAAAAAGCTGCCATTGCGTATCCGCAAAAAAATTTGAAGTTTATGCAAAATTTCGTTATTATTAGACAGTCGAGCATATCAGGGACAAAAAATCCCAAGTCGAAATTGATGTGGTGAAAAGCCGTACCCCATGTTAAGTTTGAGGCTCATTTGTCAACATTAAAGACAGCGTCCGGGCAAAGTTTAGAACAAAATTTTCTTGCTTACCCTGGCTTATTCTTCCCGCTGATTGCAAAAGTGCAGCTTGCAAAGTGCGGAAATGTCAAAGGATTTACAGAAGCTGAACATGGATGAATATGAATATGGATGAATATGAATTTTGAATATGAATATGGAAGCTTGCCGCTGTGGTTAAGACGCAGGTCGTGGTGGGACCCTACTCTTTACAGTGTGCGATATGCTTAAAGGCTACTGCATGACGAAGGCGCAGAAGTGATATTAGTTGAGCGGGCGCGAACGCGGCGCGCGTAACCTCATCGTATTCAACTTGCCTCGTCGCTCTGCGGCTAATAAAGCCGCGTTTGCGCCCAACGATATTGCGCCTTCGTCATGCAGCAGCCTATACTTTGGCTATTGATTGAGGCGGTCAGGTCGCCACTTTGAAGCGGGCTTCTCGCTTCAGAAGCAAAGTGGTGCAATGTCACTTGGGCAAGAGCTTTATCACGGCGGGAATGTACGCTACGATTCTGTATCTATCCGGACGCTGCCTTGAACAATTGCGCGTTCATTCAAGCACCTTTTCATTATTGAGATGGCTCAACGCGTCCCATGACTTTTTTCTAGATGAGCGTGCTCGGAAAACTCCTTAGAAAAGCTATTTCTGAAGCGGTTTCACTTTTGATGCATTTAAAAGCAAAAAAGCAATAAACATTTTCTTTCGAACAAGGCGGCAAGTCCCAAGCATTGCAAATGCTTCTTACTAAAGACATGACTGTACAATAAAATTGGGTGTACGATTATAGAAAAGCAAACGGATTGATAATTGTATCCACTAAGTTTTTTAAATTATTCGTTTTTCCCTGTTCAAAATCGACATTGGAAGCCACATATGGACTTTAAGCTTACATGTGCACGAAACAGCTAATCATTAGATAGTTTCAAATACAAAAAACAAGATAGGGCGATGTAGCTACAACCATGCGCTGATCCTCTGGTTAAAATGTTTCGCTCAGGAAAGACTTTTTCGCATAAACAATTTTGAAGAGAAACACAGCAGGAGATTTTAAAGTGATACAACCAGAAGTTTGAGAGGAATTAAGATTGCACGTGCATAACAAAGCTTTGGTTACAGTGAGCATACATGCTTGAAATTGGTGCAGTGACTATTAACCAACTGAAATTTTTAATCAAATCAGATCATTCGTTCTTGGTTAGAATTCTGGCAGTGCGTAAAGCGTCTTTTATGTATAGCAGCTTTCAATCATCTATCAGTAGGATTGTCAAATTCCTTACATTAACTTGTTTGAATTTTGATAACATGCGCTCTGCTTACTGCAGTCACTGCCTCCGTCATGATCTTCAATCGTGAAAGAAAAAGCTTTTCACGTCACGATCACCTTTGCTAAAAGTACTTACTCGCGATCTATCAAATGATGAGGATCGTCTCGGTAACGTCGAAGTTTCGTAAATAACTTCAAAGAATCCGACTTGTTGTACGGAGAATCTGGACCGTAGATAATATTTAGCTGTTTGGTGTTCAGAAAAGCATAGCCGAGCCGCTCCAGATCATCTCTCTAGATACACTTGTACATGACTATCACCCAAGAACTTTTTTCAAACCTGATCAAGAGTGTAGCTCCTGTCCAGCGCTTCGAATGTTTCGATCTTTCTTCTTTCTATATCTCCAACAATCATGGTGGCATTTTCTTTCGTGAAGTACAAAGGTACACCGTCTTCATTGAGCATTTCTCGATCGCGCATGCCTTTCTGCACTTTCTCAACTTTATCAACTGCATCAGTGACACCTGAAAAGAAAAGAGGATAAGTTTGATGCCTGGTCTTCTTGATGGTCTTTCCGTAAGTTTGGCTATGCTTGCCATCAAATGTTGCTGGGGTTAGCGAGGTTCTAGACAGCACATCACGCATAATTATAACTATGAGGTCCTACGACAGCATGCGTTTAAGGCACGCGCCATACTTAATCCGCCTAATTTACTTGTTCCGTTTCATCATTGGTCATTTCAGTGAACTGACCTAGTGAAGCGGTTGTCCACTTGATCCGCTTGATCCACTTTATCCCCTTCACTACTGAACAGTTCACTGACTTGACCAATGACGAAGCGGATCAAGTGGATCAATGAATTGAGCGGAAAGTATGGCGTATGCCTAACAGTTAACAAAAGCTAGCAATATGGCCAAAACCGTGCTTACAGACAACTGGAATTTATTAATCGCTGCTTACTAACTGCTTTACATCAAAGCTAGCCAATCAATTAAGATCTCCATACAGAGTCAATCGTGTTCCTTTCTCCTCAGCGCACATTAGGGATTCAATTAAGAATCTTTCTATTGAAAAAGTTGAGATATGCAAAAATACTTGTTCTCAAGCTGGACACATTTGAAAAACTCAAAAGATTTGATCTGGTTTAGAAAAAAGGTTGAAGGTTTGGTAAAGTTTGCAGAGCAAAGCGCCCAACATAAATCTCCACAATCGCGCTCAGGATTGCGGATTCGATTCTAGGTGTCTAATCCGTAGGCGAGTTTTACTGCTCAATATTGAAGCGACATAGGGTTTCTGAGTAAGGGCACTCAACGTCCGTTTATCAAATATAGATATGCCTTGTAAAGTAGTTCGAGTAAAGGCTATCCCCCTAAAGCAACATACATTCAAGCCCGACAGTGCAGCACGATGAGCAAAATATATGCAAGTGGAGCAAAAAATTTCAGGACCCATACACATCGATGGCAAAGCCTAAAAATGGCAACTTCATAAGTAACCTAAGCAGTCAGGTTCTTGCGGAAGGGGGCTTACGAGAGGAGGGCGCAGCGGGATGAACACAGTGAACACTGGGACAATTAGCTTTGACGAAAATTCTTGCGACAGGAGAGTGCTAATGCAGCGTAAGTCCCAACTGTGTTGGTTCCAAAGACGGATCATTATCCCTTCAGCAGCTATGGGGGCTGTGAACACCAATAGCTGCCACGCGGGACTTACACTTGCACGTACGCACGAGATGAGAGCAACCTCAAACTTGGGTAATTAAACTTTATTATTAGAAAGGTAAACAATATTATGCGTTAACGAAACATCAAAATAAACTAACCCTAATAAACTAATCTAAAGTCACCTAAAGGACCTAAGCCTAAACTAGCATAAAGAGATGCAAATGGCTAGAGCAAAAGGACTGTGAGAACAAGGCAAACAATCGAACCCACTACAACTACGAACAGTGCAAGCGAAAGGATATTCAATACTGTGACGTCTCTATGAAGAAGAGAATCATGAAATAATGGGACTGTGAATAAGTAGAAGATGAGCAAACTGTGTGTAGTAAAGCTTTATCATGGCAAAAGTGACTTTTGGGTCTGTGGCTGTGTAGTTTATCCAAAAGGTCTGTGATCTGCGAAGCAAACAACAAACAAAGTAAGAAGAAGAATAAAAGGAACAAGAGAAGAAACAAAGTAAGAAAATAAGAAAATAAATGTTATACGCATACATTGAATCTGTCGTGTCTTATTATCGACTTATATATCGGAAGCATTGGAATTATAAACAAAGGTCATCGGGTCTGTGAAAGCTACTGATAAGCTGCAAATGATGTTATATTTCTTCTTTCACATTCTCCGCGGCTCAAAGAACAATACGAACATCGAGTTCGTATACTCCGGCCTCGGCTTAAGAATGCGAGGGACCTGGAATGTCCTGACTGTGAAGAGTGAAGTTTCTATCATGAGTAATCATTTGCAGCTCCCGTCGATAGTTTTGCACACTTTCTTCAAGCTCCCTTTGGCGAATCTGTAGCCGATCCATTTCGTCCGGCAGTGGACAAATCCCAGCGTGATGGTCGTAGGCAGTACTTCGGCCAACATTTTTGCAATAGAAACATGATGTTGATTTTGGGCACGCGTTCGAATGACGTTCGAGACAGCGGTGGCATCGTCCTTCGTTGTCCAAGATGGCTATGCGGTCTGTGATTGCAGTCACCCTGGGGCACCCATCTGAGTAATGTTGCCCGAATTCCTTGCAAAAGATACACATGATGTTCTGGCCTGCCTTCAATCCTCCATCACCTATTCTTCGTACCGGGCACGAAATCTTTCGCAGCTCCGTCTGTGTTCTTTAGAGTTCCTCCTCATAGTTGGCCAGAAGCTCCTCATAGTGATGACGTCGATCCGCTGTTTCCTGCCCCAAATGCCTCCGTTTGCGATCCTGTGAGTGATCGTAGTGCTTCCTGCGATCGCTATCCTTCCTTGGTCTACTGCCGCCAGTGGATTGAGAGCGTCTGCGTCTTCGACGGCGATCTTTCGGAGATACCTCCTCTTCACGATGTCTAGGTCTTGCCCGCGAAATCTCTTCCGTCAGTTGACTTAAGAACTGTGAGTTTCCTTTGTCTCTCCGGTCCGTTTCTTCCTTGAACTGAGCACCAAGTCCTAGCAACTGCTGTTCCAGGCAGGAAATCCTCTGCTGTAGTTTTCCGAGCTGTGAATCGAGTTCTGCCTTTACGTCCTTGGTGCACTCCTTTCTCTCTATCGACAATTGTTTTGCATTCTGATTGTAGGCCTCTTCAATCCATTTCCGAATATGCTCGTGTTGTTGCCGGACTTCGCGCTTGAGCTGTGAGATTTCGTCTGCAAGGTTCCTTATATCCCGACCATTTGCTTCGGTGACTTCCGCCTGACGCGATCCTCTTTGGCGTTGCCACTCTTCCGTGAAGGCTGTGAGCGTTTGTTGAACTTCCTGATAAGCCCTCATTTCTGCCGCCCTGCTTCTGGTGGTTTCTTGCTCCACATCATGTAGTTCTTCTTTCTCATCATGCGTGAGCGTTTCGTACCCTCTGCGATAGGTTTGGACGATCCGCCCAACGTCATCCTTTTCATAGCTGTGAGAGACGGCTTCCGGCGCTGGGTAACCTCGGTCTGTGGGTCTCGTGGGCCTCATAGTCACATGTTGCCCAATCGCATCCAGGTACATCACACGATCGATTTCCTGTGCATCTCCAACTGCGACTAGTATCTCGTACCACTCATGGGCCAAGTAGAACTGGTCCATCCAGTGGGTCAACTCTCTCAACTCATCTAGATGCTTCGCTCTCATGTCCTTCAGCTTCAGGATGTAGTTGATTGACTCCTTGACCGTGTACCTCATTTCCCAGCGATTCCCTTTCAACTCGATATAGTCCAGCTTCGCTTGCGTCAGACGGTCTTCAAAATCGTAGCATTTGTCGCCGAAATCCCTGATCCGCTGCTGCACCTGTGCCACAGTGGGTTTCGCCGGTGACTGTTGAACGATGGTTACTTTCCTCTCGATCTCCTCTCGGAGTCTTCGTTCGAGCTCTGGGAAGAAGTCCGCCATGTCCTGTGAAGAAGGAACATTAGAGGTGAATAACCCTGGGTTCAATCTTCCCCTATGGCTCTCTTGCGCGGTAGATCTCGACCTGGAAAGCCATGCCATTTGGTCTGCAAAAGAAGCGTTAAACATGCAATCGACACATCACCACCGTGCCTTCCGGCCTCGGCAAACAACTTGGCTGTGTTTGAGTTTCTGTGACCCTTTAGCCTTGTGATCTATCCCTGGCTTATGTCTTTATGAGCCGGTGGTGATTATTTCGGGTGTTCGAAAACTTATCAGTAGCTATCATCTCCGTGAAGGCATGCGTAGTACTCGCCGGTGTTGTTCGGCTATGTTTTTTCTCGCCGACCTGCGCTGGCTGGTGTTTGATCTGGTATTACTATTATTATTATTTTCTATATTTGTTGTTTTTTTCTGTATTTTACTCATTTATTTATTCAATTTCGAGGTCGACATTCAGGTAGGTTCCTTTTATTTTTAATTAATTTTTTTGGTTTCGAGGTCGATCTCCAGGTGGGTTTTTTTTTTGTTGGCCCTTTGTCCCTTCGGCGACTTCCCATCCTTTCCCCCCCCCCCCCTTTTTTTGCAATAAATTTGTACATAGGAATGTTTTTTGGGGGGACTGTGGAACTGTAGAGGGAGTTGCTCCATCAACTATTGGCGGTGAACCCTCATGACGCGCTTCTCGATTATTGGGCGGGCTCCAAGGGTCTTCAGCCCTTTAACGAACAAATCCAAATGACCTCTGTGGGACTGTGAATGGAATGGGCCGCTTGAACGAATTGTTTGGCGGCGAGCCCCGTGTATGACGAACCATTTTACATTCCACCTCTCCGCAAGAAGTTAAATGCGGAAATTATAATGGGCCTTCACCAGTCCTCCATTGTGTGATATGATCACACTGAGAATTCGCCTAAGAACGGTGAGTGGAAAAAAAATTCTTTTCTTTCCAAGGTACCCACACGGAAATGACCTTATCGATGATGGCATGTTAACGAGGAAAAAAATTTGAGATAGGGGCATCGTGCCAAAGCAGGATGTCGACTGTAGACACGAATTTCTGGACTCAAGATCCCATCGCTGAATATGATGTCTTCGATGCACTTAAACGCTACTTGCTCTCCATATATATCGAGGCAAGGTAGCGTTGCTTATGAAGAACAGCTGTTGTTTCTACCAAACAGGAGCCTGGATTAATGAAGCGAGAGGAAGAAATTCCGTCGTCTACTGCCTCATAAGAAACCTTTTGATATCCCCATCTCTTCCGTTCCGTACAATAAAAATTTGTGGGAGAAATATTGTCCCTTGTCGTGGAAAAGAGTGGGCTGTGTACTCCATCATAATGTTCAGATTTTCCAATTTTCACTTTTCCCAAGGCACGACGATTACGATTCCTTTCATTTATAATCATGTTCAAGGTGCTAGAGGATAGTCCGGGTGCCGCTTAATGAAATGTCGAGTGTTGGCTAACGTCTGTCATCAAATGTGTAAATAATGTCTGTGAAAGGGGATGGATCTCCGGAATTTTCAAAGAAACTACACGGATTAATATGGAACTATGACTGTGATTATTCCTAATTCATATATGTGTAACTACTTCCAGTTTTAGCTTTATAAGCGCTTTTCGTCGGATTTCGGTTGCTTCGCCACCTGTCTGTGAAGAAGCCGGAAAGGTAGTATCCATAAAGTGCGGAGGAGACTAATCATTAGTCGAAACAGTGAGAAGCTCATGTGGCACAACAGTCGTGTTGCTGTGCAGAAGCAAGCGTTAGTCACGGCGAGGTAAGTTAGCAGTAATGCTACTAAAACCAGTAGTCCAGTGACGGCTAGCGTGGCCCACCATGTAAGGAAGGTCTGTGCCAGGTGCTCCAAATCTGGAAAGTTGATCTCCGAAAAAATCTCACTTTCTCCATTTAAAATGCGCCATGCTGCTCCCTCTAGACTTCCAGTGTAGTGAAGCAGGCCAGTGATCTTGAAGAATTTGATTGTTGTTCCACATTTAATTGTGCAGTTCCGGTAGAACAGCGCTCTGTCGCTAATAAAGCTTATGTTGGTTTGTGTTCCTTTATCTGTGCACTTGACTGTGAATGCATCGTCTTCACATTGTATCTCTGCCCATGTCGTCGGTGTAGACGATTTGCATGTGATTAGAGCCTTAGCCCCTTTTGGGCATTTATAGCATCCACTACAATGCGTATCCTCGCTTATACATACTGCCTGTGATCTCACTGCTGTTGTGTCGAATTTTCCTTTAATTCGTAGAACGAATTCAGCTGTAGGAAGTTGTGGTATCCTTGACACAACAGTTCCGTTCATCGGGTGTAGTTCGAGATTCGGTCGCAGCACGGGTAGTCTGTACCGTGATTCTCGAATATGGGCTGTGAGATTCACTTCTTTGCAGTTGCAACTCATTTTCACTTCCGCTGGCGTGCATTTGCAGTCTTCTCTGACCTCACAAGTGAGGTTAGCTGCGCTCTGATATGAGTCGCATACCAGTGGAGGTGTAAGAAGTCCTGGTATGATTGCGATCAGTGTACCGTCTGTGAGGAAGGTAGTGTCTAACATGGGAGTTGGTGGTATACTGATGGACGTAAGTGTGATGGTAAATGGCGGCAAACCTTTCGGTTGGTTCGGAATTAGATTTGAGGTCCTGTTGAGGTTCGTCCGCTTCGTTGATCTTCAGCTGTAAGTCCACCACCGGCTTCCATCGACTGCATTTGAAAAGTTCATAAACCTTCTCGTCATTTGGTAGTAGGTAAATTCTTTCCACATTTGTCTCCTGTGCACGATCCTGCATGCGGACATCTTTTGCTGTCCAACAGGCGTATCTGGTGCTCCTCGAATGTAGTACAGTCTGCTTCTCACAAAATAGATTGAGATTCTTCCATAATAGCTTCACTTCCAAAACACTTGCCTCTTTGTTTCGTAGTCGAATGCACGCTTCCTGCTTGAGGGGATTGATCTTCAGAATTTCTGTTGTATCTATGGTGCAGTACTCCTTGCGCCATGATTTGTAGCAAGACCGGCTGTGGTGAGTGAAGATGTCGACGTCCTGGCACGTTTGCAGTGGTGTTGCACAGATTATGGCGAGGAGTATAGCTGCTTCTGAGAATGAAATCCTTCTTCTGCGTTGACGGTGCCTTGTTGAAAGTGGCATTACGAGAAGTTTCCACACGAATTTGATTAGTCCTTTTAGACATAATCTCGTAATTCTCAGGAGATAAATCAGTGGCGTTCCCATTAGCACTGGTACGTGGAAGAGGCAATAGCACACGGCTACTCCTGCGTAAACTATGAGTCCTGTGGCTAAAATGGCTGTTCTAGGCCAGCATTCTGGATTTGCTATCATCACTGAACAGAAGATGCAGTCAATTTGTCCACAGAAGGGCGCTGCTCTACAGGTAGTCTCTATTATACTTACGTCTGTGCCGTCGAACGTCTTCCATTTGACGCGATGATCGTGAAGTGTGATGTGTGGCGGAAATCTTACTACTTCTTCGTGTTTTGGATTTCTGAACTCCACACAATAGTCTTCAGCGTAGATTTCGTATGGCTGTTGAGTGAGTTGCGTTAGAATTACTCCTCCTTCATTGCATTGTAATGAATGGTTGTTGTTGCTCCGCGCTCCTGTTATTGTTTGTATGCAAAGAGAGAGAACCATCATCGTGAATACGGATGTTGTTGAAGTGGGTATATTTTTTCTCCTTTGTGTTAATTCTTCTGTACCGGTTGATTCTAAGGACCAATAGCGGTCCCATATCTCCTTCTCGGTTTCACCACCACATAACGTGCAGGTTATTGCTGGTTTGCCGGTCGAAGAAGATCTCTGATTGCTACCTATTTGCCGCCCACTGATGATGTACCCCAATTTTGTGGGTATCAGTTGCAGCCCGGATGGTAAGTCCAATTTCTTGCCTGGCTCTATGAAGTTCCAGAGATAGTCGCAGCCCAGTAAGATCTGTGGTCGTAATTCTCCTCCTTCTATTGGCAAAGATAAGTCGAAATTTCTCTTCTTAATAAACTGCAAATCATTCTTGCTTAGGTTTGCTCTGTGTACTGCGCTGGTTATGTAGTCGTTTCTATAGAGCTGTACTTTGTGCTTTTTGCCGTTCCGATCCAATAGTATCAGGTTAGTCATAGCACATGATTTCATCTTATGAGATGGTGATCCAAATGTACTAAGTTCCAGGGTTGTTGTGCCAATTATCGGCAAGTCCAGTTCTTCTGCGAGTCCTTCTTCGATGAAGGATAGCTCGGAGCCAGTGTCCAGTAGTACGACTACGTTTTTGGATCGTCCTTGGTCGTTGATGATCTTAACTTCCCCGGTGAGTAAGATCACTTTGCTTTGTCTCCATTTATTCTTGTTTTTTACTTGCAGTACCAATGGAGCTTCCGGTACGGTATCTCTTACTGGTTCTTGGTCCTCCGTGAGATGACGCTGCTCTTCTCGCTCCACTATTTTGGTTACTGCATGTTGTTTGGAGGAGTGATAAGGCTTGCTTACTCTTTTTACTTCGATTTTTACTGGTCTCTTTTCCGTGTATTTCTGAGGCCCAGATAATGATTTGCCATGACTCTCAGGTTCCTTTGTTCTGTCTTCTAAGCAGATTGATGTATGGTGTTTCTTGTGGCATTTTCTGCAGTTACCGCTGAGACATGCGGTTAGTCTGTGATTAGCGGAGCCACAATTGAGACACCTGTTTGAGTCTATGAGAAACCTCCTCTTCTGTGTGGCTGTGGGTATCTGCGGACAAGTATTCCACCTGTGTCCTTTATTCCCACAGCATTCACAACAGATTATTACTTTCCATTTTTCTTTGGACTGTGGAGTTTCTCTGAATGGTGTTGCCTTGTGAGGCGAGTGCTCACTAAAGTGCTTTTCAGCTGAGAGCATGTGATTTAATTGTTCTTCTTGTGAGATTATGTCATCAATGGCATCAAGCCATTGGTCCAAAGTCCACTCGGGCTGGTTTTCTTCCTTCTGTCTTAATCTTCTTTCCATAGCCGCTTTCCTTATGCGCGTATGGAATTTCTGAAGGAAGATTTGAACCGTTAACTGGTTATTGAGCTGTTGTTCATGCTCCTCTAGCTGTGCGGCTATTGTAGACAGTTTATCCCATAACTGTCGTTGTTCCATTGTGCTGGGGCCTCTGGCAACGCAACTGTGAAGGCTTCTGTTGAGTTCGAGAACAATGCCTTCCTTGTTGCCATATCGCTTGATAAGGTGTTGAATAGCCTTGTCGTAATTATTTGCTGACACAAAGAGAGCTATTGATTGCTTGGCTTCCCCGCTCAATGATGTCAGCAAATAATTGAATTTCTGCAGCTGTGACAAATCTTGATCATGGACGTTGGCTTTATATAAAGCCCAGAAATTATCCCATTCCCATTTCTTTCCTGTGAAAGTTGGGATAGGGATTACAGGAAGCTTGCTGACTGCTACTGAACTTTGGTCGTTAGGCCGGCTTGTTCTGTGCATACTTCCTGTGTTATCCTCTTGCAGTGTTCTCTTGAGGTTTGACCTGTGCGCATGCAGTCCGACAATGGTTTCTTCTATGCTCTCTATGTACTTGTCAATTTTGTCTTCGTCCTCGTCCGTGGTCTCTTCGAGTTTATCAAAAGATTCTGTGAGTTTAGTCAATGAGACTTCTAGAAGCTGTAGATATTCGTCGCACATCGACACAGCTAGCGCCAGCTCTTTGCTGTGTTCGTGTTGTGTGCTTGTTTGCTGCACAGTTTGAAGGAACTGTGTCGACTCCTCTAGCCATGCCCGGACGATTTGGTTCTTTTTGGTCACTAGTCCTTTGTGAGACCTAACTGTGCTAGCCATACTGTGGACTACCTTTATGTTAGTATCTGTGTTCGAGGTTGCTGTGAGTTAGAGTATGAACTCTTGCAAGTTAGAACTGTGTACTCGTGCGTGTTAGTAGAAGGCGTTATTACGTGCAATAATCGTACCTGTGTTTAGCCGATGCACCACTTGAATTGTTTATGGGGGCTGTGAACACCAATAGCTGCCACGCGGGACTTACACTTGCACGTACGCACGAGATGAGAGCAACCTCAAACTTGGGTAATTAAACTTTATTATTAGAAAGGTAAACAATATTATGCGTTAACGAAACATCAAAATAAACTAACCCTAATAAACTAATCTAAAGTCACCTAAAGGACCTAAGCCTAAACTAGCATAAAGAGATGCAAATGGCTAGAGCAAAAGGACTGTGAGAACAAGGCAAACAATCGAACCCACTACAACTACGAACAGTGCAAGCGAAAGGATATTCAATACTGTGACGTCTCTATGAAGAAGAGAATCATGAAATAATGGGACTGTGAATAAGTAGAAGATGAGCAAACTGTGTGTAGTAAAGCTTTATCATGGCAAAAGTGACTTTTGGGTCTGTGGCTGTGTAGTTTATCCAAAAGGTCTGTGATCTGCGAAGCAAACAACAAACAAAGTAAGAAGAAGAATAAAAGGAACAAGAGAAGAAACAAAGTAAGAAAATAAGAAAATAAATGTTATACGCATACATTGAATCTGTCGTGTCTTATTATCGACTTATATATCGGAAGCATTGGAATTATAAACAAAGGTCATCGGGTCTGTGAAAGCTACTGATAAGCTGCAAATGATGTTATATTTCTTCTTTCACATTCTCCGCGGCTCAAAGAACAATACGAACATCGAGTTCGTATAGCAGCACTGTATGCATAATTGGTGTTCATGAAGGCGGAACTAGATTACAGATTCAGTGTCATGGAAACAAGTATGGTACAGGACTTCAGATGTCAGAATCACATCTCAGATTCTCACGAGTTAGCCTTGGAGGTGGAGGTGTTAAGTAAGAGATTTAGACCAGAACCAAGGTTGGCGCATAGACAAATCCAGTGTTTACATGCGAAAAAGAAACTAAGACGGTTAAGCACCTTGCTTCAGAGGGAAACGTTCGAAGAGACTCAAGAGGGAATGTAAAGCTGGCATGAGGAAAATATATACGAAAACTAAAAAATCGCGCAGACCAACACATATGGTCCGTTCCATTTTCAAGTGGCATTGTGACGTCGTCTGCAATCCAAATGATTTTGAAAAATTGCACGTTACGGAGGCGCGGACAACAGCCAGATTGCATTCTCTCTAGCGCTTCTCTGCTACTCCTACCAACCCCCCACTTGCTTCTTCCGTCTCTGCGATACCTGTGAGACAAATCGGTTTAGCGGTATTGTAAAAGCAAGCAAAACTAACCAAAGCTAACCAAACATATAACATTGATATGGGTATTGCGAGACTCCCCATAGCATAGTGTGAGCTCGTGGCTCAACTATGTTCTCTATTCAGCCTTGATCGACCATTGAATATCTGTCTTGGTTAAGGGAAAGACCTAAGTTTGGGACAAATAAAGCTACAATGGTTTTGAAAACGTGAGTATCTAAGAGTGTTTGCTTTAGAGTCAAGCAAGTAGTCCTGAAATGGCCACTAACTAATTTGGAGAGGTATTAGTTGTAAAACTCATCGAAGAAGTACAGAAAATTGAATCAAAACCAGGGTATCTCTATCTGCCAAGAGACTCTCTTGAGACCCACCCAGACTGGCGCAATATGCATCAAGTAGGGAAAGTATAACAAGGTTTCGTAATTGAGGTCTTTACTGTATTTTGCTTTTCTTTTTTCTACATACAGAACACTCTCTCTTGAATGACGCGAGCTGTGTCGCAATGCTGAATCCATAAAGAGTGACAAGATAAGTAAGATAAATTGAAGTGTAAGGGCAAGTGGAAAAGATGTGTTTTATGTGACTCATTCGGAACTTTGTTTCGCATGTAGGAAGGTTTGCAAGACAAGGTAAAGACAGAAGTGTAAACAATGTCGGAAAAGTCAGCAGCGACAAAATTGGGAAGATTAAACTTCAAAAGAAACATCCTCCCAACCGGCAAACTGCACGAATATTTATTATACAAACTTCCTGGTAAAGCTGTCGCAAAATAGAATGAGCTTCACCCTTTATGGGCATCTTTTCTCGCCCAACGAGCTATATCCTTTCGCTATGAGGAGTGCGGAGACGAGGCATTCTATGCGCTTGGGATACGATGTCGAGAAAAGAAAGTAACTCAAATTGTTTCGTGTACGCTATGCCTTCTATACTCATATGAAGAGACAGCTTGTATAGGCTTTCTACGCCATGAATACAACGGCGGATTTCCGACGCAAGCAGTATGATGTGGATTCTATTTAGCAAATCCATTAACCTACCTGCCGCTTCTACAATAAAGTCAAGCCAAGCTTCTTGATCTTTGTTGGGTAACTGTTTCAGCATATGATGAAGTGACATAGCTTTCTCGACATCGTTACCTTCTTGATGCAGGGAGAATAACGAAGGTGAGAGGACATTGAACTAAATAGCAAGTCAATGAGAAACCATAGACGTATCAAGCGACAAAATTATGACTCACCAGCTCGTCATCATCCTGTTCCGGTACCAAACTCAAAAATCTTGGTGAGATTAACTTTATCGTTTTCTTGTCAAAGTTAGTTACGTTCTTACCGGAGGCAATCAAGAGCATCTGTAATTATTAAATGCACGAATGGAGCTAGGGTAGGCAGACGTAAGACAGCTCAAACGAGCACCATGTTCGTTTACCGCTTATCCCAGCTCAGGTCAAATTCTTTTCTTATAGTACTTGAATAGGAAATAACAAAATTATGACTCACGTTGTGGGCGAAGAATTACTGGTATTGATAGGAACTGTTGTCCTGCTCTTTTACAAAATTGCTATCGCAGTTATCACAATTGCTAATATTACCCTAATTTCAGGTGTATAAGCCGCCAGGGGTGGTCCTAGCTTACATCGACCAGCCCGAACACATCAAAGGACCTCGCAACCAAAGGACCCTACACCGTGCTGCGTATTGCCTGAAAAAATCGTGCGGCAAAAGGATCGCTTCTCGAAACGCAATGAAGCGACTGAGCAGCTCGTGGGAATATTTGAAAAAGTGCGGCTTATACAACTGAAAACAGGGTACAAAGATGAGCTTCAAGGGGCATAAGATCATTGTCGTGCACGTTGTCTGCGACTTTACATGAAAGATTTGATCCATATGGTATTCTTCTACAGACGACATCACCTACTCTGGACAATAAGCATAGTATCCTAAAATCGCGAGTACAGGACGCAACTCTCTCAATTTTCCAAACGGCCAGTCAGCTGCGTCGCCGTGTTTGGAAAATAAGACTTATGCCGCACGATACTTCAGGCGATGCGCAGCATTGTATGGGGTCTTTCGGTCGCAAGATGTTTTGATGAGTTCAGGTTGGTCGAATTTAGAAAAGGAAAAACGGGTGCGTCCTGTACTCGTGAAACAGGGTATTTGTTTCCGAGCAAAGTAATCATCGCCGCAAAGCACTACCCTAACCCTTAAATCTATATACTGTTCAGGATGTCTGCGATTTATGTTTGTGATCAAACACTTTAAAAATCCGGCTAACACATAGCTTACAATTAAAGCAATATTTTGTAGGTTGTATTACTTGAGCCTGAAAGCCGCATGCACTCTCTGCGGGGAAGCATGACTTTGAAAACCTTCATATCTTTCACGGATGTCTTAGCATAACGCTGCCCATCCGTTTTGAGCTGTATTCAGCATGCCTTATTACGAAAATATAAGGCATAGGGCATACCTTCGGCGACTCCATCGTAGGGATTCTCATCGCTGGGGCATCGAATGCCTCGGCGTCCATTCGCTTCGGGACTACAGCACATCGCTCACCCTATACCTTTCACAAACTCATGGCTCAAACGTCACGCTCGAATGAACTCAAAGCATTATCTGGTCTTTCAGTTTGTCTAACAGCTTTCATCTCACTTCTTTTCATACACTAATCTCATGACGCTAGTTATGCTCAGAGACGCGTCCACCACAGCATCGTCCATTCCACAACTGCTGCTAGCCTTGGTTTGCATCTCTGACTAGGGCACGTTTGGCTATGTTGCAACATGCAACAACATGTTGCTAGAAAATGGCACACCTTGCCGCCAACATGCTATTGCATGCTGGCGACAAGTTTTTGCAAGTTGCCGACATAGCCACACGTCCGCAGTCACAGAGGCAAGCCAAGAGTAGCAGCAGTCGTGAAAGTAGTATCACTAGAGCAACAGACAATTACACAGCGAAAAACCTTCAAGTACTCGAGAATTTCTGAAAAGGAAAAAGGAAAGCGAAAAATACAAAGAAACATGAAGAAGAAACACTTACGACTATTGCCAAGGCAATTTAAAACGCTTCCGTATATTCAGAGTCAAAAAGGATGATTGGAAAGGATAGAGACAGAATTGAGCAAGTGAAAAAGTGGATAAGCATTAGTGGGAAGTGAGCATGCGAAAGCGCAGATCATGTGGTGCTATCCGCATGTACAACAGTTCAAGCTGAAGAAAAATCTTTCCAAAAAAAAGAAAGCGACGCGACATATCGCCCGTCACTGGTGCAGAATTTGCGACGCGATTTTCTACAGTTTCGGCCATGTCGTGGCGATATCGTCACTAAAGATATGCCCTTCAAAAAACTGCTCGCGATAGCATGCGATTTTTCGCTCCTACAAACTGGCACAAATGCGGCGGGACCCAACTACTTGAGCGCGGGAAATCAGGAACACATGTCCGGTGGAGTAATCGCGCAGGAATAAATCGCGCAAGGATGCCCAATGCCTAAGAAGTTATACTGGACACAACTTTTCTAATTTTCGCCCCCTTTCATAGTGTCACACCTGCTAACTCCGTTTTTGATGTCATGAATCTTTTTGTGAACTCACGGACAAAGAGGTTTTGATTTGCAACATCAGTGCATTTCATCTTTTCAAAATAATGAAATCAAGTGTCATTCAACTGCAGGATCATTTTGTGCTACCACACCTACAGGGTTATTGAGTCTTCAAGTGCTTTCGGTGTTCAGCCTGGCTTGCTTTTTGTACGAATGAGATTGGCTCGATGCAGGGTTTAACATCGAAATGTACCTTTATAGACTCTCGCAATAATCTCATTGGTATCTTCACCTCATCTCCTTTACGTTTTGCTAGCAACTTCTGCAATTTTGCTTTTCTTTCTGCAGCTTCCATCTGCAACGAAAATCTATGCTTTGCAAACTAGAGCAATTTATCACCTGATTCAGTGCTGCATCTTTTCGTGGGTCCTTAAACTCATCCGGTGTATTTTCAATCCAATGCTTCAGTCTCCTCTTCAGCTCCTTCCGCCTTTTACTTAGTGCTCGTGCTACAGCCCCAACTTTTTTGATTCGCTGTACGGCCAAGCGCCAACTGCAGAAAATTATCAAATCAACTCTGATTACTCAATGCTCAATGCTTCTTACGATTCCATTCCAGGCTTATCTTTGAAAGATCTTATAGTCTTTGTGAGTTTTCGTGCTACTTTTGTAAAAAGAGTGTCATCATCTTCAAAAGAGATGTTGTAAGATGGGCGGCTCAAAATCTGAACACTGATATTCAATTACAGTCGTTAAGCAGCTGCGCTCACTTCTCTCTTTGATCTTGCTACTCTGAAGCCTCCAATCCAGCTAGAATTGCGCGTTTCCTTCACTGGCTTGCTAAAGCTTTTCTTCGCATTTGTGATCGATCTACTTTTGAACCGATGTAGACGTTTATCTAAAAGCAAGATTTCAAATCTCACGAGAACTTTGTCTGTGGGTTGATCAAATTCATAACTCTGGAACTTTGTCATTATCGTCCTCTAGCAGCCACTAAGCTGTGTGATGGACGAATACAAGAAAACGGGTGATTGGAATGGAAGAGTGCAGTTTCATGACTCACCGTAATGAAATTTTAGAGAATCGCAATGACCGTTGCTCCTGATAGCCGCTCATTACGGATCAAATCGTGCAAGACTTAGCAAAAAATTTGGTTATCTTTTCGTATAGGCAGCAGAATTCTGTTTGCGTGCATACGATTGTATGGAAAGAAAAGTGCGTGGCATACTTCTCTTTGATCCGATAAGCGTCACACTTTCCCCTCGTGCATTCTATGTTCCTAGGGCGATGTAGGCCACTTTTTATAATTACTGGGTTTTCTTTCCCCTTTTAAAATCGCCTGAATAATAGCAAGCTCAAAATGGCTATACGGTCGAGTGGAAATTGATAGAAGCCAAACGTTACTTACAAAATAAAGATACTTGGTCGAAGTGCAGTTTCCACGTGGGATGTATACTGTCTCATAGAGCATGAAACGCTGATTCCAAATCTGCTTTCGTTATCTGCAAAGCGCTTCTGGGATGAGAGTTATGAAAAATTTTTAAGGGAAAAATGCAAGGTTTTGGATAGAGTAAAAACGAGCATTTCTTCGCTTTCCGGCGCTTGGATGGAGTAACTAACTAGCTTAAACTCATCAGACTAAAGGTAATTGCACGAAGTCTCCCGAGTAAACGTGATTCCATCTGAGCTTGCAGACTACACTTTTGAATGATTTTTTTGTAGTTAAGACTTGGAATTTTTGCTTCAGAATTTTTTCATAAGTCCCTCCTAGAAGCGCTTTGCAGATACCGAAAGCAGGTTCGGAATCAGCGTTCCATGCTCTATAAGACAATGTACTTTTCATTTGGAATCGCCACTTCCACCAGGTGTATCCATCCCTTGTTAGAATCTGCTATCATCAGGGTCAAGCAATGGGTATGGCACACGACCGTCAGATACGACCCCTTCCCCCTGAGTTAAACTACCCAGAGGGCGTGACTTACTTCCCCTATGCACCTGATGCGCAAGGTTCAAAACGATGTAGCCATTGGCACGTGCATTAGACAGCAGAGTATGAAAGGTGTTCAGAAACGAAATAGAAACAATATGGAATTTCTTCCTTCTTTTTCAGAAAAACCTCGGTAGTGAAAATAAATCATCTTAATGCTGATATAAACTTTGAAACTTGTAGCTCACTCTTCCGTGATACAGCCGTAATCCCAGATTTTGTCTTCCATATTGGTTTGCTTTTATCCAGCACTTTCACAATGCATCTTGCATGTTCTGGCACTGTACTTGCTGCCTTTGAGCAATGATGCACCTCCTCACGGTCTTTTAGATCGAGTTGATTCAATCTGAAATTTTGTTGGACAAATGTCGAAAATCGTTAAATCAAAAATCAGTCGAAAACTTGTTGCGCAGTCTATATCAAGTTCACAATCTGACATCTTCATAACAATTTTCAAGTCATATTAATCTCATTGTGAGATTTGCATTTTCTTGCTCGTCCCCATCAATCTCCAAGAACATCATTTTGCTAATAGAATTTCTGTCCGTAAAGCAAAGATAGAGTGATCGGCATTACGGCGGTACGCTTTGGAACGTCATGAGAAAATTTGATTGCGTCGTTTTTGTGAGAAGCTTGACAAATGTGACCCTAAACTTTGTTGTCAGGACAGGTGATAAAGTGATTTGGGCAATTTCGAACTATGTCAGCCGAAAAGGTAATGATATTGCGATCGATGCTTACAAAATTTTGACCGGTCGGAATTCGCAGGTCGATTTTTTTGAATTTTCCATGTTGGAAACAGATGCACAAGGAACGATGATCTCAATTTTCGAGATTTCATGCTCATACCGATCTTTGAGGAAACTAATTGACATAGACTATGTGTGTATGTGTGTACGTCTGTTTCGAATAGAAAAAGTCATTATGTGGACGGGTTTGGGCCAAACTTTACAGACATAAATCTCGGGAATAGACGGGTGTCTTAGGCTAATTTCGTTACTGACCAACGGTCTTATGAATCTTTGCAATCTTGAGCTACGGGGCTAGAGTTGGCACAGGGGTTCTACTAGGTTGGAAAGAAAATTTTCGGACATTTTTAGACCAAATCCGTTATATCTTGAAATCTAATGCATGTACATACGCGAACTTTGCAGCTGTACTCTCACTTGCTGGCTGAAATGCAAGCAAGTGGGAGGAGCATGGAGTCAATAAGGACGGAATTTGCCACTTTTCAATCACCTCAATTTTCTTGTTGTAAGTTGGAGATCTGGGTTAGGGCAGAAAGCTATGCTTTAGATTTTGCGCTTGAATTTCACTGAGAACAATGATAAGGCTTGCGCTTACCATAGGTGCGCAGCATGCCCCAATTAGTGCTTACTTCGAAACAAAAACTCTTATATATGCCAGATGCCCCTTGTTTGTGTATGTAGCATGCTCGTTCACCCCTCCCCCCCCCCCTTCCTCTTGTATCCTATCAGCACCGGAGATCAAGGATGGCAAAAATCTATATAGGAACAGCTGTTGCATTTATTAGGTTGGAAAGAAAGTTCTCGGACATCGCCCTAGACAAAGTTTTTGGGGTGCGTAGCAAGTGTTACCCAGGCAGCCGCCTGGTGCAGCAGCCAGCCGCCAGAGCTGGCACCAACGCCGCGGCTGAGCTACCGTAAGCGCGTTCTCGTAGTCCGCGATCCTCGCAGAGAGGTTTTCGCAGCAGCTTCGCACCTCATCGCGCTGAAGTGCGAGAATTCGCTCAGAGGTCGCGCTACTGCACATATTATATATGGATCAAGACAGCAAAAAATTTGTAGTTTATTAGTAAGATACGATACAAAAAATACACAAAACAAAAAAGTTCAAAATCCAATAAAATTTTCAAGCAATAAAAAATACACAAAAAACCTCATCACTTTCTCATAATCTAGAAACATTCTAAAATTTCCATCTAATTTCTCTTCCATGTAGTCAAAAATAAACTTGTCAGTTTCGCGATTTTTCTTTTGTGTGAGGCGAATAAAATTGGAACCTGAGATTTTTTTAAAATTTTCCTTCATTCATTTTAAATTTTCACGAACTTCAAAACCTCCGCCACACATCGCGTAAACGGTTTATAATTGTTTTTTTTTCTATCCCTGCTTAAAAGTGTGATAACACATAAAAGATGGGATATTATGCCTTGCGAGTCGGCTACCCAAGCTCTCCCCCTACTGGCTACTGCTAGCCTGTCGCGCGCGGCGCCTGCGTAATTGACAGTCACAAGTAATGGGATACACCCTTTCTACCCTAGTGATTTGCGCGGATGCAGCTCTAAAACTAGGGAGTTCATTAATTTTCAGATTAAGAAAAAAACGAGGAATTGCCTAGTAAACGAACAAAACTCATTTTATAATATTATGCTTTTAATTTAATTTTATAATTATTCCATCAATTTATTTTTTTAGAACTTCTTTGTTTTTGTATTTTACATTTTATCTTGCTAATAAACTACATATTTCCTGCCGTCTTGATCGATATACAATATGTGGCAGTAGCGCGACGTCTGAGGGAATTCTCGCACCTCAGCGCGATGAGGTCTCTGCGAGAGGTCGAGCACGACGAGAGCGCGCTTACGGTAGCTCAGCCGCGGCGTAGGTGCCAGCTTTGGCGGCTGGCTGCGGCACCAGGCGGCTGCCTGGTTAACACTTGCACGCCTCCCGGGATGAGGACAAGGAAATGTTTCCAGGAGTGGAACGAAGTGAAGTTTCATAGATCCATAAAAGGACCGAGATTTATCTCAGTTAGTCGCTGATAAAATCCTATGATTAATCTCCATAACTACTGACGTATTTTGTATGATGGTATTGGCTTTGAGGCGATATGAGTATTCAAGGTAAAATATGCAGTAGACTTTTTAGGAAAGCCGACGAAAGCTGTGACGCATTTTGTTTCGATTCTAAAAACTCGAATTAAAGGGAAATCCCATGTACAACCGCTGCTCGTCTCTTGAGAGCTCAGCTAGGCGCTTAAAGGCAGTACATCGGCAGAATGAGACCCGTGACAAAACAAGGACACAGGGTAGGAGCCCCCATATGGAACCTATCGGCCAAAGTCCGATCTTTCTCTGCCACTTCTAACCCCCGAAATTTCAAGGCGAAAGCAGCGCTCATCTCCTCTCCTCTCCGAACCCGCCCACCCCATGTACGAGTGACTTCCGCGGTCAGAGCCAGCCGCAATGCTATAAGCATGAGGTCCCGCAACGACTCTGCGTCTTCGCCATGACGGGCTTCGCGTTCACTAGTCCATGGGGTGGGCGGGTTCGGAGAGGACAGGAGATGAGCGCTGATTTCGCTTTGAAATTTCGGGGGTTAGAAGTGGAAGAGAAAGATCGGACTTTGGCCGATAGGTTCCATATGGGGGCTCCTACCCTGTGACCTTGTTTTGTCAGGGGTCTCATTCTGCCGATGTACTGCCTTTAAAGACAGTGTTCGGGCAAAAACTCAATTTTTAGAAAATCCAATTATCGGAGGTTATCCGCAACAGTGAATCCGAAAATCCACCTTAAAAGGCGCAAAAACGGCGAGAACTTAACTGTGACGGCATGCGTATTCTGCCGCATAGCAGGAGCTCGGACAAGTCGGAGGACCCCACCCCAAGGTGTAAGTTTCCCCACTTCCCGATCGTTTTTCTTGCTTTGGGTTGGACGTTACGGCCTCGTCTTTCGTAGTTTTGTGTCTTAGGAGGGCCATTTTCGAATGGCAGCGAAATCCCAAAACCCCCATCTTGTCCGGACATTGCCTTTAAGAAAGACCAATCTAAGGTTCATTCATAAAATCGTGACGATGGATTTGACTGTAATCTTTGCGCCCACAGGAGCATATCACCCTCTACCAAAAAGGCATCACTTCGAGCTTTGCTCAGTCACTTACACTGCCCAAGTACTATCATATCTAAGCATAAAAACTAGTCGAGTAGAGACTGAAATCAATAAGATGCGGTTGGCGGAGGGTGCGGCGGTCGCGCGCGGTCGCGCCATCGTCACGAGTTTTCGAATGCCCTGTAACATAGCAGAAACTATATGATAGGAACTTCCAAAGGAACATTCGAAAAGCAATGATCACGCCTTTTGGAAATAAGAATAGATTCAAGCAAACGAACAAACATTTTCAAATATATTCCTCTACATAACTGACCGGGACGATGCAACAGCAGCCATTAAGCCCGAGAATGCTTGGCTTAACCATTTATTCAACAGCTCTTCCGTAGCCGTCTCGTTTATTGGAAGATGATACGCATTGCCTTCCTTGTAAATGTGCTGTGTAGGAACAGTGGGGACAGACGTAGCTGGCTGATCAGGCACAGGAACAGCTAAATTCAGTCTAATATGATGCAACCTCAGACATTTTTCATATATTATAGGCACTCAATTCTAAGGTTCTTGTTTTTTTTTATTTTAATTCGCAATTTTTGCAATGCAGTCAAGAAAGCTCTAGTTTCTATTGAGCTGAACTTTTTGAAATAGCAGTTATTCTATCCCGATTTTGCTATTTGTGCGCACTCTGTTTTTTTTTCCTTTGGAGGGAGATCTTGCCCTGATGAGCTTTTTTCTACAACTTCACTATGATCCGTTCTTCGCTAATGGCGCAAATTGAAGGCGAATGTAGCTTCCGCCCGAGTCATCGCAAACTTAGCGACAGCCTGAAGAAAGAACGAGCAGAGCAAATTTTTGCTAATAAATTTTTGTATTTTTAGCGAACTAGAATGAAAATTTTGAGCCAGATTTCAAGTTTCCTGCATGTGGAAAAAAGAAACTAAAGCTTCAGTCAACAAGTACACTGACTGTGCGCTCACGATATCGATATTCATGGACAACGCGCGAAATTTTTCATATATTTTGAAAATTTGACAACCAAAAGTGGTTTGTAGAGTGCAATTTTTCACAAACTCGATAACGAAAGATAGGTCGACATTCCTCAAGAAAATACTTGGCTCCGTACCCGAAAGCTTTTTTAAAGCAAAGCAAAGGATAGTACACTGATGGGGTTTCATATAGTCACATAGATCGAATGTCCATAAAAATCGGAAAGGAGGAACCCGATCTGAGGTTTTGCATAAGATCGTTCGGTGCGAACACTTTAAGCAAAAACAAAAAGCTGGGGTATTCTGGATCTTGAACAAAGGATTTTTTAGGTGAACAAAATAAATATAGGCCAAAGTGAATTGACACGCTTAATGTTACAAATTGACACATGATGGATGAAAGACACGCTTTATACATCTGTGTGTACTTTGGTGGATGCATCATAGGAATATACTGGATCAGAGCAAAATCGACTCATGTTTTTACACCTTGAAGTTCACCTTGAGGGTTAAGCTCAGGGCCCGGCACAGATCGTCTGAAAGCACGCTGAACTTCGTTTTTGGTGCAAAAAGCAAAGGTATCGTTTTTGACGAGTCGGGGCCGAGCACCAAGAATAAGCGCCATTTAGTTGAACACAAGCTTTCCGGAAAGGTTATGACACGATTGACATTTTATCGTGCATGGCGAAAAGTGCGCGCGATTTGAAAGCAAGGCTAAAATAAACAAACTGATTGTTTACAGCGCACACAGAAGCATATGACACCAAAATTGAACTGTTAACATAGAAAATTGTTTGCAAAAGAATTGTGCAAGAAGATTCAAAAATGTGAAGTATTGCCTTCCAGAATTAGTCCGTCTTCAGACGGTCACCAGACGATCTGAGATCGTCTGGAGCATATATTTTTGTCATTTCACATAAATTTTGGATTTTTCTATCATGTACGGATTCTCCGATCAAAAAGCTATCCCTGGGCACGAATACATTTTCACATCATTGCCATTCCTTTGTTTTTTGCCTCAATTTCTTCATAAATCGCTTTGTTAAATATCGCGCTTCAATGCCAAACTCCTGCGCATGCGTAGTATTCAGCTCCAATTTGGATTTTCACTCTTATCTCACGTTTTTTCTTTTAGACTAGTAAATCTCTCTTATTTTCATCTTGTCCTAAATAGATAGGTCAAAGGGGACTTCGTAGAGCTTCCGAAAGTCAGGGGAAATCTCTTTCAAAATCTCGAGAAACCGACTCGTGCTGGGCCTTGGTTAAGCTATGTTGAATCTTATTATACACAAATGATGAATGTATTAGAAGTAATGTTTCGCAACTAAGCGTATTGCAGCGCAGACTTATGTGAAGTAAAGCTTCCTACCCTGATCGGCTTTTTGGCAAGAGACATATTTATATATTTTAAATGAACTTCAAACGCTGATTCCAGATGTTGATGACTTATGTATCATCAACCTCAATTATTCTATAATCCTAATAGCTTACGGTTATTCCCCATAGGCTATATTCCCTAATCGCTTATATTTAAGTGCCGAATCACTCACCAGTGAGTGGCACCTATCTTCCAGGGGCTATTAGAGGTTGCTCCCCGGTTCAAAACCGGGTTCGTCTTTGGATAAATCTATTATCGACACTACTATCGCCTACGACACTTGGGTTCCACCAAACCAGATGTGCCATTCCTAGCTGCTGCTCACCATTCCGAAGCGAATTATGGGCTTTTAAATGCACGAATTAACGTACTACTGAACTTAGGAAAACTGCCTACAGGTAAAATCTCCAAGAAAAAGGTGCTGGGGTCTATATACGTAGAGACTCCTTTGTCTATTCAGAAAGGTGGAGTTGCGCGAAACCGCGCGGCTCCCGCAGCGAACGCGCATGCTGCTCACTAAGATTGAAAAAAAATCATCGAGTTTTCTTTATCAGTGACATGGAAATCAGGAGTATATAAGTCATTTGGGTGATGATGACGTGATGCCAGTAACTGAGCATGCCAATTTCGCGCAGTAAAAGGCCCATACTTTGCTTCGGAATAGTGCGCAGAAACTAAGAATAGCATATTTGGAATCAACGTTTGAAGCTGGTCAAGAATATATATATATATGTCTCTTGCCAAAAACTCGAGCTAAGTTAGGTAGCTTTCCTTGTTAGATAGTTTTGCGGGAATAAAAAATGTTCACAAATCTGATCTTCTTTCGATAGAAGTGCTGTCTATTATGATATCCAGATGATATAGTCTCAGCAACTAAGTTTTGCATCCAAAGTTTTCACCTTTCATACGTATAGTCGAACTTAACAGTGTCTTTAGTAAAAACTTTGCAAATTCAATCTTATTGATAGATAAAAAAAAGTTTTCGAAGACTTTGTGAATTGTGAAGAGGTGATCCTCCTAGTTTGAACCTTCCCAAAACTAAGTGCTTTCAAAATTCATCTAAAAAACAATGAAGTGTCTTCAATAGATCTTAATTTCACTGGAATAGGTTAGCTCTGTTTCATGTGCGAATTTCTCTCACAATCTTCTGGAGTAAAAACTTTTAGATTTAACGAGATTTACACAAGAAAACAATGGGGGAAAAGGATGGGTGACTTTCTCAAAGCTTTTTAGCTATTAAGAAAGGACTGATTCGATAACAGAACTGCTGAAAAGAAGAAGACAAGCTGCGTAGAGCAACGTTTAAGTACCTGTCTATGTTTATTCTAGCCGATTTGAGGGTATGTTGAAAGTGAAGGTAAAATTCTTATAATATCTTATGTTGAGTAACAGTGCATACGATGAAACATTGCAACAAATGGAATCTGGGTAACACTAATTGTATCGGAATAGAATCAAGAGAAGGTTCCTTGCCTAGTTTGCGAAATCTATTCAAAAAAGAGAGTTCGATATTGTTTCTGAGTAGGCGAAAATTGGGGAAGTCAACCGAAATCAAAAAGTCTTGGAAAGTATAAACCATGGCAAGGTGACCGCGTCTGGAAATTAAAGCAAAGGTTTTCAAGCTACCTTTGATAGTAGTGCTTGATGTTTTGCCAAAGCGGTAACGATACTGTACCATGTGAAGAACGCATAAACAGAATGCAAAACTGAATGGACCGAAACAAAATGATATTTAGCGTGGGACTTGCCCTACCGTATGCGTATTAGGCTGGCTAATGAGTAAGTTTTAACATGCAATATTAAAATTCTATATTAATCCGACTAGCGGCTGATTTGCTGAGTTTTCTTTGTAAGAAGGTAACCCAAGCCTTCATTGTCACATATCAGATACTCGAAATCTTCCGTCATTGAAAAAAGTGACCTAAAGTCCTTATATGGCTAGCCTTCTATACACCACTTCTTCTACTTTCCAAGTTTTTTTAACTTCTAATAAGTGCAGAAGCGAGAAATTTAGTTATTGAATGCACACAATTTTTGGCTACATGGCGAACCACAATGGAAATTGTGATTGATCTGTTATTTATAATTTCGTGCAGCTAAAAATGTGAAAATTTCCATTCATGCGAGTGCGTTTTTGGGCAAACCATAACGCTTTAATTTGACTATCTATGGTCATGCAAATGCTTGGAAATTCGCATTTAATGCGCGGGTACCAAATCTACGATTCATACACAACTTCAGTTCGTTCCTTGCATGCTTTATAAAAAATTCTCTTCGAAAAAATTTAACTATTTTTTCGTGCCATTTCGTCATCAAATAAATTCCGAACAAGTAAAGTTGATCATCCGTTTCACCTCGATTTGCTCTTTCCAGTGATACCATACTAATGCAAAAGTCAAATATTAACATTACAAACCGTTGAAAACGACAAAAGTCAATTTTTAGTCAACCTTATGGTTTTGATAGACTTCTATGAAAACGAAAAACAGAAAATGAAGTTTATACTCTTGTTTGAAAAATGACGAAAGTGTGAGTAGAACAAAACTCTTCAATGTCAATTGTTGGTTTTAGAATTTTAGAATAGAAGTTAGAATTTTTGCAACGAAAAAGATGTATGTGGCCAACGGTCCAGAAGCAACTTACCATATAAGGAAGTAATTGACAGCAGCAGTAATAGCATTAGTCACTTGTCTTCGTAATTCTAGATTCTCAAATGCTTCAAACAAGCAACGCGATTTTTTGACAGAAACACTTAGTCTCGCGCTTTTATATGGCCGGAGATCCGCCCTATCGGAGAGTTGAAGCAACCACCGTATTTACGCTCCGACGTTTCCTTCTTTTTATTTGACTTAGAACTATCTGTGTTGTGTGTTGGGTTGAACCTTGTCTGCATCAAGATATCCTCAGTCCGGAGTCTAGTGCACACGCATTCGTGCGCAAGCGCAACAGGTTTTGATTGGCAACTGGGTTTATTTCAGAAGTTTTTCTAAAGAACCTCAGAACACAGAGACCTTCTTTTGGCGTACTGTCATGACAATCAAGCTGATTTTAGAGGACTAACTATACTCTTATTTCAAACAAAATAAACGAGCACGATGGTTTGGACAGTCTGCGGTAAAGCATATTTCTAGTGGCAGCAGTTATATTCTAGAAAGCTGAACCAAAAACGTGTCATTGGGGCACCAAGTTTCTTGAATTTTTCTAGAAAGCCTTTTGAATACCATTTGTTCTGTTGTGTTCGACTTGCAGCAACATGAGGAAAACTGAACCTTGTACGAGTTCGGCTGCCATATAGTCCACTGTGAAACCACCAGCTGGCAAACCCGGCTCCGCCCAGCCTTGTCAATAATATATTTGTGATCAGCATGCTCAACCTTTTCTGCCAACTTCCAGCCTCGTAGCTCAAACTTTGCAAAAATCGATAAAATCCATATCGATCGATAACGAAAAGTAGCCTATGACACCCGCCCCGAAATGTATGTATGCCAAGTTTGGTCTAGATCGGTCAGGAATGGAATTTTCTATTCGGAACATACGTACACATACCCCCCCCCTGAGAATTTTGAAGGTTACATATATGATTTATAAAAATGGGCTGTTTATACTTGTAAGTAAATAATTTTTTGAATTTTTTAAAAATTCAAATTACCTTGAAAAGTTTTTGGAGCGTGTCTGCCGCCACGCCCCTTTTTCTAATATTTTGGAGTCACGGGCCCACAAAAATTTGGAAAGCATCCCAAAACATTTTTGGAGTGCGTGGCTGACGCCACTCACCTTCACCTAGAAAAATTTTTTGTTCCCCCCCCCCCCGTTCCAAAATCCTGAGACCGCCATTGATACATACATACAGACAGACAAACAGACTTTCAGCTTTATATGCAAGATTTCCACTCAGCGCCTTTTCCTCAAGGTAACAAACCATAGGATTTCTTTTACAGCTTGCTAAAATTTTCTGATTGATCAATTTTTATTTGAATTATCGGAGTGATGACCCCGCAGCATGTAAACGCCTATGTTAGTAAGGAGGGATAAACTTGCCGAGTCGCCGCAATGTGATCTTGCTATTGCCGCTAAAAATAATTTGATATTCTCAGTGGTTCAAAGTGGCGGTCTGCAAAATTTTTTTTCGGAAGCGGGGGGGGGGGGAGGGGGTAAGAAGAAACCGAAGTATCAGAATGAAAGGGAATGGCGGGGAAGATGCCTTCAGAAAAACATATAGGGATAATTACAAACATATTAGCTCATAACCCAAATTTTAAAAGTGGTAGCAAAGCCCCTCGACATACATTTCTTACACAGCTAGAAGTTCTGACATTTTTTTCAAGAAACTATACGCTAATTAAGCATTAGTCTTCGAACTCTTTTTTCTGTACCCCATAAATTTACTTGCGACGGCAATATTTCTTGTTCCGTTGAATTAGTGCGCTGTCACACTGATTTATTGTCCGTGTAAAAAGAGAAATGCGCGAGATTGCAGCGTTTGAGAAAAAGTGGTGAGAAGGGCCGGAATAAGTGCTTTATCCTGTTTTATCAATGTGTCAAATCTACACCAAAGCTAGAAAATTGAGAGCCAACTTTAAAGAGCAATGAACATCTTATTGGACTCTTATCGTCTTCTAATCTGAAAGTTCGCGCATTTATTCAGAAACATTCCAGCATTTTATGAGGGATAATTTTTTTTATTGCATAGAAAAACTTCACATATTGTTAAACGCGAGCCTTTGGGAGGCCTTTCACAACAGAAGGATCCTGATGTTGCATGTAGTGAGTAGCAAAGCAAAACAGCAGTAGATATGGGCTATAACTACAGCGAAAGAAAAAATCCCAAGTAGGTAATAGTCAAGAAGATAAGGAAGGCAATCTTGCAAAGTCTTCGTTTAAGGCTGGAATATTCTCCCCACCTCGCGGCAAGTCACCAGCCTGTCGTCAGTTTGCGCGGTTGGCGGAAACTTGTCATCAGAATAGTGTTCGCAAACTCGATATCAAAAATTGGAGTTCCCAATAAAACTCAAAGAGTGAAGGTTTGACATTCGGGATTTCGATAAAAGCTCGAAAGCTTGAATTCTTGAAAAAAGAAACGCTCCTCGAACGAATAATATTTGATGAGATAAAACGCTAAATGCTGAGTTGTCGAGATGCGCTAGTCCAGGCGCCGAATGTTTGAGTTACTCTCTCACTTCTTCAAACACCGAAGTCTATTCGATGCACACATGCGCACATACTTTTGCCTTCTTAGTCCAAAAATTCCTGTATGGTTTGGCATGACAACTTACTCTCTCGACTACTCGGAAAAATCCGAGAACAACGTAAAAGTTTGAATATGTTGCTCTGTCTTCAATGCTGTGTACATAATAGCTGGCATCCTTACACAGTCAAGATTCCATCAAACTTTGTTCGCCATGCATTGCCCACTTGCTTTTTAATGATTTAATGATTTTTTTCAGAAGAGTGAAAAAAAAATCATTGAAGGAGCTAAATAACATGGTATGAAGCTTTTCGATCAGAGTATATGATTGCTTAAGTGATTTATTCAATTGTCCGGACTTCCGAGTAAACCACTTAAACATCTATTCAGAATAATATCTAGATTTTTAAAATCAATACGAAATTTTTGAAATCAAATTCTTCAAAATTTTCAATTTTCGAAGATTTCTTGATGTTTTCTTATTCAATATTTTCCGCCCTCAAATCTATTCAATACTCTTTTATTCGAGTAATTTCAAGTTCGACGTGTAATAATTAGACCCTCAACAGCCTTTTCACAAAAGAAATCTTAATTGAGAAGGCTATTGTGGCAATAACAACGCCTATATTGGCGTTTGAGTTCTGGCGAGCTCCCTAGAAGTGTAAAGAAGGGAGGCAGGAGGTGCTGCTGGCAATTTGGCGATATAATCGCCCTTCTTCAAAAAGATTTATGCGCTGACAGCGGTCAACAGGTCAGAGAGCGTAAGAAATATTGAGAGAGCATAAGAAATATTGTGTTTTCATGAAAGAAAGGTACTAACCCTCAACATTTCCCCACCCAGTGTCAAGGTGCTGACGGTGTCTGCGAGTTTTGGTGATGCGAACATTATCATACAAATTACGTCACGGCCAATAGAACCAAAATCTCCATCTTTTTCGAGAGAATTATGGTTTTTTGTGCTTTTTTGGCCCTCTAGGGAAACTCGGAGATTTGTGGAAAAGATGTTTAGACCGGCACTCTGAGAAGCATCGTCATTTTCCTGCAATTTCCTCAAGATTTTAACCTAAACGATTTCGCTTGCCGCTGGTGTCAATTAGCAGCTTTCAGAGTCCAAAGTCTACCATATACGCGCATTGATCATGTCCTCTTACAGGCATTATTTGCATGTGCATCCTACTAATGTTTGGCGATCCGCACGTAGTCAGTCTTCGCACTGGCAACTTGTGCGAGTCGTGCCAGCTTGCCGGCATATATCATTCCACCAGGAACACTAGACTAATACTGGCCCTGATAGAAGTTCTAATGAGGTGAAGGCACAAAAGTGGAGCGTTCGCAACGCGAACTGCACAGTTGAGCTAAAATTATTGAGGGATTTTTGAAATTATGTTACTAATCCAGCTTAGCAAGAGAAGTAATGGTCTCTGGAGACTTACCGAGGTCTGAGGCCCTTGGAAAGTAGTAAAGTGTGGCCTTTCGCAGCGCATGGTAACATTTGAATTTGACGAGGGAAAATCTGACCTTGCGGAAAATTTGCATATTAAAGAACCCTAATCATACTCGTTTGCTGCTAAAACTGTATCCCAGTTCCTTCTTTGATGGTTCGCTAATTTTTCTTTTTTGTTTCTGTAAATTTGTCTTTTCCATTATGTAGTGGCTGTTTACTCACTCTGTTTGTACTCACATGCAAGGGAAACAGAAGAGAAGAAAAGCAATAAGCTTCGAGCAGCACATTTGGAAAGGGAAATAGAGCCCTCTTTGAAATTTCGCATTTGTAAACTTTTAGAAGATTATTTTTGAAAAAGTACGAGTTTTTTCTCACTGTATCATGTTGTCCGGAAATTAATGTCCGTTTTGAATTTCAACCGCAGTGAGACATAGGCCCGTAATAAAGCTTCCTCATTCGATCTTAACTGAGGAAAGCTTCATTTGAGGCTTCAACAAGTCAGCTCTGCCTCAGTCGAGCCATTTGATATTGCCAACTATCCACGATGATAAGATTGAGCACGTCAGGTCCATGCAAGTATAGAAGTCAAAACGCGTTCGCCAGACATCCATCTCTATGTGATTGGAACTAGCGGCGGAGATGTGGCCGCACTTGTAAGAACTTGCTAAGTATCATCAGCTTGAACTGTGGCTCCACTTCGACATGTTAAAGGCAGCGTCCAACCAGAATTTGGCCCCCCATATTTTCGTCATTTTGGGGCCTTTCCATGGCCCTGATTACAGTTCCGAACTTCAAACTTTCTGAAATTCACAAAAAACCCGATTCTTGGGGACCCAGTCTTGAGGGCGCGGACGAGTTTCGAATTGCTCGTCCCCGTCGGCAGGCCAACGAGAAGGAGCTGCAACTGCATGGGTGCAGTTGCATTGCAGTGTGCAGTGTGCAGCTTCTGCTCACTACCTTGTCAATACGTGTCGGGAGGTACGTATTGACAAGGTAGTGAGCAGTCCCTGGTGGGCGGAGTCTGATATCAGACTCCGCCCGCCAGGGAGTTTCAGGCCCCTTATCTCCATTCAGAGACAACGTCAGAAGACCGAACCAACGCAGTTGCCCCTTTTCTGGGGCCTACTTTCAGGATGGACACTAATCGGAGGGGGTTAGGTTTAGCCTGGACACTGCCTTTAAAATGACGTGTGTTGTAAGTTACTCAAGAGTAACTTACGATAATTTTCTCTGAATCTCCTCGCTAGCACACTATTTCGGGAGATCATCGCTCTGATCATCTCCGATGACTCGGCAGGGAGATCATCTCCCTGCCGAACCTGACCTGAGGCTCACATGTCAGGTGATGTTGCATTCTTATAGCAGGAGAAGTGGGCGGGTGTCATTTCACCTGACGGGACCTCACATAAGGGGTTCAGGGGAGATCATCTCCCCTGTTCGAGGTTTACTACGGGCCATACACTTCTCATTCTTGGAGGTTGCAAAGTACCATTCGATAGAGCAAAGCAAGCCCTACAAAATGGCGATCTTGCTTTGCAGCAGCTTTTATTAATCTTGAGTTTCGAGCCAAAAACTAAAAAGATTTAGCTGCCCGAAAATTGAGAAAAATCGCAACTCAGTTCATAGAAAACCTACAAAAATTCTAACTAGGTCACGTAAGCACTATCCACATAAGACATCTAGATACGCCGTTGCCGTCTTTTTTCACCTTTCAAAAATTGAGAAAATGGTTTTTGTGCAATTGCTAAAGTATTGTTGGCGTTTCCAAATAGGTTGATTCATAATTAATGCACGTTTTTCAAAATTCATCTTCAAAGCGCCGTAATTCTTTTCCCACATCATCTTTCAAAGAGCAATAAGAACTGTTGCAAAGAACAAATCTTTGGCTTTACAAAGCATACTTTTGTTTTTAGATAACGGTGACGAGAAAGTTTGTACAGTCCGAAAAATGTCAAGAATATTTTTGGAAAACCTCTACTTTGAGAAGGCATAACTTACTCTTAAAGGTAGGACGAAAGCGCAAACTTTGCTCATTGCGCAGCCAATGGTCAAGAGAGCAGTGGCAAAAAACTCGGATTTTACGGTGTTTTTCTACGACGAGATACTGCGAAAAATTCAAAAGTTATTATTTTTTCTAGCCTTTTCAGAAGAGCGAAAAATTGTCTTTTTTGAGAATTTTCAAAATTTTTGCCATTGCAAAGCTGTAAAATTTCACCGTTTTTCTACCACTCAATGTGCTATGTCTATTCTTTATGTACGAAGCAAAATCGCAGTCATTGGTTCTTGTTTCAAAGTTTTATACGACTTCGAAAGGCCACAATGACCGGCCAAGTTTGTGGTTGAATCCATATCTTCGATACATAGAGCCACGTACTCTGGTGACCTTCACTTTGAGCGTCATGATAGAACACAACCTTCACCTAGAGGGAAGACATTCGGGGCGAAGCCCCGGATATCATGCATATAGGGAGAGATGTGAATGAGGTAAATATAGTAGTGACATCCAAAAGAAGCTCAAAAAACCGAAGGATTACGTTTTTATGACCCTTTTTTGCCAAAAAGAATTTTATTCAAAAATTCAATGAGGAACTGGAGCAAAATTTCTCAATTAATCTTTCTCTAGACTTCGATTGAGCGTTGGAAGTTTATGAAAGCTGCTGGAGTTCAATAGAAACGAAAAACTGCGCTCAAATCTTGCGCAGAGAGTCGCTACTTAAATGCTGGTCTATCTCGTTATGGAGTGATTTTCAAGACCCGCGACGTTTTCAGTGCTCCTGGACGTCTCATGAGGATCACAACGATATATAATGTTACGGGGTTTCGTTATGATCCCGCGGAGATCAATGACCAGAGCCAAATGCCCCGCCGGCTCTGGTCTGTCTCCGCTGCTCGTCTGCGTCTCCGCGACTTGCGCGCTACCTCGCTACCCCAAAAGCGGGGCGCGGGGCATTTGGCTCTGGTACCCTTTTCTTCGTTGTTGGGAGCCCAATTTCGACAATCATCATACTAAAGCTCTTGATCTCTATTTTCACGCTGACAACGTCGCAAGACTCCTTTTTATGATTTAAACGAGAAATATAGGAAAAACGGAGTTTTCGAAAACCTCTTGTTTTTTCTTCAGTTCAACTCTTTTCACTCGGTTTTTCTGTGTATTCGATAGGTCTTGTTTCTGTCTATGATGTAGACAACGTCGCCGAGCTTACTTCTTTGCTTATGCCGGTTTTTTTGTGAAAATTACCAAAAAGTGCGTTTTTCTTTACCTTGTTGTTTTTCAATGCTTTTGCAACGAATTTTCTTCAGCTTGGACGTTACTTGCTCAGAATGATGAGCGGAAGAATCCAGACAACGTCGCAGGATACGAAACGACCATGCGGGGGTGAAAATTCAAAGGACGCGTCAAAAATCAGATTGGCGTCGATGTGCAGCATAACTTTTCAGACATGTTTAACATGTTCAGTACAGTTGTTGACAAGTTTGCCTTCTTTCGGTCTTCCAGCTACCGCCACAGCTAACGCTTTTTTTTCAATTTAGAAAAGAACTTTGTTCGTGTTGCCACCCAATTTAGCCGGCAATTCTGAAGACAAAAATGTGCGTAGGAAACCACCAAGATAAGGTTTTAAATTTGGTGGTGTGTTAGCCTCTGTTTTATATGAATTTTTCAAGTTTCCTGGTTCAATTCAGATCTCTAAATCTCCACCTATTTTTTCTAAAACAACCTTCACTTTTTATAGGGGGCAAGAACTCAAACAACTATCACTTTCTAGGCTCTGGCTCTTGACTATCGAAGGTATGGTTGAATCTCTCATCTCAAAACTTTTGCAAAATTCAGCTTTATAGAGATTTCTATAGCAGAAAGCTTCGCGATTGTTATGCATATTTTTTGAAATCAACATCTTTTGTTCTCATGGAATTAGAGCAAAAAGAATGAAAGGAAAAAATTTCACGTTTTAGTCTCTCATATTCAGAAGCATGGAATTTGGTATCATACAGAGTGTCACGAAAAAGAAAGGATATACAAGAAACTAGAAGGAACGCTCTTTCAGATAGCATTGAAATTTTTGGGAAAGATTCAGTATCTTTGAAATACCAGCGCTTGCAAAAAGAGGTGACAAAAACGTGCATTAATTATGAATCAACCTAATAAATAGTTGTATACTATAAGATCTGTGGAAGACTCTCTACAAGCTTTGGCTCTCGAGAAATATCGCGAGGAATATGGCTTTTCCTAATCAAGTGGTCCAAACCAAAATTCAAATTTCTTGAGAAATAAAGCTTGTATAGAGCTGAAAATTTACGTTTGTGATTCTACAGGTTTGTAGTATACAACTACTCATGTAGGGACAGCACAGCGTCACTTTGGCAAATGCACAAAAATTTCCGTTTTCTCGATTTCTAAAAGGTGAAAAAAGACGCTAACGGTGTATATAGATGTCTTAATGTGGATAGTGAAATTAGGAAATAAGTGAATTAGAAATTTTTGTAGGATCTCTATCTCTAGGAGCTGAATCTTTTTGGTTTTTAGCTTGAAACTAAGGTTAATGAGAACTGCTGCAAAGCAAGATCGCCAATTTGTAGAGTTTGCTTCGCTCTATCGAATGGTACCCTGCAACCTATACAGAAGTGCGAAGTTTATGACTTATTGCGGTTAACAAAAACGGACATTAATTCCCGGACAGCGTAACATATACCAAAAAACAAGAAAAAAAGAAATCTTTAAACAACCGCCACTACCTTTCCAGCTTCTATGGTTTGACAATGTCACTTATGTCTCACATTTTGATTCCCAAGCATTTGCGTAAGTACCCTTCAAGGCATTCGCATATTAGCTAGCAGAGACTTCACATGGTTTCAAAATTCTATTACATCTTCACCATTAGGCCGTAATCCAATAATTTTTTCCAGAACGTTCTTTGAACAGTGGACGTGAGAAAAGTGAGTTTTGTGTAGTGGACGGCATTAAGATAGAAATCTTGTTGCAGGTTTGGCTGAACTCATTTCCGTCTTTTTACAATTTTCGCTCCACTCGACCGAGGTTAAGTTTTGTAAAAACGCTGCGAAAACAAGTGCACTTTCAAACGAAGATCTCATCCTTGCTTTGCGAAATCCTGTATAATTTTTGAGCGATCCCATTTTTTGCAAGCTGTTAAGACGAGAAATGGGTGGGTGGAGGATACGGTAATGAGGGATGCACTAGTATTAGGCTGGCGCTTAAAAATGCAGCTTTTTTTAACTTCAGTCACGATTACTCGTATTGGAAAACTATCGCAACCGAACATGAAGATCGGCATGTAATGAACTCGTAACACTTGTCTTTAGCGATTGAATCGCGACGACCAAATCGCGTGTACTCTGTCCGAGGCAAAATGCAATTGTAAAGGTAATTCAACGTCCAAAGACTTTAACTCATATTTTTGCCGGTCAATCTCTCTGGAGCATTGAGGTTGATCATGTTGAAAGCGAGAATAGAAACGTTGGTGAGTAGGAATGCAAGAACGGACAGAAGAAGAACACTTCGACGCACATCCAAGATCTCTCCATACTTACTCTCAGTACTGCTTTCCATCTGATTTCATAGGACTTGGTGATTCTCAGAACTGTGGTGAAGAACAGTCCATACGATGTGCATACTGCGAGTCTCTCTTGTGCTCTCAGCATTTCGTTTTTGCCTTCAATAATTTCTCACAACAACTTTTATTCAGATTTATTGTATCCTCAATTTGAAAAAAATAAAGTTTTCGAAGTCTTTGAATGTTGCATTATCTTTTTGACCGCATTAGGGACTTCGCGTAAACAATGCAGACATTGTGGATGGCTTGCAAAACATAGCAAGCAAAGGAAATCGAGCTCAAAAACAAAAATCAGGGCTTCTCCTTATGAGCCTGCACACACACACTGCGCTATGCGTCTAACTGTAGCTGGGCGACGAATATTTATGACGCGCCGGCGGCCCCACTGCGGAATCGAGGGCCATAACTTCCTGTACAAGACCGATAAGCAAATACCGAAGGCGGATATGTAACCAAGCTTCATAGCTCATGGAGAGTTCAACGGTCTACGGCTTGCTGGGATTGACGACTACGAATTTTGACCATTCCCTTGCTAGTAGCCAACTCTCATAACATTTTACCTAGTTCCAGCTCCACTTGGTCAACATTCTGTGCACGGTTTTATTTTTGCTAAAAGCGTAAAACCTCGAATGTGACCGCTTTCAGGAGAATGCATGAAATTTCAATTTTATCATAAAAAGTCGAACAGTTGCGAAATTTTACTTCTTGATCTAATAATGCTAAATTTGAAGTGCGTCACATTTAAAAAGAGAGAATTTATGGACTTGCAGATTTTGGCACGTATGTGCCCCCAAATTGTGATATTCGTGCATAGTATTTAAAAAGATTTACTCTTTCCTGTTTTTACAAAAAAAAAGAATGCGTGGAATGTTCGGATCAATTTCTTTCACTAATCAAATTAAATCATTCAGATTTAAACAGATTGCATCAAAACGATGTTTTCTACACAAATAAGTTTCCTCTCTAGTTCAAAAGTTGATGTAAAGGGGTACAAAACGATAAAAATTCAGAAATATTTCAAAGATCTGACATCTCTCAAGATTGTTGCACATTGAAAAGTAATTCATGGCAAGATATCGGTTCTGTTATTTCAGTCCACTCTCTAAATCATAGAACTAATTAGGATGCCCGTCCCGATCGCTGTCGCTTCATGCTCACCTGTCTTTATTCCTCACTCAAAGCTCCCTCCCCAAAGTGCGGAACTATGAAACCTACGGCAGTAATCGATAAGCATTAATTATATCAAATTGTAGCATGCTCACTTATTCCCTCTGCCAATTCCCAGAACCCCAGCTCAAAGTTTGCAAAACCGACACAGATTTCGAAGATGCATATAAATTCGTATACAGAATGCTCACTCACCTCTCTCCCTCCCCCTGTTCTATGTCATCTTCTAGCCCTGTGGCCCAGTGCAAAAAATGGTTTTGGTACCATCGAAAACGGAATGTAGCCTGTGACACCCGTCATGCATGTATGCAAAGTTTGGTCCGGAGCGATTCAGCAATGATTCTCCATAGCATTATACAAAGACGTACTATACATACACAAACAGACAGACATTAAAATTATTATAAAATGTGGATTATAAGTTGGCTCCGCTTGGCCCTGTTTATACACTTTGACGAAGGTCACCATTACCTAATTTCTACAACATTTCCTTATTCCTGTCCCATTCAAGAAGCCAGTTCTTTGCCCCACGAAAATCAGCATGCTCACTGACCCGTCTTCGCCCATTCCCAACCCGTAGCGCAAAGTATGCAAAAAATGAGAAATTCAGTGATAATTGCTAACGAAAAGAAGCCAATAACACTTGCTTAGCCTTGTTTGTGAACAAAATATAGTTCTGATCGGTTTAAAAATAGATTTCATTCATACATAGCATGTGTACATATCAGAAATGGATATCTGTCGTTACTCTCCATTCTCCTTGGGGTTATGGGTTCGTAAAAATTTTGAAAAGCTTCCCAAAAAATTTTCAGAGCGCGTGGGTAACGGCAGCATCTCCACCTGGAGAACTTTTTTGTCCCCTCTTCCCCGAACGGAAATTATGGTCGCTAATGGCAGACACACAAACAGACATTCAACTTCATATCTAACGAGGAAAGCTAACTAATTAGCTCGACCTTTTGGCAAGGGACATATATGTTTTAAATCAGCTTGAAACGCTAATTCCAAATATGCTGTTCCTAGCTGCCGTGCACCATTCCGAAGCGTGTGGGCTTTTTCCTACGCGAAATTTTCATAGTACTGAACATGGCAAGTTCATTTGTAGATTGAAAAAAAACTGCAAGAAAAAGGTGCTCCGAGATATCGAAATAACACAAGTCCAATCCTTCCCCACCAAAAAGAAGCTTAACGCAAGTGTATTAGCACTTAGATGATGATACCGTGATGCCAGTGAGTCGATGAGTACGAAAATTTGCGCAGGAAAAAGTTCATAACTCGCTTCAAATGGTGCTCGACAGCTAGAATAGCATAATCGGAATCAGCGTTTGAAGAATGTATATATGTTTGCCAAAAGAGAATGTATATACATATGCTCCTTGTCAAAAGGCAGAGCTAAGTTGGGTAGCTTACCTGAAAGATAAAGGTGGAAAACGACTCCAAAAAATCTAAATTCTTTGTTAATTTGATTCCGATTATGTTCTTCAGAAACTGAGATCAAAACTTCCAATTCTTATGAGACACATAGAGATATAACCAAACAATTACCCTAATTTCACAAGTACAAGACGCATCTGTTTTCTTCTAACTTCGACGGGTTTGAACGCACCAAAAGTTTGGCGGCCAAAGGGCCTTATACATTGCTGCATATTGCCTGATAGTATCGTGAAGTATAAGTTTTGTTTCCCCAAACACAGCTAGGCGGCGGAGCGACTCGCTTAAAAAACCGAAAAGGTGCGTCTTGTACTCGTGAAATTAGGATACTGATCGAAGTGTGGGCACATAACTCTACACTTATAGAATACAACAGCGCAGCTCAGCTCTCATTATCCGCTGTAATTATCCGGTAGTCATACCTTATGACCTTCGTTGCGTGCGCGTGCCAAACATACCAAAAGTGCCGTATATATCGTGCATATATCTAATGGCAACAAAAATGCGGCCGTTCTTTTTGCTATGCATAGCTGTAGTCATAGCAAGAACTTACCTTCCATGCGAACTTCGACCATGTCCTCCACCTGGTTTTTTTCCACCTACACCTGCACCTGGTTCTATCGTGTTTGTAGTGCCCTCTAACACTACGACCACAAGGACTACTACCACTACTACTGCTACTACTACCAGAAGGACGACGACAACTCCACCAGTAGCAACGATCATAAGTAAGCTTCAAAAACTTGATACAGTCTTCATTCCTATTGAATTCAGATGTTAACAAATGTGATGAAGTATTTAAATTAAAAAAGGAGAATTTGTTGCCATTTCCGACATCTGATTAACAAAATAGCTTCCTTATGAATCCTCGTCAATCGCGCTTTCCCATTAGAGATGCTTGGCATGGGGGAATCTCTATTGGTTGTATGCACCATAGCAATACTTCCTCCTTTTTTTAAATGAAAGTGTTTAGTCCTTTGCGACTTGTGTCATGCCATGTAAATCTATCCTGAACCAACGTTCTTACAGACCTTAAAAGAGACTACATTTCTGCCTGCGTCAAATAGTGATGCGGCTCAATTATATTAGACCTGTCATTCAGTTTGATTCTCGATAACGTAATCACTGCATACCAAATGAATCTATCGAAAAAACACTCTATCTGCTATCCGTAGTGTCAGAAATATGCTTTTTGCTCGATGTCGCTGATCATTTTACTACTAAAAACGTACGCCAACATTGCCCAGAAAGGTTGTCGCTAACACCAATCCCTGCATGAGCTCTGTCTACATGTATTCTATATCTGTCTCATCCATCATTGAAATTCTGTACATTCAGTAGTGCATGAAAAGATGACTTTGCAAGTTAGAAGCTATGAGCCCACGTTAAATTTGAAAGGCATCCCGAGATTTCTTCCGAAGGGAGCTAACCACGTCTCCCCAAATTTCTGTTTCATACTCCCTTCCCCTCCCATCGGAAAGTTTCTCTTCCTCACTGATGAAGTTCAGTCATCTTGGATTACAGGAAAATACAACTTATTACCTGCGCCGCTGGATCTTCTTTTTACTTCTTTAGCAAAGAACATGCAATGACAGCCACATTTTCTCCAACCAATTTGTTTTTCATGTAATTGGTCATTGAAACGGGTCAGTAGAAGTTAGCCGTTTGCATAAAGTTTGGAAACTGTGCTCACAATAAGATTTATTAATTTTGAGATGAGTAATGCTTTGTTTTGGAACAAATGAAGTTTCGAGCGAGTTTACTTAAATGATTGTTCAAATTTACACAACCAGATCGTACGAAACTTTGGACATAAAATGGCGGACAGGCAGAAAGCGTTATCAATTTTCTGACGTGGCATCTAATTTTTGACCTATGCTTGGCATAGCGAAAATGAGGAGTCTCGTTTTGCAAACGATAGTTTCAAAACAACGCAAAAGTACCCAGCTTTCTTTTTCTTTTTGCTGTTTGTTGCTTACTGCTCATAAGCAAGTAAATAACATCATAAAGAGATTAGGAATTTTTCAAAATCAAAAACTATTGGGTATTTGTCTATTCTTTTACAAATCAACACTTCTAAATTTTTCGACGTACTATGTGTACTCGCAGAGATAAAGTTATAGTGAATCGTTTGCATTGTCTTAAGTATGAATCTAAGTTGGACAGAAAATCGGCGACAAACGCGGTTGAGTGATTGTTAATTGTCTTTTGCACTTGCGTTCCATTTCATTTAATTATCTCTCGGGTCCAAAGAAAACTGAATAGCTTGAAATGCATGTACTCAGCTACTATCTGAATAGAAATTTCATTTTACATCCGAACTTATGCGGTATCGGTATAGCGGCTTTCATACTAGCGCCGGAATATCCCATAACCAAGAGTACAAGATGATTAGTTGAATCTATGAAATTTCTGAGCAATTGTCAAAACTAAAAATGAGTTAGCACACCCAACTAACTCAATTAGCAACGTTATAGTGTTATTAGGACGCTTCAATTCACTACATCGGCCTGTTGGATGTGCATTTAGAGCACATAAGCTGAAATCGGACCTCTTAGGGCTGCATGCACGAACATTCTCGCGGGGAGGGGGTCGCAGCTTAGAAGAAAGCTTTATATTTCGAAACTCCAGATACCTGGATTTCACGTTGTGTACTATCCGTAAGTATTCCTACTACCCTTCACTATGAACATGTTGAACAGGAGCGAGAAGCTGTACGAACCGCATCTTCCAGCTTTTGTATAATCCCTCATGATCCCCGGCTTTTCTTTGAAGTCATTTTTCTCTCTCCGAAGTTAACGAATAACCTCCAAAGTTGTGCAGATTATCTAACCCGACAGTACTAAGCATGTTGCTGATAAGAACAAATGATGTTTTGAAGTCATGAAATTTCCGATGATCCACGTGTCGAAATTTGAGGTTTACCGAAAAATTCGACTTTTCAAAAACTCATTTGTTCTCATCAGCAACATGCTTAGCACTGTTGTGTTCGATGTTCAGTACAACTTTGGAAGGTTTTTGTTAACTTCGGAGAAAGAAAAATAACTTCAAAGAAAAGCGCCGGGGATCACCAGGGATCATACAAAGGCTGGAAAATGCGGTTCGTACAGCTTCTTGCTCCTGTTCAACATGTTCATAGTGAAAGGTAGTAGGAATACTTACGGATAGTACACAACGTGAAACCCAGGTATCTGGAGTTTCGAAATATAAAGCTTCCTTTTAAGCTGCGATTTCCTCCCCAGCGGGGAGGTTAGTGCATGCGGCCCTTAGAAAATCTTTTGAGAAGTTCCACACAAACATATGCAGTGACTTATAACACATTTCAATTCCAGTACCAAGGACTCTAGCGCCCCCAGGTTCCGTAAATCCATGGCAGCCATATGTATGGCCTAGCGGAGGTCGCGTACCTGCTGGAGGTAAGCGCTATAGACATTTTATGGATATGCTATTTTTTTCTATTCTAAGGGAGAAAATCTTAGACATCATTAGTTAAGATCCTAAGGTGGATCGCATTGGCTGAAGCAGTTTTTTGAAATACGGAGAAATGACCGGAAGTTTTGTCAGATGTCTTTATCACCAATAGCAGGCCTGAAAGGCGTGATGCCGCTGAGCGGGCTGGACCGGGTGCCAGCTGAGACAAGATGGAGCAAGGCTGCGGACAAACTAAAGCATGGGCAAGTAGCAGAGAGGATCGATGTAAATGCAATCGGTCTTGCCCGTTGGAATGACACAGTGACACAGGAGATTTTGATCGTCCAGTGGCAGCAATTAACACAAGTTTTTAGAGCTTTGGACTAGACTCTGTTCTTACTTACAATTAGACGACTAGACTTTCTTCCTTCTCCTCCTACAAAAGAGGTCCGTTCAGTCAAAGTAGCGTTTCCAAATGAGTCCTATACCACTCTAAAGAGCATTAAACGCTGATTTTTGAATCTGATTTTATTAATTGCTATGCGCCTCTGGACGCCGTACGGGTGTTTTTGGAGCAAATAATGGACGCATGACCTAGATGAATTCAAATGATACGGCTCAGCGCTCAAACAATGCTAAGTATGAGTATTTTTAGCAGAAGGTATTCTTCGAATGAAATCTCCAATTATCAACAGCAAAACCATTTCATCCTCTCACAAATTTCGTTCTGATTCAGCATTCAGTTTAACCCGAATAAACGCTCATACCTCGGCGTCCAAAGACGCTCAGCAGACGAAGACAGATTTGGAATCAGGATGCGATGCTCTTCAAAGTTGTATTAGTTCACGTTGAAAGGCCACTTCGACCAAACGGACCTCCCTTATGAGAGCCCCCTCTTTTCGGAAATACTCGCCGGATGGGGACAGGGTTGCTAGATATTAGTTAAGCAATCATAACACATTATCATAATTTCCTCAAAACTAGAATTGAGGAGAAAAGCGAACAAAATTAAATAATTTTTTACTGCATCTCACATTTATGGCTGTGTACTGTAAGCATCCGGAAGCAGAAGCGCACAAATTTTGTCCCTGTATGTGCCCTAGTTATAGGGGTTACCACAATAAGTACGAACACTTGGAAATGTAGATTTTGCATTTTCAGCCCATTTTCAACCCATGATTCCACCTTCGAATTCATTTAAGTATTATGAATCAGGAACATGTTCACCGCCACGATTGATGCAGACTATTGATGGTCCAGTGAAGCTTAATTTTCCCTATGAAGCGATGCCCCTGCAAATATGGCGTGAAGGTTCCCAATAAGTAGAGCTTAACTTCAAGAATATAAGCATGAATTTTGAAGTAACTCAATAACCAAATAAGCCTCAAGAACTGTCTTTACAATATGGTTCTCATTTACACATACTCTATAAAATAAGTTTTTAGCATGGCCATGGCTAGTGACGGCTGCTCCCTAACATTCCGACGTATACGATTAATGATGAATGGATTCTACTTTGATATCGCTGAAACCTGTACGAACATGGTCTCAATAATGCTTCAGAATAAACATGGCATCAAAAGCTTGTGGCAAGCTTCATAATGTCAGGCTACCTGTTAGCTATTAGTTGGATGTCTTTCAAAGCTGGATTCATCCAAAGCTACACTGAAAAATCTGACAAGTTGTCTATTGGTAGGTTCAATGACTGGATTAGTTTGAAAGCAAATAAAGTTCACTAGCTTACGAGCCAATGACAACGATAGTCCACGAAGAGGTGCAGTATGTGCCGCTTGGGCACCACGCCAAATTTAGATGCGGAGCTTATGACGATTTTGAACTTCTTGATGCTGTAAGTTTTCATTATTTTCTAAAATGCATGGTATTGCGACGCTATGACTGAGAAGCCTGTTGCCATTTTCCAAAAGAAATTCGCGGGGTTTTCTTTGCAATTACTCTTTCATGTGTCGTTCGCATGATTGTGAAAAATCTAGAAATGTTAGGTCACTTTTTTCGCACCGGTTTTTAAACCGATCCGCAATCTGAAAGATGAAAGCAGACAGCTACTTCAATTTTTGATGTGTCTCCCTCTCAATATTCCATCAAAGTTATCTTATCCTCTACCAGACGCTTCACTGAACTTTTACTTCACGTCTTTGAAAAATTTACAAAAACAGTCTTCTAAAAGTCGCTCTAGAATGACCGCTCGATAGCAATTGCACCAAGACTGAATACTTCAGACTTTTACGGTATTAGGTCGATTATGGATTGAACTCAATTTATAGTGAGCGATGAGCGAATTAATGTACTGAAAATATGAAAATGCTGAATTTTTTGGTGCCACGAGACGCACTTACAGAATTGTCAATCAGAGGATTTTGACCTCAAATTCATTTATTGCAAAAAAATATATGGTACTAGCTGATGGTCCCGGTCTCACTCGAGACTTTTAGTTCAACCAAAATGGGGTAGGGGAACGAACTCCGCCATTTTGGAACATCTCCGCGAACTATTGGTCCTGCAACCACAACCGCAATATTTCGAAACGACCGGTTGCCAGCAAAAGGGCCGGGCATACTTTAAGCGATTTCAATCGCGACGCGATTTGGCAATATTCCAGATGTCGATATCTCATTGTAAGCACATTATAAATGTACAGAAGATAGGGCATTTCATCAGTTTACGTAAGTTATACACACTATGCATGTGCAGTTTGCTAATGTTGGATCCGAAGACTTCTGGCCAAATGCCAAATCGCGTGAAGTATGCCCGGCCTTAAAGGCGGGCTTAAACTGGCGGAGTTCGTTCCCTTACCTATCAAAATATCATCGGCACCCAGATTCGTGTAGAGGCGGGTTGCGCACTTCCCTGATTTTCGAGATAAACTGGTTAAACCTCCACGTTATAGCATTGTATTTCGTTCTCTCTCGTTGAGCTTGTCTTTAAATTAGTGAAGTCCGCAGCTCGCCTCTACAGGAATCTGGAAGCCGATCATACTTCCACTCTCTGACTTCTATAATGCTCGAATTTAAGACGAACCCGCTGCATCCTGACGACCTTGAGATTAGAATGAACTTTACTAACCTTGCCCACATGTTTACTGGAAAATGATTGGTTAGAGCACGTCAAACTCTCATTTTTCCAGATTAAGGTAAACAAATCAGTAAATCAATAGAAGGACCCTGCGAATCGCCTCAAAAAGGAGCCATAAACCACCGCCGGGGTCGAAAACATATGTGTGCGAAGTTTTAATTCAATCGGTGTAATGACTGGCGTTTCTATAACGAACGAACAACTAAACGAACATTCTCACAGACATTGAGTTTTATATATGTAACCTCGAATATTTGTAACTTAATGTGTGAGACCGCACACTAAGCTCTATTAGCGACGGCACCCTTACTGGTAACTTTTCGGTGAAACATTTTCTAGCCTGACAAAGTGTGGAAATGTGTTCTATTGACTAACATATAATCAACAAAAACAAAAGAGACAACGAAACGAGGAGAAGTCACTGTGCAGGTTCTAGTTTTGCAGTTCGTCACTTAGCGTGTATAGTGTACATTACGCATATTAAGTTACGAGTGACTTGACGATACATAGATTTATATTGCTAACCAGTTGTTGTTTCTAGCTTTAGACAGAAAATCACTCGAAGTTATACTAAGTTCAAAAGGCAAGATGAAGCGTAGCAAAATAAGGGAATGCATCACAAAATTTTTACTAATTATTCTATTAATTGTCAAAACTTTCTTGCTAACAAAGAAAAAATGGTCAGCCAAGTGTCGTTTTGCGATGATTTGTGCACTATGTTGGTGGGTGTAAAATGCTGATTTCAAATCTGTCCTCCTTATTTGCGCAGTGTTCCTGGAAGAGGAGTTATGAGCGTTAAGAGGAGCAAAAAATAAATGTTTTTCTGACGAGGGAAGGATACTTAATCGCAGTGACGATTGGGTAAGCGATTCATACCGCGTATACCGTCTCCAGACGGTAATCTCTAAACCGCATTCCATATTTGCTATGACGTCATTCTGGAGGAGTTATGAAGGATTTTTCGTGCAGTGGTTAGTGGCTTGGACTGCGGAGCTGGACGTCGTGGGTTCGATTCCTTTGGGATGCCACCCGTTTTGCACTTTTGTAAATTTTAGCAGGCAAGTTGCAAAACCTGTCGACATCAAAAAATGATTTTCACAATTTGAAGCAACATATTTACATTTATTGGCGCCGAAAACTACCGTCTAACCTAAAAACACTCGTTTTTAGCCTTTTCATTGAGTACTTTACTCAATTTTACATTGGAAGGCCTTCATGAACACATATGATATGAAAGCACAAAATGTGCAGAACAAAAAACACACGCACAAGCACAAGCACGTATTTGGAATTTTTCAATGTAAGGTTGAGTAAAGTATTCAATGAAAAGGCTAAAAGCGAGTGTTTTTAGGTTAGACGGTGGTTCGGTGCCAATAAATGTAAATATGTTGCTTCATATTGTGAAAATCAACTTTTTTTTGATGTCGACAGATTTTGCAACTTGCCTGCTAAAATTTACAGAAGTGCAAAACGGGTGGCATCCCAAAGGAATCGAACCCACGACGTCCAGCTCCGCAGTCCAAGCCACTATCCAGTGCACAAGAAATCCTTTATAACTCCTCCAGAATGACGTCATAGCTGATATGGAATGTGGTTTAGAGATCATTGTCTGGAGACGGTATACGCGGTATAAACCGCTTACCCAATCGTCACTGCGATTAAGTATCCTTCCCTTGTGAGAGAAAAGCGGTTGCTACATTTTTCTGAGCGTTTGGATGAGACAGCCGGACTAAGAAATATTTCGCCTAAGATATTCATTTTATAGAGTGCCGGTTAACACTGGTAAATTTAAGCGCTAGGAAGAATGTTACTACCGTTTTTATATTATTTGCTCAATTTTTTTCTATAGACGTGTATAAATTCTCGTGCGGGAACGCGCCGCAGATAAGGAAGACAGATTTGGAATCAGCGTTTTATGCCCTCCGACATGGTATACAATCCATCTCAAAAGGCCGCTTTGACCAACCATCCTTTCTTTGTAAGATACAAATTCGAGATATTAGCGAAAGTTAGGGCTGATGTTAAAAACTTCGGGGACTTATCTGATTTATTGCGCTGTTCTCTAAAACATATATAGGTTAGGGCCTCACAAAGTACACAAACTCGCACCAATTTAAGTTGAAAAGGCAGCCACGGTAGATGCGCAGGGCAACCTTTCACCAAAAATAGTGGTGATGTATCAAAGTAAGACATGTAAGAAGAAAGAAAGTCTAGATGACGATAACTGTAAGTGCGATAGCCACTAACATGAGCACACTGTTGCATGACGGAAGATACCAAACTTCAATCACCATAAAAGTGGAGTTTCTCTATAGCTTCCATGTTTGTGCTGTGAAAGCTGGAGAACATGCAGACTAACAAGGAAACGGTCAGAAGTCAAAGTGGCCAATCAAACAGGCTGCACATCATTGGATGCATCATAAAACGCTGCTCCATATCTGTCCTCCGTAAATGCTGAACACATTTATAGATGCGTAGTTTTAACGAGAAAACTGCACATATAGATTGAAAAATTAGTCACCTTGTCGTCTCTTTAGCTCACCTTTAGATATGAGCTACATAAAGCAAACTAGTTGCATGTTTTGGCCCAGCATCAAACCAAACACTGCTCTGTATGGCTAAATTTGCTTGCATACACGATTTTTTTGGAAAATACTGGCTTGGCGTAGAGCAGATGAAAGAGAGAGAACGTTAACATAATCAATGTTCTACGCTGCATCCAATGGCATGCAACTTGTGTAAATCGGTCGCTTCGAGTCTGGCCATTTCCTTGTAATATGACTGCTCCAGCAAAGTGCGAACGAACCTTTTTTTTAATCGTGCAAGATTGCGGAAAACCAAGCTTCGTCATACCTCATATAAGTCCGTGAATCCCAGCTGCCACGCGATCTTGCAATTTGCTATATGTTTACAAATGCATAGACGCACAGATTTTGCAAGAATACGCAGTTGTGATATGTCTCACTATGTAAAGTGCGCTTGCGAAGAATTTTGACGGTCGTACAATCTAAATCGCGCAACGTCCGAAATCACTGAAGTAGGCCCGATGCCCAGTGGTATGTTAGACTGTGCAGTGGTAAGCTCGGCAAGCTGTTAACTTTTACACCGGCACGTTGATATGGTGTAGAGAAGAATTCAGCGGATAATCGCTGTTTCGCTGTTTCTGCTTTTGGTTTTTCCACACATGCTCAAGCTTTGCGTGAGAGGACCGATAGTCCGCAGACTACCTTCAACCTATCGCAGCCCCAATTTTTGGGACCTTGCTGTACGATGTAGTTGGCAGCAGGCCCGGTGTACGCTCTGTACGCGGCGCCCGCCGAATCCGCGCAATCTGACCAGAAAGACTCTCGCGTGATTGAACATTAATGACTTTGAGACGAGCCTGAAGTAATAAAACTAATGTAATTTAACTTTATAATCCAACTGATGCCTTGTTTGAAAACTAATCAAGGAGATAATTAACCAAGCACTCTGAGCGGTAGCGCTAATGACTCATTCGAAACTAAAAATCCAACCACAAATGTCTCCATACGCAATCTAGACCATATCTCGCAGTAGACTGCTTAGTTTTCAACCTCTCTCGCGCGAGCATCAACCAGAAGTCGTCGATTTATTCTGAAAGAAGAGAGTTTGGGAGATGTTCTGTAAATAAAAAAATATCTGCGGTTTCGCTTGATGCGTGCTCTAGTTGGGATTCCCTCCCGCACAAGAAATCCACTTGCTCAAATTTGTCTGGACACTCCCGAATCAAGTGTAAACGATTGTTTCCCTTGAAGAATATAGATAATTTTGCATTAGCATCAAAGTATCAACTTCAAATCAACTGTAAAATATACGGAGGAGCTGTTTTTTAGCAGAGTGCATGGAGAATCACGGAATTGCGCAACCGCATGAACTATGTTCAAATCGATCGCCCATATCGTCTGTTCAGTTTGGCGTTGTACATTGCTCTATTTCTAAAATGATTATTCAAGCGTCAAGAGAGGACGGCGACTGGAAGGGGATTAGAATTTTATTGTCAAATGACACCAGGCTTGCATATATCTATGCAGTGGACAGAAAAATGAATGGGTCTTTCATTGAGTGTTCTGTCAGCTCAGGTACAGTACCGTAGTAGTTCCTTCCAGGCTACTCAGGAAAAAAATATTGAGGATTTGCAAATGATAAAAGACAACCAGAATGGAAACTGTTACATCGAATTGAAATAGGTTTGGATGCTGAAATCAAGTTGCAGCAGAAAGATATCGTTTAGTGGTGCAAGACTGCAGCAAAAACCTGGGGACTAGCACTATATCAGCAAATAGGTTGAATCCGTGAGTTGAATAAAAATCATTCTACACATTGATCGCAATTGACCTATCGTATATAAAGTGTCCCAAAAGTCTTTGCCTGTATTCTCCCAGAATTTGTGAGAATCAACTTGAACAGACAAAGTTTTGTATAGAGCTGTTCGTATGGGTCTAAATAAAACGTAACATTAATGCTCAAATCATCCTTCGTAGATTTTGCGACCTTCGAAAAAGGCCGCAAAATCTACGAAGAGAAGCAGTCGTGATAAATAGGTAGTTGACGTGGCCAGATCGTCCAAATTCTGGTGGAGGATAGCGCAGGTCTTGCCTTACAGAACTGAAAAGAGAAGTCGTGGGGGGGGGGGTTCAAACCCGTCAACAATCTGCATTAAGGGACCGTGAAGGAAGTAGACTTGAACAGCTGGATTTGAGCAAACCTCTTCCCATTCAGGGAAACGCCGAAAGTTCTCAAAAAAATTATGGCTTGAATTCTATCTCTTTTATTCCTAGCTTTGGTTGCCTAATTAGAATGTAAATCCGGCCCCCGCTGCGTAGTAAAGAGAAGTGTGTCAAAGTGCAATCAATCAGACTCAACGACTCAATAGGGCGCTCACTACTTGTTGGTGTTAGCTAGAAATTGTCGCGAAGTGGCACTACAAAGACCTGCGCGAAAAGCAACAGGGCAAGAAATTCGTACGCATATAGCTTGACGACCAGTGTTTCTTCTTGTATGCTAGCCTTGTATCCTCTCAGAGGCATTGCCCTCTTGCAAAGGTTATCGTATAAAACCCTGAGTTAATGACTTAAGTTTTCTCTCCGGAAACCTCAAAGGAAATGCTCAAACATCATAACACTGAACACAAAGTGCACCTGTAACTGGGGATATGGTAATTTTCAAAATTCCTCCAAGCATTTTTCATTTTGCCAATTTCATGGCGAAACTCTTCTCTACACATATGTAAAGCTGAGCGTTGATAAACTGCTATTAGGTTGTAACAGAATAAATGCAGGTTTTGAATTCCAACCGCAATAAGTCATACACTTCTCATTTCAAAGTAGGTTGCAAATTACCATTCGATAGAGCAAAGCAATCTCTACAAGGTGGCAATCTTGCTTTAGCAACAACTCTGATCCACCACGAATTTCGAGCCAAAAACTAAAAAGATTTCAACTGTTCGAAAAATTGAGAGAAATCGTAACTCAGTTCTTAAAAAACCTACAAAAATTCTAACTTGCTCACGTGAACATTATTCACATAAGACATCTATACATGCCTTTGCCGTATTTTTTTCTCTGTTAGAAATCAAGAAAACGGAAATTTTCGTGCGTTTGCCAAAGTGATGCTGTGACGCTCCCACATAAGTAGTTGAATACTACAAACCTGTAGAAGTATAAACGTGAGTTTCCAGCTCTCTACAAGCTTTAGTTCTCGAAAAATCTCGAATACAGTTTTCGCTAGTCATGTGGTCCAAGTTAAAATTCAAATTTTTCGAGAACTAAAGCATGTAGAGAGCTGAAAATTTACGTTTGTACTTGTACAGCTTTGTAGTATACAACCACTTATGTGGGAACGGCACAGCATCATTTTGGCAAGCACACGAAAATTTCCGTTTTCTTGATTTCTAACAGAGAAAAAAAAATATGGCAAAGGCGTGTATAGATGTCTTATGTGAATATTGTTCACGTGAGCAATTTAGAATTTTTGTAGGTTTTTTATGAACTGAGTTACGATTTTTCTCAATTTTTCGGACAGTTGAATCTTTTTGATTTTTGGCTCGAAACTCGTGGTGGATCAGAATTGTTGCCAAAGCAAGATTGCCACCTTATAGAGATTGCTTTGCTCTATCGAATGGTATTTTGCACCCTACTTAGAAATAAGAAGTGTATGACTTATTGCGGTTGGAATTCAAAACCTGCATTAATTCTGTTACAACCTAATAGTTAGTGTGTCTCCTTATATAAACTTTCGTGTGGACCAATCAGCGCAAAACTTCGCGCACATATGTCTTTAACACCGGTCCACCCCGTAGGCTAATTTTCGCGGCGAAACTCCCAACACTGTTCATTTACATATAAAAAAAATGAACTTTTTCAAATACTGTCAAACCACATGCAACTTTCGTTAAGCAATAGCGGTAAAACTCTTTTTCATTCGACGGTGAGTGAGAACGGTAATTAAAGGCGATGCGAATAGGAGATTCTGCCATGTGTTGCACGAAAAGAGAAAGACGAAAAGCAGTGAGTTGAGCCTTAAAAGTGTGCACCAATCTTGCTCTTTGTTGAACCCGTTGAGTTCTCGGTGTGATAGAAGCCGGGCATGCCAGCTAGTCAATAGTAAAAACCCGTATGTGATTCAAAGACTGTGATAAATTCTGCCCGACTTCTCCGCACATTGATTGCTGCCACCCTTCCGCATGCAGCGTCTGCACAACTGACACTCGCAAGTATAACATACACCCCTCATTAGATAACTCATTTAAGGCAGTGCCCCACCAGACTGGGGGTATCTGGCTCTGGTAGTGATGTAATAGTAGACCCCCTACCTAAGCGATGACTAAAGTTCGGAGCGAAAGAGGGGGGAGGTCTACCAAGCCTGATATTTGCTCCGAAAGTGGCCCGAATCTTACGGTTGGTCGGGCGAGCACGAGATGGATGCAAGATAGGGACGCAGAGGCGTTGCGGCACCCTGCGCTCATGACTGTGTGCGCTATACGCACTCTGGCCTTGCAATCGATATTGCCGTGTGGGCAGCATTCGAGCCTACTGTAAGATTCGGGCCAGTTTCGGAGCAAATTTCAGGCTTGGTAGACCCCCTTTTTCGCTTTGAACTTCAGACATCGATTAGGTAGGGGTCTACTACTATATTACTACGAAAGCCAGATACCGCCAGTCTGGTGGGACACTGCCTTTAACGCCACACCATTTTGCTTATTACATTTAAGGTGTCGATATGGCTCATGTCGTATAAGTAAAGATGATAACCTTGAAATGCTGGAATGTCTCTGCGTTGAACAATATACAGGACTTTTTTGCGATCGTTAGTTCTCACTTGCAGCTATTGTTCTACTTAAAAACTATCAAAAATTATAGAGCCAGTCCAAGGAGCAGTCCTATTCGAGATCTTATATTTTCTACCAATTTTTTCTTTGTTGGCCGTATTATTTCTAGTTTGCTGTTTCCACAAACAATTGGGCAGCATAGGGTAATCACACAATCCCTTTACATCAATTATCAATTTTGTTTAAGTTCTAAAGAACGACCGATGCTGCTTGAAAAGCATGTTCCGAAGGGAGATCTCAAGGTAGACTTGGAAGAGCTGTACCCGGAAATGTTCATAACTCCAGAAAAAGTAAGATACTAACTAAAAGTGACTGCAGGTGTTTCTAACGTTGTAATATCAGGTTGTCTCATAATTTTTCAATTTTAAATTTATACTGCAATAAGTCCCACGCTTTTCAATTCTGATTAGTGTGCAGGATACCCTTCGATAGAGCAAAGCAAGCTCTATAAGAAGGCGTGGAAGTTTTCGCACCAGCTTCAGTATATCACGAGTTAGAAGCCGAAATCTGAGAACTTTTGGATGCCCAAAAATTGAAAATTTTCTATAACTTTGTCCAAAGAAAACTCACCAGATTCCAAACTCCTCATGCATATACATTCCACATAAGACATTCATATGTGCCGTTGCCGTGTTTGTTTCTGTGCTAGGGAACGAGAAAACTAAAATTTGCAAGCTTCCAAAAAAGCGATGCTGCGCTGTTTTTACACAGGAAATGTATATTACAACCTTTTGGAAGTACATTCACAGATTTCTAGCTTTTTATAAGCTCCAAATCTCGAGAAATATTATTTACAACATAAAATACCCTAGCAAAAAAGCTAAATACGGTACTTCTCAAGAACTAGCGCTTCCAAGAAGCTGAAAATTTACCCATTGTTACGAAAGGCCTGTAGTATATATTTACCTGCGTGAAAATAACGCATCATAGCTTTTTTGGAAACTTGGAAATCTCAGTTTTCTCGGTTTCTAGCTCAGAAACAAACACAGCAACGGCACATATGAATGTCTTATGTGGAGTGTATATACGTGAGCGAGTTTGGAATAGCTTGACGAGTCTGGTAAATTTTAAAAGAAAAAGTTATAGAAAATTTGCAATTTCTCAAGCATTCAAAAGTTTTCAGATTTCGGGCAATCGAACGGTACCCTGCATATAAATCATTAAGAAGCGTGTGACTTATTGCGGTAAAAATCAAAATTGAAAAAACTTATGGGACAACCTAATACATTACAGTATGCCAAGATGTTGCAAGCACTATCCGAACAAGCAGAGTTATTTCCCAACAACTCAAAGAAGACAGCAAAGGGGTTTTATGTGCAATAGTGGAATCTTGAAGTTTTTAGACTAAGCAAATTCAGGTGAATACAACCCACGATCGGCATCCCTAATGTCATAAGCTGCCTGCATAGCCGTAGATTTGCAATTAATATAAAAATGAATATCACTCAATCTGAAATTGAATAAAAATATTATCTTTTCGTGCTGTATGATTGATTTTTTGAAAGCCAACGACGGACAACATTCTGATTGGCTCTTAGACATGGAGAAGCAAGACATTATTTGAGCTGCGAGCAGGCTCCATAGTCTTTCTAAAACATGCGCTCTCCTACAATCAAGCAATGCAATCTGTAATTCTGATCCATACTCCTCGGACTATGGTCACCTTGTCGACAACTTCGAGAAGGTATTATTGGCATTTCTTTGGTTGTCGTTTGAGTGATGATTGCTGAAAGCTAAGGGTTGTTTCAGACTGCCGCACTGACCGCAGCAGACTGCAGCAGACTGCATGACCGCACTGACTGCAATGGCTGCACAAGTCGCTGCATCCTTTCGTAAAGGTGGAGAGGATAAATAGTTGTAGCCCAAACAATCAACAACTATATATGCCTAGACCCAAAAGACAACACGAGCGAGAGTAAAACAGTTATAGGCAATAACAGGAGGAATCAGAAGAAATGTAAGCATAACAAAGAAAAACAGTCGTTGGCAAAATTTGATTGAGAAGAGTAAGTTAAAACCTATGAACTCTAGGTATAAATCACGGTGTTTTGACGTGATCGCAATTGCTTTCTCTTTCACGAAAACATGCAGCGATCTGTGCGGCCGTTGCGGTCAGTGCGGTCTGCTGTAGTCTGCAGTCTGCTGCAGTCTGCTGCGGTCAGTGCAGTCAGATGCAGACTGCTGCAGTCAGTGCGGCAGAATAAAACAACCCTAAACACTGTGAAGGGGCTAGAAAACGTGGAATTCTTATTTTGTGTCAAAGAAGAGTTGCGTCTTGTATTGAGCGCAAAAAGAGGTAGTCAAATCACTTCCGAGGCAAGTTAAAGTGTTTGAAAATGACCATTTCAGCTTGATGGCTCAGTATCTGAAAATCTTGAAAATCGCTAAAATCTGGTCCAAGGGGTTAACTGACATGCAGGTTAGGAAAAAAACTTACGATTTCCGATAGGGTTTCGTTCTTGTGCTTACGATTGAAGTACGGTAATGGGCCAATATTTGTCTGCTTGAATTGTACAAAGGAGTTATTTGATAACAGGGCGTGACTTCTGCTTTGCAAAGGCGGACTGGCACTATTATCCTATCCTTCCTCATTCTCACATCATGATCGCTTCAAAAACTGACAGCAAAGTACTGACTATTACGACTGAATCGTAAACAACTGCACATTCTCTGAGTTTTTGCATGTATGATCATGACAGAAAAAGCAAATTTTTTTGCAGAACAAATGCAAAAGACTCAGCTACCAATCAGTTACCTAGGCAAAATTGACAGAATGACAACCCAAGCGATCATTTTTTGGCGCCGTTTTCGCGAATGGGTTTTCGGTCATTTTAAAGCTAAAACCAATTGCTTGCAGATTTGCTTTTTGAACAAATTTTTCACCTTACAATAAGTTTGAATACCACCCCAATTCTGTGGACCAGGATCCGCATGGACTTGTTTGACACCCAATTTTTGAAGGATGTGGATAGTTTGTTTTTTGGACAGATCTCTGGAAATATGATTTTTAGAGAGAAGGTCGTAGAATAACAAGTTTCCATTAAAAGTGCCTAATTGACAGCTGAACTGCATGGGACCGGCTTGTTCCTGAACACCCTGAACCTATATGCTGGTACCGTAGTGGCGCAAAAAATTTGGCTTGACACTTGACTGCAACTCGCTCTATGAACTTCCTGACAGACAAACATCTACACAGACCGACAAGCAGACAGACGCTCAGCGCTTTATCTTAAGTCACGATGATACTGCTAATGGATACAACGTTTTGTTATCGCTAATATCACTTCACTACGACCCCCTTCCTTCTCTAATTCCTCAATACCCCCAGGTGTAGCGTGCCATGTCCCACGTCCTACGTTCCATGATTGATCATGTTCATCACACCAGCACCAAAACTCGGCAGCCGCATAAGGCACGCCGCGGGCGGTCAGCCTACAGAGATACGGACAATTCCGTGCTGCCGACTCTAGCACATACTGCAGTGTTCTTGTACGAATGATGTCTTAACGTGGCCAAACTTGTGAACTTCGCGAAAAAAATGTTTCGCAGATAAGAATTGCAGTTTTGAGATCGGCATTAAATAGCGACTAAAAGCGCACTCATTGCTAAGAAGAATTTGATTTTATTGGCACGGTTCTCAGCAAACTTATGCTTGGCAAATGCTGCAAAAAATTGAGAAAATGAAACTTTTGTGTGACTTCATTTGTTTGCAATGCACCTACAATGTGGTGGTTGACAAGATTAGCGTTAATGTTAGGGTTCTCAACCTCTTCTGTATCTTCATATGAGACTCGTATCCGAGATATTCGTGAGTATTTCGATTCTATGTTGTGTTGACGGAAGCTTCGCTGTTCCAGCTACAAACTTCAAGCAACACACCTTGCCTGCAGTGAAACGTTATGTTCCACTGGGACATCCAGCAATGTTCAGATGCATAGGCATAGATGAAACTCCAAATGTTCCAGAAAAGTCGGAGTATAGAGTAAGTTGTTCTTGTTCCTTAGTGCCTCCGTAAATGTGTTTTTTGCCGTTGTTCAAAACAGGTTTGATTCACACGCATCATATTAGGTCGTTCCGAAAGTAATGTCGCTTTTTTCAAATGAACGCCACTTTTCATGGAATCAAGATTTTCAGGAGTTCTTAGAAGCATTCGATGCAGCATTTCATCCTCTTTCTAATGGTTATGATTACATTGCATAATCTTCAACGAGCTCTCGAAAAACTACCAAAATCTGCGACTCATGCTTTTTGCCATGGTCAATTTCGGCTATTTTTTCAAAATTTTTGTACCTATTCTTCGAAGAAGTAAACGTGACTGGTAGATAGAGCAAACCTTATAGGACACAGAGTAATTTTTTCTTTTCCTTAGCTTGCTTCTTAGAGTTTCTGGAATGAATTTTTCAATGCTATTGAATTCCATATTTGGTCATCTCAAACCTCAAAGAACAACAATTGGCAAGCAAATGAAGTGTTATTCGACGCAGCTTCTTCTCCTTCTACCAGTTGTTTTTTGTCTCCGATTCATCAAGTTTTCCGAGATAAAATCATCATAATTGAGGTTTTCCAGGGCGCCCCAGGCTGTACCCGGAATTTTCGAACGTTGCTAATCCGAAGAGGTGAATGCTCATTTGGTTTGTAAAATTAGTGTCAAACCATAATCCATCTTTATAAGTTTAAATTCCGAAGATTTATTGTGTTTGAGGCATTTGTGTCTGAGACGAGCCTGCCAAAATTCGGTGGTTCCATCAAAAAATCTATACAAAAATTATGACGAGATCTGGAAAGTAGAAAAAAGCTGTGCTGTTTCCTGTAGGCTTTGCCTCATCCATCCATTACTTGGACTCCTTCCGAGAATTGTTATAAAAACTTAGAAAAATTGTGAGACTTGGACTTCTCAAAAAGCATGGATCGCAGATTTTGATAATTTTTCGAGAGATTAATGAATTTTGTGCAGCGCTTATATAACCCTTAAAAAGAGAATGAAATGCTGCATCAAATGCTGCCAAAACCTCTTACACATCTTTGTTCCAGGAGATGTGGCGTACGTCTGAAAAAAGCGACATTACTTTCGGAACGACCTAATATGTTACCGCAAGCATCCCTGTACCTGAGACGTGAAGCATTGCCGTAGTAAACGGTGTTGAAAATTATCCTCGGAAAGCCCATTTGTATTATTTTTACAATCTGTGCAAGATTCAGTACATAGCCGCGAAGAATAGTCTTTTTGAGCTGTTTGCGAGACCACACGCAGAAAATACGCAGTCGTTAGCAACCAATTAATGCTTTCGTACACAGGTAAACTGGTTACTATGGGTTCAAGAAGGTCAAGCATATAACATGAAGACACAGTTCGAGTCACACAGGTTTGAAATAGTGTGAAAACTTTTGAATGATGTTCATTTACGTTCCTCTGACTCTCCCACTTTTCCTTTGACATTTACTGTAATATTCAAAATTCGCAAGGAAAAACCCTTAAATTGCTTTACCGTAGTTTGCATGGAAACGGAAAATTTTTACGGATGCACTTTCTGATTTTATATCGTAAGCTGCATATGTATTCACAACACTGAATTGTTACCGTAATAAATGACTTTAACTACTTTTAACGTGTTCGCGGATGGAAGAAATTTAGTTCGCCATGTTTCAGGTTTAATTTGGCGGCGACTTTTTTAACGCGTAAAACCACAGTTGCACCGTAGCGGTGTAAAGGGTCCAGTCGATCTGCAGTCCTGCGACTAAAAGCAATACACTGCCTCGCTTAATAGATCTTTGCCACTTGGTCCCTAGTGCGCAACAACTTTAGGGAGCTCCTCGTTTATCAAGGCAATGAAACCGCATTTTACCTGCGTGGGATGTCAAGGAAGCTTCACCGCGCTATAATCGAATGCCATCAATGTAAGTATCTTTTGAAATTACCTTATAAATTGATTAATGAGATTCAGCCGCTACTACTACGCCTAATCTAGTCAATCTGACTTCAAGGACAGTGCTAAGTAAGATTTTGTCTAAAAACAAAAAAAAATTACCTTTTCTACTCAGTAGCGCAAACTTGTGGCGATGGGAAAGCAAGAAGTCTCAACAAGCTCAATCCGTAAGTCTTGAACCTAATGCGTTCAAAAATACAGTGTGAAGAATGTACCGGTTGCAAACCAGTGGCGATAATCGGTTGCTGATGGAATAGACTCTGAGACCAGCGATTTCTAGAGCACGCGTCTGAGAATAGGCCGTAACAGAAGAGAATTCTATTCTACAAGTTAAAATTTGGTACGATAAACATGGTAATGACTGACTGCTGCGCCGCCACTTTCAAAAGGAACTCAGACAGCGGATAGGACCCCTCCTGCGGAGAAATGGCAGGGTCGCGGCGTTTCCCCAGCGGGGTGTCTGCCACTCCTGCTCCGGAGCCCTCCCATTTGTGCTCCGGAGACCTCCCATTTTCTGCTCCGGAGACCCCCATTTCGTGCTCCGGAGACCTCCCATTTCGTGCTCCGGAGACCTCCCCCTTGTGCTCCGGAGCCCTCCCATTTTGTGCTCCGGAGCCCTCCCATTTAGTGCTCCGGAGCCCTTCCATTTCTGCTCCGGAGACCTCCCATTTCTGCTCCGAAGACCTCCCACTTGTGCTCCGGAGGCCTCCCATTTCTGCTCCGGAGACCTCCCATTTTCTGCTCCGGAGACCTCCCATTTTCTGCTCCGGAGACCTCCCATTTCGTGCTCCGGAGACCTCCCATTTCGTGCTCCGGAGACCTCCCATTTCCTGCTCCGGAGACCTCCCATTTTCTGCTCCGGAGACCTCCCATTTCGTGCTCCGGAGACCTCCCCCTTGTGCTCCGGAGCCCTCCCATTTTGTGCTCCGGAGCCCTCCCATTTAGTGCTCCGGAGACCTCCCATTTCGTGCTCCGGAGACCTCCCCCTTGTGCTCCGGAGCCCTCCCATTTTGTGCTCCGGAGCCCTCCCATTTAGTGCTCCGAAGCCCTTCCATTTCTACTCCGGAGACCTCCCATTTGCGCTCCGGAGGCCTCCCATTTAGTGCTCCGGAGACCTCCCATTTTGTGCCCTGGAGCCCTCCCATTTCTGCTCCAGAGCCTCCCATTTTGTGCTCCAGAGCCCTCCCATTTTGTGCTCCGGAGCCCTCCCATTTGTGCTCCGAAGACCTCCCATTTGTGCTCCGGACCTCTCCGATTTTCTGCGGCGCAGCTCGTCCAAATCTGGCGGACTCGCGCCGGGCAAATTTCTCCGGCGCGGCTCTGCCAAATCTGGCGTAACTCCGGTGCAGAAATGGCGTACCTTTGCAGCAGGGCCGGAGAAGCGTCCCACTTGCCTGCCAGTGATGTCACCGCGACCTACAAGAAGGGACCGCACAATCGCCCCGCTCTCATTGGTCAACTGGGTCCGGCGCGACTCTGGCAGATTCCGACTGTCCGGCGGAGGGGTCCGGTCGATTGTCTGAGAAGACAGGCTCGTAGTTTGCACCAGAACACACGTCAGCTTGCGCGATTTCCATCTACTTTATATAAAGACTGTCTAAAAGAAAAGCATATTGGCCATAATCCTACCACAATTAGGCGCTAAGCTCGTCTGTTTTTGTGTGTCTATCCGCGCGTCTGTGTAAGAATCTGTCTGTTACGAAATTCATAGAGGGAGTTCCAGCAGAAGCCTTGAGCTAGAATTCTGGTTATAGCACTCTATCAGCATGTAGATTCATTGCGAAAAGCGCAAGCCGATTAAAGAAGCGGAAATTTCGAAAACTGTGCGCCAAATGGATCCATGCGGCTTCTAGTCTGCATAACCAAGCCTAAATTTTCTTCAAAATTTTTTTTTTCACTTTGACGTATGTATCTTCAAGCTTCTGGCTTCAGCATAACCAAAAAAGAATGATTGCCTAAATTTTACAAGGGAGGGTTGCGGAGTCGGAGTGGCCGATCACTTCAAGATGCATATCATTAAAAAAGGAAAAAAGAGAATGATTTCAAATCTGCCTTCCATATCTCCAGAACGCTTCTGGGAAGGAAGTTATGGATATTTCATTTGCGGAAAGTTTGTAAGGCTGAGAGCCAGAATTGTCAGCATTTGAGCATCTTGGACGCGAATCTACTTAGAACAGCTTGACTATACTTTTTGTAAAGCCTGGCCTTTTTGATCGTCACGTAGCGCAAGAAGCACTTAGAACTACTTCCAGTTTTTGTAGTCACTCAAATGTAAATTTTTATGATAAAAAAGCTCATAGGTTCCTTTCCAAGAGTTTTCTACAGATATGGAAGGCAGATTTGAAATCAGCACTGCAAGCTTTCTGTGACGATATGCATCTCAAATTGATTGGTCACTGCGGCTCCGCAACCTTCCTTGTTAAATTTGTAAAAATTACTCAAAAATTCATAAAAATTTTTGCTCAGAGAAGTGGCGTAGTCATTGTCGTTATTGCACCTATCAAGGCATAATATATTCGATAACCAACTCAAAATCGCATCTAACTTTCGGTAAAGTGTCTCCTTCTCTCAAAGTTATTGATCGCGCATTATTTAGGAGTGAGCTACTAGTATTTCTAGTATTTCCACTTGATAGCCAGCAGTGCGCGGTGTTTCAAAGCCAGAATCATGCGAGCAGAAGGAGGCACATCCATGTAAACCTGAATGCCCGTCTGTATGTATCAGCGACGTACCCAGGATTCCCGCTCGGGGGGGGGGGGGGGAGGCGACAAAAATTTTTTTCGAATGAAGGTGCGTGGCGTTAGCCACGCACCCCGAAAAAATTTTAGGAGTGCTTCTCAAAATTTTTGAGGGTCCCCAACCCCGAAATTCCGGGAAAAGGGGGCGTGGCGTCAGCCACGCCCCGAAAAATTTTTTTTACAAGGCTAATTTGAATTTTCAAAAATTTTTAAAAATTATTTTAATCATTTACAAAAATAAACAAGTAACTTGCACACTTTTATAACCCATATAAGTAACTTTCAAAAATTTGGCGACCCATTCTCGGGGGGGGGGGGGGGAGGGGCGCGCCTCGGTACGCCACTGGTATGTATGTATGTCTGTATGAATGTTCCGAATAGAAGATTCCATTTCTCAACCGATCCGGACCGAACTTGGCACACATAAACTTCTGCGCAGGGAGCGTGTCATAGGATACTTTTCGTTATCGATCGATATCGATTTTATCAATTTTTGCAAAGTGAGCTACGGGGCTGGGAGTTGGCACAGGGAGGTAATCGAGCATGCTATTTCCTAAAAGAGTGGGATTAGGGAACTGGCATGTAGACGTGGGCACAGGGAGAGGTTGTACAGGGATGCGGATGAGAGCTTCATCAGTGTTCATTAGTGTTGACAGGGACGGGCAAAGCCGGGTAAGCCGGTTAGTAGATATTAAAACCAGTGCGAGCCTCTGCGAAGCAGAGGTGACGCGATCCGATTTTCAGTCACGCGCTATGGTATGCTGACAAGGCATTTTTCGAAGCACTTGACTTTGACATTGTGCAAAAAGGAGGAACTCATATTTCAGATGCCGTTACGGTTCCTGTCATATCATAAACGATCATGGCTATGAAATTCTTGAATGTCGTTGTTTACCTCAGTTTACTGGATTGTTTTGTGATAAGCTAGCAACTGGAGCCACATTATATGAACTCCTGTATTATTCTCCTATTTTCGCAATGATTCTCGTGCTAATTCTCGTCGCTTGTTGTTCCAAATATGTTGAAGGAGTAAGGTAAGCAGAATATTTTTCGGGAGACTTTAGCAACTACGAGAAGTGCGATACTTTAGCAAAGTGCATCTTATGGAGTTGGAAAAGCACGTTCCCAAAGTCGACGGTCACTTAGATATGAGAAGTTTATTTCCCGAAAGTTTTCTGACACCAGAAAAGGTACGAAGACTAAGAAGATTTGAATTTCGACTTCACTACATGCTCAACTCTATTAAGTATGCAGAGCTTGCTGCGGAGGAAGCTGAAATTGTTGAGCCGGGGAAGAGACAGGAGGGTCCTATTCAAGTAGGAGAGCAAAAGATGGCTGTGCCAAAAGTTCTTTTGAAACCAAAGGTATGCGAAATCGCCTCCAAAAAAATTTCTTCATCGCTGGGCTTCTCACCAACAATTGAATAAGCCTTTGAATTAACTGGTTTGGCGGCTGGAGCGCGAGGCTCTCTGAAATAATCAAGACCGCTCGCGCCGCGCCGCAGTCTGCGTCTCTCGCGCAGGTGACCTTTGATCATTACCTAGCCTCAATTAGGTCACGAAGCCCCACCCTCTAGCCGCCAAGCCAGTTGAAGCAAAGGATAGTTTGCCCTCGTTTCTACTATAAGAATAAGGAAAAAGAGTCAACGGAAAAAATTTGAAACGCGCCAACCAACATTTTTTTAGAAACCGCGACAAAAGAAGCTACCAACAACAGGGTCAAAGCGCAGAAGCCAACCACCTACTCCCATTATAACTACAGCAGCTACTCAACCTAGCCCGTCACCATCTGCTTACGAACTTTAGCTATCATGATTTCATTTCTTGCTGTTGAAGATTATTTGATAATTAGAAGTGGTATTCACCTATTTGCTTATTATGTTAACAGATTAAGTTAAATAAAGGTAAAATATTCAAATCAAAAAAGATTCGAAAGATGCCTGATCAGTGAATCAAACATTGATTGATTAGATTGAAAGCGTAGTAAAAAATTCCCTATGCCAAGATCAGCACTGCATACACTAAACATGGGTAGAAGTGGCGATCCAAGCGAAAAAAATTTTTAAGCAGTGGCGAGCCAAGCGAAAAAATTTTTTTAATGCTCCCAAGCCCATGCAAGCTCATACCATTTAGCAAAGAAGACGGCGTGGAGTTACGCATACTTTGAAATTTTTTTTACAAATTCAAAGATGTAAATATTAGGCCGGTCCGAAAGTTCGTGCCGTTTTTCAGATTCATGCTCAAACCACTTAGAATAAGAATGGACAGAAGCTTCAAGCACTATTCGATGCAAAATTTCTTTCTCTTTCTAACTATTCTGTTCTTGTTCAGATTCCCTTAATGTCCGCTCAATAATCGGCAGGGATTCCAACCTATAATTTCTACCCATCCCGAGTTTGGCTATTTTATAAATTTTCCGTTTTCAACTTTTGGACTAACTTTGATAACAATTGGATAGAACAAACATGAATACAATGAACTATTTTGGCTTCATCAACTAACTTGTCAGTGTTCCTAAAAATTTTTCCAAAACCCGTACATTTGCGAAGTCACGAAATACACCACAATCGCTTCAAGTACTGAAAAATCTTCGGGATTTGTAGCTTCCAAAAACAGCTTATCACTTAACGCTTATTCTAGCAAGCAACTGAGCGGCTCGAAATTTCGGATTTAAAATTTTCTGGTCACAGCCTGGGACGAGTCTGAAAACAATAATTAAAATGATAATTAAAATGATTTTAACCTCAGATATTATACAAATCAGGAAAAAAACTCCATCAGAAAGAGGAGGAAAAGCTGCATCGGATGACACCTTGGTTGCTTCTCGTTTATTGTGCTATGAGGACTGGAATGCGCAAATATGGAATTTGACAGCATTAGAAAAATACTTGCAAAAATATTGAGAAGCCGGCTAGAGATGCCAAAAAACTATATTGTATTGCATTTTGTTTATATTCTATCCAACTTTTATCAAAGCTAGTCCAAAAGTTGAAAATGGAAATTTTAAAAAATAGCCAAACTCAAGATGGATGAAAATCATGGAAATGGAGATTCTTGCCGATTATTAAGCGACATCAAGGAAATCTGAACAAGAGCATAACCGTTAGAAAGAGTAAAAATTCTGCATGAAATTGTACAGGTCTAGCTGGGATGGATTTATTAAAAGAGGTTAATAAACTCCATCAAAATGAAGGCGATGGTTTTTGATGGCTAATGATTGGCCTCTACTAACCGTTTTAAAGGTTTCCGTGTTTAAAGTAATATACATTTTGCTTAGATGATTCTCAGTAAAAAATTCAGTTTCTAAATGAAAGTCCATGGGCTTAACCAGTCTGGTATATGACGTAAATTTATTTTGAACTTCTCCAAAGGCCACGGAAAAACGGGTATACCATGCCGTTACGAAGTGTAATCATTCCATCGGCGGGAATGATTTCAATCAACAAGGTGAACGGGTGGCAATCAAGTCTGATGCTTATTCTTTTGATATCTTTGTTTGTTCGGGAAGTTAGTGGTAAGTTCCTTGGTTTTGGTATTTTCATTTTGTCAGTAAATCTCGATAAATACATTATTTTTCTCCACTCCGCTTCAGGATATGTTTTCAAAACGGGGAATTTTTTAGCGTTCTTTTTCCTTTTTCAATATTCGTTTTCAGGAAGCGAACAATTTCTCTCATTTTCAAAAGCTGAACTATGTGAAGCAGAGCCCCACCTGAGCATGTGCAGGCATCGAGGTCGGGTGTCACTTCTCTTCAATTTTTTTCATTCTTAGCTTTACTAGCTTTTGGAAAATCTTCTTTCGAGTACATACAAAAAATGGACCACGCAGAACGATAAGCATGTGCAAATTGTCTGTTTAAAAACCTTAATTTTTTCTTAAGTTAGTAACACAGGTCGGGTCTTCAACTCTATATTGATTACTCTCATTATAGCTTTGTGTACTATTTGATTTGTAAACTAATGTTACTTCATCGTCATTAATTAGCACTGCTGCGATTGATTGCCTTGTAACAATCACATGCTTCCTGCGACCTTGAGAAAATTAGTAACATTAGGAGTGAACAGAAAAACTTCATTAATTTCACGCCCTAAGAAAATTTTCTTATTTTGATTATCTTTGATCAAAAGTGTTTTAGCTCGTGCGCATGATGTGAAGGCGTTCTCTGACGAACCACTGAACGAAACGGTACGAAATGATCAGTTTATTGTAGTTTGTTTCACAAGTAGGTATTTGAGGACATCCGGAAAAATTTGTTTTATGATTTTTTCTGTATATTTTGTAGCCTTATACCAGAAGCTTTGAGCGATATGATAGTCTATTCAAATGAAATTCTATGCTTCCAATAAGTTTCCCATGTTAATTTTACAGAAATCTAGCAAACAAAAAGAGGGATTCATACCAGAAGATAGCGAAAGCAAGAATGATCATGACAATCCTTTTGAGGAAATCGGTACAAGGTAATTTCAAGAAATAAAACAAGCCTACCAGATGATTTAAATATTATGCAGACCACCCCCAACCTCCTCTGGAAGTTCTCATAAAGGAAGAAAGAGGATACGCATAAAGAACGCCAGAGAATATTATGAGAACTTGAACAGGGAGCATCAACAACATCAGAGTTATTCGCAAAATGCGTTGACTTACAGGTAATGGTTGAAATGTGACGAAGCAATTTATAACAACACATGTGTTTCAATTTTTTGCGGAAAAATTTTATTGAAGTTGACATAATTAGAAAATGGAAGCGGGAAAAAAGTGTTTGAAATTCCTGAGAAACCTTCGTGATAAAAATCCGTTTTTTGTTCATCTCTGCTTTGTTATATTCCGGGAAAAATTTGTCACCGAAAAAGATTACAATTTGAGTTTTTTTTCATATTTTTGCTTTTCAGAGTGTACCCAGGACTTCATCCGAAAGATCAGACCTACTGCCCAAATATGCGCGGTATGTTTGCCTACACTTGCCAGCCCAGCAAGCCCCTTCGGTTAGACTTGGTAGAGTTTTGCAAGGTAAGTGCTTTTATTGATTACCAGTCCTGATTCACTTCCTTAACTCCTATGTCCCCCCTCCTCCTCCCCCCCCCCTCCCTTCCTCTCCCTCGCTTTGTCATTCAAAACGGTATACTTTCTACTTGAGCACAAAGATTTTTTTCTTTAGGACTATTCGGCCTTCTGCAGGGTCCCGAACTTCCATCGCCTTCCAGGACCGCGGATGGGTCCACCGCAGGGCGATAAATCGGTAAAATCTTTCTTACAAAAAACTAACTTACCTGTTATTCATTGGTGCAGAATGGCCATGTTGGCGTCAACGGCAAATTTGGCTTTGGTATAGGTTCAGTGCCAGGATTGGAAGTTGGTGTTGGTTGGGGAGTGGATGTGGGTCCCATACCCGGTATGGGTGAAAGCGTTGGAGTTGATTTGGGTAAGTTACTGGTATGAAATAATGTTCATGAGCATTCATCTCTCAATTTAGGACTTGATTTGGGTATAATGGGAGCAAAGACGCCGGAAGCATTCCGTCGAGGATAAGATGATCCGAACGAAAAGGTAGGTCACCAAAATCTGCATATTTCGAGCAGAAATGCTTTACCAATACAACTCCAAAATTATAGGGAGGAGGCGTTTTCGGACTTAGCGGAGGAGTAGGGGTGAAAGCGCCTGGAGCTGGAAACATTGGTGTCGGTTCGGGAATTGGTGTAGGAAAGTAGGCACCATTTGTAAACATATCTGTACCTATTATCAACTTGATCTACCGCATTTATCACAGGTCGATAGCGTACCTCATACTTTTTCATTTTACAAAAATCGTGCCATTTTTATCTGTCACATTGTTTACTGTTGTTATAAAGATTTGTATATTCTGTGTAGATTATAAAGTTTGCTCTAAGTGACACTACTCTCTTTCCTCTTTTACACAATAATCGATAAGTATGTGGTGATGCATACAGCTTGCTCCTATCTGATTAGAAAATACCGGATAACAAGGCATGCAGAAAACAGCTTGAGATTTTTGTTTTTCGCAGTAACGAAATTCCCAGATGAAATGAGAAATTGAGAAAGCTTTCCAGTTTGGAAAAACTTCGTTTTGATTGATGGGTAATTTTGCGAATCCATTCAGAAAACATTTCAAGAGAGTAAGTCAATTTACTATCACCAACTCAGTTTTATTCATTGTTTTTGACCCATCTTCAGGGCTCGTCACGAGGTGGCTTTCCGCAAATGCAAAAAAGAAATCTCCTGACTTTCGACAATGCGAAGCCCCTTTGACCCTCATTCGAAATATCCGAATCGACCAAAGAACGACGTTAACCAAAAAAAATCTAATTTCAGACTCACAAAACGATATCCCCTTTGCTTTTTGTTCCTACAACTACAGTTTGCTTTCTAGCCACCTGTGCCGAGCTCTGCCCATCTTTCATATCCCTGATAACGGCAGCCACTTCTCAAAACTTGTCAAGGTTAGTAGTGTCAAAAACATTCCATGCTCAGTAAAATGGCGAAAAGCAATTTGGAACATGAGAAGCAAATTAAGAAGAGGCACAGCAATTTAGAGCGTAAAGATCCTTGTAAGAAACTTTGGAGATCATTAGTCTTGTAATTGCCATCGTATAGAAAACAGTTTGCACCAAAAATCAAAGAATGACTTTTCGCAACCTGCATCGTGCGCAAAATTTTGTCTGGATGCTTTTCTAGTGAGTCACATTTTGTGACGCTTCGCGTAGGTGTTGACTTTGTCGATTGTGTGAGTTGACGAAACCCAAGTGACCATCCGATTTCATTCTTGTCCTGTTTTTCTCATCTGGTCTAGCGGTAGATGCGGCTCTGCTGAATTTTAGACTGAGAATCAGTTAATCACACAGCATTTTGAAATGACTTCTTTATTTCATTTGGAGAACAAAACACGATTTATGGGGGAAGGGGTAGGTAAGGGCTTCATTTAATGTGTTTAGCTGAAATATTCAATCTGTGTGGCATGGCAAAAAGAACTTCTTAACATTACAATAAATCTTGACGTTGGCTTCTAATGAGATCAGATCAGTAATCTGAATAAACTTTTCAACTGCGACTTCACATGCGCTCCGATAATTTTTGCATTTTTAAGAGCAATACGTAATCTTCATGTAGATAAGAAGTAACAAGCCGCTTACATTCTTCATTAAGTTTCTCCATCTGACGTGAGAATATCACTGATTTTGACCTCATATCAATATCTACCCATCCTACCACAAAAAGCTCTGTCATGTAGATTAAATACCTGGCCGGAGAACCCCTATCTGCAAAATTTCAGCAAAATGTGAAATTTTGCATTTTTAGGTTGTATAAAATGCACAGTACTGATTCATTAGTGTTTTCTACACAGACGTACCCGTCAACAAACAAACAAAAGCATTAACCTGCATAGAGATTTTTCTATCTTATAACAAATCCTCGTTGCTTCACAATAATTTTCACTATTTTTTTGCGAGAAGACATTTATCAGCAAATATAGACTATGCTAAAAGATATAATCATCCCTTGTAAAGCAAAAGGAAAATCAAGAGCAAGCGTGATATTTCCTTGCGTTAACTTTTCCTGACAACACATATACACTACTCCTCTTATAAAAGTATCAGTTTTTGAACCAATTTTCTTTTACTGACAAAATTCAAATGATGGAATCGTACAAAAAGATTACCACATAAGTGCTATTATTTTTGAAATCACTTTCATTACTTGAAAGTTTCCTACAGTTTTCGCGTTTTTGCGAAAAAAAATTTAGATTGGAAGATTGCCGAGCTTGTTTGTTGCAAAATTCATAAATTTTTTAAATATTTCTTCCAGCTTTTTTCGCCATGTTGCGCAATGCGAGTAGTAGTGAATCATTCATGTGAGTCGTAACGCTGAGTGAGAAAGTGAATTATACGAAAATGTGCAACATTGCGCAACTTTGCAAATATTCTTCAAAATTCATTCAATCTCTCATCTATTCGCGATAAAAGGGATGTCTTGTAACCTCTACTGTCTTGTAACCACTCTTTCAGTTCACGCTTTCTAAAGCTTTTTTTGTATAATAGATATTGCTCCTGTATATAACTCAGAAAACTCGTCAAACCAATTTCTCCATGAACTTCGTCTAAATCGAAAGTACAGAAATGTCGTAGCCTTTCGCTTAGGTTCTAACAGAAAAGAGGAATTAAATGTCCAGGGATGCATCAAAAGTAGATTTTATAGGGTACTTTAAGTGAGAATCTCTACTTGGACGTACTCAACTTCCACAGATGAACGAGGCCTGAAAAGTTTTTTGTCTTTGAACTACTGAACTAAACTGTCGTATATGTGTGTTTGACTCGGTTACTTTGCTTGACCTTTTCCGCTTTGAACGTACCGCGATTATACTAAGAACAGAAAAAGCTGGTCACTGATTTGAATAAACCAGACAGTGTTCGTGGCCATGATCCTGTCCTACACTGAGGGCGATGAAGTAGTTTCATGGTAAATTCATGTGATTTTCCAATTTCTATGCATGCCGCAAACATATGGTGCCATTGCGACATATCTTATCATCTTAAGAAAGAGAATCTCTGTTAATTTCTGAATTTCTTGAGTTAGTCAATTTGTACTGTTCGGCTTGGATAGTGGCAAAATTTTGAGAACTTAGGAAATTTTCCTCAAGCAGGGTGAGTCAATATAACTCATTGCGCGGAAAATAATGACAAAAACTCATTTTATCTTCACCTCTCTGCTTTTCATGGAAACACCTTTTCATAACCGTCTCTCGCATGGTTTATGTGGAAAATTAAACGTACAATGTTGGCTCAAATTGCCACTACCTAAAAAAACTCAAACTCAACTTCTTGCTTTCCATCATAGCGATCTCTGTCATAGACAAGTACAGATTATGATTTAAATATTTTTACACTTTGCATTAAGACCCGATCGACTTATGCAGATGAGGTTTGCGCGGAGGGGGAATGAGGTCTTTGCTGAACACATCGTGACTCGAAAAGGTTGGCTAATCCTGAATACGAATTCGCTATACTGCGGTGGTTGTCCCGTAGGTCGCGTTTTCAGATAGTTCATTAATTTCCATTTATACAGTCGCTGAGTTTGCTCATTTTTATCCTTGTAATCAATCTCATTTTAATTACATCTTCAGTCGTTCTCCAAGATATATTATAGTATACTATTTCTTCCAAGCATTTTCTCTCGCTCTACTTGTCTATACACCTTTCATCGTTTCTCCGATTAGTCTGTTTACTTGGTTGTTTATACAAAATTCAGTCATATGCTTGCTTGTAATCATTTGAGCATCTTACAAGACATCGTTTGTAATCATCCGCTTTTGTTATTTGTTTGTTATGAGTTTCAGTTGACAGTGCGCTCGACTGGATGAGATAAATCCATAAAAAAGTTGATTAGGAGCTTCACACAAGAGGAAAAGCAGAGGCACAATTCAAAGCGGGACAAAATGAATGCAACAGTATTAGACTTGCTTTTTGGTGATATTGAGAGATGTTTGAAGAAGTTATTGTTTATTCAGACTTGATTTCTTGGTGGATTTTTTCCCACTGTATTGTTCACTTGAGAAAATTTGGAAAATCTGAAAAAAAAAATTGGTACTCACAGGCTTTTCGTGTGCAAAACAGCTCATGCACACTTTATTTACCCACCTTCCCTCCCCACCATCGCCCTTTCCCAAATCGCAAGCCGAGTGTTTGATAGGTTAACTTTTTCTTTTCTTTTTGTTTCAAAATAGCTAGCGCTAGGTAAAGTTTGGAAAACTGCATTGGTTTCGAATTTTGAATTAAGAACTTTAGAGGGCTGGCTGCCGCACTCCTATCTCTCAGCAAGAATTTTGCTTTTTTGCCTTCCAATGAATGCTGTGCTGAACAACTATTTCGCTTGATAAACTCTTACTTTGAATTCTATCTTTACCCCATTACATTGGCATCAAAACTGTCATTGGTTGAGGCTGTAAAGCAAAGCTTGCTTCTTCTTCGTAACATTCAGTGGACGGCTTTCTTGACAAATATGTGGGCGGAAGCGTATTTCAACTTATCATTGTTAGATTGCTGTCATTCCGGAGCACGAGCAATCCTATGAACGAGAAGATTGGTAACAATCTATTTTAAGCCAATGAGAAGCCATTGAAGTTACTCAAGTTATATGAAATTAGGTATATCAAATAATTATATGAATTTACGAGAGTTGGAATCAGACGGTGCAAATGAGAAATATTTTCTTTGTAAGCTGCATTTATTTATCGATCATTTTATTATTAAAACGCAAGGGACCTCAAATATTTAAGCTATCTCGAGGTTACAGGATCTTGAACAGCAAATAAACGAAATTCAAATCATTTGTAAAGATAATCAAACAAATTCGAGTTCATCAGCAAACTCAGAAATTCCACACATATCTGTAAAAACATTTTTGTCAACAGCTGAGTGCCGAACGCTTCGCCGCGCTCCTCAATCCGGTCTTTCGTGTTTGTTCCAGCCAAAACTCGGCTTATATCCGCGCGAAGATCACCTTTCAAGAGAAGTGAAGGATGTTCTCAGATTGACGGAACACTTGTTCTCATTACCTTTCCTCACAACACGAATGTCCCGTGTTCCGCTTGGTCTATGCTCTCGGCGACTGTACCTTCACGTGATTTACATAGTTAACTAGATGATTTTCCCAGACCTTCACGCACAAGGAATCTCCAAGCATTTTTAGCAAAGCAACACGTAAGACATCGTAAATTCTCAACCAGTTCAACCAAGCTTTGACTATTCAAGTTTTGAGCTTTTCCTATGAGGACGCACAAAAATCACCCACTCCATCCGAAATTAATTCCTTGAATGCTTCGCAAATTTTTCGCGGGCCCATAAGTCCGAAATTTTTGGAAAAAATGTAGCGTGGCGGCAGTCAGCCCCTTCCTTCTGAGTTTTTTTTCACATTTTTCAAAATTTTAATAATCATTCAAGAAAATCGTAAGGCTGATTTGAGTTTTTGTGAAACTTTGAAATTATTTTAATTACTTACAAGTATAAATCTTCGCATTTTCAAAAAAGTCACTTGCGCATTTTTATAACTCAAACAAGTAACTTATGAAGATCTCGCTATCTATTCTCGAAAAGGGGGGAGGGGGAGCAGAGGCACACCTGCTGGGAAAAGGTAAATTTGGTTCAATTTGCATGAGTCTTTCTGGGTTTTCCGCAAAAGATCTTTTTGAACTTGGATGCAAAAAATTCTTTTGATCGAAATTTAGCTTCGGCTGATGCATGCTGATGATGCATGCCACTACCTTTGCGACCGAAAATGGTTGGCTTTACGACCCGTGAACTAATCATGCTAATTACGAGGTACCGGTTCTGCTTATTCGCCGCAGCGATCCGATCTCGCTAGTCAGTTTCCTTCGCGACAAAGCTTGGAACTTGTTAGATACGTTCATCAATTCATGTATTTTTGAGTCAACCCAAATCCTAATGAAAAGTCGTGGATGTGATAGGAACTTCATCAAGTGGATATTTGCTCATAGTGCACTCTTCATTCTTTTCGATTTCAGTGCTTCATGCAAAAGCTAGTTCATCCCAGCAACAAAAGAATTCCTCTTCATGCGTTGGTGATAGGGCCTGTAAATCTTCCACACTCAACCCGTCCCTCCTTTCAAAAGAATTTGTGAACGCTTTATAAATGTCCAACCATAAATCTCATCTACGGCTTTCTACTACACTACAATACCGCTCACATTTTTTGAAAAGCAGACGCGAATGTATGGACATGTATGGACATGTATGGACATCACCGTCGCGTGGCCATATCTCGCTTCAGAGGGCACAAATTCTGAATCCAAAGCCACCATTCGATTCAGCTCGGCGCGGAGAATCTTCTGATGTATTGGAAGTGGGGGTACGATGCCTTCGATATTCCGTTTCCAGTTTGTTTCTAATTGTTCTGCGGAGGTCCTTTCGCGAATATGCGAAGCAACGCCTACCCAACATAGAAGACTTTACTAAACTAAGTACCGTTCGGTAATACTGTTCTTGTAGATTATTGTGCGCTAAAAAATAGGCTCAGACCTCTTTCCAAAGGAGATAGAAGCGTTGGTGAATTTTGGAAAAATCACGCGTTTTTAAATTCTACTCGCCATAACTTCCTTCGGAATATTTTGAATCCGAAAACAGCGCCTTGCTCAGCTCATCAAGGCAAATCTTTTCATTTGCAGCATGTCCTTGATATTTCGATTTCAGTATTCTTGAATCATTCTGAGGACGTCTTTTCGCGAAAGTATAAAGCAGCGAGCATTGTCCTGAATACATTCCAGCAAGGATCTTTCCATAGTACTTTTTTTTGTAGATTATGATGGCTAAATAGTAGCCGCAGGTTTCTTTTCAAAGGAAATAGAACGGCTGGTGAATTGTGAAAAAATCTTGTCGTCCCAAATTCTACTCGCCATAGTGCCAGGATACGAAGCTATCTTGCTAAGCAGATGTGAGTTTCGAAATCAGCAGGTCGGATAACCTCTACGAGCAAGTTTTCCGATATGTGCGGGTTATTTCATTTTTTCTCGTTTTACGCTCCGGAAGCTCGCCAATGGATTTTGGTTAAAATGTTGATGCTCTTGAATTGTAAGGAAACTTCGCTTATAGAGGTTTTCGAACACGCTCTTTACGAAAATCGTGGTCTTTGAGGATTAAAGGGTCTTTGTGGAGAGATACGGTGAGGTGACTGTAACTGCATCCGAAACTGCGTAACTTTGCCCGCACTTCTCGCATATCTGTCAGAAACCTTGCCTGCTTGCTTTTCTAAGTTAAAGTTACTAGGAATTGTGCTATCGAGTGGTGCATGACTCAGGCTCCAGTCTGTGAAATTCGCCGAGTTACGAGCCTACGAAACACGTACTCATGAATTTTGCCCAAAGTGTGAAGATCGCATATTTCGTCGAAATTTCTCCGTGAGCGCTTGTACAACACGCTGATCAAATTCTTTCACATTTTTAATGGATCTTATTGTGCTAGACTTGGTGCTTTGAGCTCTAGCCACGAAATAGCTTTGATATTTAATTGAGCAGTTGAAGCACACGCAAGCACCATATTCAATACAGTGAGAGTCGTTGGACGAAGCGAACTCAATATCTGCAGCGAGCGTCATACAAGCGCTCACGGAGGAATTTTGACGAAATATGCGATCTTATATTTTGGGCAAAATTCGAGTGTTTGAAGAGTGTTTTCGTAGGCTCGTAATTCGGCGAATTTCACAGACTGGAGCCTGTGAAAGTCATGCACATTCGATAGCACAGTTGCTAGTAACTTTGGCTCATAAAAGCAAGCAGGCAAGGTTTCTGACAGATATGCGAGAAGTGCGGGCAAAGTTACGCACTTTCGGATGCAGTTACAGTCACCTCACCGTATCTGTCCACAAAGACCCTGTAATCCTCAAAGACCACGATTTTCGTAAACAGCGCGTTCGAAAACCTCTATAAGCGAAGTTTCCTTACAATTCAAGAGCATCAACATTTCAACCAAAATCCATCGGCGAGCTTCCGGAGCGTAAAACGAGAAAAAATGAAATAACCCGCACATATCGGAAAACTTGCTCGTAGAGGTTATCCGACCTGCTGATTTCGAAACTCACATCTGCTTAGCAAGATAGCTTCGTATCCTGGCACTATGGCGAGTAGAATTTGGGACGACAAGATTTTTTCACAATTCACCAGCCGTTCTATTTCCTTTGAAAAGAAACCTGCGGCTACTATTTAGCACATCATAATCTACAGAAAAAGTGCTATCGAAAGATCCTTGCTGGAATGTACTCGGGACAATGCTGGATGCTTTACACCTTCGCGAAAAGACGTCCTCAGAAAGATTCAAGAATACTGAAATCGAAACATCAAGGACATGCTGTATATGATAAGATTTGCCTTGATGAGCTGAGCAAGGCGCTGTTTTCGGATTCGAAATATACTTGTTCCAAAGGAAGTTATGGCGAGTAGAATTTAAAAACCCGTGATTTTTCCATAATTCACCAACGCTTCTATCTCCTTTGGAAAGAAGTCAGAGCCTATTTTTTAGCTCACAATAATCTACAAGAACAGTATCATCGAATAGTACTTACAATTAGTAAAGTCTTCTATGTTGGGTAGGCGTTGCTTCGCATATTCGCGAAAGGACCTCCGCAGAACAATTACAAAAAAACTGGAAACGGAATATCGAAGACATCGTGCTCCCACTTCCAATACATCAGAAGATTCTCCGCGCCGAGCTGAATCGAATGGTGGCTTTGGATTCAGAATTCGTCCACTCCGAAGCGAGATATGGCTACGCGACGGTGATGTCCATACATGTATGGGCATGTCGCTACATGTATGGACATGTCCATACATGTCCATACATGTCCACACATTTGCTCTATTTTTTGAAAAATGTGAGCGGTATTTTACCGTATCGTATGGAGCAGAAAATCTGCTGAAACAAAGCTGACTGCTGCTGCACCATTTCTAGGTCAGCTTTTGTGATGAGCACTGCATAAACTTTGCTCCCTTGTTTTTCATACATTTATTCATGGTGCGGCCATAGTATACAATATCCACGAGGATATTGTATGGTTCGACAGTTATTTATTACGCTTGCATCCTACAATGACATAAGCAGGTTGCTGGACTGGATCGCTGGGAATAGGTATTCATCAAAAGTTGCAAAGAAGCTAGAGTGTACTGAGAACAACTCACAAGCTATCTTTTTTTTATCTTTCGCCACTGCTTTGTTTGCATTATCTTGGGGTTCCTATTCCCAAAGTTTTTTAACATCACTCCATTCACATGATATATTCGTGCAATTCAAAGAACTGGCTTGAATGAAACCATTCTTTGGCTTTTTGATGCATGCTTTGATTTGCTGATAATTCCAGCAAGGATCAGTCGTAGCATTAGATGAACATTCGCACTAGTTTTGCTTATTTTTACTTTTTATAGCGCTTGTCTAATTCAACTACTATTGTTTGTTTTTTCATTTTTTGTCATAGTAGCTCATTTCACCGCATATCTCGCGAATGCTTTCGATCCTACATCAGGAGATCGTCATTTTTTCTGAAGAACCTACTCAGATTGTTATGAAGCTCTTGACATTTCTATCAAGGCGTTATTGCTTTCGGCTATAGCGATCATTTTGCTTAAAGATGAGCGGTTTGCCGAAGACGCCTTTGGATCGGAAAATGTGGCAGGGATGTCATCTTCCATATTTTCTCACTTACGAACTTTTCATCTTTACTCTCCACTATCTAAACTCGTGTCATCTGCTGTCTGCATTGATATTTAATGACTGCGTGCGAATAAACCAATCGCGAACGTCCTAGAGTCTAAAAATGCAGAACCTCAAGAAAACAGATTGCAAATCTGTCAACCAGTCGCTGAAAACAAGGTGCAATGGAGCGCTGTGGCGTGCTATTTTCCACAATGAAGATTCCCACGTGAATATCTGCATACCTAGCGGACATCGAAAAAGCGAAGCGATAACACTTAGGACTCATCTGCTGAATCAGTTCGAGGAATTTCGTGAGATCATCGCAAATTAAGCTTCAGCTATTTTTCAAATCGATATTTTTGCTAATTTTATGCTAGAAAAATGTTCAAACCGAAAAAAAGTTTGTTCCATCTTTATTCCCTTGATCAAGTGGTCTAGAAAGTATCTATTGCTCAGTCAGGTACTTCTGTACAACTAACTTTTCTCTGCTTGTACACTCAATCAGGTATGAGAGTTACGCATCGATAAAGCACTTGTAGTGGATTATTCAGGAGAGTACGCGTCTGTAGTCCCTACATACTCAGTGTCTTAAAATGCTGAGATTACCTACTGTTGTGCGTTTTTGACGCAGAAACACATACATTTTATTCCAACGATTTTTTTGTATGTTTGCACGATTTTTCCCCTTTATTCTAGGAATTCTTCGAAATTTTGAATGCAGTAGATCTCTCACATTCACGCTTGGCTCGAATTATATTATAGAACGGTAAACAGAAAGTGCTTCGTACTGTCCTGTGGTGGTGGCACGAATTAGCAACGGATTACACTAGCTCTGGCTTTTAGATGTTAATGCATGGGTCAACTAGTCCGGCACGTGAAATCCATGCCTTACCTTCTAATTCGACATGTATATCTCTATTCTCGCTGAGTTTTGGCCAAAAACTCCGAAAGTACTCAGTGAGTCGTTTATTTGAATAACGGATTATTTGAGATGCAAAAGTGGCTATACGGTTGAGTAAATTTGGGAGTGTGTGTTTACACACAACATATGCACTTGACATTTAGAAAGTTTGATTTCTGTTTTATAGAAGGGCTAAAAGGTAAAAAATGGGGCAGCTTGATTTTTATTAGATTTTGATATTTTTTGTTTTTACCAACAACAAGTAGGCTGCAACTCAAACGCCGCTTACATGAACCGACCTTCGCCTATTATTGTGACAACGCGTTACCGCTCCTCTCTCATAACCGTACGCGTGGCGCTGTGAAGAACTCAGAGTTTTTTGAACATTTCTCAATCTTGCGTTGCTATACCGTAAGGTCGTAAAGCAAATCACATACCATTCAAAAGAACTCTTCATGCTCCTTTGAACGATATGTTAAATGCCTAAGATTTCTTTTCAATTTTAGGAAAAAAAGCGAAAAAATGAAAAATAGCTACTTTTAGCGCAATGAAAAACTAAAAAAAATCATATTTCGTCCTGTATTTTTCGAAGATAGATGAAATCTGAGGTAAACTGCAAATGGATGAATAGAGCGTAAAAAACTCTTTCAAATGGTGCCTAACAACATGCGTTCACCTGCAAAGAATTGATAGCACGTATCTTTGTTTTTAAAGCTGCTAATGGCCACATCTCCTGACTTTGAAAATTGAGGCCACCAAGCCGTCGTGGGTTTGGGTTTACGACGCTCGCAAACCAACATTGTTGACGCCGTTACGCTAACAACATCAAAAGTCGCAAGTAAACTAATCAAGTGTTTGCTTGGAATTTCACCAAGAATTGGATTTTTTATATTATGACTTTGATCATCGCATCATATATAAGAAACTGCTGTCGCTGAAGTTCTTCGCCAGCTATAACTTGTTAGTATTTTTACATCCTTCTCCGCCGCTTATTTCTTTCCCTTTATTCGCTTATCTTTTCCATATATTTACCTCTCTGTGTACTTTTTACTTGAGTGGCAAAAGTGGCTAGCTTTACTTGTCTACCTTTCTGCTACGTGGAAGCGTATCCGCTGTAATTTACGCTTGAGAATTTTGGCTAGCTAAAATAGGGCGACCCCCCCCCCTTTTTCACTTCGCAAGAAAAAGTTGCTTTTGCTCTTACAATGCGTCAATTCTGAGCGTCCAACCTTGGGTAACTGGACGAGGTAGCTTATATCGCCGATGCGGGTCTCATCTGTGGTTCGCTGCAACTTTTGAGGAACTCAATGAAGTTCTATAATTTTTTCGGGACTTTTGTTTTTGGGACAGTTTTTCATTAAAGGCAGCGTCCAGGCAAGTCCAGAGACATAGGGATCTCACGTGGATAGTAATTTTGGGGCTCTAACCAAGCCGCTGCCGAACCGGCAGCTCAGGTAGTGCTCTAACGGCTGAGATATTCCCCCCCGAAACTGGACCAAGCGATCGTATTTCGCATGGATTCATGGCGCAAAGCGTGTGTCTGGCGCCAAACTGCCATAAACCCATGCGAATACGATCGTGGGGTCCAATTTCGAGGGTAATATCTCAGCCGTTAGAGCACTACCTGCGCTACCGCTTAGGCAGTGCCTTAGTCAGGGCCCCAAAAGTACTTTCCGCGTAAAATTCCCATAGGTCCAGATCCGCTTGGACGCTGCCTTTAAGCATAACTCACTTTTGGCCTCTATGCAAACACCTTTGTTATTTGGAATTTCATTCATCTAGAGTGATGCAAATGATCAGAAGTTAGTTCTGAAAAAGTTGTGCAAGATCTCGCCATTTTGGGACAGTGCTAAAGATCTCGAACGCATCCAATTATCTCTGTTATTTTTCTGGTTACTGTAATCTTATAATTCTTCTCCTAAGTTCGTCCATCTCTCTACCCTCGTTTGTCCACCATTCTGCAAAGCGGTAGGGTATGTTTATCCAAAATCTCTGTAAACCTCCACTTTTTGTCACACCGCTCGGTAAACTTCAGTCTCATGGCCGTCACTTTTTTGTATAGATCTAGCAGCTGTGCTCATCACTGTACGTGCCGTGTTGAATTCATTGTGCTCTGTGATGTCACAAATGTGGTCGTTCAATCAGATGCTTTCTCCGTTGCTTTTTCTGAGAACGCTGCACGTCCTCTAGTGTGAACTGTTCGGTTTCAAGAAATTTCACCAGTGTACCTCCCGGTAAAATCAGTTTGCTACCTGTCAAATATGGGGAGAGTGAGGACGGCTTTTGATAGCTTTTATTTCCGGTAAGAATTATCTTGTCCGTTGTGTTTCCTTACACCCTCCTCAGACAATTGCATCGGGAAGTTCGCGGCCTCAAAGCGTGCTACATGGCGCGGCGGCCCTCAAAATTTCAGCCGCGCGCGCCGCGGCCCATGTATATTTTAACGGGAACGCCGCGGCCGAAGTCAAATTTGGAAAGAGCTTACCGGGAGAGTCGCGGCCCAATCACCTCACTCGGCGTGCCGCGGGCCTTATCATAGGCCGCACTTCTTACACGCTGTAGCTTAAAGCGCAACCCGCGTGAGGTACGCCGCAGTGATGGGGCTACCCTAAGTGTTTGTGGGGCTGGTAATCGCTTCTCGGGTTGAGTTGTGTGACACTTGAGTTTATATGCTCACGAAACAAACTTCAGCAATCGGTTGAGTGTTATCGACAACAGTAGATGATGTCGACGGATGAGCTAACAAGTTGCTTAATCTGTACTAAGTCATTGTCATGAAAGATGGGCCAAAATTTTTTCACTCTTCCTAGGTCTCACAAGCATGCTAATCGGGTCAACTATCGGTCGCTTACAGGATGCGACGCGGTCACTTATCGGGCCCAATATCGGTTTATACCGGGCAGCTCGCGGCATGGATGATTGGTGGCCGAGCAAGCACCCGCGAACTTCCCGATGCAATTGTCTGAGTCATGGCGATGGCGGTCCCAGGCTGAAATTTTTCGGGCCCAAGACGCCCCGGAAAATTTTTTTACAAGGCTAATTTGAATTTTTAAAAAATTTGAAAAATTATTTTAATTATTTACAAAAATAAACAAGTCATTTGCATGTTTTTATAACCCATGTAGGTAAGCTTTAAAAATTTCGCGACCCATTCTAGCAATTTTCCTCTCTCCCCCCCCCCTCGGTCCGCCACTGCCTCATGGGAGTCCTTATCAGCCGCATTCTGCTTGATTTTAAGGAAAAGTTGGTAGAGGAAAACTCATCTGTGTTTTTATGCTCGCGACCATTAATTTAATTGTTTCGGAATCGTTCAGTTCTGAAAAGTTCACTGGCTAATAATTATCTCTTCCATAAACCCTTTTAATGAAACAACAGTTACATTGGGGTTAACCAGCTTATTTGCCTGACAGCAAAAGGATGCCTTTGCCGAAGGGCCTTTCCAGTTGTGGAGCGTATCCCTGAAGGGCTTTGAACGCTGATTTTAAATCTGTCCTCCTAATCCGAAGCGTTGGATGACGATCTATGAGGTTTCGTGTGTCAAAAACTGAACGTCTGATCAAAATGAACCCAATGGTGTCAGCCTTTGCAATCCGCAGGTGGAATGGCGAGAAGGGGTAGCAACCAGAAATTTCTACGAATGTTCAACAGTCACTAAAGTTCCATTTGAACTCACAAAAGACTTCAAATATTCCTTTCTTACTACGCATACTAATTTCCTCTAAAAAGCTCTCATAATCCTTGTGTGGAGGCGCTTCGCAGATGAGGAAAAAGGATCTGGAATCAGCGTTCTATTTCTTTCACGAATGCGTTTCTTTTGGACACGTCACATCACATAGGCATTCATCCCTTGTTAGGAATGGGAGAAAATGGAACGTTTTCTAGTGAGTACTGGCAAGATAACAGAAGAATTTTACCATTATTCCATTGTCTTGCATTATGCTGTGCTGTGTTTGGCATTCTAACATCGTGTTTACAACCGGTATCATCAAGACATCCTAATTCAGTCATTAGTTTTTTCACCTATGCGCATTTTTATTAGAATGTGATTCTTGGAATTTTGATTTCTTGCTACCCTCATCCATCAGATTCATACTTGGTTGTCTTTCACAGCATCACTTTTGATGCTATCAGCACGAGGGCATGCCGTCATAGACCTAAAAATAGACTTTTTTATAACTCGAAGAACATTCAGTAGGGGAAATCATGTCAACAAGTCGCATTTTCTCTGTCCACTCAGGCTGTCAAATTTGCTACAAAGCTTTATCCCCTTAGGTCTTTACTCAAACAACCCTAACGTTTACTTAGAATGGGTTAGGTGGAAATGAGCTGTTCGCCCGCACTAATTTGCAAGAGCCTCTTGGGTAAACTAAAAACGAATTACATTTGGTTCGCTGTTCTCGTTTTATGACATGGCAACCACTGTAAAGTAATTAAGTAACAGTAATTTCTAATTGTGAGTAAAATAAGCGGTCTTGAATAAGGTCATTGAGGTTGGAAGTATATGAAACAATTCCCGATAATGCAATAATATCTTGAGTTCATTCCTTCAACTACGGTCTACTTCGAAATGGAGTGCACCTGAATTTTGATCTGCTCAAATTAAAACGACCTCTTATGCATTACAATTGCGTAAAAAAACCGCACCCAGTTGGGCTCGCACTACGAAGCTAACTATGAGAAATTACTTTATTTTTCGCATCAGAGCTCATTCTTTCGTCGGACATTGAAAACAGTCTTAGAAGCCGAATGGAAAGAAAAGCGCGTGGATGAAGAATAATGTGGATTGCGGCTCGCCGCACGCATCGTGTGCCGATACGGTTGTCCATATCTAATCTGTTGAAAATTCACCAAGAAGCGTTTGTTTACAACCCAGTCAGACAGGAAGATTTTGTTCAAAATATTGCGTAATGTCTATTTAATCAAACTTTCGACACTTTGTTCACGCTGAATCATTCACTTATACAGATGCAATAACGCAGTGCCTACTTTGCACGGCTGCTATCGAGGAATAAGGATATTACCCTTTCCGCAGATGAGTCACTGGGCATTTTCTTGACCGCTTTTGGAAGTTTTCATTGCAGCGCTGCATGCATTTAGCGTCTGTTTATCGGAATATAACGTTATCATATGTTGGAGGGGGCCGGGGTCTTCGTAGATTTATCTATGCATATTAGTAGTTCCGATTGACTTCCGGCAGCTTCACTTCCTGCTTTGCTTTTTTTTCATAATGTTTGCAAACTGTGGTGAGGTCATCAGCTTGCTCTTCTATGTATCATATATCATTGTTCTGACGCTTAGAATGGAGCTCTAAGCTTCTCACGATCAGATGCATTATCTTGGCATACACATTCAGGTTTTCTTGTCAGACTGCCCACCCAAAATAAATTATAAATCTTTCATTCTGATTTAAAAATGCTACGCTGCTCAATCATGATGTGCTCTTTCTAGCATCATATTTTGGAGCAAGAAATGTGACCTCGCTGTCTCCGAAATAGTTCCATCAGGAAAAAACTAGGAAAGTTCCGATGCTGTCAGCATGCATTCTTCTGTTCCTTGCTTATCTGTTACATTCCTATCATACTTCCTATGTTCGTTATAGAAAATAAAAATTATCTTACGTGCAATTCGCATCAGCACGAATTTTTGCATCTTCAGCACAACTCATGCGAAATTTTCACATGATCAGAGAGCCAAAATTAGCTGCTAGCCCACAACAGCCGTTTCGCAATGCTGACATAAATTCTTTTTGGATTTGAGGTCTCGGCAGAAGAAGTTGTTTTCCTCTGTACAGGGTTTTGTACAACTAAAAAAAAATTAAAACTTGAGTAAATCCGCTCATATTTTGGATTGTGTTATGGAGCTGAAATCGAGCAGATCCAGATGAATTGAACGTTCATCAGTGGAAACGGAAAATTATGTTCCAATTAACATCTGGTATTGAGCCATTCACTTGATCATAGCTTTCAAGTTTTATTTTTCTCATATCTGTGCTCAAATGGTCGTCTCCTGATAATTATGGTGCAGTTCTATTGAGACTCCCACAGCTGTATACTGCTTTTCCGATCCCAACGGATCAGTTTTTTTCCTTTCGTCCCTCTCCTTTTTGTAAAAGCCTTTCTTTAGCATCCATAAAAGATCGTGCAAATATCTTTTATGAACAAATCAATGAAGAGCCTTTGTTTTCGTTCCGACCCCTGTGGGTATTGTTCTGAAAGAAACATTATATCGCTACTTTCATCGTAGTCCGAATAAAGAAGAACCGTGTGCAGCAGATATTCTATTTTTTTTTCTACCGTTTGGTTCTGGATACTTTGAAAAAAAAAAGATTTACTAGTTCCCTCCTGTCTGCATATGAAGTACCAGTCCTGCAAACTTTGTGACCACAAATCAAACATCAATTTTTTTGAATATAAATATGGAAAACAAGAAATGCATCAAAACTAGATGATATATGCACAAGAGGCACACACATTTTTCGATGCGTCTCCCTGCCAATTCTCATTATTTCGTATGGAATTCCCTATGGGTGCAAAGAAAGCCCATAAAATTTTTGCGCGTTGCCCTTTCGAGCTGTCGAATGTCAACCTCTCGTTGGCGCTGGGAAACCCCCTCCCGCTAGAAGTTCAACTGCGGGGCGGAGTTTTGGGGCATATAAATATGTATGTACACCGGAGTCCCGGAAAGTGTATGTTCCTGCCGTCGGCGAATGGCTGCTCTTTGTTGGTGGTGTTACTAATTTTTTCTTTTTCTTCAAGTCTGAGTGCACGCCGGGATAAAAGCGGGTGGAGGGAAGGGAAGGGAGGGGGGGGGGGGGAAGGAAGAGATAATTTAGTTGTTCCGCTAAGTCTTGTAAGTAGTGAATTACTGACGCTTTTTTCTAATCATGAACCACGAGGAAAATTCTAGTTTACGTCTTACCACCGCCTACCACTCCTCCCTTCCCCCTTTAAATTTGCCTCAAATCACATCAGATTCGCCTAGGCAAACAATCTAGCAGTCCAATATAACAGAGAAATCTCGTTTCTTTTTTCTGTAATTCAGAATTAGAAAAAATTCTAGAATTCGTGAATGCTATCGAATTCGCTGTTCTGGAAGGACTTATCCTAAGCTTTTTTCTTTTATACTTCTTGTACACATAAACTTCCAATTTGTCCAGCAAAACGATGGTTCGTCCCACTTGGAACATTTTCTGTTTACATATCCGCTAATAAGGACTGTCTTCCGTGCCGTCGGAATTTTACGAGAGATGTGATGCATATGCATGTGGTATGTGGATAGGGGATTCCTGGTGGATTTGACACTCTTTTCTTCAAATTCATCTTTTACGCAACCTCCTTTGTTTTTCTTTGTCACTGCTTAGAGACACAAAATATCCGTTATAGTTTTTATTGAATGTAGAACATGATAACATTTCATTACGTTTGATAGTGAGAAATTAAAAACCGAATAAACCTTTCCTCCCCTATCTAGTTCTCCTAATACTGTGGTAATTGTTGCCATTAAAGGAGTGATGTCTAGGAAAACGGGCTTTGTATAGTGCCATTCATTATTGCATTGTTTGGGTTTGTGCCTTTTGCCAACTGCAATTTTCGCAAATTTTTGGCAATCTTGAAGAGGCGACGCGGTGAGTAAGCTGGATTATCTGGTCCGTTTGCTAGCTGTCATCTGTCATTTCTTTGCTCATGTAATCTTTCAAGGCACAGATCAAAGTGCTGGGTGCGGTCTCTTATCAGACAGTCTGGACATTCAATGAGTTCTTCATGTCATGAGTGATTCAAAAACTGTCTGTTTCCACAAATCAGAAAACACGCCACGGAAATGCGTGATTCATGGGGTTCAAAGTAACCGTCTTATGTAGTCTGTTGGATGTCTTTGGTGCTGATGACCATCTCTTTGGCCCTCGCTCCTCATCCCTTTCTTCCTCTGAATTTTTGCTCTATGAGGAAGTCTTCATGTGTGCAGTTGTACTGATTACATCTCATCCCGAAAGCAGTAATCATCGCTTTTGTTTTTTGTTGATGTCTTTCTGCTCGGCTTTTGTGCGGGTGTAATTGAACCACAAACCTGCACTTTATCAAGTTCAAGCTTTCGTCTGATCTTTGATCTCATTTGACCTCATGTGCAAAATAACGGACCCATCCGATTAAGTACGTGATCGCACAAAAATGCTACAAACTACAGATAGATTACAAATGTCAAGGTAATGCTGTAAGTAAGGGATGAGCATGTATGAGACGTTATGTGTCAATTCGAAAAAAATAGAGATGGCAAAATTTGCTTTCCACTAATTGCTGCTTTTCAGTCATCTTTTTTGATGCAAAATTGAAACTTCTGTGTTTTCTTCTTCCCTCCGAACTTGATTCAGCAATCCTTCGAAAACAAACAAATTTAATCCATTTTTTTCGAATATCGAGGGAGACACGCAATAGGTAACTTCATCATAATTTAGATAATCGTTCCATGGACTCACAACATAGTTTGCTTTGTTAAGCGTCTTTCCTTTTTCACAGCAGGCATATCGGCAAAAGGGCGTAGACACAGGGTTCGTCGTTGGTGCGTAATACAGTTTTCCAGTCTCATGTTGAGGAAATGAGACTTTCGAAGTGCCTCCTGTCTCAACACCTCAAACACTTTCTCCATTCTTTGGCTTCCGTTCACCTCCAATTGAAGATCACTCGATAAGGATTCTCAATCACAATGCTTTTGCCTCAGGGGGGGGGGGGATCGCTTACGTTTGCTGGTGACGTGCTGCTCTCCTGCTATTTTCTGCAACTTGCTGCAGACATGGACAATTCAGCAAAATGGTTTGGGACTGTTATCCATGGAAATGTCATATTTTTGGGGTATAACTGAGATATAATAGGTAATCGTAATTTTGTGTCCAAGCTCACAAGGTGGTTTCTGACTAGCTTTACCATAATTGTAGTATAACTGTATAAATTTTAGAATTATTTTGGTAATGCTGAAAGCTTTTGGTGGATTTTGGCGCAACTTATAATTTTGACTTATCGATGCAGCGGTAGATTTATCTCAATGAAGTATTCTAGAAGGTTTTCTGCTGGACGAACCATGACAGACTATTCTTCGGCCGGCACCTTTGCGTCAAATTAGAATTTAACAAATATTCTTTCTGAATTTTTTCTGTTTGCTTTGGTTTTTGCAGAGTTGAAAAGCATTTTGGCAACCGTTGTATAAGTGCATGTTGATACATCAAGCTGATTTAGATTCATGTTTACCGCTTCTCAAATACCTTTTTCCAAACCTAATTTCAAAAACAATTTTTCCACTCAATCACGATATTTTTTGCCTGTAATCCTGTCATTAGACTCTTTCGAGCATTTGACTAATCGCTCGCATCTTTTCCGATCTCAGATTATGTGACTTATGAATCATAGTCACACCTTCACCAATCTCTTGAAGAATATCTGATTCGATGCCTCACCAAGGTTCCCAGAAGGCTGTAGGAGCTCATGTTGTGCCCTGTGCACTTTTTCTGGGAGGATCTGTCTTGCTCAGTACTGGTAACTCATGCACTTCCTTCCCTTTCTGGAAATATGTCATGGGCTATTATTGTTGAACTATTTGTGTATAGTTTTCAAGCTGGATATATCCATTTGTATAAACGCTCATAATGCAAAATTGAGCATAACATCAAGTATGGCCATAACTATAAGCCATATAGTTTTTTTTATTATTCATTTAACTTTGTTGGACTTTCCGCAAGTTACCTTCTTTTAGTCAATCTCAAAAAACATTATGATAGTGTAATATTTTCACATCCGCAGTGACGTTTCGCAGGGTGAAAAATAAATGGAAATAATAGAAAATGTCTACATCACTATTTTAGAGTGTCCAACTTCTTGTTTTTGGCTTTCACGTTCTTTCATCACTTCGTTCATTTGCGTCGTATTTGCATAACCCATCGATTTGGCAATTCTTCGGTAGTTCAGAATCCATTTTAATGGCATTTTAAATTGTGTATTGCACTTCATCTTTGTGAAAGTACCACCATCGTGCATATGTGATCTAAACCACCATCGTGCATATGTGATCAAATTTCTCTGAAGACCTTTGGCAAGTCGCCAAATCTCGGCGGCTGAAATTGCGCGAGGTATGCCTTAGCCTAACTTTGAGAGGGATAGATTTCAATCTATGATACCTTGCTGGGAATCCACACGTTTCGATCATTTGTGTCACACACTGATCATAAATCGTCACTTATTCTTTCCACCCTGATGCGATCATCAAGGGAAAATAATTGACAGCGTTTAGTTTACGTCAAGTGCCAGCTGAATCACTAGCCTTGTGCATCATTATGTTTGTGTAGCGCAGCGCTCGCTCTTTGTTGCACCGTTGTTCAAGGTATAGATTCAAACGCAGAATTTAAATTTCTAAGCTGTAAATACTTAGCTGCTTACACGTGTGTGTCAGCTCCCAGCTTGAACGTTATTGCTAAATCCTCCGATTTGCTTCTGCAGTGCGCTTATGAATTTTGAAAATGCAGCCAAGGTTTGTCAGCAAAACTGAGTACATAACCGACCATATCTCGAACCAAGATTGTCTGGTTTTCTTTTTTGCGTCTCGCTGACGTCGTTCTTCACACTGAGATCGTATAACACGCAATGTCGGCTTGTTCTTTTGCAAAAAGTCCATGATTACAGATGACAACCGCAGATCCGCAGCAAAGACAGTTTGCGCTGTTCCATAAGTTTCGCACTGAAGTGCGACCACCGCTGATATTACGACGAGATGAGCGAATTCGATCAGTGACGTGCTCATTTGAAGAGATTATCGAATCAGAAGAGGAGGAGGATAACCAGGTGAGAGACGAATTGTCACTAGAGATACGTTCGTTTGAAATTTGAAAACAAATCTCCTCTCATCAATCGTTATAACCTTTAGTCCTTAGAGTGCTCACACATCTCAAAATGAGTTTTTTAGCCTCGCGAACGAGCTTCACCCGAAGGACGTTCACCATTTGCGGTCATTGGTGAATCGCCGTTTGCCGAACGACGCGCAGCCTCTCCGCAGAACCGTAGTCCCTATGCGAGGTACGCAATACTCCAGCGAGAAATCACGGCGTCATACTGTATTTCTCTAGAAAACTTGTTGTACCTCGACTATGTCGTAGATTTCCGGATCCGGACCTACGTTGCCGACAAGCACCAACCATGCTTGGATCGCTAAGTCGACATGATGCTGTGTCGGATTTGTTGAGTCAGTTTTTAACAAATTGTCGGAACTTTTCTCAAAGTTCACTCATAAATTGTTTTAGCCCTTCCACCGATCCCAGAGGCAGCCCCATTGTGATTTGGTCAAGTGAAAAAAAAAACGATTTTGAAGAGATCCATCAGTAAACCGGAGCATAATCGATTTATCACTTCATTCGCTTGAATGTCAGCTGAAGTATCAGATGCTAATACTGGATGATCACATTTTTTCTCTATGAGAAAATCAAGTTACTTCTAGACATAAGGTAGAATGCCTTTTGATCATTGCTCGTGACGAACTTTTCTGCTGTACTTCTTCTAGTCTATTTTGTCGATCAGCCCATCAATGAGCAACGAATTCTTTACCTCTTCGATCTCTTTTTATTCTTATGTCATAATTTCTGCACATCTGATTGTTATGTTATGTTTTCACTGCATTCTTCGGGTTTCAATTAGAGCCTTGGAAATTTTGTGAACGGGTCTGGAATTGAAGATACCAACTCTTGATAAATTTTTAGAGTTACAATCTCCTAGCTTTCCTCCTAATTTCGAACACACTTTTATGTGCATACTATCTCCTGTCTGTATGAATATTCATTAACTCTGTGCGAATAACTCAAGAGTGACTGCAGTCAAAGTGCAAAAGTTAACAGAAACGAAGTGCAAGTTTGTTAAAGGCAGCGCCCAGGCAAATCTGGACATAGGGCGGGGGGGGGGGGGGTCTCAAGTAGATAGTAATTTTGGGACCCTAACTAAATCACTGCCCAAGCGGCAGCTCAGGTATGCTCTAACGGTTGAGATATTCGCCTTGAAACTGGACCCCAGGATCGTATTTCGCATGGATTCATGGCGCAACGCGTGGATCTCCGCGTGAAACTGCCATGAATCCATGCAATTACGATCCTGGGGTCCACTTTGGAGGTGTATATCTCGGCAGTTAGTGAGTCACCTACGCTGCCGCTCGGGCAGTCCTTAGTTAGGGCCCCAAAGTTACTTTCCACGTAAAATCCCCATAGCTCCAGATTAGCCTGGACGCTGCCTTTAACTAACCGTTGAAAGCAAGGTGCGAAATGGAGAGCTCTGATGGTGCTATTACCCGCAATGGAGATTTTCACGTAAAGTTCTGCAAATGTAGCAAACACTGAGAAAATAAAGTGATATAATTTCAAACTGCAGTTGCAGAATCAGTTTCAAGAGTATCCAACACCTCTGGTCGTTTGCTACTTTTTGTGAAAGTGTCACGATCGCTAGGAGGCTAAACATATCTGCATAATTGGTGCAAAATGATTCTATTTCATGCGATCCTATACAAGGATCACATCATACAGTGCTGGCCAAAACTATAGATCCACTATAAAAAACTGCCGTAGTTCATCTGCTTTTCAACGAATTGATCTGAAATTTGGTACAGCTGTGTGTTCAACAGGCTTCCATCAGTGGCCGGAGCGGATCCCGCTTTCGTTAGATTATTCAGGAGAAAAATCAAAAATTTCGAAAAAAGCAGGCTCGAAGGTTGGCCAAAACTATAGATCCACCTAAAATTTTTGTCCGCTAAAGTAATTCTCGACTTCCAAAGTCTTTTGTGCATATACGTGGTCGAAAGTAAAAGCAGTGGCTTTAGTCCAGCTGCGACATACTTTAATAAGAAACGCTTATCTGCTCTTTTTACTTAAAAAAATACTTTCACGCGTATTTTGTTCCCAAGAATGTGTTTTTATGGCTAATTTCGCAGTTTCTTGACTGGTTTGGAAGCGATAGGTCTCCATCTATCTTATAGATGCTCAGCAGTGTGAGCAGTAAAAAAAAATTCGAGTTTTCGTATTCAGAGCGCACCCGACATAGACTTAGCCGCGGGCCTTCGCTCGAATTTTTCCCTTCAAACTCTTTCTGGATTGTTGTCATGAGCGTGAACTGGAGTAATGACATTGTTGGTATGTATTAGAGTGCGTATGCAGTGGTTGCAGGTCTATGCAGATCCCATTATGCATGCTAACTGAGGACTTCATCCTGCAAAAAAGTGATTTGCAACAAGCCACAAAGTTATTTCTGGTTCTGATCATAATGCTTATGTGAGTCACAAGACAACATACAGTAGAGGGTGTATTCACTAATTAGCAGCTAAACAATGGCAAAACTCAAGGAAGGTACCATTTAGTAAGTACTTTGAAATTGCCGAACACACCGCAAGACTTATGCTTTGAAAAGGTGTTGAAATGCGACTTCGCGAACAATCGTGACTATGACTTGCAAACTTCTTTTGTGTAAATAATGCTAAATAATGTTTCTACATCATTTTGAGCTTGCAAAAATAGCGTACACCAATTTTGAAGGCAAAAATTCGAGCGCAGGCCCGCGGCTAAGTCTATGTCGGGTGCGCTTTGAATACGAAAACTCGAATTTTTTTTTACTGCTCACACTGCTGAGCATCTATAAGATGGATGGAGACCTATCGGTTCCAAACCAGTCAAGAAACTGCGAAATTAGCCATAAGAACACATTCTCGGGAACAAAAACGCGTGAAAGTATTTTTTAAGTAAAAAGAGCAGATAAGCGTTTCTTATTAAAGTATGTCGCAGCTGGACTAAAGCCACTGCTTTGACTTTCGACTATGTATATGCACAAAAGACTTTGGAAGTCGAGAATTACTTTAGCGGACAAAAATTTTAGGTGGATCTATAGTTTTGGCCAACCTTCGAGCCTGCTTTTTTCGAAATTTTTGATTTTTCTCCTGAATAATCTAACGAAAGCGGGATCCGCTCCGGTCACTGATGAAAGCCTGTTGAACACACAGCTGTACCAAATTTCAGATCAATTCGTTAAAAAGCAGATGAACTACGGCAGTTTTTTATAGTGGATCTATAGTTTTGGCCAGCACTGTATATGCTTTCCTTATAATTCAAACACAGCTCCAGCCATTTTCACATCGTTAATTTTACTATCTATATGCTAAAAGATCTTTACATTACAAAAATATGCGTCGTCATCTCTACTCTATTTCGCTTTTTTACAACCAGTTGTCATAATTTGATATGATGCTCATATTAATTGGTTTATTAGCTAAAAAATAGACAGCATCGCATGTTTGGAGTTTTGAATATATCGCTTTTGCATCAGTAAAAAAAAACAAGTCGATATCGTTTGATTACATAATGGTCTTGCTAAATGTGCTTTTGATATCTTGACTTTCTGTCACCCTCATCTATCAGAGTCATACTTGGTTGCATATCGATTCCCCCCCCCCCCCCCCATGCGTTCTTTGTTACCGTTTGCTCAAAGGCGCCGTTCAACCCAAGCTGAGGGTTTTGAGCTTTTGGCAGCATATGATAGTAGGGCCCCCTATCAAGCTAATGCCCATGTCACTGCGCAAGCGAAAAATCTCTCCAGGGTGACGAATATGCACGAGGACCCCAGACGGCGCTCTCCATCCATGCCCGCCCATTTGTGCGCGCCTATCCAATCAGCGTTCCGGAAAGCTGGCCTTTGGGTTTTCTCGACTTCATGTTCGGAATCAGGGACATGAGGCGGCCTTGAAACGAATGAAACCAAACGAAGTCGAGAATCTGGGTGGTCGGTGCCTATGAGAGCCATGCTTCCACCACTTGGCTGTTTTTTTTGCCCAGACGCTCAGAAATAGGTTTTTTATGGCTCTAAGAAAATATAATAGGGGGAATCTGTTGAGAATAAGTCGTCTTCCCTTCTTTCCCGTGCAAAACGTCAGCTTTAATACAAATATCTACTCTTATAATTAAGGTCCTTCTCGCTCAATCAAAGCAGTAACGAAGTTTGTTTCGTCTGCCAGCAGGTGGAGGCTCATTTGCACATCAGTTTGAAGACGCGTCTCTCTATTGAACCAGAGCCATATTGCTTTTTGCTCACTGTCATACCAGTCTCGTTTTATGACATGGTTTTCAAGGTACAGTAATAAATAACAATAATATTTATTGTAAAGGAGAAAAAACTGTCTGGAAAGGTCATTGAGATTAGAGGCAATACATAGGGCAAGTTGATGCTAGTAATAATGTTTCAAAATTATGCCGTATTTTGATCACAGTGTATCTTGAGTGGTGTGCACTTGAACCTTGGTCTGCACACATTCTCGCAAAATTACATCGAATTGAACCCAGCCCATTCTATGAAGCCTAAAAGGAGCCTAACCATTTTTTCACGTCATGACTGAATTTTACCTATAGGTGTGCAACTACCAGAAAATAGACTCGAAAAAGTGCGAGAATGAAGAAATGGTGTTGATCAGGGCCCGGCACACATGGTCTGGGGTCAAACTGGACTTCGTTTTTGAAGTTAGAAGCAACGGGGATGTTGTTTTTAAGGTCATGGGGGAAGCGCCGATAAAAAAACGACGAACATGTCAGGTTTTACGAGTTGAACGTGTTCTTTCGCAAGCGCGCGAATTTCAAACGCAAGACTCAAACAAACAAACGGCTTGCTTACAGCGCACAAACAATCACGCTCCGAATTTGGGCTATGTGTATACAATATTACTCCAAACTATGTTATGTAAAGATCCCCAAAACTTATGTGTCGTAATATCGGTTCCCGAATTTGTTGGTTTCTAGACCAACACCAAACCAACTAAGTTGGTTCGGAGCATAAATAACGGAGAGTTCACATAAGTTTCGACCCTTTTTGATTTGCACGATTAGCACGGCCAAAAATCTATCATATAGTAAAGAGAGCGAATCAAAATATTGCCTCTCCTCTTTTTTTGAGCCAAAAATATGTAAAGCTATGCGTTGATAAATATCGCGCCCCAATCACATGCGGTGTCCTTTGAACTATGTGGCGAAAAATGCTTCGCCAGATTTTTGAGGCCACGGATTTGATTGACCTAGGAGTTTTTCGACATTCTGAGCACTACAATAGTACCCTACCCAATGACAGAGCCTTTAATCAACTCGAAATGTTTTCTTTTTGCTTTTTTGATGTATTAGATGCCTCAAAATGCGCTTTTTTCGCTTTTTTATTGTTATTTTGATTAAGCAAGGGCTTCCCTACTGATTTTTACGTCAAGAGAGACTTCGTAATTTTTCTCGAAGTCATGGGGACTTCGTTTTCAGAAGTGCTCCAAACCAACGCGTGCCGGGCTCTGGTGTTGATCAAGGCCTACACGCAGGGTGAGGCATGCGGTTGAGCATACCGACTGTCACTGTGTTAAAAATATAACTTAAAGTGAAACTGCAAACAACGGGATATTTTGCAACTTCCATTTACAACCAGACAGAAAAGACAAATCTGTTCGATTGCGAAATGTCTGTTCACGCAGACTTTCGGAATGTTTGTTCACGCTGAATAATCCACGTAATCAGACGCTTGCGGTAAGACTGTGCCTTGAGCGGTTGTTTAATCCAAAAAAGTCTATTTACACCCACTTATCGCTCGCGAATGAGTGTTGAACTTCTTCTTCACTTCTTGATCGACGGCTTCTGGAAGTTTTTTTTATACAAAGTCATTGAAAGCATCGTCCACCCTAAGTTGGAGTCTTGAGCTCTCTAGGCACATGATCTTAGAACCCCCTATCAAACCAATGCCCAAGTCGTGGGGCATAATATCCCTTCGGAAGCGAGAAAAACGCTTTAGAATAGCGAGGCTTGAGGATCCCGTCGGCAGCGGCAGCATCCCTTCAGTAATGCCCGCCCATCCATGCGCGCCCATCCAACCACCGTTCCGAAGAACCGGTCTGCGAGCTGTCGGGATTTTCGCGGATTCTCGACTTCATAATTGGGGTCAGGGACATGAGAAGGCCCGGAACGACCAAAACATGAAAGTCGAGAATTTGGGTGGAACTTTGCCTTTGACGTAATGTTCGAGCAGATTCTTAAAGCCTTTATAGATTTATCCATGCATATCAATTAGTCCTAATTTACTGCCTTTTAGAAGCTGTAATGAGATCAACAGCTTAATTTTCTTTGTGTATACATCTTTCTACAAAGATTTTGACCTTCCCAGTTATTCATTTATCAGGTCTTAGGAGTCCAAGTGTGAGGGAATCACTGATTGCGAATATATGTGGCCTAGAGCTCCATGGACCCAATGCAAAAAATTCTCTGAAGCGTACAGCTCAAATGCATTATTTTGATGTACATATTTGAGGCTTTTGCGTCAAATTATCTTCACCCAAACCTCATAGATTACTCAGCGTGTCATGAAATGGCCACACTGCTCAGTCAATCAAATGCGTTTTTTCTAGCATCACCCTTTCGGGAAAAAAAATGCGATCTTGCTATTTTCCCAAAATAGTTTCGACGGAAAAAGATTAGTGAAGTTTTTGATGCTATCAGCATGCAGTCTTTCCTGTCTTGCTTATCTGTTGAATTCCTTTCATACCCTATGTTCGTCACACAGAACCAAATTTGTGTTACGTGCAATCTACCGAATTTTGTGCACGAATTTTTTTGTATCATCAGCACACCTTAAGCGAAAACATCATATGATTGGCAAACCAAAATTAGCTATGATTTTACAGTAGCTGTTTCGCAGCGCTGACGTGAGTTTGGAACTAGGACTATCCTTGTCAAAAACGTCGCTTTTTTCCTTTGTCCCAGATTTCAACGCTAAAAAAGTGGGGATTAAATATTCGTAGGTTTCGGATTGTGATTTCAAGGGAATTTGAGACAAATCCAGAAAAATAGCTCGAATTTATTGGCAAACCAACGAAAAGTTCGAAGAAATACTCCCCCTCTAACAATGAGCTTTCATCTTTTAGCCTTGATTTTTTATCTTTTATATATTTCTGCTAGAAAGGGCGTCTCGTGGTTAATTACAATGCAATTCCACAAATGTTTAGTGGTTTTGCGCTTATAACAATGACATCATTTATTCTCTTCTTGTGCCCTTTTTCAGTTTGCATAAGGCTTCCTTTCGCTAACAAAAGGTTCCGTTCAATTTTTGTACACAAATCATTGAAAAGCCTTTTTTGCTGCGACCAACTTGTGGACGACAAATGAGTACGTTTGCTTCTGGAAGTAAATAATCATGTAGCAATGTTCCCGAGGCGAGCTATGCTTCAAATGCTTTTGACGTGAGTCAATATGCCTCTTAATTGAAAATGGAAATTTGAAAAGATAATTTTTGTTATTAGCGTACTTGGCATTCGCTCAGAATACTTGTCTGAGTTACCAGGATTGCTCCGCCTGCAAATTTGTAAGCACAGATTATACATCCTTTAGAATACAAATTAGCGGGAACCTTGGTTGTTTGAAAATAGATATGAGATGGCATATTTACCCCAAATACAATCAGAGTCGGTCCCTCTGCTAATGACAATGTTTCTTATTTTTGCATGAAGTTCCCATGGCCGCAAAAGGAAATTTTCAACATTTTCGCGCAATTTGACCTTTGCGCTGTGCGTGCCAATTTTCTCGAGTTGGGGAAACCCCTTGCTGAAAGTTCAGCTGCGGGCGTGGCTTTGGGGCGTGTAAACAGTGTCGGGGCCGGAAAGTGTAAGTTTATGCCGTCACCGAATGGTTGCTCTTTGTTGGCGGTGTCGCTATTTGCCTCTGTTTTGTTTTGGGCTTTTTTTTCGAGAAAATCTCAACAAATGTAAATTAAATCTCCGAATATTAGAAAAAAGATTCTGGATCAATTTCTCCTCAGAGGCAGCTGCAATGATTGAGTTTTATTTTTGAATTAATAGTCGCTCTAATAGGCACACAGTATGTTCTTTCGCTGCTTAAGTGTCTTTTCTTCTTCACAGGCATATCATATGTCAAAGACAGATCATATTAAAGGTCGTCGTCAGTACTACTGATTTTTCAGTCTTATGGTTGAGGACATAACCGTATGAGATCTTTAAATTGCTTCTTGTCCCAACGCCTCACCCACCTCTAGCGTATTCTTTGGTTTTCTCTCCATCTTCAAGCAAACTTCACTCAATGAAAGCTAAAGCATATTCTCTCGTCTCATTTTATGCGTAAAATCTTGGTTACGTGGTGCTCTACTGAAAAAATTTTTCAATTTGCTGCAGACATGGAATGTGGTAAACAAATTTTTCGGCATGTTATGAGTGGTAATCTTCTCCACCAACCAATCAACGGACTATTCAAGAGATTAGTGGAATTGTGGACGTCGTCCTACATCATCGAAGCTATGATTTTGTTAGATTTATGAGCTTTTCGTAGTTCTGATCAGCTAGAAAAGAAAAGAGAGCTGATGGGCTAGTGTACTATAGCGCATCCTTTTAGCATCTGATCCTTAAAATCTGATTCTCGAAATCACAGAGATATTCTCCCGCAATCAAGGTGACCTTTGCTTTCTGAAACTGGATAAATCGGGACAAAAATTTTTTTCTAGCTTCAAGATATATAAATTCTATGAATAACTATGAATATGTTGGCAATATAACTTAATCATGCACGATCAAAGTAATAGATATACGCTTTTTTCCATTTTTGCACATATTTCTTAGCAAACCCCCTTTTTCTAGTCAGTGTCCACAACAGAACTTCATGATGATGGTAAAATTTTCCCATTCTCCCACATACATGTGGTCGTGTGTGAGGGAAGTTTGAAGTCGTAATTTAGCATTAATTAAGACTCTTGGTTTTATGCTCAAAAAAATTGCTACGTAGTTTCTTTGCACATAAAAATCATTAAAAAATGGAAAACGCTGATTTTTCGTATTACTCACTAAACCCTGTTCAGTTTTTTTTAGAACGTTTATTGCCTTTCACTCTGATTTATCAGCAGTGGTTGTGCGTTGCCTTTTACTTTGGACCCTGGGCGTACTTCACGCAATTTAGCAAGTTCAGCCGTCTATAATTATCTTTGGCGCATGAGATGTGCCCGGAGCCTCATGCTCAAACTATGGATTTAATCTACGATCTTTTGCTGGGTCTGAAAACATGTTTCGGATTGTCACGTTGTCCATCATTAATCATCTATCATTTTTGCGAACTATAATTGTCTTTTTTTGCAAAATCAGGTGATCACTAATTTAACAGTGCTGGTAATGTGTTTGGCAAAGGGGTAGATTTACACAACTTCACCAAATAGTCGAGTGCTTTGGTGCCATCGTCAAAGGAAGGTAATTGGCAATGGCTAGTTTACGTCTAGTGTAAGCTGAGTCATTTTGCTGCATCGTCGTGTTTGTGTGAGCGTCGATCGTTCTCTGTGACGTTGCGGGAAGTACATGAGAGTTCGGAATGCAAAAATTGAGCCTATGTGCTGTCAATTCGTAGTTGTCTGCTCCTGCGTGTTCGCCATCAACTTGAACAATATTGCTAAGCTCGCATCTCTTCTTATTTGCTGCTGCAGTGCGCTTATGGACACTAACAGAAATATGCAGTCAAGCTCTAGGCAGCGGAAAAATACGCATTTTTGCGTAAGAAATCTTCCAACAGAACCTATACGGGTTTTATTCCAAACCATCAGCAGCCATTTTTACTTAAAGGCAGCGTCCAGGCAGATCTGGACCTATGGGGCTTTTACGTGGAAAGTACTTTTGGGGCCCTAACTAAGGCACTGCCCAAGCGGCAGCTCATGTAGTGCTCTAATAGCTGAGATATTCCCCTCAAAACTGGCCCCCGCGAACGTATTCGCATGGATTCATGGCAGTTTCGCGCCAGGATCCACGCTTTGCGCCATGAATCCATGCGAATACGTTCGCGGGGGCCAGTTTTGAGGGGAATATCTCAGCTATTAGAGCACTACATGAGCTGCCGCTTGGGCAGTGCCTTAGTTAGGGCCCCAAAAGTACTTTCCACGTAAAAGCCCCATAAGTCCAGATCTGCCTGGACGCTGCCTTTAAGCTGCTCCCAAATATTATATTAGGCTAGAAACTAAGTTTTGCAGCTCACTAAATAATCTTGCTTTTATCTAAAAAGCACTTACATTTTGCCAATATGTTGTTTATAACGTAAGTACAAGCATAGCTGATGTTCCGCCAAAATCTGACGTAGCAGTGAGGATTACGTTAGATATATGGTATGAAGGGGAAAATTGTAAACCATGACGAATTTGGCTGAAATTTGGCGTATTGGGATTATTTGACATACTGATCACGAATAACATGCTGAATTTGCATGGAAAGGGTTTTTTGTAAGATTACTGTAGTCTTACGGTATGGGATCTCACCTTAAACAATGGAAAAGGCTGTAATTTAACTGACGAAATTGATATTCGTGTTTAGCAGGTCAAATAATCTCACTATGTGAAGTCTCCGCGGATTTTGACGTTCCCACTCCCTAGTCAATGATGGTCGTCCCCACCAGCCTTGTGTACTTTAACTTTGTAAAGGCTCTAGAAATTGACTTGTCTTTCAAATCTATTCCTTTCTTACTGAGCCAAATGAGTAAACCTCAAGCAAAAATCTCTCTCTCTATATATATATATATATATATATATATATATAAAGCAGAAAGTTTGTATGTTTGTGCACATTCCCTATAGTCATGAAGGATGAGAGGTGAAGCGCATTTTGATCTGCTGGTCATCAAGATATGGTAAGGACGATAGGAAGCGAACCCAAGACGAAATTAAAAGAAGGATAAGTTTTGCTACCTGTGAGGTCAAACACGATGACTGGCTCCAAACCGGGGTGTAACCCGGGATGCTAGCTCGTTCACATATAATCGGATCATTATGCATGATGTGGGTCGCGAACGGCTTCACTTTTGCTCAAAATCCTCCAAATTCACTATTTTTGGAAAAATACTTGTGATTTTTTTTATTTCGTTTTCAAAAATTAAACAGTTTGTGCTTATTTATAGCACACATTTAGATCTACTTACAGCCAAAGTTTGAGATGTTCAAAGAGAGTTAAGCTATGAAAGCAGTTGCAAAACTTATCGTTAGTTCTCAACCTAATTATATCATTCGTTAAACTCGCTTCCCCTCTCAGATATCATTTTCGCAATTCCGCACCCATCGAACGGAAAATCTCTACTATACCTGACTATTAGACAGTCAGGGCTCTTCTTACCTCAGAAGTCATCTATGCAATTTCACTATTTTTTGGCCGTGGAAACTTAAAATTACGCATCCCTTTACTTCTTTCAACTGTCTTTGTGTTTCTTCGTCGTACTCTCACAGCATTTTTGGCAACCATGATACTGACTCTACCATCAAACTTGTCCCTTTGTAAATCTTGAAAGTGTGCAGCCTAATGAGTGACATATGAGGCTTGTTGATAAATATGCTATTATGAAACTCAATGATGGATCTACCTTATCCTCTTTACTTTTCTTAACAAATTTACTTTTACTTCAAAGATATAATGATAGAAATGTCGCAGATAAAAACGACTTCACTTTTCCATTATCGTCAAACTCCTACACTTTTCAGCACTTTCTGCGTCGATGACATTTATACAAAAGCAATGACCGTAACTGATCACACTCAAATCCTGAATGTCTCGTTTTCTTCGCGCCCTGTCGATGTCATTATGCCCGCAGAGATCGTATTACATGTAATGCCGATTTCATTCCTTGGAGAAAATCCGTAATTACAGATGTCAACCGCAGATGCAAAAAAAAAGGCAGTTTGCATTGTTCCATAAATTTAGTACTGAAGTGCGACCACCGGGAATGATGGGTCGAGATGAGCGACTTCGATTGATGACGTGCTTATTCGAAGAGATCACTGAGTCAGAAGAGGAAGAGGATAATCAGGTGAAAAAAAAATTTCACTGAAAATCTCACTTTTAATTTTTGCCAAAAATCGTTCACATCATATAGTCCTCACTTTTCTGAATTGCAGTAATAGCTTTTTTCAGATCCTAGAACGAATTTCACCCGAGGGGCATTCGCCGTTTGCAGTCATAGATGAATCGCCGTTTGCCGAACGGCGCGTAGCCTCTCCGCAGAACCGTAGCCCTACCTACGCGAGGTACGCAATTGCACCCCCGCGAGAAATCACATTAGCACATCGTATCCTTTCTAGAAAACTCGGTGCACCCCGACTATGTCGTGGCTTATCGGATCCGGGCTTACGTCGTCCAGAAGTATCAACTATGCTTGAAACTTCGAGTCCGGATCTACGTGATAATGGATCGGCCTTGTTGAGTGAGTTTTTGCTATTTTATAAAAAATAAAAAATAATTTTTAAAAATTGACCATCTGACTATTTTTCCAATGCCTTTCTTACTCTTCTCTCATTTTAGCCCTACCACCCATCCCCGAAACAGCCTCATTTTGACTTGATCGAAAATGACTGCGAAGAGATCCATCAAGGCCGTAGCATAAATCGGTCTCTTCGGCTGGCTGAAGTGTCAGTTGATAACATTGGATAACCAATTTTTTTTTCTAGAAAATCGAGCTTTTTCTGTACATATAATCGAATGCCTCCTAACATTGCTCTTATTGAAAATCGTGTCCTACCAAATAGTCACTTCTGTCGATCAGCTATGAAGAACGAATTTTTTACCTCTATGATCTCTTTTTATCCTCTTAACGTTTTTTCTCAATTTTAAATGTTACCCGAATGAGTTTGGTTTGTGAACATCAACATTTTCAAATTGTCCATATCCGGTTGTTTTATAGTTTTACTAGTTGACTTACCCGGCTCCGCCCGGCCCTGTCATTATTATATTCGTAATCAGCATGCTCGATTACCCCTGTGCCAACTCCCAGCCCCGTAGCTCAAATTTTGCAAAAAATCGATAAAATCGATATTGATCGATGACGAAAAGTAGTCTATGACACCCGCCGGGGCCCGAAGTGTATGTATGCCAAATATGGTCCGGAATCCGGATCGATTCAGAAATGGAATTTTTTATTCGGAACATACGTACAGACATACAGACAGACAGACAGACAGACATACAGACATACAGACAAACAGACATTCAGCTTTATATATAAGATGAGTGTCTTCTTCGGGTATCAAGAGCCTTGAATAATTTCGAAACGGGTCTGGGATCGAAGGATTATAATTGTTGTGTTTTTCAAATAAATTTTCCGCTCATAGTTGTATATGAATTTGAAGGGTTCAACGGTCCTACAATCTGCTACAAGCAAGTGATGTGTTCAAGATCATTTTCAAAACAATGAAGTATGTTGAATATTGCAAAATCTTTTTGCACATTGAGTGCAGCATCTCTCACAGTCTCGCTTGACTCGAGTTATTTAGGAAAGTATAAACAAAATGTGCGACTGTGCTGTTCTGTGATTGTGGCATTGGCACGAATTAGCACCGAATTACACTTCTCCGGCTTTTAGAAGTAAATACAAGGGTCAACAAACCCGGCACGTGAATTCCATGCTTGAGTCCTGAAATGCTAATTCGACATGTGTACTTCTATTCTCTCGTGGTTTTGACTGAACTCTGTATGTATTCAATATGTCATTTATTTGGACTTTGGACTATATGAGATGTAAAACTGGCCACTTACAATCCTGCAGATCTAAACATGTGTATTTGCACAACCTCGAGTTGCGGTTGAAAAGTTGACATAGGTGTACACAGAATATTTTATCTCTTTTCTGAGCGGTCAAATATTTTTTGATAGAAGTGTGCGATCCGGTTATATCTTATTCCTCGTAAAGTTATGCGATTACTTTGAACGTACAAGCTTTGCAAATGGGCTATTTTCTTGACCGGCTAGATAAACCAAACAGTGTCTGTTCAAGGAATATATCTGGGGTGGAGGGAGGAAGAGGGGGGCGGGGAGGAGGGAGAGGTACGATAGAACTTTTATTAAGAGCTCCACGCGATAGTTCAACCTTTGGAAACTCCTTGGCATGCTTTCTAGATTTGGGCCTATAATTTTGAAGTTTTGAATAGCGGGAGGGGTGTCTGCCGCCAAAGATTTTTCGAACGGGTTGATTGACGTTTTAGAGACTTCGAAGATTAATCCAATTATTTACAAGTAAAAGCAAGACACCTGCCAACTTTGAGCTCACATTCGTCCACGACCTTTCTGTCCTACAATTCTCTTCCCCCTCCCCTCCTCCCCCATCTGCCCTTTTCGCACTCGCTATAATTTCTCTCTTTTCTTGCTTGCTAAACCCCAGTTCTTTAGGCTTTCGAATACAGTGAGAGGATGGTGGACTCACGGCTAGGAATAGCTGGATTAGAGAGGGAAAACTCCATAATTATTTGACAAGAGAATAATACGTAAGTTGTTGTAATTGTCACATAAATAGCTTGGTAACCTAGAAATGCGAAGTGTGGAAATCAGAAGTTTGTAGCACGCTCTCAAGCGAGAACTTCTGCACAAAGCGACACGTGTGCAGTAAATTTCTGTAAGCTCAAGAATTTATGAGTGAGGACTCAACTGCGCTAAACTTAAAGTGCAAATCTTTTCATCAAGTTGTGTTGATACTCGTGTCTGTCATGCAAGAGCTGATTGATTAGAGTGTTTTTTTTTCATTACTTAGACTTTCACATGTCTTTAGCTGTCAGCTCCATGAAGTGAAATTGCTGAATACAGAGTATGCAAATAACCATTTCCATGAGCATCTGAATTATTACAGGCTATAAATGGAAATAAGATAAAAATGAGATTCCCCTCCATCAAGCTGTATGATTAGAGGATAAATTTAATTTTGAATCTGTAGAAATTTTCCACGCACCATGATCGTAGGCGTCATTTAAGACAAATATTGGCAATACTGACGCTTCATAGAAAATTTTCGCGATCTTTTCTGTTCCTTCCTTCTTCCGCCACTCTTGCTTTAGCCTGCTACAGAAAATGATGTGTTATCTGTTACAGAAAATGATTTAGTCTGTGACATAAATAGGCCCAGGCCATAAATGAATAATGTACAAAGTCTCGAATATCCATGCTGTCATACGCCTGCGTCCTCCTACTTTCTTCGAATTGTATTGATACACAAGCTATAATAGCAATGGTAAACAAATATACCTTCCATTGTTTTTTGCTGTCAGATGCTAGCCGCTCTTTCCCCCTCTTTTTCCTTCACTCTTCGTTCTGATAATATGTTATGGTGTTTACGGTGCTCGCCAATTGATATTGTTGACGCTTTTACGCTAATAGCATCAAAAAGTCGCAAGTAAACTAATCAACTGTTTGCTTGGAATTTCGTCAAGAACTGGATTACTAGGTAACTATTAGGAGCGCCATACATATATAAGAAACTGCTCCTTCTAAATTTCTTCTCGTCTTTCGTCAATTACTTCTTAGTATTTTCCCCCCCCCCCCCTCTCCCTCCACTTATCTCCTTCCCTTGTCTATTTTTTTCCGAATTATAAAATTACTTGCCGCATATTTTACCTAAGCGGCAGAAGCGAATAGCGTCCGTGTTTACTTTTTGGCTTCAGTAGAAGCTGTACGGTGAATTTACACTTTACATATGGACATAATAGAGTAGGTAAGTATTTCTCCCCCCCCCCCCATCTTCTAGCTTCACGAAAAATTATGCTTTTACATGTGTCAACATATAGCGTTTCACTTGGGCAACGCTGAGCGGGGTAGCTCCGCCTTATAGACAAACGCTGGTCAGCGGTGGCCCGTGACCAACCTAAAAATTATAATAAATAGTCAGGGTTTTTTAAAAATTTTTTTTGATTTGTGACAGTCTTTCTTAGGCCGTACCGCACATTTGGCCTTCATGCAAGCATCTGTATCAAAAATAGTTATCTAAAAACTGAAGCGGATGTTTTTAACCTTGCGCTGTAGAAATCTCGTCGTTGTCAATGGTCAATGCGGATTTTTACAGGAAGCGGGAAGTTCGAGATTATTGTTTGCAAAGGATATCAAGTTGTCATAACTAATCAGTGTTCTCTCTCTCCCTACTCTTCTCCCATCTCTCCCCAAATTTCGTTCTTTCACCACTCTGCAGTGGGCTGGTTGTCCTAAAATTTTTGCAAATCTGCGCGCTTTGTCTCTCTAGCGCTCGGCAAACTTCAAAGTCGCATGACAGTCACATTTATTTAGACCCAACAGCTGTGCTCACAGCAATACCGCTGTACGTGCCGGGCTAAAAGTACTGTGTCCCTTGATGTCACAAATGAGCTCCTTCGATCAGACGTCCCCCACCCCCTTCCTCGCCCTTTTTTGATAGCACGCACGTCCTCCAGTGCGATATGGTCGGATCCAAATATTCCCACTGGTAATTCAACTTGTATTTGCGATGTTCTACGCTCTAAGCGACCAGTTTGCATCAAAAGGATGAACGAAGACTCGGTCGCATCAATCGGAATTTTTTACTCTTATTATGATTATATTCTCCGTCCTCACCAAATCATGGGAGTCTATGTCAGCTGCCTTTGACTTCAGAAAAAATAGGTCGAAGATTGAAGTTTGAGTCGTAAACTTGCAGTCACTCATCTAATTGATTGGCTCTTCAATCGTTTCAATTTCAGGAAAATCAATTACTGCTACTTGAGATGGCTAAGAGAGCTTTGTTGAAACATTAAACAACGAAGATTTTTTTATTAAAAGAAATGCAAACCATTTATTTGTCCTAGAAATGCAATGAGCTTATAGAATTCTGATTTCTTTCCTCACGCAGTTCAGTGGGAGAATGCGAAATCTGACTCGTCGGTAAATATCTACGAAATTATACTAAGGTCTTTATCTATCGCTTCGAGAGATTTAGTTAAAATTTGCTCTTCTTTGATGTTCGAACGTTTCACAGGGTATGAATCCTCGCATGACAAGGAGTAGTCACTTTTCTACAAGTAATTTCAATTTTTATTGATAACTTTGTTTGTATTTGTTGGAAAAGTAGCCAAAATCAGCCATATCATATGTTCGTAAATCTGAAATTATTTCCTCGCACTCTCTTCACCTACATGTGATTTTTTTGAAACCTGCTGTTTGGATTCTGATTTTCTGCTACCCTCATCCATCAGATTCATATCATTGTTTTGATTTATAGAATCTTTAATCCTTCACGCATGTTAATTTCGCGGCCGCCCATCCAATTTGATGCCGTTGCTCAAGGTGCCATGTTTTCAGCATTGGCTGTTTTCTTTTGCCATGGTTCGCCCAGAAATAGACTTTTTATGGCTAAAAGAACCTTCAAAAGGAAAAACTGTGTCAACAACAGCTCGCCATCTCTTTTCTTTCCACGTATGCTGTCAACTTTGCTACATAGATCTATTTTTTAAGGTGTTTGCTTTTATTCAGAGCCTAACAAAGTTTGCTCGCTACGGCTGTAAGCGGAAACGAGCTACTCGTCTGCGCAATTTGTTGACAAGCAAATATCGTGCAAACGAGCGCATCCCTTGACTGAACCAGACTTATATTACCTTTGGTTTCGTCGTATACCAGCTCGACTCATGACATAGTAATCACGTTACAGTAATAAATAGCAGAGAAACCAAAAAACCAAGCCCATACTATGAATTCTCTAAAAAAGGCTGACCGTAAGTTTTGCGTCGAACGAATTTTTGGGTATGCAGCTTTTTGAAAAAGCATGTAAATTCAGGATTGTATGCAATAGAAAGTGCGGCAACTGGAGAATAATATAAATATTTTGCACTTTTGTTCACAATCCAATCAGAAGAGACATCTTGTTCGAAATATTGCGCAATATCTCCTCACACAGACTTTCGAAAATTTTGTTTACGCTGAATCATTCTGTCACTCAGTATATAACAGTATGTCTTCCACGGATATCTATCACGAAGTATGGCTATTTACACCAACTTACCCCTCTGAATGAGTCATTGAACTTTCTCTATATTTCTGCTCAATTTTGATGGTCTTTGCAGTACTGCATTAGACTGGCTTCTGTTCATCAGAAGCCAGCAAGATGACGTCATTAATGTAATGTTCGGATTCTTCGTAGATCCTTTCATGCATACTTTTTTAAGCTGTTGCTGCCAATGGCTTGTTTTTCTTCATATGTATATCTTCCTCCCCAAACTTTTTGAGCTTTTCAGATTAGTTAGACAGTGGTTGCGTGAATAAGGTAATCGTAGGAGTTTAGACTTGTGGAAAAGTCACTGTTTCTGAACACATACTGATTGGAGTGCTACGCTCATAGTACGGAAAATTTTGTGGCCTATAAGGGAGCTTTTAATACCTCAAACGCATTATTTAGACGCATTATATACGTCTTTGAGGCTGCTCGTTCCTCCAAACCACTTTTTCTTAAAACCTTATAAATCATTCAGTCTGTTATAAAATTGCTCTACTCAATCATCCAAATGAATTTCAAGCAAAGTTTCTCCGAGCATACAGTCGAGTAGATTTGGCGGTAAATATAGTGTGCTTGCACAGAAGGTGAAATGCGGTGAAATTTGCGCGTGAACAAGTAGCCACGTCAGTACCGCGGGTATTTTGCGCGCGCAATTGGCCGGCGTCATAGTCGAAATTATTTCTTCACGCGCCAATTTTACCGCATTTCACCTTCTGTGCAAGCACACTATATTTACCGCTAAATCTACTCGACTGTATGTGGTCTCGCCTTTCCCGCTTAATCACAGAAAATAACAAGAAAGCTCCTGATGTCAGCACGCAATCTTTCCTATTCCCTGGCTACACGCTGCATTCCTATCAACCTCCTATGTTTTCACACAAAACCAAATTTGTCTTACGTGCGGTTTCCCGAATTACTTGGACGAATTTCTGCAATTTCGGCACATTTCATGCAAAAACATCACATGATTAGCAAACCAAGATAGCTGTCATTTCGCAGCAGCTGTTTTGCAGCAGTGACGTTGATTCTTTTTCGCATTTGAGGTTTTGCTCGGCAAAGACGTTTTTCCTTTGTGACAAGGATTTCAACCCTGAATCGTCAGGATCCAAGTAATTTGCTTAGATTTGGTTTGAAGGATTCAAATAAAATTTAGCAGACTCAGGAGAATTACTGTATCTTCACAGATTCAACCAGGTTAAAGCCATTCCCTTATGACACTTCCAGATTATATTTTCCATGTACTTCTGTTAAAGAGACTCAGGCAGCGGATAGGACCCCTCCGCCGGAGAAATGGCAGGGTCGCGGCGTTTCCCCAGCGGTGGGTCTCCCATTTGTCCGGCGGAGCCCTCCCATTTTTCCGGCGGAGACCTCCCATTTCTGCTCCGGATACCTCCCATTTTCTGCTCCGGAGACCTCCCATTTTCTGCTCCGGATACCTCCCATTTTCTGCTCCGGATACCTCCCATTTTCTGCTCCGGAGGCCTCCCATTTCTGCTCCGGACCCCTCCGATTTTCTCCGGCGCGGCTCTTCCAAATCTGGCGGACTCGCGCCGGGCAAATTTCTCCGGCGCAAGTCCGCCAAATCTGGCAGAGTCGCGCCGGAGAAATGGCGTACCTTTGCAGCAGGGCCGGAGAAGCCTCCCACTTGCCTGCCAGTGATGTCACTGCGACGGACCGCCCATTTGCCCCTCTCTCATTGGTCAACTGGGTCCGGCGCGACTCTGGCAGATTCGGACTGTCCGGCGGAGGGGTCCGGTCGATTGTCTGAGGAGCGTCTTTTGGATAATCATGTAGGATGTAATTCCAACAAAACCCCAAACGTTCATTGCTTTTTCGTTCATAACAATCACATCATTTCCTCTCTCTATTCTTCTTTTCTTCTACGTATACATTTTTGGGCACCCTAAAATTGTGCAATTTCTTTTGTGTACAATGTCGAATAAATGTTCATGACGCCATTACTTGATAGCGGTTTTACATTAATCTGAATCTAACATTTACTATATAAGTTACAAATAAAAGGGAAAGGGGAAGAGGGGAAAGAGGGAACCGGACGGCGGGCGGAACTTACTGTCAAAGGTTCGCTATCTTGGGCCAACCTCCATCGTGAGCAGCTGTTGGCTAACAGCTGCATCCCGACAACAAATTGAAAGGCTTTTTTCTGTTCCTTCTCACATGTGGGGTGAACTTAGGTGAACAGGTTCTTTACTCTGCGGAAAAATTCATTTTATAAACATCCCTCGGAGGCGAAAACGCTTTGCTTGGTTTCATGGGAAAGAAAAGATTGCCTTTTGAACAGAAAAAGTATTTAGCTATTTGTCTTCATGGTTCGAACAAAAGGGAACCTTACCTAGCAGGCTTAGCTTTTAGCTATTATTTGGTTCCTAAAACTTTTGAGAATGAGCTAGAATTTTTTTCCCTGCAAATCCCCATCGAATCTGAATCATCAGGATAATACTTGGCAAAAGAATTTTGTAATTACGAATTAGACACTAATTCCTATAACGTATAGCGTGAATCATATATGGTTCCCACCATTCATAGACCTTTTTAAAATAAATGTGTCATGTGAGTATGCAGCAGGAATACACAATACCGTCGTCGCCGACAATATGTCTCCCTGCCAATAACAATGTTTTCAATGCTTGCATGGGATTCCTCATGGTTGCAGAAAAATTCATAACGTTTGCCGCGAGATGTACTTTGCGCCGCGTGTCAATCTCTTATTGTTGGGGAAACCCCTGCTGAAAGTTCAGCGGAGGGGCGTGGTTTCGGGCGTGTAAATAAGTACGACAGAACCGCGGAAAGTGTGTATCACTAGTGCCGTCAGGTATGGCCGCTTTTTGTTGGCGGCAGAAAGGCATATGGGACACAAAAACTGCAGCTTCTTCTTCCACCGCCTCTTTTCCTCCTCCTCCTCTTTCCCCTCCATTAACCTTAGATCCATCAAAGTCTCAGTGATCAATTGAGACAGTTGTCGTAAAATTTGCTCCTTAATTTCAAACTGCGATTAATCTCTATCAACTTTTTGTTGTTCGTTGTTTGCGTTGTTATAAGGGTCGCTCATTCTCAGCTTTTTCATATTTCGCGCATAATAGACTTCTGCTTTGGCAAAGAGATGAAAGTTCAAATTTTCACGCGGTACATTTCCCTATTTACCATCCGCTAAAGTTCAGTCTCTATGTTGTCATTGGAGCCTTTTTTCGAGAGTGATGTGATGTGTGTCTATGAGATCCGTAAAGGTGGGTTTGACAACTCACCAGTCGTCTACCCTATTCCATCCTTCTTTCTAGTATCTTCGAAAATCATGAGACTAAATGCCCTCAAAAGTTGAAACAATTTTTTTCTAGGCGATTGAACACTCTTTCGAACATTTTTCAAAAAATTTTGCCTAAGGTTTTTACACAGTTCTGTCATTCCTAGCAACCTTTGTGTTATTTTTTTAAATACCAGGAGAGTAGTGGGGCGTCATAAATGTTTCTTAGCTCTTCCTGCTCTTAGTTCACATCTGCGTTGAATGAGTTTGAAAATCATTCTTTCTCATAACACTCCTAGCACCTCAAAAAGAATGAAAGTCTGAAAAGCTGGGTGTGGTCCCTTATCAGACAATCTGGAACTTATCATGTGTTGACAATCGTGTCACATGTGATCATAAGTTCTACCAAATCGCAAAAAATCCTTATGGTAGCAGAATCGTGTGACTCATAGGGTTTGAAAGGGTCTGTTCGCCTTCTGTGCTGCTGATCACCTATGCTCCCTCCGTTCTCTCTTCTTTTCTTTCCTAACTCTTCTCCTGCGTGGAAGTCGTTTTAGGGCAATCACACTCTACGCTAATCATATATTAAGAAAGGCCGACAATGCTTACTCTCATTTTCTGTTCAATGTCTTTGTGCTTTGCTTTTTGCGCAAAGAGAAAAGATGCTACTCTACGCTTTCAACCTTCCCACTGGCTTCTGCTTTTCGAAGTTTTGCAAAAATATCGCTTTTTTTCCTATTCGCAATCCGATTTATGTACTTTCTAGTGTCGGAAATGAACGTTTCTACAGTCTCTTAACGCCTGCAATAAATACGTTATTATTATATAAGGTAATTGTTTTATAGACCCACATCATAGTTCTTTTTTGAAAGTGTATTTTCTTTTTCGCTGGCGTATCATATGGCAAATGGCGTAAACAGAACATATCAAAGGTCTTCGTGAGTGCTACTGAATTCTATCCCATGGTTGAGGACATATATTGCTTGAGATCCTTAAAATGTCTCTTGTCTCAACAACACACCCAGTTTCTGTACTCTTTGGTTTCTGTTTCTGTCCTTTTGATTACTTTCATGGCTCCCAATCGTGATCTTTTTGCTTAGATGTGACCACTTACTTTTATCGGTGACGTGCTGCTCTGCTGTCACTTTCTGCAATTTGCTGACAAGGAATGTGATAAACAAGTTTTGGCACCATTTGATAAGTGGGCATTCTCTACCCATTTCAATCAGTCAAATTTGCAAGATATTGCGTCATCAATTTGCAGTAATTTTGCTATTTACGGCGTTTTTTTGACACATTTGAGTCATTTATGCAGTGCTAAACTTTTCCAGTATATTTTCAGAAAGCTTTGTTACTGGATAAATAGTCACGATTTGTTACTTATGAGGAAGCTATGTGAAAATGCAAAATTTTACACCTTATCCTTCTGTTTGCTACTAAATACATTTTCAAAGCTTTTTTAAAATAGAAACCATCTTTTTTGTACTTATAGCAAGTCTGTGTATCAAACAAACGCTCTTCAAATCTTCTGTTTACCCTTTGGACTTGTTTTTTCTCTGATATAAAATCTCTAAACAGCTGTTCTATTCAATCATCGTTATATTTTGCGTGCTGCTGACAGTTACAGCTTCTGAGCATGTGAACGTCTTCGGCAAGCCCTTCAGGGTTCTGCTTACTTCATGAGTTTCCCTTTCACCACTTCCTCAAGGAATTCCTAGTTCGCACTGCCTTACACGGGAGCTCGTGCTCTACGAGCTTTTGTTGTGCTCGATGTACTTTTTTTCTGGAAGGATCTGTCTCGTCTAGTACATAACTGGCTCGTGTACTTCTTTTATTCTTTCTGGAAAGTGTCATGAGCTGTTTATATGTTGAACTCTTTATACATAGTGCAAGCCGGATGCATTTATTCTAGTCTGATATCTATTTTCATAAATAGCTGTGCATCTTTTGGCAACATGAATCAATCACCGAATGTCTTGTAAAAGTGGTTGAAAGACTAAGTCCACTTTGTCTTTTCCAACCTTTCTTCCTTCTAACCACTTTATTCTGTTCAGACACAGTATTGAAAATACTAATGATGGTGAAAATTTTTTCCAACCTTATTATAATTGATTTTTGATAGACTTAAGTGGCTTTGTACTGTACGTAATTAGTGTGGAAATATCGTAAACAGTTGTTAAGATGGACAATTAGTTTCCACGATTTATGTAGGAAAATAGAAAAAAAACGCCTACGAATTTTTTTCGCATACACATACAAAAAGTTGAAACTGTCGTGTTGCAAATTACTTGTTATCCCTTCCAGATTTTTTATTACAACTTTTATTGCCTTTGCCTTCGACTTTCTCTGCGATTGACAGTCGTTCATTTGCGTCGTCTTTGATGTGCAAACTTTGGGCATACCGTGACTTCACAATACTTAAATCATTTATACTTGTCGTGAGCGCCTCGAATATAGAGAGTCTATAGCCATCAAATTGCGAAAGTTACAAAGTCGCGTGGCTACCAAAATCGTGCGAGATATCCTCAGCTTTATACTTTGAGGGCGATTAAATTCAGTCTATGATCCTTGCTGATACTCCAGAATAAGTCTGTTATTTCGTCACACCATCAGTCTTGATCCATCGATCATTCTTTCCAAACTAATAATAGCCTTTTGTAAAAAATCGGATGACTGAAGTTTACAGCACTTCCGATATGTCTGGTAAAGGGCAAGATTTGCACCCAACAAACAAAAAGTTGCGTACTTTGATGCCATCTGAAAACAATTAGCAGCGTTTGTTTCACGTCTATGTCAGCTGAGTCATTTTACCGTCTGAATGTTGTTTTTAGAGCGTAGCGATCGCTCTTTGCTATTACGTCGTGGAAAGTAATCAGAAGTTTGAGATGCAGAAATTGAGCTTTCAAACTGTCATTGCCCAGCTGTCTGCACTTGTGTATTAGCTCCCAGCTGAAGCGTCGTTGCAATGTTCGCATCTCTTGAGATTTGCTGCAGCGCTGATGAATTTCCATAGGACTGTGCATTCAATCTTTGTTTAGCGGGATTGAAGGACGTAGTTCTGCGTGCCACAACCTTCCTCAGTATCCTGTATCTGTGTGTAATCAAGCTGCAGATCTAGGCGAAACATTTATCACGTGTTACGTCTCCTGTTAAGTCCATATAAATTTCCCGTAATTCCATCTCGGATAAATTCAGCAGCAATATATCGCTTTTATGCCGCTTTCATAAACTCTGAAAGATCGCATTGATGTCGGGGCCGATGACGACGGCGATGAGCTCGTCGCACAGGGGTGCAAATGCCGGTGAGGGCACACAGCTGACTCCTGCGGTAAAGGCTTCAAGGCTGCGTGCGTACTCGAGGGCTCCTGAGGGCTGAAGTTATCATGATGAAAAACATTCTTAAAACCATACAGATGAAGTGGGGCGCATGGCCCCAGAAGCGTAAGGCCGCTCTCGTAGCGAAGGCGCAGACGTGCTACCAAATGTTTGGGAGCATCTTTACCAGAGAATGCTTTGAAAGAGATGATGTCTGTTTTTTCTACGTCCATTAAAATGCTCTTTCCCTTTTTTCAGCATTACATACCTCTACAGAGCTCGTATTGCTTCGAGAACATCTATGCGGCTATGAAACCGTAGCCGATCATATTTTGAACTCCGATTGTCGGGTTTTCTTTTGCGTCTCGCTGATGTCATTGTTCGCTTAGAGATCGCTTCGTATAACGCCAGGTCTGTTCGTAAAAAAAGTCCGTGATTACAGATGACAACCGCAAATCCACAACAAAGACAGTTTGCGTTGTTTAGTAAATTTAGCATTGAAGTGCGGCCACCACCAATGTTACGACGAGATGAGCGAATTCGATCAATGACGTGCTCTTTTGAAGAAATTGCTGAGTCAGAGGAGGAGGAGGATATGCAGGTGAAAAGAAACTGGTCAAATTTTATTGAAGAAATATTTTACTGAGTTTACTTCAAAGATATTGCAAAAATCCATAGTGCCGTTTTTGTCAAAAGTTCACCAAATATATATCAAACCTATATCGAACCTTGCTGATAGATTCCATTAACAGTTTTTCCAGCTCCCAGAACGAACATCACCTAAAGGGCGTTCACCCTTTGCCGTCATAGGCGAATCGCCATTTGCCGAAAGACGCGCAGCCTCTCCGCAGAGCCAAAGCCCAACCTATGCGAGGTACGCAAATGCGCTACAGCGAGGAATCACGGTAGCACACTGTGTACAATGTATCCTCTCTAGAAAACTCGGTGCACCTCGACTATGTCGTGGATATTCGGATCCAGGTCTATGTCATCGACGAGCTATGTCTGCATCTTTGAGTCCAGATCGACATGATGCTGGAACGGATCTAGCAAGTAAGTATTGGTCGAATCGTCGGAAGATTTTTTGAGACTTTGAAAATTTTGGCACTTTGCTTGATAAATAGAAAACTCCAAAGTTTTGTTTTCTCAAAACGAGAAAGTGCAAACTTTGAAGAATAAACTTATAATACATGAATACATATATATTTTTTTTTTCAGACCTTCCACCGATTCCCGAAACAACCTCATCGTGATCTGTTTATGATACTGATTGTGAGACCCATCAAAAAGCCGGAGCATAATCGAAATGTTTTTTTATCGGCTTAGATTTCAGCTGATATCAGTTGACAACATTGGATGAATGTGAATTTTTACTCTATGAGAAAATCAACTACTACACATAACGACGAATGCCTCTTGATCATTGCTCTTGAAAAAATTTTTAAATCTACCCCTAGTCTATTTTGTCAATCAGCCCACCAATGACAACGAATTCTTTACCTCTAAGATCTCTGACTAGTCTCTTAATGTAATAATTTTTGCATATCTGATTATGTATTTTTGTCAGTGCATTGTTCGGGTTTTAACTAGAGCCTTGATAGTTTGTGAACGGGTCTATAATTGAAGAACGTGATTTTTACGTACTTTCAATAAACTTTTGGACTAGTATGTTTGTAACCTTACCGGTAAATTTGATTTTCCCTTTGATTTCGAACTTTTACACTGTTCGCTTCTCGCAGTTTTGCGTGCGCATCATCTGCTGCCTGTATAAATATCTAGCAACTCTTGTGCTAATAATTTGAGAGCGGACATCTGCAGTCAATGTGCAAAAGCTAACAGAAACAAGGTGCAAATTTGTTGACTAACTGCTGAAAGAAATGTGCGATATGGATAGTTGTTTGTGCTTTTTCCACAATGCAGGTTTCTCATAAACTTCTGCAAACATAGCAGACATTGAAAGAGTAATATGATCACGATCGGATTGCTGCTGCTGAGTCAATTCGAGAAGAATCCGAATGCATTTCACCAACATATATGTAGTGTGGTTCAAGTAAAATTGCTAAAAGTATGGATATTCTGAGTGATTGATGCAATGTGATTTGAATTAATGCGAGGCTATATAAAAGTTACAACAATTATGCTTTTCTTATAGCGCAATCAGCTTCAGCTATTTTCACAACGCTATTTTTGGTATTTATATGCTAAGAAAATATTCTCATGTAAGCTGATGATTTTATAATCTTTCTTCCTCTGCTCAAGGCGTTTGTGAAATACACATGTCGACCAGAAAAATCGAAGGCACCATTCACTCTAAGTTAGTGGGTGGTGCCTTTGATTTGAATTAATGCGAGGCTATATTTGGCGAGGCTCTGTTTTTAAGTAGTCGACCGTAATTTTAAGTATGAAAACTCGTCTCTACTTTGAACTTTCATGAAAGTGTGCCGATATGTAGTTTTTGCGTTTCTACGAACTCGAAACTGTTATCACTGAGTCCATCAAATCTTTTGGTATTCCTACACGATTTTTGTCGCCTCAATGTCTAGGAAATCTTGTTTGCACAATGGTGCAGTGTAGATCTCTCACACTCGTGCTTGACTCGAGCTATACCATAGGGTAAACAGAAAGTGCTACCGTACTGTCCCTTGGTGGCACGAATTAGTACCGGGTTATACCGCAAGTAAATAGATGGGACAGCAAACCCGGCACGTGAATTCCACGCGCGGATATGCAAATTCAACATGTGCATTTCCGTTCTCGCGAGTCGGCTAAAAACTGGGATAGTATTCAGTGAGTCATTTGATTATTTATCAGATTATCTGAAATGTAAGGCTGGCTTTTTACACTCGAGTACACCTAAAAGTGTGTATTTGCACAACATATGCACTTGCCAGATGAAAATTACAGTTATTATGGTGGAAAATTTTTATTGTATCGCCAGAAAATTTGTCGTAGAAGAGTGTCGTTGTATATCACCTCCCCTACAAACGTATGAGCCTATTCTATACAAATAGCTTGTGCAAATGCACATAGTATCAGCATCAGCTAAGGGCTCCAGCCATACGAAGACGCAAAAAATAGGGACGTGAACGCCGTAGCCACAGATCGCATAAAGCGCAAAGTTTACGAACGCGTCACGTTCTCGCCCGCTTAACCAATACTACTCCTGCGCCTTCGTCTGGCAGTGCCCTTCACGCATTCCCTCTCCTCGTCCCCCTTCCCTCCCTCGTCACTGACCTGCTCGGACTTCAACTACGCCATATATTCGCTCGTTATATTATCACTTGAGAACGCTCTAGAATTGAACAATTGAAGTTTTTGGGCTTATGAAACTTCTTTTAACGGGAACGTTATGGACATTTGGCCAGTATTATTGTCGAAAAATCTTAAATATTGAGCTGAATGTCTGTTTGTCGGTCTGTACCCTTTCAATCAGATTGGCTGCTGGAAGGCGGGGCTTCATGACCTAGGAGGCGACGCTTGCGTCCGCGCAGTCTGCGCCTCCCTCGCAAACATGCTCTCTGAGCTGCCTGTCTGTACGTATGTTCCGAATAGAAATTTTTATTTCTGAATTAACCGGACCAAACTTGGCACACCTATACTTCGCGACTGGGCGGATGTCGTAGGCTACTTTTCGTTATAGATCGGTATCGATTTCAACAATTTTTCTTCAATTTTTTGCATAGTTTCACCTACGAGGCTCTAAGCTGGCACAGGGGGAGGGAAGTAAGTGAGCGTGCTGATTATGAATACAACATTAGTTTTTGGAATTATCCATCACTTTCATCAATTTATCGATTTTTTTGCGAAGTTTAACCTACGGGGCCAGGAGTTGGCACAGGGGCAAATGAGCATGCAGATTGCGATTACAGCTTAGTTTTTGGAATTATCCATCACTTTTCACTCCATCTATTTTACCTAGTTTTTTTTTGTTGAAAAGTTTGACCTGCGGCGCTGGGAATTGGCTCAGGAGGGGGGGGGGGGTAAGAGGGCATGTTGATTGCGAAAGCATTATCGACAGAGCCGGACACAGCTAGCAATGCATATTATAACAAACAAATTCGTAATTCGTCCGGGTAATCGTTCTGTGAAGATTAGGTTGGCACACAAGCAATGCAACTTTTTATATAACTTTTGTCTTTTACATAGCGCATTCATTTTCTGGCAATATTAAAATTATCCTCCAAATGCGGAGATTTTTGCCGAATTTTGCCATTTTTTTGTAAGGGTTGAGGTAGTTGAGAAAAATTGTAGGCGTCAGATTCTGCTGAAACTTGGTCTGTGGGGGTTATTCGACATACTGACCACAAAAATGGCATCCATTTCGCTTGAAACGTTCTCCTTCGTAAGGTTGAGAAATATATCTTATCTTAGCGGCAAATGAATACGATATTCGTGTTTACCGACGGTATCCAATACGGTAATTTATTGCCCTCCAAACTTGACGCATTTGGCTTGTTCTAATTCTCAAATGCGCCTTATCTTGATTTGTCTCTGGATTACATTCCTTTTTTACTCATACCAAGTTCTCGCTATGTGCTGCCTATGACTCCTATTTGAAACGTCTGAATTCAGATTTTGTACGGCTTCATGTTTGCCAAACCGTGAAACCCTCGATTTTCATGAATTTCGAAAAATGTTAAATTTTTTTCTACTACATTATCATAAATCAAACGGTTTGCACAGACTTGCAGTTTACATCACACTTTACATGATGCCAGAGAATGAGAGTACTACTTCGAGTAAGAAAAAAGTTATGGGAAAAGTTGCAAAATTTATGTTTCAACCTAGTAGCGCCTTCTAAGGTGAAAATGCGACTCGTCAAACATGGTAAGTGGGGAATATATGTGTTTTCTTTGAGAAGCTACAGACAAAATTAGGGACACCTAGTACTGTTAGCAAGTCAATACTTAAATTTTCGCTTAAGCAATCAATGAAGTAAAAAGTTCGTTATTTTAAATTGATCAGCTACTTAATGGAGATGAGAAGTTTGCACTGGTATTGCAGGACAGTTTCATCAGTTCGTGCTGAGTGTCGTCTCTATCCAGCAGGCGCTTCAATAGTGGATTTTTTTTCTAATTCTTTGATTCTCATGTTTTTTTTTCTGACCATTATAGTAGCATTTGAAAACTATCACGGCTTTATTTCCACTTTCCTTGATGCTAGTCTCTCTTTGTCCTCCACTCACGTTTCTGATTATTCGTTGTAGTGTTTACGATCGACGGCGAGTCAACATTGTTGACGCTTTTAGGCTAATAACCTTAAAAAGTCGCAAGTAAACTAATCAAGTTTTGCTTAGAATTTCGCTAGAAACTGGATTACTTAGTAAGTATCAAGAGAGCCTTATATATAAATGTGAAGCGCTATCACACAAAATTCCTTTCGTCTTTAGCAAATTACTTTTCGATATATTTTACCCCCTTCCCCCCCCCCCTTCCCCTCCCTCCGCTCATCTTTTTCCTTTTTTACTTATCTTTTTTCATCATAAATTACCTCTCATGTAATTTCTGCTTGAAGTAGCAGAAGTGGCTAACTTCACGTGTTTTTGCTATAGTGGAAGCTTGCAAAGTCTACTTTACGCTTTACATATGACTACAATCGGCAATGGGGCGTAGTCTCCACGCAAATAAGCAGAAATTAGCGCTGAAGAAATTGTGCAAATTCTTGTCGTTGTTGATTGATACCACGAATTTGGTTAGGAAACAGCAGATTCGAATCTGAAACAGATTCCTAATTGCGGTAATGTTGTCATTCTTTCGTTTTTTTCTTCCATTCATCTCGACCGTTCTTTCACCATTTTGCAGGGCATGGGCTATGTTTATCCTAAAATCTTTGCCCACTTTTTTCTCACGTCTCGGTAAACTTCAAGGTCGCATGACCGTCACATTTTTTGTATAAATCCAACAGCTGTGCTTATCAGCCACATCACGGTACGTGCCGGGCTCAAACCTATTGTGTCCCGTGATGTCAATGAGGTTGTTTAATCTGATACCCCCCCCCCCTCTCCTCTCAAAACGAGCACCTTTGTGGCAGGAGTCTTTCCCAGTGGTGATTTAGCTTGCAATTGCGATGTTCTACTCTCAATGAAACAGTTCGCTTCAAGATGAAAAACCAAAGCCGCCTAACAGCGATCAACGCTTATTTTTGGTATGGATCTTCACTTCGATCTCCTCGCTCCACCCTTGCCGTCGTTGTCGGCTACCTTCTGTTTAATCTCAAAAAAATTGTTTAAAATGGTTGAAGTTTGTGCTAATAAGTTCGCAAAACGATTCGGATTTGTTTGTTTTTTCTCAAAAAAAAGGGCTCAATTTTGAAAAGACAGTTAACCATGTATAATCGCCATACAGACATTTCATCCAATAAAATACAGTAGATACAAAACTATTTGGTACTAAATGTATCTGTTTTTGATTTCGCGAAGCCCACTTTTCTCGTCCAAGAAATGAAGCGGAACTGTGATGAATTTTGAATGTTTCCTTTTGATTCAAACGCGTTTTCTAGCGAAAAGGCTGCAATATCTGTTAAAAACTCGGTGAAATTTGTTTTTTCCGAGGGCTCAGTCGCTGGGACTACAAGAAGTTGAGAACTTTCTAATAAGGTTTTTTTTCATATGTAAAAACATGGGTCTAGATCCTGGGTGACAAGAAAGGAACATTTTTTACGACCATTTCCTTGTTATATAAAATGTTTGGTATTAGCTGTAAAACCAGCCAAAATCCATATTAAATTTTCTAACTTTCAAAGCCATTCCCATATGATAAAAGAGGAAATGTGATTCAGTTATTTGTTTGTTCTATACGTGTCTTTGCTTGAACGTGCTTCCTGAAATATGCATGCTTCTTTGAATTATGGAATTTCTTTCACGCTTTTATTTTCACGGCTCTTCACCTTGATTCTTTGCACAAGGGCCATGCTTTCAGCATTTTGCTTTTTTTGTGGAGAACATTCGATGGGGAGAATTACCAACAACAAGTCGTATGCACTCCTCTTCCCATACAAGTTGTCTTCGTTACGTTGATTTAGGGTCTTTCCCCGTAAATCAGGTCCGTAACGAGGTTTACTTAGCCTGGCTTCAGGCGAAAAGGAGCTGCTCTTTTGCGCATCAATTTGCTGACGAGCGCGACGAGCGCGTCTCTTGATTGAACTAGAACCACATTACTTTTTGCTTAGTGCTAAACCGGTTTTTGTTTTATGACTTTGTTACCAATGTACAATAATGAATAACAGTAAATTTTTGTTGAGCAAAATCGGTCTGGTATGAGATCATGGAAAGCATTGAGCTCGGAGGCAGTATATACACAGGTTCTGAGAAAATGATTATATTTCGAATTTGTTTTTTGTTTGATTGGAGTCTACCTCTTAGTGGTTTGTATCTTGGCTTTGACCAGGATCAAAAATCTGAATCATAATCAAGCAACTTCTTGCGATGAGGATGTTCATACGGACTGTCATTTTGCTAAAAAAAATATACCCTGAAAATAGGGGGATATTTTGCAACTTGCGTGCACAACCCTGTCCGTGGAGTCGAATTTTCAAAATATTTCGCAACGTCTGTAAAGCACTTTTATTTCGAAAATGTTTGTTCATGCTGAATCATACACTTAATCACTTGCATTAACCTGCGCCTTGCATGGCTGTTCACGAAATAAAGCTATTCACACCCACTTATCGCTGTTAATGATTCATTGAGCTTTTTTGTCTACTTTTTCTATTTTCGACGCTTCTGAAGGTTTCGTTTGCAGTGCTGCAGTTTTCTGAATCTGTTTTCTAGAAGTGATGTCATCAGTTTATGTTCGAGCGGAGTCTCGGAGTCTCCATAGACTCAGCCATGCACGATAATCATTCGATTAACTTCCGGTCGCTCCGCTTCCTACTTTGGCGCTTCCGTCTTGTTTGGCAAGTGTTGAGTTTAACTGCTTCTCATTTATCTTCTTCCCGAGCCGTTGAGGTCCTAAGTTTTTCAAAATATGTTTTAGCGGCTTGGAAGTGGAATAGTATAACATTTTGTTTTTGATGAAATCGCATGGTGAAGGAATTACTGTTTGAGAATAAATGGGCACTGCTATTTCTTTGATCCAAAAACCAAAAAAGAGCTACGGCTAGTGCTACAACTCTTTCATTTTCAATTTATCCTGATATAGAAATTCATTCAAGCAAGGCAGTCTCGTCAGACTGCCTTAACCTAATTATTTTTTCCATGAAATTAAGCTGCTCAATTCAAATGCGTCTTTTCGCCAAGCAACATCCTTTTGAGCAAAAATGTGATTTTTCACTCTTCCGAAATAGTCTCGCTAAAAGAGAATGAGAAAGTTCTCCCTATCAGCTTGCAGTATTTCCTGTTCGCTGCTTATTTGATACATTCTTATCACACCCTATGTTCGTCACACAAAACCAAATTCAACTTACGTGCAGTTCCCCGAATTATGGTGCACGAATTTTTGCATTCTCAGCCTATTCCATGCGAAAACATCATATGATCAGCAGACCAAAATTAGTTGTCATTTCACAACAACTGCTCCGCTGCTTTGACGTAAATTCTTCTCAGATTTGAATCTGTGTTTGTCAGGAGTATTGCTTTTTTCTTCCTGACAAAGATTTGGGCACCAAAAAGTAAAAATTTGAACAGTTTTGTTTCGTTTAGGTTTATGGATTTCGATAAAATTTGATCTCGAAAAGTTGCGGTATTTTTTATTGAAAAACACAAATTGAAATGTTGTTGAGAGCCCACATCTGGCAGTGAGCCACATTTTCCGCTAGCTTTGAGTTTTGTCACCCTCATATGCTTTTATGAGCAACTTCTGGATAATTATGTTGCAATTTTTATCAAGACTTCCACAAATGTCCTTTTGGCAGCATAACAATAGCATTATTTTCTCTTCCTTTTTTTTTCTTTTTTCCATTTGTATGGAGCTTTTTTCGCAACCACAAAAAAGTTCGGCGCTTTCTTCTGTAAATCGCTGAAAAGCCTCTTTTCAATTCCTACCCACTTTTGACAAAAAAAGGTGAACAGGTTCTCTTCTGAACGAAAATATTCATGCTAGAGCATTGTCTCGAGGCGACTAATTACTTTCGAGAGAGATTGATGTGAGTCTATGCTGCCCATTTTATTGGAAATGGCGTTAAGAAAAATGTTATTTGGTGATTTGCATTTTGGATGGTATGAAAATGAGAAAGTTCACTTAATTTCTAGCTACCAACAGATTTTGAGGTTTCCAAGAATGGCTGCTTTCTTTCTGCAAAACTTCATCGAACGAAAAACCAGGGTTGTCATGCCAATTTTTTGAACACAAAGAACACAAATTGAACATCAACTCCTTTCGGGATGCAAGTTAGTGTAAACAATTCATTTTTCCCTATGTCATGTGCATATACACCGCGAATACACAATCACAGCCGGTGTAATACCCCTCTGCCAATAACAATGTTTTCAATGTTTGCTTGGGAATTCCCATGGCTGCGAAAGGAAATTCTTTCCACGCAAATTGTCCTTTGCGACGTCGCGTGTCAAAGGAAATTCTTTCCACGCAAATTGTCCTTTGCGACGTCGCGTGTCAATCTCTTTCGAGTTGGGAAACCCCCCCCCCGCTGGAAGTTCAGCGGCGGGGCGTGGTTTCAGGTCGTGTAACTATGCATGTCGGACCCCAAAAAGTGCATGCTCGTTTCGTCAGCGAGTGGCTGCTCTTTGTTGGCGGTTCCACTAAATCGTCCTTGTCCTTTTTCGGGCCTGAGACACCTCGTGGAGGAGGGATCTGTTGCTTCTAAGCTTGCAGAGTTTTTTTAGCACCTTTTCTTAGTTCGCGGAAGGCCAATAGCAGAAAAAAATGCGGAAAAAATGTGTTTCTTTCTATTAGGTTGTCCGGAAATTAATGCCCGTTTTAAATTTCAACCGCACTAAGTCATACACTTCTCACCACTAAATAGGTTGCAAAGTACCATTCGATAGAGCAAAGCAAGCTCTACAAGATGGCCATCTTGCTTTTGCAACAGCTCTCATCCATCTCGAGTTTCGAGCCGAAAACTACAAAGACTCAGCAGTCCGAAAAATCGAAAAAAATCGTAACTCAGTTCATAAAAACCTACAAAAATTCTAACTTGTTCACACAAACACTATCCACATAAGACATCAATATACGCCGCTCCCGTATCTTTTTCTCTGTTAGAAACCAAGAAAACGGAAATTTTCATGCATTTGCCAAAGTGATGCTGTGCCGTCCCCACATAGGTAGTTGTATACCACAAGCCTGTAGAAGTACAGACTTAAATTTCCAGCTCTCTACAAGCTTTAGCTCTCGAGAAATACCGAATATAGCTTTCCCTAGTTAGGTGGTCCAAGCCAAAATTCAAATTTCTCGAGAACTAAAGCTTGTAGAGAGCTGAAAATTTAAGTCTGTACTTCTACAGGCTTGTGGTATACAATTACCTATGTGGGGACGGCACAGCATCACTTCGGCAAATGCATGAAAATTTCCGTTTTCTCGGTTTCTAACAGAGAAAAAATACGGCAACGGCGTATATTGATGTCTTATGTGGATAGTGTTTGCGTGAACAAGTTAGAATTTTTGTAGGTTTTTTATGAACTGAGTTACGATTTTTTCGATTTTTCGGGCTGCTGAGTCTTTTTAGTTTTCGGCTCGAAACTCGAGATGGATGAGAGCTATTGCAAAAGCAAGAAGCCATCTTATAGAGCTTGCTTTGCTCTATCGAATGGTACTTTGCAGTATATCTAGAAATGAAGAGTGTATGACTTATTGCGGTTGAAATTCAAAACGGGCATTAATTTCCGGACAACCTAATAAATCCCCCCCCCCCTCCCACCATTTGCCTCAACCATATCTGAGAATCGGGTAGCGATCAATCTAAATATAACAGCGGAAATATCGTTTTTTTTTCTCCATAATTCAACTAGATAAATGTGTCAGGAACTGCGAAACCCCTGCGTCCTGCTTTAATAAAGGTACCATTTTTTAAGGCTTTTCCCCACTTTTTATATACCTAGACATCCACTTTGGAAGTGGAAGGGAGTTCAGATTCCCGCTTGAAACATATTTCTGTTTACATACCCGCTGAAAAGTTCACTTCTCTGCTGTGCTATCAGAGTTTTCCGTGAGTGCTTGTGATGTTTGTCTATAGGATTCATAGTGGTAGTTTGATATCTCCCTCTTCAGACTTATTTCCAGGGCATACTTTTTCTTTGCTTTATCTACAATCTGCCCTAAGCGTCATTTTTTGGAATTATTGTTCTAAGTCTAAAACATCATTTTTTGTAAGAAAGTGCAATTTGGAAAAGGCGAATAGCCAGCCGTTTCTTCGAAATTTCATCTCTTTTCTTGAATTTTTTTTGAGACTTGAACAGTTTGGAAAAAAATTTTCGTCAGTCCCAGCAATTCCAGCAACTTTCCTGATTTGAACATACCGAAGGAGGAAAAAGGCAAGGTTTGACAATTTGCTTTCGCAGTCCCTCTGCTCCTAGCTTTATTTTCATGGAATGAGATTTCATAATGGTAATTTTAATTGCATAACCCTTCAAAGCGCATTCTAAAGTGTGCTGGGTGTGGTCTTTTGGCAAAGATGTATAAGCGTTCAATAGACATACCCTTTTTTTGTGAGGAAATCTTCCAGATGCAGTTGCAATCATCTCATATCAATCCTTTGCTTTCATTCGTTCTCTCTCTGTTACTTTATGCTTTGGTTTTTGTGCATGCGCTCTTAACCCTTCTCCGACTTCTTCCTCAGAACATCAGAGTTAGTAGCATAGGTAAGATCCGCTTAATCATAATGCATAAAAAATTCCAATCAGCAGTTGTCATCCGAATGTCATCAAAATGTTTGTACTCTTCAAATATTAAGGAGCAATTTCAAAAGTTATGCAGTAATCTGCTCTATAAAATTAGAGGTGAAGGATGTTGGCTATCTTCACTACGTGCTGTTTTTGCACTCATCCATAGTTCTTTTTCTGTCCATGTGTCTTTTCATTTTCGCAAGCATATCATATGGCAAATGGGCGTAGGGAGATCATATCAAAGGTCTCAGTTGGGGATATGATCGCATGAAGCTTTCATATTGTCCCTTGTCTCAGCCCCACACCCACTTCTTGAATTCTTGGCTTCCGCTTCATCTTCCCCGAAGATTACCCAGTAAGGGCTATATTCTTTTGCCTCATTAGGTGCGATTACTTACGTCTGTGCTGGTGACGTGCGACCCTGCTGACCATTTTCTGCAGATTGCTGCAGACATGGAATGTGATAAACAAGTGTCGTCGGCATATAATGATGGTAATCTTTTCCACCAATCAGCCGGACTTATCAAGGGATTTTTCATTGTTTACGTCTCTACATCATCGAATGTGTGATTTTCTGCGATTTATGAATATCTCATAACGTAGATCAAGTTGAACGGGTGGAAATGCCCGATAGGCTAAATTGGATAGCTAATCAGCCCAATTTTCCTGCACACTAATAACATTACTAGAATCTGCAAATTTTCAGCTCTTTTTAAAACAATTTGGATGAAAACTATGAGACCGGAATCGATTGAACGCACGACGTCTTTGGGGTTTGGCTGGTATACTAGGTAGTTGAAATTTTATGTCTTAGTTAACGTAGTTGAATCTTGCTAACCTTTGCCATAACTGTACCGCAAAATGGAATTTCAAATCAAAGCGGAGCTTAGTAACGGTAATAAAAGTTTTTGGAAGATTTCAGCACATTCCAAATCATTTCTTGTAAATTTGAAAAGGAAATTGTTGTGTTATTTCAACTTCATGAAGTTGGTTCTTTTCGAAATCAGACTTATTGATGCAGTGGTGGACTTCTTTCAGCAAAAGATTTCAGAAAGCTTCACTGGAACTGGATTGATCATGATGAATTGCCGTTTTCCGACCAGAAGCTGTATATCAAACTACAAAGTTTCACTAATATTTTTTTCTGTTTGCCTCGAATTTTCAGGGATTGGGAGGTAATTTTTGGTAGTAATGATGTGTCTTTCTGATTTACGTTCGTTCCTTTACTGCCTCTCAATCACTTTTTTCAATCCGCAATTTTATAAACAGCTGTTCCACTCAGTCATCTTATTTTTTAGTTGTGCTGCTGTCAATCACAGCTTCTTTGAGCTTGTGGACTGATAGCATCCTTTACGATGGACGCTCCTAGGTTCTGACTACCTTATGAGTCATGCAGCTTCTCCAGCTTCTCAAGGAAATCCAATTCGCGTTGCCTAAACAACAGTTCCGGGAGCACGTGCTCTATGAGCTCCTGTTTTGCTCGATGTACTTTTTTCTGGAAGAATCTGTCTCGTCTACTATTCAACTAGCTCATGCACTTTCTGCTCTTTCTGGAATATGTGTCATGGGGCTATTTTTGTTGCTGATATCTTTATATATAGTGCAAGCTAAATATATCCATCTTTATGAATAACTATGAGTGTTGGCAACATGACTCAATCATCTGCGGTTCTATAAAAGTGGCTGAAAAACTGAAAACCACTGTATTTTTCTTATTTTTGAAGCAAACCATCTTCTCCTAGTCAGTGTCTGCATTGGAGCAATTTATTATAGTGGTGCATAATTATCTAATCCAAATTCGTGTGCGCTAATTTTCATAAATACTTTCTCTATGACTATGGTTGTGTGATATCGTGACGTAGCAATATTTGTGATTTATGGCCTCTGTTTTTGTGGGAAAAGAATAAAAGGTGGCATGTAATTTTTTCATAAAAGATGAAGAAGTAGTGGGAAGTGCCTAAGGGTAATTCTTATCACCAACCTAAAAGTCTTTCCTAATTTTTTTCAACCTTCGCTGCTGTCCACTTTTTATCGTTCACTTAAAATTCATTCAACTGAGTCCCCCGATATTTTAGATTCGGGGTGGCATTGTAGATGAATGGTGGAGCATTTGCACACAATATGCATCTGTAGTCTGCGATTTATGGACATTTGGCAAATCGCCATATCGCGTGGGAACCGATACGCCCGTGTCTGCTTGGATATTTATGCTTTCGAAGCGATAGATCTCGATCTATGATTCCTTGTTGGTGTCCCAAAGCACGTTTCAATAATTTCTGTCACATTATTAATACTCATTGATCATTCTTTCCGGACTTATGCTAGTTTTTTGCAAAATATCAATAATAAGTTCTTAACGAGTCTGATGTGTCTGGCAAAGGGCAAGAATTGCGCCGTTTGACAAAAAAGTTGCGTACTTTGGTGTCATCAGATAAAAATAATTAGCAGTTTAATTCGTGTCTACTGTCAACTGAGTCGTTTTGCTATGTGCACCATTTGTTTGTCTAGCGTAGCGATCGTTCTTTGCTGTACATAACGATGTGGAAAGTAATTAAAGGCTTCAAATGCAGAAATTGAGCTTCCGAGCTGTCATTTCTCAGCTGTCTGCACTTGTGTGTTAACTCTCAGCTGCAACACCGTTCGTAAGTTTGCATCTCTCGACTTGTAAGTGCGTTGAGGGGTTTTATAAAATTGTGCATTCAAACTTTGGGCAACGGCTGTATGCAGTTATGTGTCTGTTTATGATTATGTTTTCTAGGCCCTTGCTCTATTTCAATCCTTATCAGTCTATCATTGTATCAGGTTGGTGCAAAAGTTTTGTCAGTTTTTCAATCCATCGGCAAAAAGGCTAGAATGAAGATAAACAAACACTTCAAAGTATATCCGATGCAGAATTTCTTCCTCTTTCCAGCTGCAGAACTCCCATTGTGTTTCGTTGCGGGAGTGACGAGATATTTGCTGGAAATGGCAACCACTCGTTTTTGCCATGCCCAACTTTCGCCAATTTTCAAAATTTTTGTATGAGACTTTAGGAGGAGCTTCAATAGCCAGCAGATAGGAAGAACCTTTTGCCAACTAGTGCAATTTTTTGTAGCCCTACGGCTTGTCTTTCAGAAAGTCTACGATTTATTTTTTGAAGTGACCAAATTTTACTCTCAGCCTATTTTAACCTCGTGGAACATAAAATGTTAAACACTTCAGTCACCATTGGATGCAAATTTTACTCCTTTTTTAACACTTGTCTTTTTTCGCCTAGACAGGCGAAATTTGTAGGGGAAATTGCAGTATTTTTTAATTTCTGGAGTGCGCAATGACGTAACCTATATTTCAAAATCTTCATAATTTGAACGAAAATCGCTCGTTTACTTTGTAATGGTAGCAGTTGTAATAATCGTGTGTTGAAACCTCAGCATTCTGTAGGTTTTGCAGTGTTTGGTACAATGAAAGGTTATGCGATTTTTCCAAAACACAAGACTTTTGAAAAATTATTTAGCAAAAATCTGAAAGAGCAGCTGAAAGAAAGAAAAAAATTGCACAAGTTGGCAAAAGGTTTGCCCCATCTGGTGGTTATTAGAATCCCTCCGAAAGTCTCATCCAAAAATTTTGAAAATTAGTGAAAGTTGGACACGGTAAAATCGAATGGTTGCAATTTCCAGCAAATATCTTAGCACTCCCGCAACGAAACACAATGTGAGTTTAGCTGCTGGAAAGAGGAAGAAATTCTGCATCGGATACATTTTGAAATCTTTGTTTATCTTCATTCTAGCGTGTTTGCCGATGGATTGAAAAAAATGACAAAATTTTTGCACCAACCTAACATGTAACTAAAATGCGAATTCCAAATTGCATCTTTATGCTATTTTCCTCTCAGGATCGCACAAAACTTGCGCAATTCCGCGCTGGATTATTCAGCAAGAAAATTTCTAGGCGTCTGCACAGCCATGAAACTGTAACCGATCACACGTTGAATTGAACCGTGAATGTCTAGCTTTTTGCGCGTCTCGCTGATGTCATTGTTTGCGCTGAGATCGAATGTGTTATGCCGGTTTTATTCCTCTAAAAAAGTCCGTAATTACAGATGACAGCCGCAGCTCCGCAGCAACAACAGTTTGCGCTTTTCCGTAAATTTAGCAGTGAAGTGCGACCACCACCGATGCTAAGACGAGATGATCGGATTCGATCGATGACGTGTTCATTTGAAGAGATTGCTGAGTCGGAGGAGGAGGAGGATATCCAAGTGAGAAAAACTGAGAAAAGTTTTTGCCAATCTCTAAAATATACGAAAAGATTGTGTGATTTGCTTTAGTCAAACACCCGTCATATCATTTGGTCCTCACTTTGCCCTTTAATTCCAATAACACCTTTTTCAGCTCCCTGAACGAACCTCACTAGAAGGACGTTCGCCTTTTGCGGTCATTGGTGAATCCCCTTTTGCCGAAAAACGCGCAGCCTCCCCGCAGAGCCAAAGCCCAACTTACGCGAGGTACGCAAATGCACCACAGCTAGTAATCACCGTAGCACACTGTATCCTTTCTAGAAAACTCAGTGCATCTCGACTTTGCCGTGGATTATCGGGTCCAGGCCTACATCGTCGACCAGCTATACTTGGATCTCTAAGTCCGGAACGACATGATGCTGGATCGGATTTTTTGAGTGAGTCAATTATTGTCAATTTGTCGAAAGAGGATTTTATTGCAAAAAAGTCAGAAAAGTTCTGGTATCCTCTATAAAGCACTTGATTGAGGTCTTTTGTTTTAATATCATGCAGAGCGGTGTGAAACAAACCCTGAGTGTTTTACTCATCAATTCTCCATTTCAGCCCTTCCATCGATCCCAGAAACAGCCTCATCATGATCTGATCACAGTCACCAAGAAAGTTTAACTGAGCAGAGGATCATTGAATTATCGTTCGCTCAGATGTCAGCTGAAGCGTCAGAAGACAAAACTGAATGACCATGAACTTCTCTGTGAGAATTTTATTTATGAAATCGAGTACCTACACATTGCTCTTGTGATGAACTTTCCTGACCTACCCCTGCTAGTCCGATTTCGATCAGTCTTCCAATAAGCAACGAATTCTTTACCTCTACGATCTCTTGCTAGTCTTTAGATTTTGACCAGCGTTTTTCTGTTTTTCCCAATTGTAAGTGCTATGCAACAAATTTGATTAATGCATAACAACAGTCCCCAACAGATTGTTTTCCATATTTGATTGTTCCATGTATATCCATGAATGTATTTTTCGGGTTTTATCCAGAGCCTTGAATAATTTTCATGCGGGTTTAGGATTAATAACGTGATATTTGTTGTGTATCTCTAATAAAATTTCCAAATTACGTGTGTCGCTTTTTAAAAGTTTTGACAAGTGTCTCTGTCTGCGCAAGCATGGATTTGTTCAGAACATTTCTGAGAAAGCAATGAAGGCCGACTACGAATACAGAAAATTCACTATTCAGAATGTTTATAACATAAAAGAACCTCGAATCTGCTGTGGTATTATGCTGACATTCACTAAATTTTTATAGGCAGGCTAACCTCTAGAAATATGTTCACAAGGGTAACGTTTAGTCTTTTGAAGTGGTCTTTTCAGATGGGATGTGTACCATACTTGAGAGCAAAAAATGCTTCCAAATTTGCATTCCTCATCTGCGGAACGTTTGTGGACGAGGAGTTATGAGCTTTTATTGTAACAAGAAGGAAAAGTGCGTTTGGGATAAAATGAGTTGCTAAATTTTCCCTAGCCCTTCAATAAAGCAACCAAGTGTGACAATTTTTTTCCTAGAGTATTTATTGACTGAATTGCTTTGAAAATCATTGCTGCTCCATTGAAGCGCTAGAAAAAATATTACGACAGTTTGCGTCTTATTTGCACATGCAATTTTTTGCTTTAATAAAAGCTCATAACTCTTGGTATACGATCTTGAAAGTTAGAAAGGCATTTTTGGAATCAGCGTTTCATGTTACTCAATATGGATTACATCCCATCTAAAAAGGCCACTTGGACTGAACATGGTTTCCTTGTCAGGAATTCCGACTCATAAACAAATGCATTCACAGCCCTTCATTGGTTCATACTGTTATATGCTTTCACTTAAATCACCAATTTTTATGCATAGTTGGAAAGGAATAAGAGCAAAAGAACTGGATTTTTATTAAGTTGGCTAATAAATAAGTTCGTTTTGGCATGCAAATTCAAAGTTTCATAACAATTCACGTAACAGCTATTCAGCTAAGATTTTTTGTGAGATGATAGCCTCAAGCCTCTACTCTTAAATATTAATTGTTCAAGATTTTCTGTTACCAAAAAATGACAGTTATAACCTTATATGGTCAGACTTCTGAAAAATCCCTTTTTTTCAATTTCTAGCTTTCGTTCTCAGCCTGCAGTGAGTACACAGGCGAGTAATTTGTGGCTGGATACATACAGCCTGTGGCTAGGTGGCGAACCACAATAGAGGTTGTGACCTGCTGTTTCTGAATTTCTGCAGTCAAAATTGTGAGAATTTCCAGGCATTTGTGCGTGAAGGTCAAATTTTGAGCATTCCAGATAACTCGAATTTGGCCATCTATGGCCAAATTCGAGTTATCGTATGGTTGAAAACTACACTTTACACCTAACTTCAGTTCGTTTTTCGGAGCCTGATTTTTCGAAATTTTGAGGAAAAAATCTTATCGATTTCTTTCCTTGACCATTTCGTTATCAGAAAAATTACTTTTAAGAAAACAGATTCAACTATCCGATTCTCCTTGATCTGCTCTTTCTAGTGGTACCATACATGCACACAAAAACTGATTTGTGACAATTCTAGAAACCGCTAAAAACGACCAAACTTATTTTTTAGCCAACCTAATCGTTTACTTTAAGCTGGCTTCACGTCGAAAATTGAAGGATATTTTTGTTGTGAGAGTATTAGTTTCAAACCATTGCTGGATTCTGATACGCACGCAGCTCGAAATTGTTTAATCCAAAAAAGTCGGTTTGTGTTGTGGTCAAGAGACACTGCAGACAAACTGCTATAGTCAACAGTTTCTTCTGTTTTCGCCCAGATTCTTGAAATTTTTTTGCATCTTTGGGAATTTGTCTCTCTATTTCTGAAACATGGCAAAGTCGCATCCCCAATTCTCATACCCGGTTGTGTGATCCTGAAGTTGATAATATTGTTGATGCATGATAACTGCAGAAAATTTCTGCAAATATCGTGATTTTCTCCATGATGATGTTTGATTTGATAAGCTATAGAAAGACAACTCTCGCACTATCCATAATTGCTTACATCAAAGTTCTTTTTTGGCATAAGGCAATAATATAAGCTGCTCAAGGGGAACATCAGACAGTGATGTGATTTTTGATTGCTAAAGTTATTAATCTTCTTTCAAGATCTAGGTAGTTTTGTTTTGCTCTCTTGACCTGGTTTTTCTATCCATGGAAAGTTGTTGCTGATCTGTTGCCTTTACGATCTACGGTTATTCAGCTATCTAATGTTGGCTGTACCAAATTCTTCAAAATATGTAAAGAAATAAGCATTCATCATAGGTTATAAAAATTATAACACATGATGTATCAAGCTTTCAAAATGAACTTGGAACGCTTTTATTTTCTTGTTAAAAAACTTATGCATCAGCCAGGTAGAGCTGGTTGATGTTTGAAAAAATTTTGATTTCGATCTCAAAAATTTCAGGTTACATTCCTGATAATTGGTTGGCTGTGTGCCGTGCTTGAGTTCTTTTATTCAGGTCTTTTGGCCAAGTTTATCTTCAGCATAATTCTGATTTGCTTAAAAAATTCACGCTGCTATTTGTTATCGCGGTCTTCTACAAAGGCATTTGCCGAGGTTTTTTGATCTTTTTATTTCAAAGTCGGTGTAATACTGTTCGGCGACGTCAAAAAGAGGACAAACATTAAGCACGAACAGCTTTGCAAACACAAAATAGCTCGTTCGACAAGAGTCGAGTGTAAAGTGGTCTGTTTGACCTCAATATACTTCCTGGAAGTCGAAAAAGGACTCGATTCGCGAATTTTAGGTATAAGATCTGTTCTCTTCATCCCACTAAAACAGAAAAAGACAAATTTCATCAAAAAATTTCAAAATTTGTAAGAAAAATTGAATATAGACTGCTCGAAAAAGGCGTAAGATTCCATTCATGCAAAAGATTTCCTTTACCTTCATTTGCTATTATTCTGCGTACCGTAGTCGCTCGCTTGATGCTCAATGATACAGGGTGTCCCAAAAAGATGTGCACACTGTTTGATCATTAATAACTCTCCCGCTTTCATGTCTTTTGCCGAGCTTGAGGCGTCATTCTTTAGACCGAGGTTCAACTTAGATTTACAGTGTGGAGCGAATCACTAATCACTCTTCATTACTGTAGGATTACGGTAGGAAGTTCGAGAAGGATTTTGAGCCATTGAAAGCGGTGTTTTGCCGGTAATTTGCCTCAGAAAGAAAGCCAAACAAGCCAGAAACTCTTGAATGGGCTAAACGAAGACGCTGAGTCCAAACATGAAATTTGCACTTTAGTATAGTGCTTCTTTCATAAGTTATTTCAAATTTAGGGTAATAACTGTTTTTCCAATGTTCATCAGAAGTGTTGTACGCCATCGAGAAAACTCGAAAAACTTATGAAAAGTCATGTAGTGAGATCAGCACGCCTAAAAACCTTGCCACACAAATTTTCAGATTTTTTAAAAATTATTTTATCAAAAGGTCTATTTTACAGTGACTGTATGCTGAAAGTTCATACCGTAATCCTACAGTAATGAAGAGCGATTGATGATTCGCTCCACACTGCAAATCTAAGTTGAACCTCGGTCTACAGAACGGCACCTTGAGCTCGGCAAAAGACATGAAAGCAGGAGAGTTAATAACGATCAAACAGTGTGCACATCTGGGACACCCTGTAGAACCAAATTTAGGAATTTGCTGAAACAAATCTCAAGTACTCACTTTAAGTTTAAACCGTTTGTACGTTGTAAAAAAGAGCAGATCAAGGCTTCATTATCACTTTGCTTTGCGCACAATAGCGAACTATTGGAATAACTCGTAAACCCTGTATCATTTTCAGTCTATTTTGTTTTCATTTTCAGTCTTCTTTATCTTGCTTGTTCCCTTTATCAATGAAACATATCGAAGTGATGTTCGTAGCACTTTGGTCTGGCCGTGTATGAAGTAGAATGGTGTAAAATGCTAATATCCTTAAGAATAGATGAGGGCCATGACGGCTGCACAGAATAAATGAGAAATTGAGCTAGAAGTCTCTGAAAACTCAATTAGACTGAGAAGGCATCATATAGAACAAAAAAAATCGCATGATGCATGATTGTTTGAACGATGCGTCGCTTAAGAATCCTCTCCTTTTCTGAGTCCATCCAACATCATGCGCTCTTCTCAATATCCTACGCCATCTCCAAGGATTCCAGTCGAATTGTCCTTGAATTTCCCAGTCCTGAAGTCTTTGGAAAGGACGTAATGAATAGCCATTGCAATTACTGTATCTAGTAGTTTTGATTAGTATTAGTCCTTCTAATTTTTGGAGTTTGTGGCCAAAGCTTCTTATCTCATTTGGCAAATTATTTCGTCCCAAAATGTCAAACTTCGCACTTTCTCTTTTGCTTCGAGTCGAGTGAACTTGTTTCTGAAACTTTCTTCCGGCATCACTCTTCATCTTCCCTTCCATTCGTTATACTTCCCCCAAACATTTGACGTCTCTTAATGCACTCAAACATCTTCTAGCGTCGCTGTTTCTCCAAGACCACTCCCACTCTTCAATCTCTAGCCAATTATTCTAAGTTCTTGATATGTACTCTGCAGGACTTACTTCGAAATATTTCCTTCACGCTCTCTTTTTTCGAAATTACATCAACCTTGTGTCCACAGTTTTCCTCTTACACAGTTAGCCTGTCGAAGCTTCTTAAAACCTCTTACGCCTAAAGACAGCATGTTTGAACATCCTCGCCTATGAGGAAGAAAAAGGGCAGCTCAAAATAAAGCTCCATTTTTCAAAGATTTAAAGATGAACTCGGACATAACCCTGCCTAACCTTTTCCACATATTTCCGTTACCCCCCCCCTACTATGATTCAATCGAACAGGCGTAATATTGTAAAGGCTGTCCGTGCTTGAAGCAATCTCGTTGTCACTATTTTAATAATTAATTCGTTCTTATAGAAAACTGCTCAGCGATGGAAAGATAACCAAAAGCTTTTTAACACGTTTCGGACCGGTGCTGCACATGGTGCAGCACGCTGCTTTGAAGGATCTTTCTGACGTTTACAGGGGGTTTTCTTCTAGTTCAAGGTTATTATGTCAAAGGTCTAAGCTCCTACTTTTCAAATGACTCCATGGAGCTGAGCCGCCGATATTTGTTTAGGAGATATAGCACAAATTGAACAACAGTTGCAACGAAGTGTGACAACGCGAACGACGCGTGCGACGTCGCAACTTCTCTTTGCTTAGATTTCAAAGAAAAAAAACCGTAGTTTCATTAATGATGTGTACAGTGTACTACACAGATACTTTTAAATGCTAACTGAAACCGAATTCTTGTTCCTATTTTTCAATAAAGCACGAAAGTTCCTCTCAAACGACAAAATTCAAACACTTCAAATTCACTCAGAACTTCAGATATGGAGCTTATTTGACATGCTGATCACAGATCCAGCCCACAGCCTGCAAAATAAGGCCCCTTTGTTGGCTAACTGCTGAAAGTACACTCTTTTTCGCCGCGCGCGATTTCGCGGTCCGAAACGTGTTAATCTCCACATAAAAAAAATAATGACTTTGGAGAAACGATCAGCAGGAAGACAACGAATTATTCAGAAAGATGGAAAATGCGGCCTTTACTGATGTTTCTGTTCAATGCATTCACAGCAAGGGTAGTTAAAACACAAAATGGCTAGCAACATGAAAACAGCACTCTTGGAGCTTTAAGGTATGAAGCTTTTTTTCAAGCTGCATACTTCTTCGAGCTGCGTACCCTATCCAACAGGTAGCATGCGTTCCTGAATTTATCCTGATCCCTCCACCCTCTTCCTCAAATTTGAATCTGCTCAAAAACAGATCAAAGTATCTCAAAGAAAATCTTAGCTTTTTAAAGAAGTGCAAATTCTTATCCAGTGGGCGCATAAATTTTGTGTGGCATTAGCCATAAAGAGAACTATACAGCTCAACGGATACAATGAATTTCGGCAGCCAGTTTTCGCTAAGTGCAATCACTTCGATGTAGATCGTTTCAGTACTTTGCATAATGAAAAATATGGTTAAATTTACATCAAAAAGTTTAATTGGAACCCTTAACTATCTGATAATTGACGTGTTAGAATCTGTACAAATTGGATGTAATTTTTCTTATAACGGTGTCTGGCAGAAAGGGCTAGAGACGATGTTGCTTATGGCGGACGAAAGTGCATTGTGATCAACATCTGAGAAAACGAATTCAAAGAACGTCTACTGCTGAAGTGTATCGGTGGGTGCTTCTTCGGAAAAAAATAACTGTAAATTTCGTTTTAAGTATGTCAAATTTCCCCAGAAGATCAGCTGTTCTCACCATACAATACCGCTCACAGAATGTGCAAAATTTCCGTAAATGTCGCAGAATTCCGAAAATTCCGCGAAGGTTCGCGAGATTCCAGGAATTTTGCGACATTCGCGGAATTTCGCGACATTCCCGAAATTTCGCGAAATTCATGTAAATCACGCAAATTACGCAGGGCCATAACTTCGTTCCGAATGAGTATATTCAAAATCCGAAAACAGCATTGTATTCAGCTCGTCAAGGCGAATCTTTTGGTATACAGGTTGTCTCCAATATCCTCTTTTCAATAATCTTGAATCTGCATGCGGACGCCTTTTCGCGTGGGTGTAACGCAACAAGCATCACACATAGGAGATTGCGGCGGGTACCCTTCGATAGTACTCTTTCAGTAGATTATTCTGCGCTAAACATCAGCCGAAGAGTCTCTTTTAAAAGAGATAGAAGAGCTGATAAACTCTGGAAAAATCAAGCTGTTCCAAGTTCTACTAGCCGTAACTTCCTTCAGAATGAACATCTTCGAAATCCGAAAGCAGCATTGTGTCAACTCGTCAAGGCGAATCTTCCGGTATGCAACATGTCCTTGAAATTCCGTTTCCAATTTTTTCAAAATTTTCTGCGCGCGTATACTCGCGAGGTCGCAACGCAGCGCACATCAAACATAAAAGATGCAATAAGCACTATTGGATTGTGCTGCTTTCGCAGATTACCGAGCGCTAAAAACAAACCGAAGAATCTTTTTCAAAAAGGATAGAAGAGCTGGTGAATTCTGGAAAAATCGTGTTGTCTCAAATTTTGCCCACCGTGGCCCTAAAATGAGAAGCTCTACTGCTAAGCAGATGTGATTTTCGTAATCAACAGGTCAGATAACCTTTATGAGCAAGTTTTCAAAGAAATTCGGGTGATTTGATTTTCTCTCGTTCTACGCCCTGAAGCTCGCCGATGGGTTTTGGTCAAAATGTCGATGATCTCGGATTATAAGGAAACTTCGCTCAAAGAGGTTATCTGACCTGCTGATTACGAAAATCACATCTGCTTAGCAGTAGAGCTTCTCATTTTAGGGCCACGGTGGGCAAAATTTGAGACAACACGATTTTTCCAGAATTCACCAGCTCTTCTATCTTTTTTGAAAAAGATTCTTCGGTTTGTTTTTAGCGCTCGGTAATCTGCGAAAGCAGCACAATCCAATAGTGCTTATTGGAGTCTTTTATGTTTGATGTGCGCTGCGTTGCGACCTTGCGAATATACGCGCGCAGAAAATTTTGAAAAAATTGGAAATGGAATTTCAAGGACATGCTGTATACCGAAAGATTCGCCTTAACGAGCTGAACACAATACTGTTCTCGGATTTCGAAGATGTTCATTCTGAAGGAAGTTACGGCTAGTAGAACTTGGAACAGCTTGATTTTTCCAGAGTTTATCAGCTCTTCTATCTCTTTTAAAAGAGAGTCTTCGGCTGATGTTTAGCGCAGAATAATCTACTGAAAGAGTACTATCGAAGGGTACCCGCCGCAATCTCCTATGTGTGATGCTTGTTGCGTTACACCCACGCGAAAAGGCGTCCGCATGCAGATTCAAGATTATTGAAAAGAGGATATTGGAGACAACGTGTATACCAAAAGATTCGCCTTGACGAGCTGAATACAATGCTGTTTTCGGATTTTGAATATACTCATTCGGAACGAAGTTATGGCCCTGCGTAATTTGCGTGATTTACATGAATGTCGCGAAATTCCGGGAATGTCGCAAAATTTCCGGAATTTCACGAACCTTCGCGGAACGGAATTCTGCGACATTTACGGAGATTCTGCACATTCTGTGAGCGGTATTGTAATCAATGAAGAGCTTTAAGTCTATTCGCTGATGTTCAAACATCTGAGCGTATTTTCAAAAATTACCCACAACTAATTAGGAAAGTTAGCATACCACTAAGGAATCTTCAGGGTTTTTGCTTTTTTGCTATTTGTTGCAGATTCTTGTGAAAAACAATGATAATTTTCTGCTCTACGAGCCGAACTTCACTGCTTCTTCAAAAAAGTCTTGAACATGATCCTTCTTGCATCACAGACAGACACGCCACTCTTTATTATCTTCAACACAGTACAAATCAAAAATTTATCAAAAATACGCAACAACCACGTTCTTCAATCCTAGACCCGCACAGAAGTTATTCAAGGCTTTAGTTGAAACCCGAAGAATACACTCATAAAAATCTACGGAAAAGTCAGATATGGATGAACTATGTAGAAATTGTTTGCATGAATCAAACAAAAAAGACTAAGTAGGATTAAGGCTCTACTATCAACCCGAAGACGCATCTAAGACAAAGTCGCAATCGTTCACAAAATAATTAGAGCTCGAAATAGATTTTTAAAAGGAACAGTTGTCCAACAACAAGAGACTAGAAAGAGATCACAAATGTGAAAATGTTCGTATCATCAGAACGTTGACTGACAGAATAGACTAGCTTTTCGAGTGAAGAGATAAAATTCTGTGAAATACAGTCAACAGGAAGCGTTCGCTCTTTTGTATAAACAGATGTAGTGGTGTGGCTTTGTCGTAGAGAAAACTTTACGGTCCTAATTGTAAAGTCAGCTAATAGCTCAGCTGAGGTGAGCAAGTAATGAGAGAACTCGGATAATTACTGCTAGACCTCGTTGCAATCATCTTTGCAATCAGCTGATGAGCTGGCAGCTTCTGGGATGGGTGGAAGGGCTGAAAACAGATAAAAAAAATTATAGCTAAATCAAGTCATTAGTTACGTATGGTTATAAATATACAACAAAATTTGCATAGCCGTCTAACTCACTTATACAGAAGCTGAAATTATAATACACTAGATGGCAAACCCGGCTCCGCCCGGGACCAAACTTTGCACACATACACTTCGGGGCAGGGAGCGTGTCATAGTCTACTTTTCGTTATCGATCGATGTCGATTTTACCGATTTTTTGCAAAATTTGAGCTAGGGGGCTAGGATTTTGCACAGGGGGGTAATTGAGCATAGCTCAAATTTTGCAAAAAATCGATAAAATCGATATTGATCGATAACGAAAAGTAGCCTATGACACGCTCCCTGCCCCGAAGTATATGTGTGCCAAGTTTGGTCCAAATCGGTTCAAAAATAAAAATTTCTATTCCGCACATACGTACAGACATACAGAGACAGACATACAGACAGACATACAGACATTCAACTTTATATATAAGATTTGACTTTGAAAAGGGGTTAGCTGATTGTTTTAAAAATTCAAAACTTATTTCGCAATAACAGCGCTTTTCTACAAACATTTCAACAATCATCCAAGATGCTAAGAGAAAAAATGTAGCCCTAAAGGACCGCAGACAGAAATTGGAAATCAAAATTCTATTTTTCAAATCATTTCTTCTTCAGTGAAACTCAGAGTTGAATGAATTACTGTTGTTGCTTTATTCATTTTTTGGGTAAAGCAGCGGTAATGATACAATTACAAAAAAAACCAGATGAAAGTAAATTTAGCAAATCGTTTAATGATTTTTTTTACTTCGTGTAAAAACCGTAGCACAACGGTTCAATACATCAGTCACGAAATAATTTTTGACCACTAGACAGAAACGTTTGATTATCAAATTTCATGCAAATGCGATGTAAATCTTTTGAATATTAAACGACGGAAAAGAAGTCATTGCGATGAAGTTTTTTTCATGTCCATAAAGTATGTGTCTTCCAAAACCTCCAAAGAGAAAAAACTTACTCAGCAGGTCTGATCCAGCTTCATGTCGATCCGGACTTAATGAACCAAACATCGTTGACGTTGGTCGACGACGAGGGCCCGGATCCGAAAATCCACGACACAGTCGGGGTGCATTGAGTTTTCTATAGGGAATACTGTAGAGTACCGTAATTGCGTAGTAGTGCATTTGCGTACCTCGCATAGACGGGGCTCAAGTTTCGAGGAGAACTTCCGCGTCCTTCAGCGAACGGTGACTCAGCCACGGCAAATGGCGATCGCCCCTCGGGGGAAGCTCGTTCTGGGAGCTGTAAAAAAAAGAAAATAATTAAGATAGATGCCACAACATTACAGTTCAATGAAAATAGTGCGTAAAAAAGATAAATTATTTAGGATAAAGGTGAAAAGCGAAATTTTTTGAGAATGTGGCATATAAAGAAAAAAATAGCGAGGAAATTGAGGAGAGACAGAAGTAGAAGAAAAGAGACGCCCTTATTCATGATTCAGCTATAATCGGTACTTCGAACTACACTATAATTTGTGATATCTTTTCCAATAAGAATTTGCTATTTGCATACAACCCAAACTCACTTCCCCCTCCCCACTCCCCTAACCCCACCAATGTTCTGCTTGCTTTATGACATGTTAAACAACTCATATCTCAATATGTTTGCGCTTTGGAACCCCCAGCCGCCAATTCCGCGAGTTCCTCGTTCCAGCAAAACATTTGAAAATTTCGAATTCAAATTTTAGAATATTCAAAATTCTGTAGCAAATAAGTGTCCTCTACCTGGCATTATTTGATGGGTGTGTCTTCAAAAAATGCGTCACCAAAAAATTACGACATTGCTAGCTGTCCAGAAAAATTCGTCATGTGTTCATGATGGTTATATAAAAACATAGTGAACTTTTCAAAACATAAAGGATGACGATGATAGCAAAAGACAAAGTGTTTCACCAGTTTCACATTTAAATCATAAAGGCACTTGCTCCAAATTTTCATATCTATTATATATATTCGTGTACAGAAAATGATCGCCCTATGTGTACGTCTAGACACCATTTCACATAATTACGTGAAAAAGAGGGTTGGACAGAAAGATGAAAAGACAGTAATTCTGATTTATCCCTTTCAACCATATTTACCTGATTATCCTCTTCTTCTGACTCAGCAATCTCTTCAAAAGAACAATTCATCGAACGGATGCGCTCATCTCGTCGTACCAATGGCGGTGGTCGAACTTCGGTGCTGAACTTGCGGAACAGCGTGAATTGTCGTTGTTGTGGGTTTGCGGTTGTCATCTGTAATTGCGGACTTTTTATGAAGCGAATTATCGTTACACGTAAAGTGTTCCCTACTCGAACAACGACATCAGCGAGACGAGGAAAAAGAGGCTTTCATTGTTCTGAATGAGATCATATGAATATTGGTGACTGAGAAAAAAAAGTTACAAAAAGAAGGGGAAGGAGGTGAAGTACGGAAAGTGAAAACTAGAGAGGTAGACGGTTTTTTTTTGGAAATCGTTTTTCTGTAACTAGTCATTCACTTAAAAAAAGAAAAGAATAAGATAGATGATTTTTTGCGGTGACTTTCCTCCATTGTAAGAATGATGACACCGAAAAGGGATGTAACGCTCTGGCCAGAGTTCGCTCCAAAACGCCGCCCAAAAGCGTCCAAATTTGTCTAATTCTCTCGTCATTCCTTACACGAAAAAGTGAAAGGACACTAGAGAAAATTGGGCGCTTTTGGGTAAAGTCTGGCCAGGGCTTAATACAGAAAAGGCGTTTGAAGTCACGCAAAATTAAGCCCAAAGACTGTCAGCAACTATCTATGTACGCAAAATTGCGTGGTTAACTGTTTTGCGTGGTGACCTTTTAGCGACAAACTGAGCGCTCTGTAAAATTATTTCGGAAAAAGAAACGTAGATGAACAGAAGTTCTACAATACGCTGAGCATGCAAGTATTCCTATCCAAGCAAAACGAAAATTGCCTACATGACATCCAGAACTTGTAGAGCATGATCGCACAATTTCATGGAAATCCATCATCATGTCAGCTAGAACAAGCAGCAAGAGAAAACCCTGCTAATGTAGTGATGAGTAAAAAGCTATATTACTGGAAACTACAATCGTAGATTTTTTGGGTTTTCACCTTTTCAAATCCTCAAGAAATTCTTATTCTAAGAAACTATGAAATGGATCGAATTTTATGAGTAAAATGAAAAATATGTCGCTTTCAGAGCATTTTACCATCTTACAACTTAGTATTACCGCTACCACAAATTTCAAAACTAGTTTCGAATACCAGAGTTTCGCTCTTAAAATTTATTCTGAAAAAAGGGTCTTGCTCACTTATAAGACAATGATTAGCGTTTCTTTGAAAAACACTAGAATAGTATGTTAAAAGTTATGTCCGCAAAAAACCCATGGAGAAAGAATTTTTGGAATAATAAGAGTTGCAGAAACATCAATATCAATGGTGAAACTATTAGTTACAACAGCTCTAACTGATAAAATATAAAAAATCAAGAGGCATTGAAAGAGAAGAAAGAAAAGGATGGAAAAATGCTCTATTTTGAGCTGCTCTAGTTGCTAATGCTCTCTAATGCTCTATTTTAATTTGCTCTATTTTTTTGCTCTATTTCTGCCAAAATCTTATTGCAAGGAGCTTTGAAGCAAAAAATTGATGAGAAGACAGTTGACTCTGAAATAATCACTACCATCAAGTTGATATATGTGTGTGGGAATATTTTGGATTGACCCACCTATCGATAGTAACATATGCTACCAAGAGCAAATGTGGGGTTCTGAATTGCGGAAGTGTCAGCAACACTGGCACTATACAAAATTGCTACAAATTAGCTTCTATAACTACAAAAACAGCCCCTATAACATGTAAATAGTTCCCAACAAGAAGGATGGAAGTACGTGAGCACCATGAACATAGACTGAATGAATCGTCAAATAATGCACCAGGGCTCGGCCAAAAGCAAAATTCCAGAACTGTGATGTAGGAAAAAGTAAATGGGAAATTCTCGAAGAAAATGATGAAATCAAATTATTTATAAGGCAGACCATGGCTGAATACTCGTCGGAGAAGATGTGATTAGTTTCACATGCTTGAAAGAGCTCTGACTGACAGTTGGAGGGTAAAAAGTATGAAAGATGATTGATTGATTGGAACAGGTGTCGATAAGAACTCATGTTTCAGGAAAAGTATAAGCAAAAGTATAAGCATAAGGTGGAGGATTATATACCTATATGATCTATCAATTCAATCTTCAGCAACAAAAGGGAGTTTTCGGAGTTCTAGTGATAATTTTCTGACTCGCATTATGAAAATTAGGATGCTGGACTGCACAAATTCCAGTGTCACAAACTCAGACGATTCACCGGAACTTCCGCAGGACAAGCAGAATTTGCAGCGGTTCCGCAGAACTATCTTCAGTGAAAGAGTGCACGCTTCATTACGCAGAGTTTCCGCAGGAAATTGACGTCAGAGCGATCGTAAACCGGAACTTCCGCAGCACTTTCCACAATGCGCTGCGAAAATGCAATAAAATCGTAAGGTTTATATTAAGGTTTATATCAAGAAATTTAGATTATCAAAAAAAAGAACAAAAGTATAGACTTCAAACCCTTCAGAAATTTCAGAATTTTAGCTTTATCGAGATTTTGCCTATATTATTGGCTCCAGAGAGATTCTACTCGAGAGAGATGTTGGAATAAACGCCTCCCACATGGATTACCAAAAGCAAATTACATTGTAGGCTTTTATACGATCAAATCAAGGTATTTTGACCTTGCACATCTTGTTCCAGACGAAAAATCCAAAACCTACACTGCATCTGAATCAACAGCTATTCGGTTTTGGTAAGGTGGTGGTTTCTGCTCACCTCGTGTTCGCTCCCATGAAGTGATAAGCAATTGTTCGACAGAAAACTATGGTTGCTGATTTGCTTTAAGAGTGTCTGAGAATTTGAGGGCTATTAGGAGCAAGCAAAAAAAAAACGCCATGTAGTCATTCCAGGCTCAAAATTCGGGTATTTTTCTGCAGAATTTTGCAGGAAATAGTCAGCAACTCAGCATTTGACCAGTAGAAATAAAAGTTATAATGACTAAAGATTTACCAGGATATATGCTTGAGAGTTTCAGAAGTCAGAAAGGAAGCCAGAAGGCACGAAAAGTAGATGAATATAGTTACATGCAGGCTTACATACTATATCATAGGTTAGAGGCTAGTATTATTGTTACGAAAAACAAGAACCAGGCAACTATTACAAAGGGGAAAAACACATTAGGCGGCGAAATTCATGCCGCATTAGGACTAAATTTTGACAGAATGCCATTGAGCGTAATTCTAATCGTAGATGTTAAGAAATGCAAAGATTGTTTTTGAGTTATCTGAATTCGAGAACTCGACGATTTCGTGATGATTTTTTCCGCAAAAAAAACATAAATAACTGGTATGTTACGAGTAGCTTTGTAAAGAAAGAAATGTTTGTAAGAACGTCAAAAAAGTGAAAAAACTAAGTCGAAATGCAAATTATATCCTTTGAATCATAACATTTTGTTTACCCAATGACTGCCACATTGGCACCCCTATTCTAACTATTATTAGTGTTCCGAAATAACATTTTAAGGACGTTTCCAGGCTATTAGCTCTCACATTAGCGCACTACTAGTGCAATTACGTAATTAGGCGGTTGAGCATGAGTGCAGCTCATGCGATAGTATTTCACAGTGAAATACGAGAAACAATTGACAGCTTGAACTAGACAAACCGCACGTTCAGTGCAAATGGTGTAATTACACACTGCAGTTCCGTCAACGCTCAAAAAAGTCAGTCCTAGTTGTGGTTTTGAAAGAAGAGCAGTTGTAGCTTCAGGAAACACTAATTTACAAGGAAAAAGGGGGGGGGGGGGAAAGAGAGGAGTCAGCAGAGACGGGGAGCAGCAAGAACAATAATAGCGAATAATAATAGCGACAGCCACTAAATTCTGCGTCACACCATTTTCTCTGCAAGAATTTCTGATTTCTAGACGCAGACGTTTTTTTTTTGATGCCACAGCTGACACCTATTCGAAACGCTCATTTTCTGTGACTCCTATGGCGAAATCACACGTAACATTTTGGTTTCTGCTATGAATCACGAAACATAAGATTTTATCGAAGATTGCTGCATTTTAGGCAGCAATGAAAAAAGAAGTTGATAAATTGATCTTTCTCCCCCCCCCCCCCCGCTCTCCTGTTCTGTTCCCCCCCCCCCCCCACCTTTCCCTTTTTTGGGGAAACACTAAAATAAATCTAACAGCATAGTACTTGCAAATTTGAAGGTATAACTGTTTTTTTTCGCAAGTATATGGCATGCATTCTCACTACAACTTAACTAACTTCGATTTTAAGCTGTGAAGAATTTTTGAAATATGTATTTGACGATACATAATGGTTGTACTAATTACAGTAAAAGAAAAAAGGGGCTGAAAATTATTAGATGGAAGTTTCCCACTTGAAAATTTTGTTCTAGGGGAGGTGGTTGACTAGATTGAATCAACTTTTCAACAGACGTCTCACAAATACCTTTTTCTACTCTCTAAAGTGAATTTTCCTCTGAATTCTAGAATTATTTTATTGACCACCTCGTGACTGCTCCACAATGCGGAAAAATTCAAAAAAGAGCAAATTTTGTGAAAATTATGCTGTTTTCGATGCAGACATGTGCTTATTGTGATATGACCTAGTCCAACACGAAAATCTTCCCAAAGTTTCCCTTTCCCCATGAGGTTTTCCTTGGGTTTCACGTGAAGGTTTTTTCGACGTTTCTAAAGCCCATGCGTTGGCTTCTAGCGAGATAACAGCTACATTTATGCAAAGTAGAATATAAATGTCAAAATTATAAGAATTGCTGTGAAGAAAAGAGATGAAGCCGGTTTCTTTAGCTACCACCATAAATCCCATAGATACACATCACATGCGCATAGCTAACAAAAATTCTTCCCGACGGCAAAGCAGCACATTGTTTGAACTTATTAGCCGCTGTATCAACATAGCCATGCTCCGAGTGGAACTGTTTGAACTTCCATTTGCTAGTCATATGACGAATATGGGGCAATAAAAGACAAACTGAAAATTATCATTATGAAAAAAGCATAAAAAATCGAGGCTATTTGCAGAGAAACGTAACGCATTTGACAATTTGAAATGGCTAGCAATTATGGGTGAATTTATACGAAATCAATGGAATGCGAATTGCATTTTGCAGAATTCATGCCGTCATAAGATCGTTCCGTCTTTTTTTTTGATTACTGTAGCCATAGATTAGCAAAGTGCTTCGTTTCTCAACATAGCTGAAATTTTTTATGCCATACTCTGAGTAGATTTAATAAAAAAGTGAAAATCAAATTATGACCTTGTGAGCAAAGCGCATACGCCGCAACTCATTAGAGCCTTTTTGGCAACATCCGTGGCAATTTGTGAACATTCACAGCTTGAACAAGTTCGCGAGTTATTGGTCTGCAGCATCGGCTACTCTAGCCGTGAATTCAAATTTGACTGGAACGCTTATTCTAGGTAAAATGAAAAACGAAGAAAGAGGACATGGAAGAGGAAGAAAAACTATGCGATTGATTGCCGTACAGGTACCCTTAACCAACAAGAAGCCAGACTGCGGCGTCTAAAGTGCTTGCGTGCCATCGCCGTTCCAAGGCAGTGCCAGGGCAACCACGCGGACGCATTCGCGTTATTGATCGATCGTACACCGGCACGGCGCTGGCACGGACAACCCCACACGCTGCCCAAGTTTGGAAGACTAAAAAACATTTAGCTTAGATACCGAAGCTCAGATCGCGAAATGAACAAAGATAAAGATTGCCAAGAAGCACCAACAGCCATCCACCGATAGCACTAGCATATGCTTGACGGGGCCCCGCTGGGCATGTTTGCGCGCCCCGAGGCCACGCCCCAAGGGGACAAGGGTTTTCCCAGCGCGGCTGAGCTGAAATGACACGTCAGAGAACACATGCACGACAATTCAAGAGGACATGTTGTGAATGTCATGAATTTTCTTTTGCAGGCATGAGAAATTCCCATGCAAGAAGAAAAACATTCTCATTCTAGGGAGCGGAAAAACAAATAGACGAACAGAAAATATCCTCAAGCTGTTCAAAACATGCTACTGAGTCAACGAAAACAGCAGGACACGATTGACCATGCTAAATGCGCTTTAGCGGCTGCATTACTAATTTGGTGTTTGGTGTGTGATCGCACACTTTGCCTGCTAATTAAAATAAAAAACGATAATGATGAGTTTCTGGCTGGCAAATGAGCAGATGGCTATTGCTAGCACTTGTCGAGATAAGTTTTAAAATGTTGTATTTTTTGTCAACATATGCAAACTGAGTACGAGCTTCCATCTAACTGATTGAAGAAATTTGGAAAATGTAAGGAATTTTTGCGCAGCATTACATATTTCCAGCCAAATGGCAACGGTTAATCCCACCAATCCAGTCCAGACTGCTTTTTTCGTAAGTTTCTGTAATATAATTGTCTGGAACCTGTTCACCTCGTACAACAATCATTCTACAATTACTAGTTGAAAGATGATTACAAAGCATTGTTTTTTATACTTATGACATTATTCAAAGTGAAGTGCCACATTAATGAAAGGTACTGTCATTATTGAAATAAAGGACAAATAGGATGAACAAAGGAAAGAACGAGAGATAAACAGAAAAGAAAAAAGAAATGATATCATCGTCATGGTCGCAGTGCATAGAAGCTGAAAAGAAATGTGTGAGAATCATGAAGGCATAGTAGTCATTTTCAGGCTGTTAAACGGGGCGGGTAAATGAAAAAAAAAATAAAATCAGGGGTTATGAGATGATTTACTGCAATGCGGCCTTTTCTGATATTTTGTAAAATATTTTGAAAAATTTTATACTAGAATATGTTACTCCAGCGCTTTCCTTTTGTCGGCATGAAAATTAAAAGCTGTTGTACAAAAGCTAATATTAGGTTGGTGCAAAAATAATGGCCAATTTGCGAGTTCTCACTTTGACGTGCTATAACTTTCTAAAATATTCACATTTCTGATTGCCGTAAAGACCATCTGAAGCAGCAAGCTTTTCGCAATACAGCGCATATTCATTTATACTCAAAACATAAACGGGAAGAGAAATACGGACTAAAAAACAAATAAGATTCTTCTACTAGAACCTTGTTTTTGACGATTCATAACTTCCTTCAAAGTTTGCTATTATGAATGATAAGTAGCCTATCTTGTAGCCGCAAGCCAGTAGTACAAAATGCAATAAAAAGATTCGGACAAAGAAGTTTGCGAGAAAGAAAAAAATTATTTAAAAACTTCCAAGTTCCGTTTTCATAAACCTGGATATGTTCGTATCTTGTAACTACTTCTGTGTCATACAGGTTTGATAGGTGATCTTCATTCCAATCACACGGCCCAACGTTTGAAATTTGAAAAAATTTAAAATTTCTCAGTTTTTTCAACATTTTTTCAGTATGCTTCAAAGTAGATTTTCTTAATTTTCTACGTACTGAACAGCTGGATGTTTTTACAAAAACTGTTAGTAGGACGTCCTAGCCTTACGCTTACAAAATTAAGCAAAGCTTCAGCGATTGACATCTTCAGAAGAAAATTACGGATTATAAAATGACCGCAACAGCTACCCATGTTAAGGCGCCGATATCTCAATCTGGGTAACTTCAAAGAATACAGTTGGGTATGCATAATGTAGAAAATTTCTATTACATACAATAGCTAAATTTTCGAAGAAATGCCACTGATATGCGCGTAGATTCATTCTGGGCAGGAAAGTGAATCCAATGAAATTCTGAATTTGGATGCAGTTAATTGAAGCCCAGTAACTTTCTAACAGATAAGGATAGAAGCCAGCTTCAACAACCATTAGATGGAAAATGAGAACAGCTTCTCAGTGGTATGCCATATACATTTCAAAGAAGATATTCTGAGGGAAAAAGGTTGCCCTGAAGAAAGGCTTGGAAAATCGGCCATTATTTTTGCACCAACCTAATAGGTGTTCTGTTAAGCGGCAACAAGAAATACTTTGTCAGAATTCCACTGATCCTGAGATGACTCACCGAAATGGTGGATAAGATTTGAAAGGTTATTTTTACCAACAATACAAAGCTATCAAGAATTGAGTGTTGAGAATATTATATACTCCAGCGCTTTCCTTTTCGAATATTTTCGTGCTCAAGCCGTCCGGAGCAGTATATCCCCACAGTCCGCGAAAATCTATGTTATGTTATTTTGAGCTCTCTTCTATTACATCTTATTCAACCGCTTTCAATAAGATTGCCTCATCAAATAGGTTAAGCCACAAACATTTCTCATGGGTAATCAAGAATGTCTAAAAAAATTCGGTGGTAAGACTTTGAAGTAAAAGAACATCCGAGAAGAAGCTATATGTACACTGACTTAGGCGAACTCACAACTAATAAAAGAAAATGTGAGATAACAGCTGTTGCCGGGCTGCTACTGATACTATGTATTATTTTGGTTCAAATTGTGCAGAAAATGCAGTCGCGTAGTTGGAGGAGAAGCACGTAGAAACCAGGAAAAAAAACAGTGCCTTTTTTCAAAATGATAGAAACCGTGAAGCAACGCAATAGATAAGCAAGAAGCAGGAAACACTGCAAACTGATATAGGAGTTCAAAAGTGCCTAAGAAAGATCAATCAAGATGTAGCAAGATAGATGTGCCATTTTGCATCGAGCTTTCTTCAGCAAAAAAAAAACCAAAAATACAAACATAGTAGAGAGCAAGGCTTTCAGTAAAACTAAAAAATAGTTATCTATTTGAACAGATTATCCGTAAGCTGTTCAAGATGATTTTACATAAAGATTTTCCTTGGAGGAATCTACTAAAGCATTTAAGCTTTTATAAAATTATTCCTTGAATTTTAGCAATATTCTATTTAAATATCCTAAAATCTGGAAATAAAGCGCTGCTTTCACAAAGTCTACACATACATCTAATCCTTCAAGTTCAAAAACATTTTTGCATTATTTTTTGAAAACCGCTATGAGATACCTGCTCTCCTCCCCCCCCCCCCCCCCCATATTGTTTATTCCCATTTTTTTCCAATATACATAGTTTCTACATTGCCATAGTGAATCTAATAATAAAAAAGAAAAATACGAGAGAAAAAGAAAAGGAAAGCAGAGGAAGAGAAAAAAGTGATAATAGGCGCAAGTACTAATTCTACACAGCTGGGCTCTCATGAGAGTTCAACATCTGTGATGCATGAAATCACAAGCCTAATTAGTTGAGAGAATAATGGCAAAATAAATAAAGCCCAATGGCTTGGAAAAGAAGAGCGAGATGAGATGCTTTATCCTCTACACGCATGAGAAGATGCGAATCTTATATTGGCTCGCACAAATTTGCAGAGGCAGAAAAGGAGGAGCTGAGCGGAAGTCGTCGGAATAGTAAACATGGATATAATGAATCCATAGAATTCTCCTGGAAATAACAACGCCTGGATGACGTCATTTGCATGTACATAAATATCACCAAAAATGAGAAAATTGTTCTAGAATGTCAAAGAACAACTGTGCAAATCTATCCATGACTCAGCGAAAGTATAAATAGCCTCATTTCGAAATAGAAACCGTGTAAGCCAGAGTGTAACCGCAGGTGCGTGACTCATGGTAGATAAACACTTTTACTCGGATTTCTGTCTGCGTAAATAGACGCTGCGCAAAATTGCGAACTAAATATAGCCTTACGGATGAAGACTATGACGGAGAGTTGAGGCATTTCGTGAGAAGTGCAAGTTCACTTCACAAAATGCTTTGCAGAAGTAGTCATAGCTGGATGGAGATAGACTGCCGCGGTGCAACACGTTGCGAGCGTCAGGTCACGGTCTGACATATTTTGAATGCGCAAAGTTTTTCCCATGGTTAGTATAGGTCTTCTGTAAAATTGACGAAGGATTTGACTGCGGTCTTTGCGCCCACATGAGTAGAAAACTCTCATACAAAAAGGCATCACCTCAACTCTCACCTCAGTCTCTTCAAATGTCTAAATACTGTCTTACGTGAGCAGAAAAACCGTTCGAGTAAAGATGAAAACCTAGAAAATGCCGTTGCCGGGAGGTGCGTGCGTGTCGCGCGCGGTCACGCCATCGTCACGATTTTTCGAATGCCCTATAAATCTGCGGTCCTAGCCTATAACAAAACCTCAATATACCCGATCTTGAGTAAAGTTTTATTCTTAGCATTCTTCTCAAAAATAGTACAACTTAATGGAGACGGCCGCATTGCTACACGCTACGTGCGACAGGCCGCGGTCCCACACAATCTCTGCGCGAAAATCATGCCTCATTGCAGAGGTTTTGGAATTTATATACAGGTAATATAATCGAGAGTAAATGAATAGAAGCAATAGGCCATAGCAGGCCTTCAAGTCTAGAAGCTCGATTAGAATTCATGATTTATCGAGCGGTAACGCGGTAAAAGAATTAGGTTAATTCAGTTTTAGGTCAAAGTCTCATGCGTACTCAAAGTGGGGAACGAATAAATTTGTCAGGGCAGTAACAAAGCACAGGAAATTATCTATAAATACCGCATTCAGTGGCATAAAAACTTGCCGCAGACGCTTTTAGCGGCTGAATCCTGATGGTTACTGTCGTTATCTATTGCTAAATTTTGATTGCCATGCCATAAAAAGGAAACTAGTACAACTAGTAAGTCACTGGTAGGCAAAAAGTAAATGTGTAGTCCTATCCTAGTCGAAAGACTTGCAATTTATGCATACGAGCAGCTCGTTTCCGCCTGCAGGCAAATTAGGCAAAACTCGGTTAGGCTCAAATCAAGTGAGATGTGGAGAGAGATGGATGTATTAGCAAAGTTGACAGTTTGGGTGGGCCGAAAAGATAAGGGACAAACTGCTGCTGACAGGATTTTTCCCTATTCAGCATCCTAAGCTATAAATAGCCTATTTCTAGAATGTATGAGGGCAAAAACGCCAAGTGCTGAAAGCATAGCCCTCATACAAACAAAAGTGGAAATGACATGACTTAAGGATGGCAATACAGATTCGAGTGGACATACCGGATGGACAGATCAGAAAGTCAAAAACTTGGGAAATGACAAATCCTCTATGGGGAAAGACGTGTAGTGGGAACTCCGATAGTAATCTGCCTACTGTTGTCATGCCAAAACTCAGTTCCAATCAACTTTTTTCGATGAACAAATCCGATTCATAAAATGAAAAGAATATTTTTGGAAAGTATTTTTCAGAGTTTTCCTAGTTCAAATTTACCAAAATAAATGGAAGAAGTAGTATGGAAAAAACCTCAGAACTTCTCATTAAATCTTTCAGAGTTGTTGGTCTTGTTGGTCTGCAATGAGGTAAAAAATACAATGCTATGTGGGGGTGCGGGAATTTATCTACCCAGAGAGGCATGCCGCCATCTATAATAATTAGCAGAGGACATGAGAGATCATGAACTGTCAGCAACGCTACTTAGCACCCAATTCGCACCGAAGACAAGCAGATTTTGCTCACGACAGATACGACATCATCCTACAGTGTACGAAACTGGGATTTCATTACAATTTGAATTCAAAGATCAGTAGTGAAATTAATCCAACTAGGGTAAAAATTTGTATCTAGGGGTAATCTGCCATGCTGGTTCCAAATATGATGGTGATTTTGCGTGAAAACTCAAAATTTTTTCTTTCGAATTTTAATCTCGTTTTCAAAATCCGGCAAAAAGCTTGAAATTGTCATTTGAGGACTCCATTATGCTGTTTTCGAATATGTTAATGTTTTCGCCGGAAACTTCGAAAACTTTTTCTTTTGAAATTTTGACTTTTTTATAAATTTAACAAATGAAAAAGAATGCTACTTTCAGAAAGACTAGAAAAAAATGATATAAACTGCGAAATAAAATTTGAAATAAGGTAAGAAGAAATTCAATGAAACTAAATTTGAAGGATTGAAAAAGCCAGCTATCATAAAAATCTGTGTGTTATTAAATTATGCTGGACACTACAATTGAATTGTTATCATATTCGTAAAGAGCGCCCATAGAAACCCCCAAATCCAAGTTTTAATTCTGATTTGCCAAATATCGCACTGAACATCGATTTTAGTCCCATGACGAAGCTCGGCTTCATTTTTGCGCAAAACCACCATCATATTTGGAACCAGCATGGCAGATTACCCCTAGATACAAATTTTTACCCTAGTTGGACTAATTTCACCACTGAACTTTGAATTCAAATTGTAATGAAATCCCAGTTACGTACACTGTAGGATGATGTCGTATCTGTCGTGAGCAAAATCTGCTTGTCTTCGGTGCAAATTGGGTGCTAAGTAACGTTGCTGACAGCTCATGACCTCTCATGTCCTCTGCTAATTACATGGCGGCATACCTCTCTGGATAGATAAATTCCGTTCCCCCTATGTGGAAGTCTGAATGCCTTCTGTAGACTATAAATTCAAAAAACTACCCGATAAGGTTTTAGAACTCAAACTCTTGCAATTGAAAATTCGACAGCACCTTGAAAACATGAGAGGTTTTGCGACACTGAAAATGAAAAATCGTTTAGACCCAATTTTTCAAGACTTCTCGTTCAGTCCTGATGAAGGAAGCAGAACCCACCAAAGCTCCCATGGGAATTAAGCAAAAGAGTCTTTATATGAAATAGCCCATAACTGTAACTAGGACTTTCCCATAACCACGGTTAGAGCCTCCACATGCTTCTTATAATGCAGAGGTCGTAAGCTGACTTCACCGAGCATAGAAAATAAAACTATGCAAAATAATTAGAGCCGGGCAGGGGGAGGGGGGGGGGGGGTAGAAATCTAATCAAGCGAGGTGAAGGGCTCAGCTGAAGAGGCTCGGGAGCGGCACATAGTTTGACGTAGCCAATGAGGATAACTGTTGAATCTATACAAAAAAAAGGTGGCCATGCGACCTTCAAGTTTACCGATCGGTGAGAGACAAAGAGCGCAGATTTGCAGAGATTTTAGGAAAACACAGGACAAGTCGAAAGAAGTCTGATGGGGCGAGATAGAGAAAGAGGGATGCGATTAAAAGCATATAATTGGTTTAGCCAAAGAAAATACTTAGGAACTGCCGTTATTCCCATTCACATCAAATCAGCCTTTAAAAAAGCTGCTGCTGTTTGAAACGCGAATGCAGCTTCTCTGCCAAGCTCGGTAGGCGGGAGGGGGAAGCAATTTTAGCTGGTCTAAGTTCATATGTAAAGCGCAAAGTACGGTGAGCACCTCTCCTTCTCCTGCGATAAACACGTGAACAGAGGCACCTATAGGTACTTGGAGTGAATATTTGTCTCAAAGAAAGTCAAAAGAGGGGGGGGGGGGGTGGAGGAGAATGAAACTAAAACTGGGAAAGTAATGTGAGAAATTGGGCGCTACATACATCACCCTAAAATCCCATAGATAAAAGCGGTTTAATTTACCGGTGAAAGATGAATTGGAATGAATTGAAATTGAATCCAGTCACCCCTCTAACTTGATGGATGGATAAATAAAAACCGGAGAAGAAATTTAGAAGAGGCTCCGCCCCTCAACTCTAAACCCCGCCCACTTAATAAACAATTCATACAGAAAAATAGCGATTTTAACGGAATTTCGGAATTTCTATATAGAAAAATAGCGATTTTAACGGAATTTCGGAATTTCTATATGAATTGTTTATTAAATGGGCGGAGTTTAGAGTTGAGGGGCGGAGCCTCTTTCAAACTTCTTCTCCAATTTTTATTTATCCATCCATCAAGTTAGAGGGGTGACTGCATTCAATTTCAATTCATTTCAATTCATTTTTCACCGGTAAATTAAACCGCTCTTATCTATGGGGTTTTAGGGGTAATTCTTCCGGCCCCATCGCTCATATACGTAGTCATGACTGTAATCAAAATAAGATTACTGAACATAAGTCTCATATTTGAAAAATTCTTCGTTTTTGTCAAATATTACGAAATCTTTCCAGTCAAGTTAAGTTACAAACAACTCGAAGGTAAATAGCTGAGTGATCACATAATTGTTAGCCGAATTTTCTCGACGAGCAGGCCATTCGAGCGCAATTAGCATTTCTGCATTCGATCATTCAGAATTCACATGCCAAATTGTTGACACACTAGTTCGTCTGCACTTTTAAACTCGCAGCCGCTGCTATCCGGCTGCTATTTCCTGCCAACAGCACACATTCAGTACTACTGAAGCCCTTCTTGTTTAGCGTTTTATGACTTTAAGCCCAGCATGTACCTAAGAAAACAGCGCACTCGTGGTGCAAAGCTTGGGCTGACGAATAATTTTTAGGCAGTGAGAATTACGTAAAAAAAGCAAAATTTCCATAATATCACACTTATTACTTACTATTTTCGTTAGTATACGAGTTGAAAACATATAGTTTGTAGTAAAGAATTTTAGCCATAGGTCGCAAAGCATTCTAATTTTCTTTTAGTCCCAAGGCAAGCAAATGGCAACTTTAAAAGTATGCCCACCACTGGTCAACAAATGCTCTCTACGCTAGGTACCGGTAGCAATCTGTGGCGAAAGGCCGGGCAGGGGGGGGGGGGGACGAGGGCGCCAAAATAGACCGCGAATTTACAAAATTTACTTGAGTTGAAAAATTGTCAAGTATTTTTCTTTTGCAAAAGGAAGTTCCACAAATTGTCCTTATGAGTTGTGTTCTGCTACGATAGCGAATGGACAATAAAACAAGCATTGCCACCGTTCAAATGATATCATATCAATTTTCAATGACAGCTATGTTTGCATGGGTTCACGTGAAAACCTCTTTCCAGGACAACTGTACGGACCCTGTCCCCGTTTATTTTTGAACCGGCGAGGTGACGAACTCGCACCCTGCTTCTTTTAGCCTCTGCACTTTTAAGCACCGAATCGGTTCGGGTTTGGACTTTTTCGACAAACATAAATATTGGGAGCAAGGACATAAGTAAACACTGATGAGCAAGGTTTTTATACATGTACGAAAAGAGAGCAGAAGATGGAAGAGTACAGTGATTCTGTAGAGGAAAGCAAGGAAGGGAAGTGAACAAGAACTTCAGATGAGGGCAAAGCCAACATCCAAGTAAAGGGAGGAAGGAGAGGGGGGGGGGGGGCTGGAAGATGTGGCGACTAGCTCAGAAATTGCTCGAAAAGATTTAACTTGGAAAACCATATCCAGAAATTCCTAGCAAAAAAAGTACATGCTCGGAAAAATATGCACCGAACACTGTCTTTATTGAAGATTAGTTATCTTGAAAAAATATCTTTTACTAGACTGAGAAACAACGTAATATCAACAAGAAATAAATAATTTAACTTGATGAAAACAAAAAGAGGTTGAAGTTTGATTATTAACATATACGAGATAAATTGCACAATTTTTATGTCTTTTTTAGCGTCTTTAGATAGGCTTGAATAGAACCCTTCATTTGATTGAAGTTTCTAGACCATCCTTCAACCATCCTTTCCGCTAACGACCCCCCCCCCCCTTCTTGATATACAGATTGCTTAACAATGTCTATTTTGGTAAGTAATCAAAACATCCTACAGTATCACAATATTATACAGGTTCCTTCTGCAATCTTTCAAAATATGCGACGACTGTTGCCTGCATCATTGTATCAACGACATCAATCACATAACAAAATAAAATCGGGCAGCTGGAAAGGACAAAAACATTGTTTTTGGAAAATTATGCTTATTACACTATCGACCGCTCTATGGCGCAATAAACACAATGTAATGAGCAAAAGTAACTTTGTTCATACAGTAGATAGGAACGTCAAAGATGATCCGCGATGTAAGCCTCAAAGGCGAGTTGTGAAGTTTCTTTATTTGTTTGTTTACGTAAAAATTACTGACGATTGTGAGTAAACTGAATTTGCTAATAAAATTTTTTTACAGAAAGCTGCAACTAGAAGGTAAATTGCGATCCTGTTTTATTTCATTTCTATACGGCATTTGAAAAATCCTGACGATGGCGCGACCGCGCGCGACACGCACGCCACTTCCGGAAATCGCAATTTCTTGTTATTCATCTCTAGTCGAATAATTTTTTTGCTTACGTACGATATTATTTAGACACTGGAAGTGACTGAGCTGAACGTTGAAGTGATACATTCTTGTATGAGAGTTTTATGCTCTTGTGGGCGCAAAGTCCGCAGTAAAATCCGTCGTCACAATTTTGTAATTAAACTATACTTACTTTTCTACTTACTATAAGGTTATGAAAGCATGCAAGAGGAGTGGGATGTACGTGGACGTGCCATGACTGATCGTTGTTAGAATCTATGACACGATCAGACATTAACAGATCGAGTTTGCAATGAAAAAGACGTTATTGGACGGCTTTGCTTGGGAAGAATTTTTATTTAGGGATAGATGATAGAAACTATGCATAGTATGCGAAAGCCCCGTCCCACATTCAAGAAAAAGAGTGAAGAGATGTAGAAGGGCAGACGACTTGCCCGCTTTAATTTTGGCCACTTCTCGCAATGCTGTTTGCCCAAGCCGATTCAGGGTCAGGAAAATTGAGCGCAAGGCCGAGTATCATTTTGCGAGGTGGTAAGGCCTGAGCTGTTTTAAAAAGTGTCATAAATGCTGAAATGAACTAACTAAGCGAACAACTCATCCGAATGTGCAATGTCCCAATGTGCAGTCCTTCGTTACCAAATTGCTTTTGCAAAGCAACTTTCCCAACTAATGTGAAGGAATGGATACAAGCTACACGAAATTTCTAAGTAATTTTTTTGATATAAGTGATTTTGCGAGTAACAAAGGATTCAAAGAAGACACAAAATTTTAGCCTAAAGTGACGTAAGCTGTACAATTTCTCAGACAGATCTCAAACAAATTTTTTGGACATAATAGAATTTTAAACTTCATAAGAAAACGGCACGAAATTGCGAGCGATCCTTTACATTTTATCGTTTTATTGCACAGTGAACTCATTTCTGACTCAACTGTGAAATTGCACACCGCACTCGTTATCTCGCTACTCTTAGTAATAAAATATCTACTTTTGCTACCATTTACTAATAAAATAGTAGAAAGTGGTGGGAATTTTTGGTAGATCAAATTGTGTAGAAATGATTTTCCTCGTTTGTAACTATTTGATGTGAGAAAGAGAAGAGAAAATGAAGAACTTGCCTGGTGCTGTGCAAGTGTGTAGGTGTGTCGTGAAATGCTGCGCAGGTTGGGCATTACACAAATTGAATTGAAAAAGTGACTCGACTGTGCATAAGAGCCACAAGAGGGTAAAAATCGCAGCATACACATAGCACTCTGCTTTTTCGCGCCTATTCCCTCTCCATTTCTCATTCTCTTACATACTTACGTTTGTTCTCAAAATAGAATGCGCCGAACGTAAATGGCGTAAAAGGCGCAAAAAAGTCGCACGGCGCGCGACCTTTTGCAGAAACCGGATTCGAGACTTATAGTAGGCAATTCAGAGGGTATTCGCGACCTACACGTTGCAAACGGTTTGCAGTTCATTGAGACGGGAAAGAATGGGTGCTGAAACTAAATAACCATGAACACTGCATTGAAATATTTTTGGCGAGATGGTAAATTCTTCGTGAAAGCGATGATTGAATCAGAAATCCAACCACACCTTTTTACGTGCTATTTTAACCAGAAAATGGAGCGATTTATGGAGAAAACACAAAAAGTTCAATATGGATTGTTCGTAGTGCTTCTCAATTTCAAACAACTAACAACCACACGAACAATATTATTAAACCCAAATATTACTTCGCTCGCAATTTTTCATCATATTGGCAGTGAAGATAAATGCATTCTAAACAAATCTAAATTGAACAGAAAAAATTTCCAGCACATGTTTGCCGACCGAACTGCTGCAAGTTTGATAAATTTCAGAAAACTAGGAAGGCAAGGTATTACTTCCATTTACAAAGAAGAAGAGCAAGGAGAAGACTGGATCGCAAGCACCAAGAGTTACAACGAAGGAACAAGGTCAACTGTAGATTAGTTCCAATTCTGATTGCCGCTTTGTGTAATTACACCACTTTGACCAACAAGTGCAAGTTCATAAAACATGATTTCGTTTATGTCATGCATTTGTTATCGTGTCATAATTTTATTGGTTGAATACCGTTTGATCATCAGGTTGGTCCAAAAATTCACCAGCCGGCTCTAGTGTAAATTGCAAAATTTGTGCAGTTCCACTGATGTAATGAAAACGATTATAAATTAACACCTATAAGTAAAATAGTAAAAATAATACAAAGGTCTTTCAGCTTTATAAAATCACTAACCGCATTTTCTGCAACAAAAAATGGTAGATCTTCCAGAAAAGCGGTGGTTTTCGTAAAAAAAGATTAGAAAATATTAGGTTGGTGCAAAAATTTTGTCAGTTTTTTTGGCATCAGCAAACACGCTAGAATGAAGATAAACAAATATTTCGAAATGTATCCGATGCAGAATTTCTTCCTCTTTCCAGCAGGAAGACTCCCATTCTGTTTCGCTGCAAGAGTGACGAGATATTTGCTGGAAATTGTAACCACTCGTTTTTACCATGTCCAACTTTCACTAATTTTCAAAATTTTTGGATGAGACTTTCGGAGGGGTTCTAATAACCACCAGATAGGGCAAACCTTTTGCCAACTTATGCAAATTTTTCTGTTTTTAGCTGCTTTTTCAGGTTCTTTTCAAATGATTTTCTAAAATTGTTATGTTTTCTAAAAATCGCATAACCTATTATTGCACTAAACACTGTAAAACCTCCAGAATTCTGAGGTTTCAACACTTGATTATTACTACCGCGACCATTACAAAGTAAATGACCGATTTTCGCTTAAAATTATGAAGATTTTGAAACATAGGTTACGTCAGTGCGCACTCCTGAAACTAAGAAATACTGCGATTTTCCCCACAAATTTCGCCTGTCTCGGCAAAAAAGACAGGTTTTAGAAGGAGGAGGAAAAGTTGCATCAAAAGGTGAGTGAAGTGTTTAACATTTCATGTTCTACGAGGTTGAAATAGGCTGAATGTAGAATTTGGTAACTTCAAAAAATAAATCGTAGAAATTCTGACAGACAAGCCGTAAAGCTATAAAAAATTGCACTAGTTGGCGAAAGGTTCTTCCTATCTGCTGGCTATTGAAGCTCCTCCTAAAGTCTCATACAAAAATTATGAAAATAAGCGAAAGTTGGGCATGGTAAAAACGAGTGGTTGCAATTTCCAGCAAATATCTCGTCACTCTCGCAGAGAAACACAATGTGAGTTTAGCTGCTGGAAAGAGGAAAAAATTCTGCATCGGATACATTTCGAAATATTTGTTTATCTTCATTCTAGCGTGTTTGCCGATGGATTGAAAAAACTAACAAAATTTTTGCACCAACCTAATAGTATGTAGCAATGGTGTTTCATTCAAAATGAAAAATGAGGCTACGATTTCTATAGCGAAAGCGCGACAAACTCAGTAAGTAATATGAAGGAATTTTTTGATCTTTTGAAATTATACTGACCTAAAGAACGTCAGAACCGATTTTTTTTTGAGCGCGCTCTCAAAAATATGCTATTGCAGATATTTTGGGAAAATTATGCTTAGCCTATTCACATGAAAACGGAACCACAAGGAGCATAGGCCAAGACGAAGGAGCATTTGTGTTGTGAGGCAGAAGAACAACGGACAACTGTTCCGTCAATCTGAGAAGAACACCTCCCAGTCACTTGAAAGGTGATCTTCGTGCGCGGATACGGGTGCGGGGTGGTGCTGTTTCAGCTGGAACAAACACGAAGACCGGATTGATGAGCGCATCGCTGAGCGTTCGGCATTCAGCTGTTGGAAACATCTTAAAAGCTTTTTTGTAGATTTTCTGTGCTTGTAGACAATCTTAGGAACTTGAAACTCGTGGAAAATGGCTTACATTTCATTACCTTGAGATTTTCAAAACTTGACAAAAAATCTCATTCTCGTGTTTGTACCTAAAACTTACTGCTGTTGCTGTTATAATTTATCATATAGTCTTTGCTACACGAAAAATTCGCACAATTGCGCAAAAGCCGCGGATTTCTCAGATACTCTCGCGAATCCCGCAAATCTCGCAAAAGTAGAACTGGAGAGGTTTTGTTGTCATGCATATAGTGTCAGTCTGTTGGAAAAAAGTCTTCGGATTTTCACTAAAGGGGAGTTAGAAGTTCTCAGTAGTTTTTTAATAATTTTTATGACTATTTTTTGGTAATTAACGTCGGCCATAGCTGGCAATTTCGCAATAATTGGCTGAATGTAAATAGACACAGACTGGTACGAAAAAACCATAGATTGCTGTAAGCCTCAATTGATGACAGTCTACGATGTAGTAATAGGGTAAAGGCCATTGAAAATTGTTTCAAATGCCAGTGGCGTACCGAGGGGGGGGGAATGGGTCGCGAAATTTTTAAAAGTTACTTACATGAGTCATAAAAATGTGCAAGAGACTTATTTATACTTGTAACTAATTAAAATCATTTTTTAAATTTTTTAAAAATTCAATTTAGCCTTAGAAAAATTTTTTTCGAGGGAGTGGCTGGCGCCACGCCCCCTTTTTGTAAAATTTTGGGGTTGTGGGCCCGCAAAAATTTTGAGAAGCGGACAAAAAAATTTTTCTGGGTGCCGCCCTCCCCCCTTTCCCCGAGCCGAAACCCTGGGTGCCATTGTTAAATGCTCATCGAGAGGTGCAATACATCACGCTGATGGAAAATAGTAGGAGGTTGACGAAAAAAAGGGAGGGGGAAGAGGAGTGGTATAAGCTGGTCTTTTGCAACTTTTTCCAGTTATTTGTTTTACACGAATCCACAGTTGGATAATCCATGCGAAAATTTCAAATCTTTCAATGTTCAGTTAGGGAAAGAGGCAGCTAGAGACGAAAACAAAATTCACGAAAGTAGTATGGAAAGGGCGAAGCTGTACCTAAAAAGCTGTTTCTAAGTTCAGTTATTTTTATTTTATCTCCTTCCGAACCGATTTTCCTCCCGTATAACTCAAGTCTATTTATCAACAAATCAAACCAGTCCTATTGTACCCGTTTGTCCGGTCAAATCAGTGGATCACAATTTGTCAAAAAAGATTGCAGGTAGAAAAAGTGGACTGCTTAGGAGAAGCAGAGGATCTGTATGAAAAGCTTGCAAGGACATCTACTTTGATTTGGATGAAAGAGGCTTTAAATATGGAAGCCATAGAAGAGTTCTATTTATATAAGAGAAGATAAAACAAACTAGTTTGGTGAATGGCTAGATTTTAACTTACTTTTGATCTCGAGAACCTTTCTAAGTGATTTCAATTTGAAAGCCGTTTTTCTTTAAACGTAAATTTGAATTTGTGATGATATAGTTTGGACTGATAGGACTAGATAAATGAGGAATGTTTGAGGATGACTGAAGAAAAATGCTTGCCAACGCACATTGAAAAAATGAAAATACATCCAAATAACTGACCGGAACTTCGGAACGTTTGGAGAAGTTCCGCCGGGTCACCTGCGGAAGTTCCGTAAACGTGCTACGGAGGTTCCCAAATGAGAAACTGCGGAAACATTGAAGATGCGAACCACAACAGCAAAAGAGTACTGGCATGCAAAAGTGCTGCGGAACTGCTGGCATTTTTCGAAAGTTTCACAGCGCTTTGTAACAACCTGCAGAAGTTCCTGTTGCCAATCAGTCTATCGTGAAAATCCTGCAAAAGTCCCCATTTTCAATGTTTCCACTTTTGCGATAGTAAACAAGATCCTGCGGAACTGCTGCAAATTTTACTTGTCCTGCGGAAGTTCCGGTGAATTGTCTGAATTGATAGAAACTATCAGATGAACACAACGAATTCACTAGCTGGGAAAGCAATGAGTGATTCAATAAACCAGTATCTGAGTGGAGATGAATATAAGAAAGATGGAAGATGAAGGAAGAAGCAACAAAATGAAGAACTCATAGCGTGAGCAAACTCATAAGAGGTGCTAGATTTGCACTTTGCAGGAGTTTGACTGATTTAATAATAAGTTTTATAATAAGTGAATGAAGTGATGAAGAGGATGATTTAGATGATTCTTGTCGGCTAAGCGAAGGGATTAATGGATAAATTAGCAGATAAGTACAACTTGAGCAAATTGAGAATGTCAGGTCGGCCACTCATGGGCCTGCAAGGCCATCGTTGTCCCCACTGCAGGGCCTCATCTGCATAAGTGGATCGGGTCGCTACGGCAAATGAAAAACAGTGATCAATAATAGAACGGAGATTTTTATGACAAAGATCACTTGGACGAGAAATGAGAGACCAAAAAATCACCTCTTGATGATGTCACATTGCGAGCGATTAGCATTATTTCGTTGTACGACTGTATAACCACTATAGATGCGAGAGGAATATTTTTTTTGGGGGAGGGGGGGGGGGGGGGCAAAATGCAAGTGTGAGTGGATTCTCAGTGTAAAGTTCGTTTGAATATTTTTGTAGCGACTGAAGAGGATAGAAATTCTAAAATTATGAGCGAAATAAATGAAAGAACTCAGGATTGGAAATGAATATAGGCGTAGTTGCAGAATAGAACAGTTCAGTAAAGAAAAATATAATATATATTCTTTAGTAAAGAAAAAACACATTTATTTAAGTAGTTGTTGTTACTTATTTCCACAAGTATTAGGTTGTCACATAAGTTTTGTTACACTTTCGTTTTCCTCTGGAAAACTCTAGAAAATTTGGCAAGATCTCATATTTGGCATATATGAGGAAGGGGTAAAGCGCTATCTGCTGGCACCATTTATGCCCTCATATGACTTACAGTAAATAAGGCAACTCTATAGAGCCAATCTAATCTCCAATTTCTTAATTTTTCAAAAAAACTTTTATTCTTCTTTTCCAACTTTTTAGATTCTTTATGGACTTCTAGGAGCATTGTAGTAACCACTGGGCAGTTTGGAAGTTCCGGCTTCTGTATTCCAATATTTTAAATTTGCCAAAAATAGTTTTAAAAAATTTCAAAAAATTCGAAAATCTGATTTTTTATGTGTGACATGTATTTATCAAAAACTGCAACATTACACATAGTTTGAAGATGAGGAAAAATCATTTCACAAGTTATGAGGATTTTTTCAGTTGAGTGTGACAAAACTTATGTAACATCCTAATACATACAGAATTTTGACGCATAGAAAATTCTGCGTGATTACTGCAGATTTACAGGACCATTAGCTTTTCATTGTGAACATGTGTTTGATGGTCCCAGGTGTAGTTGGAGAAGGAGTTGAGAAAAATATGAAGGGGAAAAAACAGTCATTTACGAACTTCGTTAACTTTCAAATATCAGTGCAATCTTTTCCGATACAAAAGTGAGCTCACCCAGAATTTATAATTGTGTTATAATTCTGAAAATTTAAATCAAACTTTTGGTATGAAATACAGGATATGCTACTGCGATGCAATTACGCCAAGTGCGACCCAGACTGCAGGAAGCATCGTTTTTCTCCAGAAAATACCTTTTAAGATGACAAGAATATTCACACTTGAAGTTCAAAACTGTATCAACAGTGAAACGAAATTCAAACCGGAATTTTGGGCAAAAACAATACTCGATTACCTATTTTGCTACTGTACGCGACATGTGTAAATATCACCTGATAGCAAGACGAAGCTGTTATCAGTAGCAAAACAATAATAAACAAGGTTATAGTGGATTGCACAGCAGTAAACAATAGTAGGCCGAAAAAATCTAGAATACGATACGAATGTCGCTTGCCGAAATGAAGGGGGGGGGGGCTAGAAAAATTGTGAAAAGTGTGCAATTGCGAAATGACTGATACTTTAAAAAATATTTCACGTCACATTCATCTTGGGCTGAGTCACGGTCTTAAATGTGCAATCTGTAGAAAGATGAAAACACATTCGAATTTCACAGCTACGAAAAATCTATAATTAGTTTTATTTTAACCATATTCGCTTTTGCATCTCCCGCATGTAAATTCGATTTCAGTAGATTCTATCTCTCTATGAGGTAAGGAGCAAAGAACTAGACATCCCAATTTCGATTGATGTGTTCCTCAAGTGAAACATTGTGGAACGGTAATTTTTGGCAAGTTTCAGGTGTGCTACTCAACATTTTGATTAGCCCAAAAAATTTTCAGCCTTCTCTCCTCCCAATGTTTCTCTTTAAAGCATTTCCTCGGGCTTTGTGATCCTTTTGTTTTGTAAAGTCAATGTAATCCTGTTCGGCGGCATCAAAAAGAAAGCAAATATCAAGCCGAACAGCTTGGCACTAAAACAGCGCGTTTGACAAGGCCGAGGTGTTAAGTTGTCCGTTTGAGCTCATGTTACTTCTTCCTGAAATTGAAAAGAAGGATTCGCACATTTATTTACATTGTATAAAAATTTGGGTGATTCTTTGCTAGTGTCAGCGCACTGAAGAAACTTCCGCGTGAAATCTGCAAACTTTAGAGAAAGCGAACCCCAAAATTTTTCAAAATTGCTTAAGTTTGTATCCATTGACACCCTGTAGAAAGAGGAGAACAAGCGCTTTTGAGCTATAATTTGCTTAAGATATAGTCACCTTACTTTGAACGCGGTAACGAAACAATGAACATGTTTTGATAATACGAGTTTTCTTTTTCAATATTCTATAGTTCTTCGTAGCGATGGTTGTTCACAAATTTCCAGCTGCGCTTGGAGACGTGATTCAGATTAAGACTCAATCAGGCAACCGATCGGAACTTCCGCAAAACTTTTGGGAAAGTGTCGCCGGGTACCTGCGGAAGTTTCGTAAACGTTTTGCGAAGCTCCGAAGAATAAAAATACAACAGCAAAAGAGAACACCTAAGCGAGATTTGAACTTCGCTCTATTGAGTGCGAGACTCACTTACTATGCACTACGGATGACATTTCCAATAAGCACTCTAGTTGTTTGCAGCACATCCGAAAAGCTGCGGAAGTACTGGCATTAAAGGCACCGTCCACCCAGATTCTCGACTTCAAGGTTTTTGTCGTTTCGGGCCTTTCTCATGTCCCTGATTCCAAATATGAAGTCGACAATCCGCGAAAATCCCGACAATCCCCATTCCGGAGAACACACAAACCGGCTTTTCAGAACGGTGATTGGATGAGCGCGCACAAATGGGCGGGCATGGATGGGGAGGGGCGGGCGTGGATGGGGGTCCTCGTGCATCTTCGCTATTCCGAAGCGACTTTCTCCCTTCCGAAGCGGCATTTTGCGCCGCGACTTGGGCATTGGCTTGATAGGAGGCCCTACTGTTATATGCTGCCAAATGCTCGACTCCTCAACTTAGGGTGGACGGTGCCTTTAAGGTACTGCGCGACCGCTGGCATTTATCGGAAGTTCAGCACCGTTTTGTAAAGTCCTTTTATTCCCTTTATCCGCGGTAAACGACATTCGTATGTCAGTGCATTCTAGCTTTTTCAGCTTATTATTGTTTACAGTTGTGCGATGGCTCCGTTGTAACTTTCCTTGTCGCTGTTGTTGCTGAAAACAGCATCTCTTGCATTGCAAACACGTAATATTTACACAATATCACATAGTTACAAAAGAGGTCAAGCGCTTGATTTTGTTGCCATGAAAGAGTTGGCAAAATCTTGTATAAAAAATTTCCGCTGGTCTTCCTCTGTCTACTCAGACAATCGCAAATGACTTCCGGGGAAGTATGAAGCTCTAAGATTTCCGGGGGACACTCCTATTGGAGCTGCCAGGTAAGGCGGGGTCCACCCACATGGCCCAATAGGAGCGTCGCTCCTATTCTGCACTCTATCGAACTCTTTGTTCTCCATGAAAGCCATTTATAATAAATTAAGCTTTCTGACTACGGTTCTCAATTGTTTTAGCATTCTGCCCCTTCATCGTTTACAGTTGGAAGGATTTCCTCGCATCTATAATTTTATGCAGTCAAACCCGAATTATGCTAATCCCTCCTACAATGACATCATCAAAGAGTAGTTGATCTTCTGGTCTCACATTTCTCGTCAAGATGATCTCTGTCATAAAAATCCTGCGCCTACTTATGAAACAGTGTTTTTCATTTGTCATTGCAACTTATGCGGGTCTTGCAGGTACCGAAAAAGGTTTTGCAGGTTCAAGAGTAGCAGACCTGAATGTTAGTCGTATTTTGTTGGTTTGTCCTTACCTCGTGCTTCATCTTTTGATGCCTTTCTTCAGTTAACAAGATTGTAGATCTAATTCCTTTCCATCACTTCATTCACTGATTTACCTACGATCAGTTGTTCAAATCATTTTTACGAAATTACTCTCGCTTTCTTAATCTAATCGCTTATTTTTGACTTTCAATTTTTTGTATTATATATCCAGTCCTTAATTAGCTAGCGGCTTATTTCTACTCACTTTATTGCAATGGCAAATAAAAAACAATGTATCATAATTCAGCCATTGGATCACAGTTGTTTATCTGCTCCTTCCTTTTAACGATGTTCGTTTATTCGTATTGGCAACCAATTTAGTCTTTCCTTGGTTCTCTCCTTTCCTGTCTACTCAATCTAAGTTTGAAAGTTCAAAATAATTGAAGTGGAGTATTGCATTTGAATATTATGAACATAATAGACGGGAAAAAACCGCCCTAAGTTAGAGGGCAGTAGCCCGGTGGCTGCCTCATCTCAAATCAAAGTAAACTTCTCAGAGCTTGTCCTACAGATCCTTCATCACCCTTGACCAATCCACTTTTTCTTCCTGAGGTGGTTTTTTGACAGATGTATTAAGGTGATTCCACTGGACTAATGCGTACAATCGAACTGGTCTGATTTGTAGATGAACCGAATTGAGCTATACCGAAGAAAAATCGGTTCGGAGGGCGATAACTATAATCGGGAAGCTCAGTAACAACATTTTAGTATAGCTTCCAAATTTTCCCCACTACTTAGCGAATTTTGCTTCCGTTAGTAGCCATTAGTAACTGGAAGACTTAGAAAATCAGCTTGGATTATTCGATTGTAAACTCGTAGAGCACAAAAAATTAAAAAACTTGCAAAAGACTAGTTGACATTACCCGTCTACCCTCCCCCCTCCTTTTTTTTGCCGACGTCCTACTATTTTCCATCAGCTGTGATAGATTGCCCCTCTCCGTGAGCATTTACAGCAATTTCCAATGGCCTTTACCCTATTACAACATTGTAGACTGTCATCAATTGAGGCTAACAACAATCCTTGGTTTTTTTCGTACCAGGCCGTGTCCATTTACATTCAATCAACTATTATGAAATTGCCAGCTACGGTGGGTGTAGATCAAAAACCAACCATCAAAATTGTCAAGAAACTGTTAAGGGTCTCTGACTCCTCTTTGGTAAAATCTGAAAGACTTTTCGCAGACTGACACTTAGACATAACAATGAATTCGATTCGGCTTCGCGAGATCTACGGGATTTGCGGGAGTTGCGAGATCCGCGGATCTGCAGGATCCGCAGGTCTGCGGGTATTTTCATAAAATCTTCTAAAGCAAAGATTACATGATAATTCGATAAGTGATAGCAGTAATTATTTGGTGAACAATAAGAAATTGAGATTTTTTCTTAACTTTGATTTCTTGAGTAAAATGCAAGCCATTTTCTACGAGTTTCAATTCCTAAGTTTGTCTGCAAGTACAGAAAATCTATGGAAAAAAACTCTCAAGATGTTTTCAACAGCTGAGTGCCGAATGTTCAGCGATGCGCTCATCAATCCGGTCTTCGTGTTTGTTTCAGCTGAAACAGCTCCCGCACCCGATCCGCGCGCGAAGATCACCTTTCGAGTGACTGAAAGGTGTTCTCAGTTTTGACGGAACAGTTGTCCGTTGTTAATACACGACACGAGTGTTCCTTCATCTTGGCTTGTTGATCCTTATAGTTCCGTCTTCATGTGAGTGAGCGGAACATGATTTTGCCAAAAATCTGCAATAGCATATTTTTGAAAGCGAGCTCTGGGGACAATCCCAACATCCTTTGAATTTCCGAAATTTGAAAATTCCTCAATACTGACTTTGCGCTCTCGGTATCGAAATCATAGGTTCGTTTTTTGAATTCAAATATAGTCTACAAGTCTTTTTTTATTTACCTACAATAGTTTTCGTGTGGTTTTGGACAGTAGAAGATCATCGCTCTTTCAGATAATCTATCACTTATTGGTGCAGAAAGTGTTAATGACTTGAAAAAACTAAGAAATCCTTGCATCAATTTTTTATTATGAGTTTCTGCGCAGCAGGTTTACTTATGGGTGCTTATCCTCGATTTATTTGCAAATCAAAATGTGCGTATGCACACTATGCGCTATAGTTAAGACCGAATATTTTTCGAATATTTTCATTCAAATGATTTATTCGAACTAGTGAAGTCGAGTATTCATGAAAGTGGAGTAGGCTGGTGAATCAAAGTGATGAGTATCAAACCAAAGAAAGTGACACGAAAGCAATTGTAGGACCGAGAAGAAAAGTATCGTAATTTATGAACTTGTACTTGCCAGCACGACTTTTAAAGTAGTGCAATCACACAAATCAACAGTAGAAATGAGATCCAATTTACAGCTGACCTTTTTCCTTTTCGATGTGGAATTTGGTGCGTGCGATCCAATTCTGTCTCTCTGCTTTTCTTCTAAGTGGAAAGCTTAGCTTGCCTTTTTAGATTTGCACTTTTCTACCGTTACCAAGCTTGGCAGCTCAGAAGCAAACACGTGCTGAAAATTTTTTTGTCAGATTTTGGTTTGTTCAGAAGCTGATATGATCATATGCGCGCAGAATTTGGTTTAAAGTAACAAAGCTCAAATGATTGTTCACTTATCAAAATTAAGAAGCAGTACGAACAATCCAAGTTCTATGCAACCCGCTGCCCCAACAAAAATCTCTGTTTATGTATCGTTCATACGTCTCCTTATTTTTTGATTAATATAGTACGCAAGAAAGTTGTGGCTCGAATTTTGACCCAATCACCGCTTTTTCGAAGAGTACCTTGCATTCCTTTCATTTCAAAATTTTAGCGGAAATTAGAACACCCAATCAATGTGCGAAAATTTTGCAATGCAACATCAGGTTTTATAAGCTCAGCACCCATGTCCTTTGTTGTCTCAATGAACTGCAAACCCTTTGCATTGCGTAGGTTGGGTGCCCCGCGAATTGCCTGCTATAAGTCTCGAATCCGGTTTCTGCAAAAAGCTGCGCGCCGTGCGACTTTTTTACGCCTTTTACGCCATTTACGTTCGACACACTCTATTTTGGGACAAACGTAAGTATGTAAGGACATTAAGAGAGTAGAAAATAGAAGCGAAATAAGCGTAAGAGCGAGCTGCGGGTATGCTGCGATTTTTACCCTCTCGTGGCTCTTATGCACAGTCGAGTCACTTTTTCAATTTAATTTGCGTATTGCGCAACCTACGCAGCATTTCACGACATACCTACATATTTGCACGGCATCAGCCCTCACAGAAATTTTTACCATTTTCTATAATTTGATTTGCTATTTTATTTGTAAATACTAACGAAAGTAAATTGATATTAAAAAGAGTGGCGTGATAGCGAGTGCGTTTTGCAATTTCACACTTGAATCAGAAATGAGTTCACTGTGCAATCAAACGATAAAATGTAAAAGATCGCTCGCAATTCCCTGCAAACATTTTCCTACGGATTTTTGAATTTTACGATGTCTGTAAAATCTGTTCGAGATCTGCCTGAGAATTTACAGCTTATTTCAGTTACGCTAAAATCTTTTCTTCTTTCAAGAATTTCTTCGTTGCTCGTGAAATCGCTTAAAAAATTTTTTTTAACTATCCATTCATTTCACTGGTTGAGAAATGTCCTTTAAAAGCAATTCAGTAACGAATGACTGCACATTGAGGAAATTGCACATTCGGAGAGTCGTCCGTTTAGTTAGTTCGTTCAAGCATCTTTGACATTTTCTAGAAAAGCCCAGGCCTCACAACCTTGCAAAATGTCCCCATAATGGCCGACACTGCGTTCAAGTTCACGACCCTGAATCGGCCTGGCAAAAAGCATTGCGAGGAGTGGCCAAAATTAGAGCGGACAGCTCGTCCCTCTTCTACATCTACATATTACATACTACAGTTTTATATGCTTCCACATTATTTCATTTCACTTCTCTATCATTTTCTCCTAGTATTGCTCCTGAAGAAAAACTTCTTCCCAGGCAATCCCGTCCAATAATGTTCTTTATTGCTAACTACGATCTGTTAATGTCTGATCGTGTCATCGATTCTAAAACGATCAGTCATGGCACGTCCACGAAAATTCCGCTTCTCTTGCATACCTACATAACCGTTTAGTAAGTAGAAAAGTAAGTATTATAGAAATGAATTAAACAGGATCGTACATTCACCTTTCAGCTGCAGCTTTCTGTAGAAAATTATCATCAGCAAATATAGTCTACTTAACAGTCCTTAGATACGTAAATAAATAAATTAATGAACTTTACTAGTCATCTTTGATGACCCTATTATGGTACCATCTTTGAAGTTTCTATACTTTATGGAGAAAGTTATTTGTGCCTTACAGCGTATTTGTTGTGCCATAGTGCCGTCTACGATAGTGTAATAAGCATGATTTTCCAAAAACAGACTATGTTTATGTCTATTCCAACTGTCCGACTACGTTGTTATGTGAGTGTTGTCGTTGACAATGATGCAGGCAATAGTCATTGCGTATTTTGAAAATTGCTTGATAACTTGTTATGTGATGATATTGTAATAATGTAGGGGTCTGTTACAGTAATAGGCCTTGTTTGAAAGCACCCACCTGGATTCTCGACTTCCATATTTTGGTCGATCCGGGCCTTCCCATGTTTCTGATTGCGAATAGACGTCGAGAATCCGCGAAAGCTTCAACAATCCCGGAACGGTGAATGGATAGACGCGCACGGAGGGGCGGGCATTACTGGAGGGGCGGTACCGACTTGGGGTCCACGTGCTTCTTCCGAAACAATTTGTTCGCTTCCGAAGCGACATTTTGCGCCGCGACTTGGGCATTGGCTCGATAGGGGACTCTACTATCGTAACGCGAAAAGCTTAAGACCCCTAATTTAACGTGGACAGTCCTTTAAGCAAGTATGAAGAATGGGGGGGGGGAGGAAGGGAGGTCGATTGGGAATAAGGAAAGTTGAGAAAGTCTGAAAATTAAATCAAAGTTTTACTTTAGCCTATCTAGAGTCGTAAAAAGTACATTATAAAGGATCGTATTTCGTACCATGTATACTGATATCCTTCGTTATACACCAATTATTTGCTTTTATTGATTGTAAACTAATTAATTTACTTTAGTTCTTGCACTTTAATCTGGCGTAAGATTTTCCATGATAGCTTATTTTTAGCGACGCTGAAAAAAGAATTTTATATGTATTTCGAAAATATCCCGTAAACAATTGTTTGATTTATGCCACACCCTCTCCATCATCCTCCCTAACATTTATTGCTTTCTCTTACTATTCATGAAGTATACATTCCATAATCTTTGCCTATGTTTCCTTTCCTTCCTCATCAGCTTACATTCCATCTTCTGCAAAGTTTTCGTACATTTATGAAAAACCTTGTTCATCAATGTTTTCCTGTGTTCTTGCTTCCAATATTTATGTTTTTCGAAAAAGTCCAAGCCCGAACGACTCGCTGCTCAAAAGTGCAAAGGCTAAAAGAAGCGCGGTGTAAATACGTCACCTAGCCGGTTTAAAAACAAACGGGGACAGTGTCCGTACAGTTGTCATGGAAATAGGTTTTCATGTGAACCCACGCAAACATAGCTGTCATTGAAAACTGATATGATAAGGATTTGAACAGCGGCTGGGGTATCGGTGTAAAAACTATCACTACTTGTTCTAGTCATCGTTCGCTATCGTTCAAGTTTGGGAACAACTTTATCTAGCAGCTCTTTAGAATTTCCCATTGTCTTCCGAGCGCTCGTCTAACTTATATGCCACTAAAAATCGCTAATCGTCATTGTACAAATTTTTGCATACTTGAACGATTTTCGCACGCTGTTTAGCATTATTTGAACAGCCCAGCCTTTGCACAATAAGTGCAGTGTCAGTTCTCTCCCACATATGCTGGGCCCGAATATTGTTGCAAAACGATAAACAGGAAGGGCTTCAGTACCTGGGTGTGTGCTATTGACAAGAATTAGCAGCCGATAGCACCGGCTGCGAAGTCTAAAAGTGCAGCCGAACTAGCGTGTCAACAATTTGGCATGTGAATTCTGAATGATCGAGTATAGAGATGCTAATTTCGCGTCGAAATGTCTGTTCGTCGAGAAAATTCGGCTGAAAAGCATGTGAACATTCAACTCATCTCTGTTGATGTCCAAAACCGAGTAGCTTGTTGGTCATCAATATATGTGACTAATGATAGCTGCACTTCTGCAAAATTTTGAGGTCAGATTTTTTCACCTTGTCGTGCTAAAGAGTCGTGTTTGCCTTGACAAATTTATACGAGTTATTTTAAGTATTAGCCTTTCCGCTGCACTTTTCCATGGAGATCTCTATTTTCGTCAAAGCTCTATTAGCACAGACTGCAGTGACAACGAATAACAACGTAATGCCTGTTCTGTATTTGGTGTCGTCTTCCCCCCCCCCCTCGGCTCTCTTTTCTAACCCGCTTACCGAATACGGCTAACTTCCGCGCTGTCAATTCTATCGGAGATCCACAACAACTTAATCAAAATATCGCTAGTAATAATTCAAATTCTACTTGAAATTTCGCTAAGAACTGGTTATTTTTTAGAAATTCACTAGCGTATTTATAATGTGAAGTTTGTAGCGCTTAATTCTTTCTCCGCATTATTTTCTACGTTTTAATTTCACCAAGCCGCCTCCCTTCATGTCTTTCTTTTCAAAAGATATTTACTTTGATACCTGCAGGTGCCTCGGCTTCATGTGTTTATTGCAGGAGATAGAGGTGCCCACTGTACTTTGCGCTTTACATATGAACTTAGACCAGCTAAAATTGCTTCCACTCACCCCCCCCCCCTACCCCTCCCCGCTCCCCGCCTTATCGGAGAACTTGCTTGTTTGTTTCACATAACAATAGCTTGTCTTTGGAGGCTGGCTTGATTTGAGTGAGAAACGGCAGTTACAAAGTCCAGTCAGTATTTTTCTTCGCCTTTTCTCCATGTCCTCTACCTTCTTCCCATTCCTGTTCTCTCAACTTCTCCTATGTTTACAGAATCTCTGCAAATCTCCGCTCTTTGTTTCTCGCCGATAGGTAAACTTAAAGGTCGCATGACCGTCGTATTTTTTGCATAGATTCAACGGCTATGTATGCTTATTAGTAACACCGCACGTAGGTGCCGGGCTCAAAGTCTCTTAAACTGAGCCCGTTGAGCTCGTTTGATCAAATGCCCCCCCCCCGCTCTTCACTATTCTTGCACATTTGAGTTCTGAACGTTCGATGAAGTCGCATGATGAGAAGCTCGGGATGATTCTAGTTACTGTTATGGTTTATTTGATGAAATGGCTCTTTTGCAAAACTTCCATGGGATTGGCTTCTTGTGGTCAGGCAGGTTCTGGTTGCTGATCTGAACGAGAAGTTTTTAAAATTTGAGGTGTACGAATTTCCATTTTATTATCGCATAGCCTCTCCTCATGTTTTTTCAAATCCGTTATCAATTCTAAAATAGTTGATTTTCTATTTTGATCATGTAAGGCCTAAAGTTATACTTTAAAGAAGACAATAGAAGTTCTAGCAATGAATTCGCCTCAAGGCAAACCAAAAAGTTCAAAAAGCTGAGTTGAATTTCTATACTACACTTCTTTTCACTTTGATAATTGCTTTTGAATTAGGAAGGCTCTAAAAAAACCACTTTTCCCCAGAAATGCTCTTTTCGCTCAAAAGTTTGAGTGTTTATCGAGTCTCGATTGAATTGAATCTTGGCTTAACTACAGTGGGTGGATGATCATAAGCGGTTAGACTTGTCTTGTATACAAATATGTGGGCAAATCATTTGGTCAAATTTTATTCTATCGTATCTTCAGTTTTTAGTACTTATCTTGGTCATATTATATTTGGTGATGCACTTTGGAGTTCCCTTCCCATGAGTGCCATTTTCCGAGTTTTTAATTTGCTGGTCTGTCCATCTGGTTCCACTTGATAACTGGATTGGCATCCTTTAGTCAAGCATATCATTTCCACTTTTGCTTGCATGAGGGCTATGCTTTCAGCAATTGGCTGTTTTTGCTATAATACATTCTAGAAATAGGCTATTTATGGCTTAGGATGCTGAACAGGGAAAATCCTATCAGCAGCAATTTATCTTTCAGCCTACGCAAGCTGTCAACTTTGCTAATACATCCATCTCTCTCCATGTCTCACACTTGATTTGAGTTAACCAAGTTTGTCTAATTTGCCTGCGGGCGGAAACGAGTTGCTCGTCTGCACAAATTGCAAATCTCTTGACTAGACTAGGACCTATTACATTTTTTGCCTTCAGTGATTTACTAGTTTTACTAGTTTCCTTTTTATGGTATGGCAAAATTTAGCAATAAATAACAACAGTAATCATCGGGATTCAGTTGCTAAAAGTTGCCTGCAGCAAGTTTTTATGCCAACGGGTGCGGTATTTATAGATGATTTCCTATGCTTGTATTACTGCCCTGACAAATTTATTCCTTCCTCACCTTAAGCAGTAGAGCGCATGTGGGCTCGACCTGAAACTGAATTAACATAATCCTTTTTTGCAGCGTTACGGCTTCGATAAATCACGATTTCTAATCGAGCTACTACGCTTAAAGGCCTGCTATGGCCTTTTGCTTCAAATTCATTTTCTCTCTATCATTTTACACCTGTGTAGACAACCCCTGTTAACAATGAGGCATGATTTTTACGCTGAAACCGTGTCGAGCACGGCTTACCGCGCGCGGCTTGTTGCAGCGCTGCCGTCTTTCCATAACTGTAATTACTTTCAGAAAAAAGCTTATAAAATAGAGTTGTGCATGGTACCAGGTACGACCTACTTGTTATAGTACGCAATTATGATTACTTCTATAGGAGCGAAATTTGTTAACAAGGAAAAGATCTGGGCTCAAACTGTATCTAGCCCGGCCTGACGCGCGTAACGTGCTGCAGCGCGGCTGTTCATCTTTCATCACGCTATTGCTATCTCTGCAAAGCATTTTTGTTAAGTGAATTTGCACATTTTAAGATGCCTTAACCCTCTGTCATAGTCTTAATCCGTGGAGCTATATTTTCGCTTTTTGCGCAGCGTCTGTTCATGTAGACAAGAGTCACGAAAAAAGTGTTTATTCACTACGAATCACATACCTGCGGTTACACTGTGCCTTGCACGACTGTCTGTTTCAGAATGAGACTATTTATATGCACTACTTTCGCAGATGAGTCACAAGTAGATTGGCACAGTTGTTCTTGTCTGACATTCTAAAACATTCTTTTCTCAGTTTTTGGTGGTATTTATATACATGCAAATGACGTCATTCGTGTTTCCAGGCGAATTCGATTCATTATATCCTTGTTTACTACTCCGATTGACTTCCGCTCAGCTCCTCCTTTTCTGCCTCCAAATTTCTGCGGCCATTTTAAGGTTCGCATCTTCTCATGCGTGTAGAGAATGCATCTTAGTCTCGTTCTTCTTTTCCAAGCCATTCAGCTCTTTTTATATTGCCACAGTTCTATCAACTAATGGGCTTGTGATTTCAAGCTATACAGATGTGGAACTCGTGAGAGCGCACCTGTGTAAGATTAGTACTTGTGGCCGTTTTTACTTTCTCTTTTTTCTCTCCTGTTCAATTTTTTTATCTTTAGAATTCGTTAGAATCACGTAGGGACTATGTACATAGATTGAAAAAGTTGGGAGTAACATCAAGGGCTCGGCACAGGTGGCTTGTAAGCAAGCTGGATATCGTTTTTGGGACAAAAAGCAAAGGGGTTTCGTTTTTGAGACCGAAAAGACACAGAAATTTTTTTAGTCGACTTTTCGTTTTTTGGAGATTTTTTAGGGATTATGGTGGGGGGGGGGGGTTCAAAGGGGACTTCGTAAAAACCCGCAAAAATCAAGGGGAACTTCTTTTTTTGCATTTTCTACTAGCCACCTCGTGCCGAGCCCTGGTAGCATCATGGCTAGAACAAGTTTTTTCTCCATAGCAAAATGTATAATAGAGGAATTCCAAAGTTTTTTTGACTTCAAAGATACGTGTGTACCCGTAAGTTTCAATGTTTCTATTATAGAAAATCTGTTCAGTGCTCTTTCACAAAATTGCTGAAAAATAGTGTTGACTCTCATGTTCACTTGTGCGGCTATTGTCACACAACATCTATTTTTTTCAGCATTTTCTGTTTAATCTCCACGCTAACAGAAGTCAAATGAGAAAGGACACTGCTACTAGGCATCGCAATTATAAAGATGATATCATTTCATTTTTCTTTTCTCTTTCTCTCTTGTTTCTCTGATTACCTGGTTTGATCCTTCTTTCAGCGATAACTAGTACATTTTATCAAAATGGCACATCACACTTGAGCAATGTCATAAACCTAAAAAGCAATGCTTTATAATTCTCCTTCATCTAGAGATAGAACGAATCACTTTTGAAAGTAAAGTAGGAGATAAAGAGGTTTCCGGATACGCCAGAAATTTACTGGGAAAAGCAGCTTGGACTGAAATGGTGGGAGTAATGTCACGGCTGGAAACAACGAGCGAAAAAATTCGCATTTTTCGGATTTTTCAAAAGGGTTAAGTGGAAGTGTCCGTACTTAAAATATGGTTTGCATGAGTTGGCAAAGGGTTAACATCTCAGAACAAAACCAACAAGTACTAGCAGTCGCTCAGTTTCAACCAGTCGGAAACTCATCGTTCTCGAGTTTCATTTTATTTTGATAAGGAGACTGTGAGATCGCACACCAAACACCAAATTAGTAATGCAGCCGCCAAAGCGAATTCAGCATGGCCAGTCGTGTCCTGCTGTTTTCGTTGATTCAGTAGCATGTTTTGAACAATTTGAGTATATTTTCTGCCCGTCTTTTTTTCACTCCAAGAATGAGTATGTTTTCTTTTTGCACGAGAAGTTCCCATACGCGCAAAACCAAAGGACAACATTCATCTTATGTTGTCTTTGAATCGTCATGCATGTATTCTCTGACGTGTCATTTAGCTCAGCCGCGCTGGGAAAACTCTTGTCAGCGACGAGGCGTGGCCTCGGGGCGCGTAAACATGCCCAGCGGGGCCCCTCCATATGCTTGTGCTATCGGTAGATGACTGTTGCTGCTCCTTGGCAATCTTTATCTTTGTTCATTTCGGGATCTGAGCTACGGTATCTGAGCTAAATGTGCGTGCGGGTTATCCGTGCCAGCGCCGTGCCGAAACGATCGATCAATAACACAAATGCGTCCACGCGGTTGCCCTGGCACTGCGCTGGAACGACGATGGCACGCAGACACTTTAGACGCCAGTCTGGCTTCTTGTTGGCTAAGCGTGCTTGCACGGTGATCAATCACAAAGTTTTTCTTCCTTTTCCATGTGCTTCTTTCTATTTCTTACCTAATTAGTAAGCGTTCCAGTATTGAATTTGTGAACTTGTTCACGCTGTAAACTTTCAAAATTGCACCGGATGTTGCCGAAAAGGGCTCTAGGCTCTAATGAGTTACGGCGTATGCGCGTTGCTCTCACGAGGCCATAGTTTGAATTTCATTTTTTAGTGAATCTACTCAGAGTATGGCATAAAAATAGTATCATGTACATCTCCTGTACTCAATCATTTATTATTTGACAGCTCCTTTATATTGTGGTTGTTTCTGTCCAAAATTTATGGTTGTGTATGCATTTGATAAGAGATACGTATTAGGATGATGGTTAAAGGCAGTGTCCCGGCAAAAATTCGTTTTCCTCCAATTTTTCGGAGCCTTCTCGCCATGAAGAATCCAAATCAGGGGTTTTCAACGCATGTGAGTGGCGAAAGTGAGCCTTTTTCGAAATTTTCCAGGTCCACTTTCAGAGTGAATTACGGTAGGTGGGCTGCTTAAGACTTGCGGCGAATTTTCTCTCAACGCGAACCTGTAAAACTTCGAAAAAGGCTCATTTTTGCCATTTTGATGCTTTGAAAGCCGAGCAGATATAGGTTTCATGGCGAGAAGGTTCAGAATAAGTGGAAAAATGGAAAGTGAAATTTTGCCTGGACATTGACTATAGGTCTTGCACGAAGGTCTTCAAAAAATAAGTTTTCTCCAAGTTCAGTAAATTTTGGCTTAGTACATACTGATAAATATCTTGAGCTTTTCATTAATGCTCAAATCATAATTTTTCGTTAACATAGCGCAGCGATAATTAAGAAGAACATGCAAAAAGTTGCCAATTGACAAATTTAACGGACGCTTAATAGTTTTATTTTATGGTTGGTTTCTATTATGCTCACATTTATATCCAAAAATGCTTGCAGGGAAGTCTGTACGAGGTTACGGTTATCGACTTTTTCAATTTGATTTTTTAATTTCAATCCATTTAAAATTTATGATATGTATAACAGCACACGGCATTTGTTATCTATCATTTATAAGGTCTTCTAAACATTTCCAGGCGATTTTTTCTCAAAATAAACTAGACCTATAATATTTTACTATGCATTATGTTAATATATGACATTCATCCATATAGATGGAGACTAACAGTAGTCATACATTATTCAGCTATGTTAAGAAACGAAGCACTTTGCTGATCTATGGCTACAGTAATAACAAAAAAGAAGGAAAGCTTTTACGACGACATTACTTCTGCAAAATGTAATTCGCATTCCATTGATTTCGTATATAGATTCCCCATAACTGCTAGCCATTTCAAATGCCTATCAAATGCGTTACGTTTCTCTGCAAAGACCCTCTATTTTTTATGCGTTTTTCAAAGTGGCAATTTCCAGTTTGTCTTTCATTGCTCCATCTTAGACAATCCACCGGAACCTCCGCAGCACAAGCCAAATTTGCACAGGTTCCGCAGGACATTGTTTAGAAGTAAAAAGTAGAAACTTCGAGAATAGGAACTTCCGCAGGATTTTCACGTCAAACCGCTTAAAAAGGGGAAATTCCGCAGTACGAGTACGGAACTTTCGCAGGTGACTCAGCGGGACCTCTCCAAATGTTTTGTGGAAATTCCGGTCAGTTGTCTGAGATGTTCATCATGTGACTAGCAAATGGAAGTTCAAACAGTTCCACTCAAAGCATGGCTATGTTTGTACAGCGGCTAATAAGTTCAGACAATGTGCTGGTTTGCCGTCGGAAAGAATTTTCGTTAGCTATGCGCGTGTGATGTGTATCTATGAGATTTATGGTGAAAGCTAAAGAAAACGGAATCTGCTTCCCTTCTCCCTATTATTTTTCATATGTTCTAATTTGCATAAACACTGCTATCACCCTGGTAGAAGCCAATGCATGGGCTTCGGAAACATGAAAAATCACCTTAAAACCACAAAGAGGATTTCATGGTGGAAGTTTTGGGGAAATTCTTTGTATTGAACTAGGTCATGATCACAATAAGCACAGACAGCGAAGACAGCATATTTTAACTCTATGAATATTTTGGACATTTTTTTTATCTATATGTTCCAGCTTGGCAGTCACTTAAAATGTTTAATAACTTACTTTCAGGATTCGGAAGAGAATTTACTGTAGAAAAGTAGAAGAAACATTTGTGAAACCTGTGCCAGACAGTTTACTTTTTGTAGTGCACAGATCATTTTGGCAGACGTCAGCTGTGGTATTAAAAAAACGTCTGTGTCTACAACAGAAATTCTAGCAGAGAAAATGGTGTGACGCGGAATTTAGTGGCTTATCGTCTGTTCGCTAACATTGCTCTTGCTGCTCCCAGATTTTGCCGTCTCCTCTCTTTTCTCTTTCTCCTCCTTTCTTCTAAGTCAGTACTTTCTGAAGATACGACTGCTCTTCATATTTTTAAAACTATAGCTAGGACCAACTTTTTTGCGTTTCGTCTTCACGCGCATATAGAATGGACTTGTACTGTGGTATGTAATTACATCGCTTGCACCGAACATGCGATTTGTCTATAGTTCAAGCTGTCGGCGCTTCTCTAATTTCACTGTAAAATACCATCACATGAGTTGCTCTCAGCGAGCCGTCTAAACACGTAATTGCGCAAAATTGCTCTGCTGTGGGACAATAATAGCTTGTGAGCGTCCTTTAGGTATGTCAAGTAAAGGGCCGGACATACTACACGCGATTTGGTAACTCGCCAAAAGTCTTCATATTCAACATTAGCAAACTGTGTATATAACTTACCTGGATTGATAAAATGCCCTATCTTCTCTACATTTAAAATGTGCTTACAAAAGAGTTGTGGACAGTTGGAATAATGCCAAATCGCGTAGCGACTAAAATCGCGTGCAGTATGCCCGGCCCATAAGACTATTCTAGAAAACCAATATGACAGTTTTTGGATAAACAAACGGATTTTATATTCAAAGGGTTAGAAAGATAATAATTTTAGCTTGCGTTCTTTCTAGTTTATGACGTTTTTACGAGAGTTTCTTTGTTTATGGACTACCCGTAACATTCAAAGTATTTTTGGAAAGACCTTTATGATAGTTTGTCGAATTCCCAATAGAACTTCAAACCTATATATGAATGCGTATCGTACAATTTTTGTACTCTCTGGCTTCCTTTATGGCTCCAACTCTCAAGCATATGTCCGGTTAGCTCCTTAGTCACGATTACTCTCATCTCTGCTGGTCACTTGCGGGTCAGCTGACTAATTCCTGCAAACCGCTGCAAGAAATGTCCGAAATCCAAGCCTGTAATGACTACATGTCGTTTTTTTTGCCTGCTCTTATTAGCCCTCAAAATTTCAAGAAACTTCCAAAGCAAATCAGCGACCATAGTTTTCTGTCGAAAAATTTTGCTAACAATTTATGAGAGCGAACATGAGTTGAGCAAAAGACATTTTTTACCGTACCGGCCTCGGATAGACGTTGTTTTAAAAACATGTAGTGCAGGTATTCTGTTGCAGTGTGTGTACTGGACATTTTTCCTGAATAAGACGTGCAAGGTTGATAAAATAAAATAAAGAGATTACAATGTGATTTGTTTTTGGTGCTTTTGGTGTTCTATGTGGAAAGCGTGTATTCCAACATCTCTGTCGAGTAGACTTTCCTTGAAAGGGAGCCAATAATATAGTGAAGATCTTGATAAAGCTAAAATTTTGACATTTTCGTGGGTTTTGGTCCGTACTTTGTTTTTTTATAATCTAAAGTTCTTTTCAAATATTTTTGGCACGGTTTGGAAACTGTACAACCAGCATCTTAATTGTCACAATGCAAGCCACTAAATTATTTCTCAAACTGAAAAAAAACCTTGAGAAACTGGATTTTACTTCTATCGCTACTCAGACAAATCACCGGAACTTCCGCAGAACAAGCCAAATTTGCAGAAGTTCCGCAGGATTTTGTTCACTATTGCAAAAATGAAAACGCTGAAAATCGGAACTTCCGCAGGACCTCATTTCGGAACTTCCGCAAGTGCTCTGCGGAAGTTCCGTAAACGTGTCATTTGTCTATATAAAAGAGCTAAGTAGATATATTATACTGAATACTTCATGCGATGCTTATACTTTTCTCTTCCTGGAACCTAAGTTCGCTTCAACACCTGTTCCGCTCAATCATCTTCCATACTTTTTGTCGTCCAACTGTCGTCAGAGCTCTTTCAAGTATGTGAACTAATCACATCTTCTCCGACAAGTAATCTTGACCTTTGCCTTAGGAATAATTTGATTTCATCATTTTCTTCGAGAATTTCCTATTCATATTGCCTTACAACCCAGAGTTTTGAAAGTTCGCGCTTGGCTGAGCCATAGAGCATTGGTGGACGATTTATTCAGTCTATGTTCATTGTGCTCCTGTACTTCCATTCTTCCTGGTGGGAACTACTGACATGTTAGGGGGGCTATCTATGTAGTCACAATAGCTAATTTATAACCATTGTACATAGTACAGGGCTGATATACACCAACAGTTCATAAACATTTGCACTTAGTAGCGTGATTTAACCATAGATATTATAATATTTGAGATTATTCCTTTGTGCACGTTTTGCTAGTAATTTCTCTGGAACAATTCATCTTTCCATCAGTTTTGTTCTAAAAAATTCCCTTCGTCTTGATTCTGTCGTAAGAAATCTGCTTTTTAAATTCGGTTTTTATCCCCTTTTCCCTCATCCCTTTTTACTTTTTCACCACATATAATTTATCCTCTTTTATCGATATGCGTTACGGTTATGGCCAGCGCTATTGATACTGCTTTTATTTGCAGGTGCATATTTTTCTGATTGAATTTTCTCCCTAGAATGTTTGCTGCCTCACTATTTCTTACAAAGCTCAAGTGTTTTTTTAACCGATAGTTATTATACTATTCAAAAAAAACTGAACAACTGCGATGGAGCATAGCTTCTTTTTTTAAATATTGAGCACGGCTAATTTCTGATTTCCAATTTTTGATTGCATCAACTGTAATACTCGTGAGATAAATGGGAAATTGCTGCCTTTATCACAATTTTTGAAACAGACTTTTTATTTAAGATATCCTAAGTATGATAAATTCCGAAAAATTCCTATATCTATGCGACAGTGGCGTACCCGGGATTTCGGCTCGCGGGAGGGAGGGGGGGAGGGAGCGGCAAAAATTTTTTTCCAATTAGGGTGCGTGGCTTCAGCCGCGCACTCCGAAAAACAAAAAATTTTGCTTTCTAAAATTTTCGCGGGCTCATAACCCCGAAATTTCAGGAAAGGGGGAGTGACCCCCGAAAAATTTTTATAAGGCTGAAATGGATTTTTAAAAAATTTTAAAAAGTATTTTCATTGTTTATGAGTATGGACAAGTCATTTGCGCAAGTGAAAATGATTGAGAGTTTTAGCTTTTGATCTTTACTCTCTCTCTCTCTAACAACGCGGTTGACAAGCTGTCTGCACTTATGTATCATCTCTCTTCTTTGACGTCATCACTATGTTCGCAACTTTTTCACTTTGCCAAAGGTGTCATTGCCATAATGTCATAATGAGCTGACATGATGATAGCTTTCTATGAAATTGTGCAATTATGCGTTACAAGTTCCTAATGTTATGTACGCAATGTTTCGTGTTGCTTGAATAATTTGTGTTCCCAGCATAGTGTTACTTTTATTCGTTGGCTTCTTTAGAGACTATTTCACAGTATGCTTACTTTACCACTTTTTAATTCACGCGAATTTGCGTACACGTGTAGTTCGTAAGGGCTTTGCAGCACACTATACGCAGTTTTGCGTTAACTTCAAACGCCTTTTTGAGATTATATCCCACTTGCTAGACAGCTTCTGCCTCACAAAATCTGGAAAATTAGTACACCGTATTCCTTTCCCTTCAACGTAAATGACTAAATTCTGCAGAAGTAAGTACTAAATTCCAAATTTATATCTTAGCTTTCAATTTTGCACTTCACCTCCTCTCTTCTTTTTGTAATCTTTCATAATCACACAATCTCATTCAGAAGAATGAATGCCTCTTTTTTTGACGTCTCGCTGATGTCATTGTTCGCGTAGGGAATGCTTTACGCTTAACGATAATCCGCTTCATAAAAAGTCCGCAATTACAGATGACAACCGCAAACCCACAACAACGACAATTCACGCTGTTCCGCAAGTTTAGCACCGAAGTTCGACCACCGCCTTTGGTACGGCGAGATGAGCGTATCCGATCTATGAATTGTTCTTTTGAAGAAATTGCCGAGTCGGAAGAAGAGGACAATCAGGTAAATATGGTTAAAAGGGTTAAATCAGAATCTTCTTTTTCCATCCTTCTGTCTAACCCTCTTTTTCACGCAATTCTCTAAAATGGTGTCTAGACATAAACACGAGCAATCAGTTTCTGTGATCATCACGAACATTTGTATGGATGTTCGAGCAATTGCCTTTATGATTCCAAGGTGAAACTGGAGAAACACTTTGTCTCTTGCTATCATCGTCATCTTTTATGTTTTGAAATGTTCGCTATGTTTTTTATAATCATCATGAAATCATAATCATAAGCACATGACGCTTTTCAATTTTTCTGGACAGGTATCGGATGTCTTAATGTTAGAGCATTTTCTGAAGACACACTCAGTCAAACATTTCCAAAAAAGTGCAATTATCTGCTATATGGACATGAAATGTGCTAAAACTGAGCTCAGAACACTTAGATCTATGGCTGCGACGAGTAGACCGAGAAGATTTATGGGCTCTTGGGGTTTTCAGGGCGAAGCATACTGAGATATCACTTCTTCAACTTGACATGCTGGAAGCAAAACATTGGTGGGCAAGGGGAGGGAGTAGATGTGGAATTTGGGTAAAATTTTGATCATAGGCAATAGGTTGTCCCAAAAGTAAACTCCTCTTTTGAATAACTCAAGCTGTTTTTGTCCTCCTAGTATGTGTAGGGTGTCATTCGATAAAGCAGATCAAGCTCTACAAAACGACTGCCAAGGGTCCGCCTAAGTCGCCTTCCATGTAAAGTTTGAAGCCAAAATCGAAAAAAAAATTTTGTCACCTAAAAATTGAATTTCTGCGACAAAGAATCCTACAGACCTCCAACTTGGTCGTAGGCATAGTAGTACACAAGTATGCATTTACTGGATTTTTTCCGAGCATAGAAAGAAAGAAACAAAAATTGTCCAAAAATGGCAATCCGCCCCCAGCCCCTCCCATTTATATCTTTGTATACTACAAACCTTTCTAAGCATAATTTCAGAACCTTATCGCTGTATGTGCTCTTATAATCGAGAAATGCCATGTTATACATGAAAAACCTGAAAAAAGTGGCATTTTGGCATTTTGGGACCCTCTTCGTTTCTCAATTTTGAGCCCCGGAAAAAATCCAATAAATACATGTTTGGGTAGTACTATGTGTCTACTATATAAAGACCAAGTTGGAAGTCCGTAGGAATTTTCTGGAAGGAGATCCGATTTTTAGGGTAGCTGAAAAATTTTGATTTTTGGCTCCAAAATCTACCAGTTACGAATTAGGTGGAACTTTGGTAGTCTTTCTGTAGAGCTTGCTGCGCTCTACCGAACGGTACCCTAAATCTGTCAAAAAAAAACAAGTCAACTTAAGCTATTTGAAAATGGAGTTTACTTTTGGGACAACCTAATAATTTCGAAAATTGTTGTCACTGTGCGAATAACGGATCGCCTTAACCTAGAGGAAGTTATTAACTTTCCTCCTGTTTCTTCTCGCTCTCTCTACTTGATATTTTTTCACGAATTATCTATCCCCCTAACGAATTTCGGCGGCATTTTTCTTCCATTCAGTAAGACCAAACATCTACGATGTTTTCACGTCAGTCGTAATTTCTTGCTCTTTTCAGCTCCCAGAGAGAACTTCACCTGTAGGACGATCGCCATTTGCTGTCGCTGAATCACCGTTTGCTGAACGACGCGGAAGCTCTCCTCGAAACTCGAGCCCAACTTATGCGAAGTAGGTAAACCACAACCACAACGAGAAATTGAGTATTATACGGTCTTATCTCTAGAAAGCTCACTGCACCTCGATTGTGTCGTGGATTTTCCGATCCGGGTCCTCGTCGTCGACAAACATCAACTATGTTTGGTTCATTAAGTCCGGATCGACATGAAGCTGGGTCAGATCTGTTGAGTAAGTTTTCTCTATAAAATTCTAGGGAAAACATAATTATTGAATATACACGCGGAAAAAAATTTCTACAACATTTAATAGATAAACGTTTCTAGATGGTCAAGAATTATCCCTCTAATTGTCAGTGTATTGAATCCTTCTCTAGTTATTTTTTTTGCACGAAATGAAACCAAAATAAATTTTGAACAAAGTTTTTTTTTTCGTGTAAAACAGCGAAGGTTAATTTAGCATCATTAAGGTGAGTATTTTTTCTCAAAAGTTGGGGGTTTTTTTTGACCTATGTCTTTCAGTTTCCAATTTTGGCAACTCCCCTCCATGACTATTTTTGGCTAGATGATAGCATCCTTAATGGTTGCTGAAAAATTAAAGGAGCGCTGCCAATTTCAAATAAACTTTAGTGATTTATAAAAATTGTGATTTATAAAACTAAAAATTAACCAACAAACTTTGCAAATTTGAATGTGATTTCACCCTTTATCCACATGAATCAAAAGGCTACAAATTTTTGTTCTACCCTTTATGACTAATTATTTGATTTGAATTTAATTTAATTTTTTATCCATGTCTTTCAGCCCTTCCACCCATCCCTGAAGCCGTCACTTCATCAGCTGATTGCAAAGATGATTGCAACGAGGTCTAGCTTTACTATACGAGTTCTCTCGTCACTTGCTCAACTGTCAGTTGAAATGACAGCTGACCACAGTTCAATGACCATGAAATTTTCTCAGCGAGAAAGCCAAATTACTTCTGTATATAATGAAAGATCAAACATTTCTTGATCGTAGCACTTCACAAAACCTTATCTCCTCCCTCGAACAACTAGTCTATTCTGTCAGTTGATTACCAATGATACGAACGTCTTCACCTTTGTGATCTCCTTCTAGTCTCTCGTTGTATGAACTATTTCCTTAATTCTTCTTTATTTTCAAATTCTGATTATTTCGCGAACGAGTTTCACCTATTCACCTCCCATATTTGGAAGACCTGTTTGTTTTTTGCGACTTTTTGCTGATATGGATGCATCTTCGGGTTGAGTTAAAGCCTTAATATTGATTAATCCTCTTTTTAGTTCCATTCATGTAGGCCGATAAATTGCATATTGTTTTTTTATATTTGATCTTCCGTGTGTTTTTTATGGATGTTTCTTCGGGTTATGATTAGCCTTGAATAATTTTCGTGCGGGTCTAGGATTGAAGAATGTGCTATTTGCCTTTTTCCAATAAAATTTTCAAATTATATGTGGCTACAGGCAGAGTTAGGTTTCATTTATTTTCTAGAAGCTTTGGATCTGAATAACAATGCAGACGAATTATCATTGTTTTCCAAAAGATTCTGTGGCTTGAAAAATCCTTGTTTCTTCTAGATATGCTAATTTTGAATAGTATTTCATAGTCAAGGGTAATTTTTGAAAGTATGCTCGAATTTTATTTTCATATCAACGATTAAGAGGTCATAATTGGCTGAAAAAGACCTTTTGTGGACTTTTTGAATGTTCATTATAAAAAAAATTATTAGCTTTTTTGCAGAGATAAAAGAATAGGGGCAGAAGAAATGAGAATTCTTACTCATGAAAAAATATGGTTTATTTTTACCAAAAAATTTGGTGGATCGTAAGAAAATTACTTCATACAGTTGTCGAATTTTCATGTGGATCACACAGTTCAAAAGAACCTGACATTAATCGAGTGTGTTCGCTAAGAGGCTTCGCTTTATATCACGCTTTCTAGCTAGCATCTAAATATGTAGTAAATGTAAATTGCAAGATTACCCAAATTTTTCGAAAAGGGTTTTTCTGCCTTTATAGAAAATTTGCGGTTTTTTGCAAGTACAAAATTTGCATCAACATATCTCTAATGTCACTCTTTCGTACATGCGTTGTTTAGATATCCTTTTATTTCTTTTTTCATGTATTTTACAAGTGTCTCGACAGTTTTTATCGCCCAGGAGATTCCCAATGTTTTTTATCTGCGCAGTGTTTTTTCCAAAGGCATTTGCTCAGACTTTTTGATCTTTTGGCTCAGCACAGACAATGTAATCCTGTTCGGCAACATCGAAAAGAGCGCAAACATCAGGCATGAACAGCTTGGCAAACACGATGGTAGCGCCTCGACAAGAGCTAAGTGTGAAGTGGTCTGTATGACCTTAGTATTATTTCTTAGATTCAGAAAAAAAATTCTGCGAATTTTCAGTGTAGAATTTTAGTGTAAATTCTGGAAATTTTCTTACTTTTATTCCCAGGACACAAGACCAAATTTCGTTAGAAATTCACTCGACAAGGAAAGCTGAATACAGATTTGTGAAGCGCAAGGAAGCCCAAAAAGATTGATAATATACCACACAATTCATTTGCTTAAAATTTCCCGTTACTGTCAATCTTTATCAGGTCAGCGTACCGTAGCTGATCGCTAGCTCGCAAGTGAATACTTTCGGTAGAGAAGTGAAAGGGCGTCAAAAGTGAAGGTTGTTTGAATGTCTGCCCTTCATAGTGAAGGTTGTTTATAGAAAATCAGAGAAGAGAAAAGATGAAGAATAGGTAGCAAAAGCTAAAGGAAGTCTTGAAAAATTGAATAAAAAGCTGCAATGAGTTTAAAATCTTTAGTGATCATCAAGAAGAAGATGAACAAGAGAAGCACTGGTTATGAAACCGCAGAAATTTGATTTGACTGAGTTGAAGTACACGTCAGAGCCAACCTAATTCTAATGCGTCCTTTAAAGGCAGCGTCCAGGCAAGATCCATCAACCCAGATTAGCACATAGATGTAAAGAGGTGCCCATGAGTATCCGATCTGCGTTGGCCCAATCCTTTGACGTGCCCTCTAAAAGGAGATACGGGCCTGTGATACGTATCACAAGTCGCCCCTTCGTATCACAAACCATCCCTGAGGACGAGTGCTTACGCAGGTGTGCGGTTGCATTGCAGTTGCATTGCAGTTGCACTGCACACTGTTTCGAGAAATTCGAAACTCGTCCGCTCCTTGAAAAGAGGGTCCCCAAGAACCGGGTTTTTTGGGAGTTTTGAACAATTTGGACTTTACAACTGTAACCAGGGCCACGGAAAGGCCCCAGAATGGCAGAAACATGAGAGGCGAAATTTTGCCCGGACGCTGCCTTTAAATTTGTACCCCCCTTCCCGAATTAAGTTCCTGTTTCCTGGAACGTTGTCTGGATTTTTGAGCTCATTATCGCCCCTGGAAAAAAAATCGCTGCAAAAACACTGAAGGGGAACAAGTTGAAGAAAAACTCACTTTCCACGATTTTTTGAGAAAAAAACGGCAATAATCGAAGAGTAAGCTCTGGGAGTTTGTCTACTTTTGAACAGAAGCAAGATCTATCAAAAGCGCGAAAAAATTGCTTAGAAAGAGTTGAGCAAGAGAAAAAACAAGAGATTTTCGAAAACATGGTTTTCTCCAGATTTCTTGTTAAAATCAGAAGTGGGATTTTGGGGAATTGTCAGCGAAATTAGGGATGAAAAGGTTTAAATCGATATATGCTTTGCTAGAATTTGCGTTCCAACGAAGAAAAGGGTACCAAAGCCAAATGCCCCGCATTTGGGGTAGCGAGGTAGCGCGCAACGCGCGGAGACGCAGGCGAGCAGAGGAGGAGGACCAGAGCCGAATTTGGCTCACTACACATTCAATTTCAGTCTTCTTCTTTTACTTATACGTTTTTGATTTTGCTGTATGTCGTCATCGATGGATAACTGAGACAGTAGTGGGTAGCTTGAGTTGCTTGATTATTGACACTCAGCAATGCTTCGTGTTTCTGGCTATCAAATATTTAGCATTACATTTGCTTTTCTCCGCCTAGATAAGAAACGAAGTTTCTTTCCCCTCACAATCAGCTAAAGGAAGCTGGGTACATATCTTATGACAAGTGAGTAGTATTATTTCTTGTTTCTTATTAACTGGTAGAAATCACAAACCGTTGCAATATCTCAATTCATTGGGTCAAAACTTGCATAATTCAGCTATTCTGACAAAAAAGAGAGACTATGAGCCAACTGTAAGCCTCTGAATTCCGCCTAGATATAGGAAAAAGTGTGATTATTTCCTTCGATCCATCACAGGATCCTTTCCAAGTTATCTTGGACGAAGAAGTTTGAACTGAAGTTTTCTTTTACGAATACAAATCGAACACCCTTCAAATCCGACTTGATAAGCTCGAGCTAAAAATTTCCATTTTACCATAAAACCTTATCTTAAGTTAAAACCTTAGCTCAAAATTCACCAAACATAAATGCATTCTAGCATAGTAGTCGTCAAAAGAAGCCCTTGATCCAGTTAGTCGAGTGGATCAATGTGTGCATTTGATCCCCTGAATATGATCGACATGCTTCACTAAGCCATTGCAGCTAAAATTCGATTTAAAGGCAGCGTACACCCAAAACAAATGCAACAGATGTTGCAACAGCAACTGCAACTGCAATTGCAGCTTACGCTGTTATGGATTCGTCCGGAGGAGGCGGAGCGAAAGAAAAGGGGCGGCATAAAAGAAAATTGAGGGAGGTTTTCTCCGCTCAGAAACAACATTGGGAGACGGGACCAACGCAGTTGGTCTTCTTCTGGGCCCAGTATATACAAGGTGTAGAAAGATCTTGGAAATTCGGCAACTCAAATTTTGGGTGTACGCTGCCTTTAAACCCAGCTTAAAACTGCTATGCTTGGATTCCTTACGATCTTTAGAAAAAAGTACGTGCTGGAGTGTAGCGTTGGATCTCTCGTCACGAAAATTTTGAGCCGCTTCAGGCAACTATTTAGCCAAGGCACCTTTGCTACTAACCATGTAGTTTCCTGTTTTGCAGATCTGTTAGACACAGTTTTCATTGAGTACTAGGTAAACAGTAGCCTAGCAATTTTTCTTTTTCAGAAAACAACAAACTCGGGTTTTTTTTCTAGTAACCTTCAGCTTGTTTCGATAAGCTGTGCCCTCTTCTCGATCAGCGTAGCAACTCATGTATTCCTGCTTCTAGAATCACTAGACGTGGCGGCTCTTTTTAAAAATCTTTATTCAATATGACAGATATTCCCCTCCATCTCATCAGCTTCCTTGATACTTTGTCCCATGTTAGGATCTATGTGCAACGTCTACCTATATTGCTTTTAGAAGTGTTTTGTGTGGAAGCTTGCATATCAACATAAAAGATTTTCTCAAATCAGTCCCTCATTTATTCGCTTTAATGGCAATGTGATCGTTCATATAAATGATTTGAGTCTCAATTTATTCATTCATTCTATTCATCTTTACAAACCTTTCAAATTTCAATCTTTAGTCATTCATTTGATTATTCAATTCACTCATTGATCTTTCAGTTATCATATCCGCTAATTCATCCAGGAACAGCTCTCCCCGTATCCGCGCTAAGATCACCTTTCAAGTGACTGAGAGGTGTTCGTCGAATTGATGGAGCAGTTGTCCGTTGTTCTTCTGCATCGCAACAAGACTTTCCATCGCCTTGGCTTGTCTCTATAATTCTGGATTCCATTTAAAGAAATGCACCCAACAGAATTGATGACATCCCTCGATGGAGTTTTGCGCAGAAATGCACAGAAGTTTTATCATTTCGTTGCAATTCCTACTAACAAAGGAAGGTTACCAACTTAAATTCGCCTTTTGAAATCACTACGTAACATAGTTTGGGGTCGTTGTTTGCCAGTTGGTGGCCCCTGATCCGTGGAACACGGCAAACGAGGAGGCAGCAGACGGAGAATGATGAAATATACTGATCTTTGACTTTGGATTGCTGCCAAGTGGCATGCGTTTTGGAACGCTGCCAAATTTCAAAACGAGTGACCAAGCATATTTTCGTAAAAGGGTCACAAGTATTTCGAAAGACAATCATGAGTGTCGCAATGATTTTTGAGAATGGGTCGCCAGTGTCCGGGTATGTTATTTATACCTGCTTTTTTTTTCGAGCTTGTTATCCCAGAATGTGTCTTTCAAATATGTTGTACTTCTATTAGTTGCTTTTGAAATGATGCCAAATTGCGTAACAGCGTGGCTTGAGCTAAATTCATCTATGTTCTCAACTCCTAGTAAAAATACTCCAACTAAGAACAGTCACTTTAGGATTATCTTGCTTCCGTGTGTAGACAAGAGAGTGCGTGAGTAACTTGGCTTCGCTGATAGTTTTGAAAGCGTTAATCTAACAACGGCCTTGCTTTGCTTGTGTGACTGGGTCCCGCTGGTGCTTTCAACTTGGTATCGTGTGTAAGCGGCACATAGGGCATAAATTTCCTTTTTGAATAGTTACTATCGGTCTGTAGGCGGCACGTAGGGCAACTCGATCGGACAGGGATATAGATTTTTGTACGTTTGAGGCAGTTCTTATAATTTTTAAACGGTCTTCAAGCGACACGTAGGGCATGAACTGTCTTTCAGATAAATAATATTGGTTTGTAAGCGGCACGTAGGGCAATTTGATCGGACATAGAAACAAATTTTTTGTATGTTGATTGAGCGGTCTTTAGGTGGCTCAGTAGTCGTGCTTTTCGGGGAGGGATCTCCTTTTGTAATAGAACTTCATACCTTTGGCGAAAAAATTGAAGGATTCTCTGAAAAAGTTCTTACGCGATTGATTTCGTTGCTGTCGGAATTGATTCTGAGAGAAAAATGCTTTTCATAGTATACATAGTCGTTATGGGTGTACTGGGTCTACTTCCAAAACTACAGGTGTTCTGCTACTTACTTAACGATCTTCTATGAAACTTGTTGAGAAGAACTGGAAGAGCAAATTCTCTTTGAGAGGGTAGAAAAGTGGGGGGGGGGGGGAGGAGGGGTTATCTGAATGTCTCGAGAGGAGGGAAAATTTGCAGAAAGGGCGTGGTAAACGAAAGGAAAATAATATTCTCCATGCATTGTTGTAGCAGAAATTTCGAGAAATACTGAATGATTTGTGGAGGTTATCGCTTCTTCGAACAGTTCCCCTTTTGTAGAATGCTTTTCGCAAAAATGTTCTTAGGAAAGGAATAGGAAACTTAAAAAGTATTTATAGTCACAACTAAGCCCTTATATTGTATCTTCCCCGACCCACTTGCTAGAGACCCGTAGATTCGCTAGTGAGATGAGACACATATATTTGGAATCAGTTTGGAACGCTGACTCTAAATATTCTATTCCTAGCTGCTTAGCGTTATTCTGAATCGACTTATGGTCTTTTTTCTAGGCAAAATTTGCGCGTTCTTCGACCTACTGATGCTTGTCGACATAGTTGGTTTTGCAATTGTATAATGCCTCCTTTCAAGATTGAAAGAATTGATCTGATGCTAGTTTAGCATTCTAGTTTTCTCGAGCAAATTCTTATCTGTGCGCCGTCTTACGACATTCAGAATTTTGCTAATTATTCATAACAGCAAACCCATAACTCGCTCCGGAATAACGCTAAGCAGCTAGGAACAGCATGTCTAAAGTTAGCGTTCAAGCTGATTTCAAATATATGTGTCTCATCTTACAAGGCGAATCTAAATTAGTATCCTTTCCTGGTAAGATCATTACACTCTTTTACACACTTTCTTCGTTATCGCGCAGTGGCCCTTTATTTCTCAAAAATCTATAATTTTTGTGGAGTTACTTTTAGGCGTAAAGTCTTAAAAGATTGAAAATTACTTTGGCTTTTTGTCACGATTAAAATTGATTCCCCCTTCTCCTCTCTCCTTTTTTCTAGTTGTGGGATTCCCCTTCGTTTTTGCATTTTCTTGTTTATTATAAAATCTGCAGTTTGGTTGTGACGTATCAGAAGCTCTTCTGATGAAATCTATTTCGTTCAAGAATCATATCTTTGAGTCAGATCATAGGCCTCTTCTACATCTGACTTCAATATCATATGAATTACTAGGCAATATGAAGGGGTTGGAACTGCATGCGGGATACCGACCCAGTCTCTATGTTCTGAACATCTCGAAAACCGTTTTGAACTCTTTACGTTTCTCCCGTACATCGTCCTATTTTCTAGTCAAAAAATTGTGCGGTTTGAATTTTATCTGGATAGATGTTTTTTGAAGCGCACTTTGCAGCCCCTTCAGTTTACAGTACCGCAGGTCATCGAGAAAACTTCCTCGACATCAATGTTTACGGATGTACTTGACCAAATTCCGCCCTATGGATTGTAAAACTTTTGCAATGTGTAGGTATTCCGCAAACTCCCACCATGGATTGCGAATCCGGTTTCTGCAAAGCATTGTGCGCCATGCGTATTTTTTACAGCTTTAAAGCTATTTACGTCCGACGCAATCCATTTTGAGGGCAAACATAAGTGCATGTAAGGATAATGCGAGGTAGGAAATCTTATATATAAAGCTGAATGTCTGTTTGTCTGTCTGTCTGTATGTCTGTCTGTCTGTCTTTCTGTACGTATGTTCCGAATAGAAAATTCCATTTCTGAACCGATCCGGACCAAACTTGGCACACATACACTACGGGCCCCGGCGGGTGTCATAGGCTACTTTTCGTCATCGATCGATATCGATTTTATCGATTTTTATCGATTTTTTTGCTGAGTTCACCTACGGGGCTGGGAGTTGGCACAGGGGGGTAATCGAGCATGGGGATTCCGAATACAATATTGGTTTTCAGGATTATCGATTACTTTTATCGATTTTATCGATTTTTTTGCAAAGTTTGAGCTACGGGGCTGGGAGTTCGCACAGGGGGGTAATCGAGCATGGGGATTCCGAATACAATATTGGTTTTCGGGATTATCGATTACTATTATCGATTTTATCGATTTTTTTGTAAAGTTTGAGCTAGGGGGCTGGGAGTTGGCACAGGGGGGTAATCAGCATGCTCGATTACCCCCCTGTGCCAAATCCCAGCCCCTTAGCTAAAATTTTGCAAAAAATCGATAAAATCGACATCAATCGATAACGAAAAGTGGACTGTGACACCCGCCGGGGCCCGAAGTGTATGTGTGCCAAGTTTGGTCCGGATCGGTTAAGAAATGGAATTTTCTATTCGGAACATACGGCGGAGCCGGGTAAGCCAGCTAGTAGACTATAAGGAGAAGGGACCCTTCCTGTGCCCTTTAAATACTATGCTCCCTCTTTGGTAAAAATTGTAGCTGCGTCTTTTTGAAAAATTTGTGGAACCCCACTTGTGGATTTATGAAGATGATATATTGTACTATGTATATGTTGAACACGAATTAAAGTGAAATGTTTGAGGCACAGATAAAGTAAGCTCATCTTCTAGAATTTATCTGTAGCCGCATGATCAGCGTGTCTAATTAGCTCTTTGCATATTCCAGTACACGTCCCCCTTCTACTTTTTTTTTGCAATCATGTTTCCACATTGACTTTGTATAAATTTTTGGGTTTTCTTTCTTCTTGAAGTGTAGCTTCTAAACAAAAAATTTCTTCGTAATCAAAACCATTTGATGTCCTTTTCATTGCAAATTGCGATCTGTTAATGTCTGATCGTGTCATCGATTCCAACAGTGATCAGTCATGGCTTGTCCACGCACATACCACTCCTCTTGTATGCTTTTATGACTTTGTATAGTGAGTAGATAAGTAATTAGAGATCAAATAGATTTGAGTAGAAATTTATCAATTGCCAAACCCAAATTTTTGCTCAATTTTCAATAGAAAATTCTCGACAACAAATTCATTCCATTGGGTTGTTAGTAAATTTCGCATAAACAAATAATTAAAATCCACAGGTCGTTGAGAATGGCATTACGGTATCGCTTGTGACCAGATTTTATTCTGTGTTATACTCACATATTCGCGCCATCACAGTGTGTTTATTGCGCCGTAGCGCAATTTGTAATAGTGTAATAAGCATGATTTTCCAAAAACAAGCTATGTTTATATCTATCCAAGCTGCCCGACTATGTTATGTTATGTGATTAATGTCGCTGTTACAATGATACAGCAAAGTCACTGCATATTTTGAAAGTTGCATAAGAAACCTGTTATGACATTTTGATATTGTAAGAGAGTTTTGATTACTTGCTAAGACAGGCATCATTTTAGCTCTGTAAACTGGGGAGTGGGAGGTCGTTTGGCTGAGAGCGAGGTTGAAAAAATCTAGAAACTTCAGTCGATTAGTTGTCTATTGTGTTGTTTGTTTAAAAGTTTGTTTAAGCGTATCCAAAGACTTGAAGATTACATATAAATTGTGATTCATGCCGTATCTATGGTAACCTCATTTATACTTCAGGATATGTTCGTTTTTTTATTGTAAATTATCTAGGTCTATTTTTCTTTTGTTCTCCAATTTAAACTAAGATTTTTTATGTTAAATAGCTGGTCTTCAAATTGCAAAAATTCTGTATACAAGAATTTTTCTCACACCTATTTGTGTTGGTCTTTTACCTGGTTTAATTACCCAAGTTTGAGTACAATGACCGAAGAGCGTGCCAATACATCGGGCGTCCATATAACACAAAAGTAGACTCCTTTGAGTTTTACAATTGTGTACGGAACGTCGGGAGATGGGTATTATTGGATAAGGAGTGGCTAATGAGATTGATAACAGGGCACGACGACGACCTGGAAAGAAGACTCGAACGGGTATATGAGGAAGAACAAGCACGCTTGCGTACGATCCAGGAACACAGAGCTCCAGGCAACCGTTGGCAGCGATCAGGCCATCGGCCGAGACTTTGCGCGCGTCATCTGTTGTAATCGCAGAGGATATGCAGAGTCTGACAATGGCGGTTCCGAAGCGGGCCAAACGAGAGATAGTGGTAGACAGTTCGGACGAGGATGGGGAGAATGTTGTGATAGCGAAGAAGCTTGTGGCGGAGATGCAGCCAGCGATTGTAGTGGTTGAAGACAAAGTGGAAGTTAATGAGAAGAAAGAAAAGAAACGAAAGCGTGCATCGCAACTGTGAACGAAAGGATATGGGAAGGCGCCTGCGTGATTGTAGTTTTCATGCAGGGGGTCACCATGAGAGTCTTCTTCGAGCGTCTAATTGGAGAAGTTCTTGTTGATGGACGAATCAGGGGTGATACACACACAGGAAGAAAGGTGACACCTGCATAGGGCTAGAATGATATAAGCATGAAATGATCTTGATAATACTAATGATCTTGAGGTATATATTTGTGTGCAACATGTTACATATGTATGTATATTGGGACACTGAAGAGTAGTTTTAGGAATTGCATATAACATTTGTTTTGTGTATGATGTTTTTTTCTGTATAAACATTGGGACAATGAAGAGTAGTTTTAGCATTTGTATATACCATGTGTTTTGTACATGATGTTTTTTTATATTACAATGTATTGAGATATTAAAGTGTAGTACAGAAATTGCATGTACTAATTGGTTTTGTGTATGATGTTTGTTTTTCAGATATTAGGTTTTCTTTGTACTTTCGTTTTGTTTTTGTCTTATATCACTTGATATATTGTACATGTTATATGATTTCAAAACTTTCAGTCACGAAAAGATTTGTTAAGTTACATATGGGCCACATCTCCCAGTCACCCTTCGTCCTTTTCAATATAGTTATGGTAAAATACATTGTAAGATTTCGCTTCTTTTTTTTGCTTCTTTTCTTCTTCAAAAGTAATCCATCTGCTGCAATATACACCTGTGAAATTGTTTATCGATTGCAATACAGCTTTACAAAGTTGTTAACCAAGATTGATAGCAAGACTTTATTGAACGAAAAGCCAGCTTACTTACTCATGGCGCAGCTGCGGCGCAGTACTGGTCGTTCGGTCTCTACATCCCGATCTGGTAAGGCTGAGGAAGCCCTGAAGAAGGCGGACGGACCGCCGAAACGTTGGCTTTTCGTTCAATAAAGTCTTGCTACCTACCTTGGTTAACAGCTTCGAAAAACTGTATTACAATTCGAATCACAATGCCAAGGTTTATCGACATTCGAGTACGAAGTCTTGTTTATCAATGTTTATCCAGTCCTTTTCCCCATCTGTCCAGAAAGTCCAATGCATGATTTTGACCAGTGGTGATTTCTTATACCTTACTGTAGTCCCGAACGACCCAGTGCTCAAAAGTGCGGAGGCTAAAAGAAGCAGAATGCGGAATCGTCACTCGAGTTTATAAAAACAAGCGATATGGGGCAGTGTCCGTGCAATTGTCCAGCTAAGAAAGTTCTACGTGAACCCAGGCAAACATTGCTGTCATCGAAAACTTTGATAGTGCTTTGAACGGCGGCCAGTGTAAACAATGTGAAGTCACTGTTAATTTAGTGTCCATTCGCTATCGTGTCAAAGTTTCAAGGATTTTCGGTGATTTCTTTAACCTTACTGCAATTCTCACTTCTCATTTTTTTGTTGAATTACTTCTGGATCATGGCGCACAGCTGGCACCGGGTTAAGCTGGATATCGTTTTTGGGACGGAAAGCAAAGGAGATATCGTTTTTGCGAGTTAGCATGCCGCTGTTAGCTAGAATGCCGCTCGCATGCTAACGGCATGCCGTCGGTATGCCGCGATTTCATAATATATTTTTCAGGCGTTTTATAATCCGAATTTTCGGTCTGCTTCGCAGTCGAATAATCTGCTCCAGTCACAAGCGCGCCCTAAGCAAATGCAGCGCGAATTCCGTTGATTTCATTCCATCACTTGGTCTTCATTATTTGTCGTTCTATTATTCTTGTATCGTTTATTTTTGTTTTGTTTTTCGTAATGTTGTAATTGCTTTTTTTCAGATGAGGATATTCTTTTGAGTGTTTTTTACGTTTACGGTTTAAGGTCAACGGGGGCTTCTTGCGGAAGTTTTAAGATCAAAGGGGACTTCGTTTTGAAATTGGCCTGGTGCCAACTCAAGCCGAGCCCTGCTCTGGATCTGTACTCTAGAATAAGAAAGTTTACGGTGATCGAGTGATCATGACTTAGCACTATTTTTTCACGGATCAACGATTTAATGAAAAATTCAATTCTGACAGTTGTTCTTGCCTTTTACTTCAAATCCATAGGTAGCAGACCACAGGACGGGTACAGGTCTTTGAACACCAAGTTCCGCCTCCTCACCGCGCTCATTTTTGCAAAATATTGAAATCAGTTTGCGTTCTATCCATTACTGCCAGCAGGCCGTGAAGTTTTTTCAGAAGCGAACGAGAGAGGGGGAGGGGAGTGGTAGGCACTTGAGGCATTTTTTGAGCTTGCAGTTGAAAATAATTCACTTGCACAATTTCCCACACATTTACAACGTTTGAAATTTTTGCGATCCATTTTGAAGCCCTCGTTCAGCCCTTCCCGCTTTCCGCCACAAATTGCTACCCATATTCAGTAAGAGAGCATTTGTTGACATGCAGTGATGGATGCACTTCTAAAAATACTATAATGGAAGTGAGTTTGAGACTAGTAAAATCACAGCACAATTAGATAATTTGCTCTCAAAGAAGAGGCAGCAGTTAGCTTCAAAGGTTAAAATTTCTTGCGATTTTCGGATAAGTATTCTCTACTACTAGCTTTATGTTTTTAACTTACACGCTAACGGAAAATTTTAATTTTTTGCGTTTTTACACAATTTTCGCCGCTATGTTCAGAAATTTGTCCAGCTCGGCCTCTGCAGCCCGCTAGGTGCAGTGTCAGTTCTCTCATACACATGCTGAACCCTAATTTTTGCTATAAACGGTAAACAGGAAGGGCTTGAGTACTGAATGTGTGCTGTTGGCGTGAATTAGCAGCCGAATAGCGCCGGCTGCAGTCAAAAGTGCAGACGAACTAGTGTGTCAACAATGTGGCATGTGGCATTCTGAATGATCGAGTGCAAAATTGCTAACTGCGCGTCGAAACGTCTGTTCGTCAAGGAATTTCGGCTGACAATCATGTGAACATTCAGCTACTTATCGTCGAGTCGTATATCGCTCAATATGAGTGCTGCACACCATGCGCGGTACTTGACGACTTGTAAGAATAGAGCTCATTTCCAGTGAACTTCTTACTTTACTGTTCATTTTTTTTGCTTCGTTTGGATTTTTACCAGTCACTAGTATATTTGCAGTTTGTTAGGCTAAAATATGTTTCACTGAAAAGTTTCTACTAAGGATGATGATCAGAACTACTCAGACAAATGATCGGAACTTCCGCAGAGCTTGCGGAAGCTACGTGAACGTGCTGCGAAAATTTGGAAATGAGGTCCTTCGGAAGTTCCGGTTTCCAACCAGTTTGGCATAAAAAACCCGCGGAAGTTTCGATTTTTATCGTTTTTTTAGCAATAGTGAACAAAGTCCTGCGGAACTTCTGCAAATTTGGCTTGTCGTGCGAAAGTTTCGGTGATTTGTCTGAGTAGATGATCAGAATGGTAAAATGTTAATGATAGCTACACTTCTGGTTTCAAAATTTCGAGAGTAATTCATTCAGCATGTCGTGCTGCATTAGAGTTATTAATAATTTGGCAATGAATTATTTCGAGTCACAGCCTTTTCGCATGGTATCGATGACACGAAAATTCTTACATGAAAAAAATGTTTTTAGCAATATCTATCATCTATTCAACTGGTCGAATATAGCGAGAAAACCGGAAAACCCGGAATGCTATGGCTAACAATGGAATCTTGCAAGGACTAGTGTCGATTAGCTTAAGTGGTCATTAGATTGAGACTTACACTATATATGGAAAAAATGCTTACAGAATTTATTGTCAACTGGAAAGTAAGGATATCCTTTTCAATGATAAGCTGTACCTTTTCATAGAAATCTCTATTTTTGTCGATGAACTATTAGCACAGGTTGAAAAGACAATGAACAACAAGCCAGGGCGCTTATTCCTCTTTATTTGATGTAGTCTCCCCCCCCCCCCCTCCTCCCCCGTTCTTTTTCCCAAACAATTGTTTATCGAATACGGTAAAATTTCGTGCTCTCAAATCTATTAGTCTACAAAAACTTCGATCAAACATCGCAAGTAAATTAGTTGAGTTCACTTGGGATTGTACTAGATTTTGTTGAGATATCTTGGCATAAATTATATGCGTCGAGTTGAATATTAGCACTCAATTTCCTTCTCACAAATTCTCCGTGTCCTAGTTTTACTCACTTTTCCTCCCTCCTCCCCGAACCTTATTTCTCAAAGAAATATTGCTTCAAGTGCTTGGTTCTATGGAGACTGAGGCTTCGGTTCCACGTGTTTATCGCAAGAGAAAGAGGTGCCCGCTGTACTTTGCGCTTTACATGTGAACTTAGACCAGCTAAAATTGCTTCCTTCCCCCCTTTCCCCGCCCTATCGGAGAAGTTGCTTATGCGTTTTACACAGCGGCAAAGTGGCTTTAACGGTTTGCTTGTTTCTATGGGAAAGCGCAATAAGGTCATTTATACCAAATGACAAAGTTTTTTATTCTTTTTCCTCATGGCCGCTACCTTTCTTCATCCCTGCTCATTCAATTTTCTGCTATGTTTATCCTAAAGTCTCTGCAAATCTCCACTCTTTGTCTCTCGCCGATTAATAAACATAAAGGTCGCATGATCGTCGCATTTTTTGCATCGATACAGCTATGCTCACTAACGGCATCGCTGTACGTGCTGTCCTCAGAGTCTCTTCAAGTGAACCTGAACTTTTGCTCGTTTAATTAAATGCCCCCTCCTTTTGATAATTGCTTGCACACTTATGGTCTCAACGCTCAATGAAGTCAGCTTACGACCTTCACATAATGAGAAGCGTGCAAAGGCATAACGTGGTCAAGAGAAAGCTCTACTTACTGTTATGGGTTATTTCATGGAACGCCTCTTTTGTTAAGTTCCCATGGGAGTGCCTTCTTAGGCATGTTCTGCTATCTTAGAAGTCGTCAAAAGTTCAAGTCTGCACCAACTTTTCCAGTGTCGTACAAACTCTCCTTATGTTTCCATGATGCGCCGTCAGTTCTGTGGACTTAAATCGTAAATTCTGATCGGATAAGGCAAGTTGGAGGCTGAAATAGACAATAAAAGTCCTGTCACTAAATTCGCTTCATGGCAAACCTTGACAAAAAATGAGTTTTGATGCTTCCCTTTATATATTACGCTTTTTATTTTTACTTTTATTATTGCATTTTGAACTAGGGAAACTGAAAAAACCACTTCTCCAAAAAATGCTCTTTTGACTTCATGCGTTCATCATGTCTTCATTTTGAGTGAATCTTAGCTTGACCACAATGGGCGGATTTTCGAGCTTTTAGACTTGTTATATATAAAAAAATATGTGGGCAAGTGATAAAGTTTTATTCGACCCTATTCTTAACAATTCCAATATTGCATTGGTAATTTAATATTTGTTGATATAACTTGAACTTTCAACTTTACATTTTTCCATTTCATAGTGGATTGTCGTTTCCCAAGTTTTTGATTCCCTGGTCTGTCCATCCAGTATTTCCACTTGATATCTGGACTGTTGCATCCTTAAATAAAGCATGTCATTTCCACTTTTGTTTGCATGAGGGCTATGCTTTCAGCACTTGGCGTTTTTACCATCATACAATCTAGAAACAGGCTATTTATGGCTTAAGGTACTGAATAGGGGAAATCCTGTCAACCTCAGTTTGTCCTCTATCTTTGAGCCTATGCAAGCTGTCAACTTTGCTAATACACTCATCTCTCTCCATATCTCACTTGATTTGAGCTTAACCAAGTTTGTCCAATTTGCCTGCGGGCGGAAACGAGTTGCTCGTCTGCACAAATTGCAAGTTTCTTGACTAGACTAGGACCTATTACATTTTTTGCCTTCTAGTGATTTACTAGTTTTACTAGTTTCCTTTTTATGGCATGCAATTGAAATTTAGCAATAAATAACAACAGTAATCGCCGGGATTCAGTCGCTAAAAGTTGTCTGCAGCAAGTTTTTATGCCACCGGGCGCGGTATTTATAGAGATAATTTCCTATGCTATTACTGTCCTGACAAATTTATTCGTCGCCTACCTTGAGTGGAACGCATTTGGGCTTCGATCTGAAACTGAGTTAACCTAATCCTTTTTGCCGCGTTACGGCTTAGATAAATCATAGATTCTAATCGAGCTCCCAGAGTTGAAGTCCTGATATGGCCTTTTGCTTCATATTCATTTTCCCTCTATCATGTTACACCTTTATAGACAATCCAAAACTCCTGCTAACAATGAGGTATGATTTTAACGCTGAAATTGTGTCGATCACGTCTTGTTGCGCGCAGCGTGTCGCAATGCGGCCGTCCTCTATCAGATTGTAACTGTTTTTGAGAAGAATGTTATAGAGTAGAGTTGAACCTAAGCCTGACGCGCGCAAGGTGCTGCAGCGCGGCTGTCCATATTCATCAAGCTATGGCTATTTCTGCGAAGCCTTTGTGAAGTGAACTGCACTTTTCACGAATCGCTTCAATCCTCCGTCATAGTCTTCATCCGTAAGGCTAAATTTAGTTCGCATTTTTGCGCAGCGTCTATTCACGCAGACAGAAGTCCGAGAAAAAATGTTTATTTACTATGAATCACTACCCTGCGGTTACTCTGTGCCTTGCACGACTGTCTGTTTCAGAATGAGACTATTTATATGCACCACTTTCGCAGATGAGTCACAAGTAGATTGGCACAGTTGTTCTTGTCTGACATCTTCTAGACCATTCTTTTCTCAGTATCTAGTTCGCATGCAAATGACGTCATTGATGCTATTTTCCGGTGGAATCATTTATTATGGATTTATTATACTCGTTTTTACTATTCCGATTGATTTCCGTTCGCACGCTTTTAATTTTCCGCCTCCGGCTCTTTCTATTCTGCTAATCTTCGCCCAAGTAATAGGCCTGTGATTTCATGCCTCACAGATGTGGAACTCGTGAAAGCCCAGCTGCGTAACATTAGTACTTGTGACCGTTTATTTTTATTTCTTTCTTTTTACTCTTTCTCAACTTTTCTTTTCGTTTTCTCTCTTCTTGTATCGCTAGAATTCATTATATTTATAAGACGTAGAAGAAATATTGCTGGAAGTTTACGGAATAATTTTATACTACCTAAGATGCTTTGAATCTTGTTTTATCCAAAAAAAATTTTCATTAAATTTTCAGACATCTTGCAGATCTGTTGAAATAGGTAGTAGTGTCCTAGATTCTTAAAGACTTTGTTTTATCTTTCTTTGTTTTTTCTGCAGTATAGTTTTAGAGAAGGGTAGATGCAAAATAACATAATCTCTTTGGCTTTTCTGCCATTCTTTTCTAAAAAAAAGCTTAATGCAAAACTAATCAATCGTGTTACTTTTCTCAATCCTTTTTCCTCGCTTCAGCTCATTAGGAAGAGTACGAGATGAACAGGATTTTGGATAATTATATTATTGAAATTTACGGAAAAGCAGTCTGGACTGGATTGGTGGGAGTAATGGTTGGCATTTGGCAAAATCTTTTTTCCAAATTACTACACGATAGATAGAAGTGTCTATACCGGAATATAATTTCCATATTTTTGCCAAAGATTTAAATTTTTTAGATATACCTCAAAAGTATTAGCAACTTGCTCAGTTTCAACCAGCCAGAAACTCGCCAATCGCGTTTTACTTTGATTAGCAACTGTGCGATCACACACCGAACACCAAATTAGTAATGTAGCCGCTAAAGCACGTCCACCATGTCCAATCGATGCTGTTTTCGTTGACTCGGTAGATGTTTTGAGTAGTCTGAATACATTTTCCGCCCATCAACTTGTTTCTCCACTCCTAAGATTAAAATGTTTTTCTTCTTGCATGAGAATTTCCCACCTGCGGAAGAAAATCTATGACAGTCACCACATGTTGTCTTTTGAATCGGGGTGCATGTGTTCTCTGACATGTCTTTTCAGCTCAGCCGCGCTGGGAAAACCCTTGTCAGCGGCGGGGCGTGGCTTTCGGGGCGCGTAAACATGCCCAGCGGGGCCCCGCTAAGTATATGCTTGTGCTATCGGTGGATGGCTGTTGCTGCTTGTTGGCAGTCCTAATTGTTTATCTTTGTTTCTTTCGGAATTATCTGAGCGTGGGCGGGGGGAGTGGTTAGTGCCCTTTTAAGTCTACGCGCCCGCACTCGTGCCAGCGCGTCGAAACGCCGGTCGATCAATAGGCGGCGCCCATTTCGAGGCACGGCGCTGGAACGGCGCTGACACGGGGCAATTCTGGACGCTGCGCACTGACTTATAGTTGGCAAGGTCTAGTTCAATAATTTTTTTTCGTTCTCATTGCATGTCGCATTTTCTCTTTTTTCTTTTCTCTTAATTATTGAGTGCTCCAGTCATGACTAAATTTGCTGCTAGAGTAGCGTATGCTGCAGGCCGATAACTCGCGAACTTGTTCAGGCTGTACTTTCACAAATTGCCCCGGATGGTGCCGAAAAGGGCTCTAATGAGTCGCGGCGTATGCGCGCTGCTCTCAAAAGGCCATAGTTCAATGTTCACTCTTTAGTTGATCTACCTAGAGCATGGCACGAGAATCGTATCATTTGCATCTCCTGTACTTCCACCTTGATCATTTGACAGCTCAGATTTTGAGCTCTAGCTGTTTGTATCCAAAACGTGTTGCTTGTGTGTATCTAGTAAAAATATGTATTGGATAGATGCATAAGTGTTGGAAAATCTCTGAAAATTCGCATTCTCATCCATGTTCAACGAATTTTCTGTTTTATTACATTCTGGTGAGGCAGAGGGGGAGGGGGAACCTTGGACTTTTCAGTAGTCCTTATTGTTAGATCACAACTTTTTTTGATATCACAGTACAAGCTGATCACGAAAAGTGGATATCACTCGCCAAGTCTAACGAACACCTGTTGAGGTTTTTATTCACTTCTAGTTTTTGACCGATATTTATGTCCAAAAAATGCGTGATGATCATGTCCCTACGAGGTTACGATTTTCGACTTTTTTATTGATTTTAATCCACACATTGGAAATCTAAAATTTTGTTATATGTCATAAATATCTAAAAATAAAATAAAATGAATAAAATAAATAAATATTCCTCTTTTCGTAAGAAATTAGGATCTGTAAATGTACTGGAATGTTTGCATATAGCTGATGTTTAGGTTGGATCTTCTAATCGTTCTATTCTCCTTGTACCATTGATTCTTGCCAGCTATGTTGTTCACGTTGGCGACAACGGTTCATCGAGAATTGTTCTTTGGCCTGAGCGGATTGAAATTCTCAATCGCCGCACTTTTTTTCTCATACCGAGTTGATGTATTACTAACTTCATTGACGTCTTATGATAGTGTTTACTAACAAAGTGGCTCGCCTAGAAGCGTATTATATAAATAAATAAATAAATAAATGAATAAATAAATAAATAAATAAATAAATAAATAAATAAATAAATAAATAAATAAATAAATAAATAAATAAATAAATAAATAAATAAATAAATAAATAAATAAATAAATAAATAAATAAATAAATAAGTAAATAAATAAATAAATAAATAAATAAATAAATAAATAAATAAATAAATAAATAAATAAATAAATAAATAAAAGATTTCTATAATGTCTTTCTAAACATTTCCAAAACATTTCTTTAAGATATTAATTGCTTTAATTCTATAATGTCTTACTTATGCATCGCTCAATAAAGACGTTCATCCATACAAATGATGATTGGCAGTCATCTCATTATTCAACCATGTTGAAAAAAGCATTCTGCTTATCTTACGGGAGTCAAAAAAAGATCTAGGGAAATTACAATGGCATGAATTCTGCAAGATGTGATTCACTTCCTATTGATTTCATATAAATTCCCCTATAATTAGCCATTCCATATGCCTATCAAACCCTACTACATTCCCTTGCAAGAACCTCTACAATTTTTTTGCGTTTTCCTAATGGTAATTTGCTTTACATTGTCCCAAATTGTCTTTTATTGCTCCATGTTCATCATACATCTAGCAAATGGAAGTTCAAACAGTTCCACTCGAAGCATGGCTCTGTTTAAACAACGGCTAATAAGTTCAAACAATGTGCTGCTTTGCCGTCGGAAAGCATTTTCATTAGCTATGCGCATGTGATGTGTATCATGGGATTTCTGGTGATAGCTAAAGAAACCGGCATCTGCTTTCCTTCTCACTCCAGTCGCTTTTCATATATACTTTGCAATTCTGCTGTTCCCCAAAGAAACTTGGGGGCGAGGAGAGGTTCTAAAAAACTCCTCGCATTGGACTACAGTAAGTGCGATCTGCAGCGCTGGAGCATATTTGCTAATTTCGATTCTTCCTTTTTTACCTTTTTTTCATTCTATGGGTTCAGGCAAAGTCAACACAGATTTTTCAAGTCAGAGAAAAATTTATTCTAGGAAAGTACGAAAATTCTCAAAATTTTTTAATTTTGTAATTCCACGAATTTTGCTTTGGTCTAACCACAGTTTTCAAGTGTAACTATCGACTACGACTTATAGAATTGTAATTTTTACGCCCATCACATATATCCAGAGACTTAAAAAATGGCTTTTTCTCAGATTTTTATTTAACTTAGCTTACTTTTGTAGTGTTGGAATTTTCCGAAAGTCCAGCTTTTGATTAAATGTAGAGGGAAGCATCCAATCACATGACTCCAATTTTCTATCATACCTCTGAAAACGATTTTTGCGCTGGGATTTGCGAGAAAAATGTTACATCCACGATCATCACAATTTCTAGGAGACATAGGGCAGAGTTTTTTTTTTGCAAAAGAGAGAAGATCAAGCTATTTTGATCTTTTTTATCCTCAGCTGCAATCTGAAATGCATAGAAATTTTCGAAATCTCATTTCCGTGATTTTCAAACATAAAACGTGTCTAGACAGATTGGAATGTTTTTTTGTTATTATCAGAGATGGCGTTATAAAACCGTCTGTGTCTACAAATCAGAAATTTTTGCTGAGAAATTAGTGTGACGCTAACTTCAGCGGCTATCGTTATCATCTAATCTCTACTATTGGCCTTGCTGGTCCCAATCTTTGCTGCCTCCTCTCCCCTTTCTTCTCGCTCCTTTTTTCTTGTAAATTAATACTTCGTAAAAGTGTCTGCTCTTCGCAATCTAGAAACTACGACTAGGACGACTTTTTTGCGCTTTGACTTGTACTGCGGTGTGTAATTACACCACTTTGCAACGGTGTGTAATTACACCACTTTGCACGAACGTGCGATTTGTCTAGTTCAAGTTGTCGACTGTTTCTCTGATTTTACAGTGAATTCTATCACATTACCTACGCTCAGCACAGCCGCCTAAGTACGTAATTGCAGAAAAAGTGAGCTGCTGTGAGACACTAATAGCTTGGAAACGTCCTCAAAGTGTTATGTCTCAGAATGCTACTCAGACTATTTCTAGAATGTCAGTGTGGCCGCTTTTGGGATGATATATAATTTGGAAAATAGTGATCTCTGCTATAACTTAATTTTTTCATTTTCTTATGTTCCTACGACGTTTCATCACATAAGATCTTAGCTTATTCAATCTTTTTTGCAGGAAAAAATTTCACGACATCGCCTAGTTCTTGAATCGCTCTTAATAACTCAAAAACAATTCTTTCCAAGACATCTACGACTAGAATACACACTTAATTGCGTTTGTCAAAGTTTGTTCTAATAGAATGCTCGCAATACCCCCCCCCTCCCTCCACCCCATTACTAGAGCATGGATTTCGTTACCTACTGTGTTACTCCTTTTTATGATATCTGTATAACTCTTCTTTCAACCCGTGGTAATACTGCTTTAAGGCGTGGTTGCAAAAATTATGTACGGTGAAGGTCGATTTTAGTCTATTACACCTGAACTTACGGCCTACGATTGAGTGCATGTCATTCAACTTTCGGGCACTTTGGCTTCCTTTCCAGCTCACGCGAACTTTCAAGCGCATATCCGCTTACCTTTAGTCACGATTACTCTCATTTCTGTTGGTCACTTGCGGGTCAGCTGACCATTTCCTGCAAAACGCTGCAAAATTTTCGAATTTTAAGCGTGAGACTACTCTATAGCGATATTTGGCTTGCTCTTATTAGTCAGATATTTCAGCGATTTTCGAGGCATTGGTGTTTGTACTGAAAATTTTCTAATTACTTTATAAGTTAGCTCTTAACGAACCCGAATTGACCGTCGATTTAGAATCATTTGGTGACGATTGTTGAAGTGCATGTTTTGGTTTTCTATTTATTCTCTAACGAACTTACAAGGTCAACATAATTCATGCAATCTTATAAAAGGTTGCATTGAAATCTGCTTTTGGTGTAAATTTATGTGGGACGCGTTGGCTCTTGAACATGTTTCTTGAGTAGATGGAAGATGAATTTCAGTGAAAAACTTCATAAAGCTAAAATCTTGGCATTTTTAAGGGCTTCGAAATCTATATATTGGTCATCTTTGGCAATCGGAAATTATTTACTAATCTGTAACATGGTTTGAAATTTGTGCATTTCGGCATGTAGATTTCCACAATGCAAGTAAATTTTTCAAGAATTTTATTTCTTAGACTGAAGAAAATACTCAAGAATTAGGCTCTCATTCTGCTGCTGAAGGTTAATTGGATAAATCATATTGTTATGTAATACTTCATCCTATGCTTATACTTTTCACTTTCTAGAACACAAGTTCTCATCGACACCTGTTCCAATCACTCATCTTTCATACTTTTTGTCGTCCAACTGTCAGTCAAAGCTCTTTCAAGCATGTGAACTAATCGCATCTTCTCCGACGGGTATTCCCAGTCACGCTTGTCTCTTGAATGATTTGATATAAATTTCTTCGAAAACTTCTTATTTATTTTGCCTAAAAGTAGAGATCTGAAAACTTGCGCTTGGCTGAGCGCTGGTGCATTAGTATTTGACGATTCCATTCAGTATACTATAGTGCTCATGTACTTCCATACTTTTTGTTGGGAACCATTGACATGTTATAGGGTCCGATTTTGTAGTTATAGAAGCCAATTTGTAGCCATTTATATAGTGCCAGTGTTGCTGACACTTCCACAATTCACAACCCCAGTTTTGCACTTGGTAATGTATGCTACCATCAATAAGTGGGTTCGTATTCCTACGCATATAATTTGACAGTAGCGATTATTTCGAAGGTATATTTTTTTCATCTAATTTTGCTCGAAAATGTCATCGTTTTAAAATGGAAACATTTTTCTTCATTCTTCTCTTCTCTCTTCCCATTCCGTTTATATATTTTTATCAGTCATTACGGTAGTAACTTTGTAGCTACTTTCACTAATGTCATTGACCTCATTTGCAGATTTTTTCCCAAAAAAATTCTCCTTTTGGAAGTGGACTAGCTTTTATTTTCCTTGCATTCTGCAAGAGATCCTTGCAAGAAGATGACCGTTACGTATATGGTGTTAAAAAGCTCTTCCGTAATTTTCATATCTTTTGAAACAAGCAAATTAATATTTATCTAAAGCAGTTTAAGATATCGTAGAATCGGCGTAATTGTGAAAGCGAAGAGTCTCTTTCAAAAGCATTACTGCTAAAATAATTTTCTTGTTTGATCTGTTGGCTATGTCGATGAATTTTTACTTTCTTATACGAGATTTTTCAATTGTTTTATTCATGTTTAGCCATTGTGACAAACATATCGGGTACTCTTCTTTCTGACTGTCCTGTTTTATTTAAAGAATTGAATCTTAGGCTTCCTTTCTGCTCTGAGACTTCAAAGCGCACTCGATCATCATTGTCATACCATTTACCGACGACTAGTCATCATCCTTTTTTTCAAAGTTTTCGCTTTTACAGGGCTGATAAATCAAATTATAGCTTTTTATGAAGGGCGTGGCTCACAGCGTCAAAGCAAAAAGTCACTTACTTTGATGCTGTCGTCAAATCAAATGATGCGCTATACAACAGTTTGTTCCAGTATAATAACTAGTCCGCTGTGCAATTTGCCTCATTCAACTTATAGATCGTCCTCTGTACGCAGTGAAAAATGATTAAGAGTTTGAGCTTCTGCTCTTGTGCGGAACAGATAATGTGCTTTAACAGCTGTCTGCACTTACGTATCATCTCTCTTTTGTGACGTCATCACTATTCGCAATTTTTTCACTTTGCCATAGTGTCACTGCCAACAATGAGTTGACATGGTGAGTGATAGATTTCTATGAAATTTTGCGACCATGCGTTACAAGTTTCTGATGTAAATACGCAATTTTTCGTGTTGCTGGGCTAGAAACTTGTATGTATGCTCAGCATAACGTAGAAGATTTTGCGTTCTTTGTTTGCGTCCTTTTCAAAAATTTTACAGTTTGCTCATGCTACTCAATATATGGTCGCACAAAACAGTCCTTCCGAGGTTACGCAAATTTGCGTACACATGTAGTTGGTTACGCGCCTCGGCAGCACGTACCATACGCAGTTTGGCGGTAACTTCAGCTTTTTTGAGTTTATATCCTTTCGTTAAACATCTTCTGTCTCACAGTGGATCTGAGGATCTTATCGTAATTATAGTATTCCTTTCCCTTATTCGACGTAAATGACTAGTTTTTGCAGAATCACGCTCAGAGTCTGAGAACAGACTTGATCTCTTTAGTTTTCAATTTCTGGACTTCACCTCCTTTCTCTTCTTTTTGTAAGCTTTATCAACGTCAATCATATTCACATGATCTCATTCGGAACAATGAGTGTCGTTTTTTCTTTCCTCGCTGATGTCATTGTTCGTGTGTTCGTTATTCGATATAAAAAAAGTCCGCAATTACAGATGACAACCGCAAACCCACAACAAAGACAATTCGCGCTGTTCCGCAAGTTTAGCACTGAAGTTCGACCACCGCCATTGGTACGACGAGATGAGCGTATCCGATCGATGAATTGTTCTTTTGAAGAAATTGCAGAGTCAGAAGAAGAGGACAATCAGGTAAATAATGGTTTAAGGAATCAATGCAAAACTTCTGATTCTCTTCCGCAAAACCTTTTCATGCAATTTTGTGAAACGGGGTTTACAGACGTGCACATAGAACGATTACTCCGCCTCCCCCATACCGTTTCCCACAATTTCTGGACCAATGTGTTGCATCTTCAAAACAGAGTTTTTTCTGCTAAAATCTGGAACTCTAAAGTCACATTTCAACCAGTAATACCAAACAAGCGAAGTGCGGTCATGTACCGCTACGCGCACCCGACGCCTCTGAGTCGTTGTGAGTAGAAACATTCGAGCCGCTAGGCTACTGTTGTCTCATCGGCTCTAGGCTTGAGCTGTACTCGTTCTACTCAGGATTGTAGTAGCAGCAGAAATTGTAGGAGAATATACTTATCAAAACAAATTTCTTGAATATTTTTCGGATTTAAATGCCAGAAGTTTATTACAATGGATATACTAGATTCCAAGATTGGCGAAATTATGGAATAGTAGTCCATTTTGAACCAAACTGTCAAATTGACTAAACATTTTATTCTTTTGGACTTGCTTTCTATCGTCTATCGTCTTTTGAACATGTTATCGTCATCCTTTGTATTGCGAAAAGTTCATTTTGTTTTCGCTTAACAACCTTGAACACATAACGACAATTCACTTTTTGTAAACATGTACCAATTGTTGTAGTTTCTTTTTCACTATAAAAGCATGCGAAGACACACCCATTAAACAATGTTAACAAAAGGGCAATTATGTGCTTTGCAGTTTTCAAATGCTTCAGAACTTGAGCTCGGTTTTTAGATATTTGGTTGGAACCGGGAGTTGAGAAGATCTATGGGCGCCTGGGGTTTTCATAGCGCAAGCTTATTGAGAAATGACTTACTCAACATGCCATGCGCAAGCAGAACATAGGTGGGAAACGAATGGGGGGGGGGGGAAAGGGGAAGGGGCGAAGGAAGGAGATGAAAAATAAAATTTGAGTGTTTTGGTCGTTAGCAAATATATATTCATCGAATTCTTTTTGCAATTACGCTAATATAATATGGTGATGTAACGCTTATGCTTACCTTTTCTCCAAGCTCTTCTCACTCTCCTCACTTTTTCATTCATCTCACATCGCTCTCAAAAATATTGAAATAGTGCACGAAATGATATTTCTGCAAAAATGCTAGCGTCAATCCCAATTCTTTACTTTTTTCAGCTCCCAGAGCGAACTTCACCGGAAGGACGATCGCCATTTGCTGTCGCTGATTCACCGTTTGCTGAACGACGCGGAAGCTCTCCGCGGAACTTGAGCCCAACTTATGCAAGGTACGCAAATGCACCACAACACGAATTATAGTGTTTTACAGTATCACAGAGTTCTTCTCTAGAAGACGCAATGCACCTCGACTGTGTCGTGGATTTTCGGATCCGGGACCTCGCCGTCGGCAAGCACCAACTATGCTTGGATCAGTGAGTCCGGATCGACATGAAGTTGGATCGGATCTGTTGAGTAAGCACTTTTCTCTATAAAGTTTTTGGATTATATAGTTTCAAATATGCACGTAAAAAACTGTTATGGCAATTTCTCGCAGCTTTCAGTGCAAAGTTTTGCAATCATATACGTAAGATGGTGTAAACCAGCGATAGCAATATTTTCAAGCAAACAGGAAAAGAGAATTTTTTTCGAGAGGAGATTTTGATCTCTAGTTTTTGATTAAGGTGTAGAGAGATCCTTGAATTGACATTCGAAAGTCATTTGTTTCCTGTCTATATAAATAGTTTTTTTTTGACGGGAAATACATTAGATCTTTAGATAATTAACAATGATTGACTAATCTTCTGCTGATCAAAACCGAATTTTTTCATTTGTTAACATTAGTAAGGATTTTATTGTAATTTTTATGCTGAATGTATTGTTTTCAATCAAGTCTTTTCCTATTTTAGCACTCAAACTCCTATTTTAGCCCTTCCACCCATTCCTGAAGCGGCCGCCTCATCAGGTGATTGCAAAGACGAATGCAATGAGGTCTAGCAATAACCACCCGAGTCACTCGTCACATGCTCAACTGTCAGTTGAGATGTCAGCTGACTTCTACGATCAGTTTTCTCCACGAGAACGCTACCCTACTACTTCTGTACATAATGAAAGGTCGAACGCCTTCTATTCATTGCACTTCACATAGAATTCTATCTCTCTTGATTACTAGTCTCTTTTGTCGTTTGAATCATACCGATGATACAAACTTCTTCACCTTTGTGATCTCTTTCTAGTCTCTCGTTGAAGAACAATATTTTGTTCCTTCTTTTTTTTGAGCTCTGATTTTTTGCGATCGAATTTTGTTCTGTATTTGATAGGTGTATGATTTTTGGCGATTTTGCTATGGATGCATTGTCGGGTTGCTAGAGCCTTGAATAATCTATGAGCGGGTTTATGATTCAAAGAACTTGAAGGTTGATGTACTTTGAATAAATTTTTAGGCTCCAATCCGTTTTAGTACAAGTTCAAGTAATCTTTACAACTTTTCTCACTATTCTATTTACAAAAGAACATATCCGAATAGGAAGGAAAACTTTTAAGTTGACTACTTTAAGCGCTGAGAAGATATTGTCAACTTTTGCTTCTTGCGAATGAATGACAAATCATTTTTACCTGGGCGAAGGAGAATGTAATATTTGTATATAATGTATTTGCAGACTTTGGTTGCCGGAGGTTATTGTACTGCCTTTACACATTATAACATCATCTCAGACAAGTCACCCGAAATTCTGCAGTACAAGCAAAATCTGCGCTGTTAAGCAGGATTTTGTTTACATCACAGAAGTAAAAACTATGAAAATTCTTACTAAAAAACTAGTAAAAAAGTTGAAAATGGGAACTCCTGAAGGACCTTCATGTTAGACTGCTTGAAAACGACAACTTCCGCAGAACTTTTTACAAAACGCTGCGGAACTTCCGAAAAATGCCAGCGGCTCCGCAGCACTTTGATCTGCCAGTATTTTCGCAGGATTTTTAAATGTGTTGTCTTTTACGAGTTGTCTCGCCAACAACTAGAGTGCATTAACGAATATGTTATCCGTAGTACAATGGATAGCGAGTGAGTCTCGCAGTCAAGAGAGTAAGGTTTAAACCTCCTTGGGGTCTTTCTGTTGTGGTTCGCATTCTTTGAACTTCCGCTGACCCGGCGGAACTTCTCCAAACGTTCTGCAGATGTTGCGGTCAGTTTCTGAGATGTTACTTAGGACGGTCCCAAGATAATTCTCGTGCGTAGAGTACTTCTACTTTATCCATGGCCATGATACCTTAACAGCAATAATCTTGATGGAAGACGGCCCGGATTAATGGTCATCCTGAACTATTTATTTCACTCGAGTTTCCACCTACGCTAACACTGCAAACGTCTCTTTATCACTTGGAACCGAGCGTCTGCTTTACAAATCTATGGCTAAATTGCTTGCACTTGGTTTCCGAATGGACGATCTTAAGAAATTGATTCAAGAAGCAGATAACTATGAAGAATAGTAATCACAGATTGCAAAATTATTACGTGCAACGTTAGGCAACGCAACGCTTCTTTGGCATACGTCATGGTAGGATATCCAAACCGCGGATTTTCCTCGAAAAAAAAAACTGTTTCTCGGAGCATTCACTGTTAACCACAGATGTGTAGATCATTTTGTTTGGCAGTGTGTTGAGGTTACACTAAATGCAGTAAAATACTCGAATGCAGCAATCATTAAATGTCATTCAATAAGCCTTACTTTCTACGCGGCCTGGGCTACTTTCGTACTAGCTTGGAAATCGCGACCTAGCCCAACAATGCAGTCAAAAACGTGTTATCTAAGTCCGGATATTCTGTTGATCTTTTTCGGCTGCAAAAAAATTGTGTTGGCGCACTTGTACGAGAGCGGTATCTAGTATACGAAACCTTCTAGCGTGCAAGAACACTCAAAGGAAATTCAAAAACCATTGCTGCTGTCAGAGAACTTGTTTCAAACACAGTTCTTACGTAAGCGCATGCTCAAGTATACATATTCTGCATCAAAGTAACATTTTAGAGTAAAAATTATTATCCGGCGAAAAAGGCCTTTCTTGAGCAAATTTGAAAGGAAGAAAAGCAAATTTGAAATTTAAAACCATGTTGGATAAAAAAAAACTCGTTCAAAAATGGTGCTTTACTTAAAATTAAGTCAAACAAAAGATCCATCTTAATTATAAGAAAATTGGCGAAGGGGTTAGTGCTCCCAAATTATCATATTTTTGGAATCTCTTGAATTAGTAAAGAATCCTGAAATTTTTCATGGAAAGAGAGCGTAGTTAACCAGCTCATTTGAATTTTATAGAACGCAATGGTGGAGTCTTTGCATAGTTTTAACAAAGTGATATGTACGAGAAATGAAGATTATCAAGGTTAAGTGACTCCAATATCCTTTTTTGAGTGTAAAACGTTGAGCAATTTTTAGTTCCCGCTTTCATACAAAATAGAAGCTGTACCAGTACAAAAGCGAGTCAATACATAAAAAGATCAAATTGGAACTTTTGAGGGCAAAATGTACCGGCTAATTTAAATTGCACCTTATTTTATCTTCCTTCATTTGTTTTTCAAATTCATATGGATAAAATACAGAAAGGATTAAAAACTCCAAGACAGTCTGTGTAGGGCAAAAATCATAACAAAGCTCATCCTGCTCTCTGTGGTTCTTCGGTCAATGATCTGCGCTTTTTTACTCCATTGTATTCTAAAAAATTCTTCAAAAGAAAATGCTTTAAATTTGGGATTTTGTGCTATTGTAGTAACAGACGTTCATGATTATCAAAATTTTCGCCACCAATTTGTCAGGGTATAAAGGAAGTTCCCGGGCACTTTGGGGAATTTCATTTTCAAACGCTTTTTTCGGCGTTTGGTTGGACTTACCAAGTTTTTTCATACTGTTCAGTAGAGAAAAGCCTAAAGTGTTCAGTACGGCTCCTGATTTTTAACGATGCCAAGACGTGTTTGATCTGCACATCAAGAAGAAAAATCCTTCCAACCATAAAAATTTCACAATTTTTCTTCCTACGGCCAATTTTTTGTGCAGTTCGAAGAATTTCGTCCAAATCACAGGTGATCTGATTGAGAATCCTGTCAACTTCTGATCCGCCGGTGTACTCGAGTTTTGCGATTTGTGCTCAGAAGTTACAAGTTGTCAAACTTGCCTCTGACTGCAACTCTTTTCGCAGCTGACGTCGCTTCTGGGATCGTCCGCCTGGATGATTGGTCCAAAAGATGTGTAAGGCATTACCCCAACAAAGTTTGCAGTAATCAAAGATTTGGTCTACCCTAGGCAGAACGACAAGACATCAAAGTCACTTGCTCAAAAAATGGTGCATTTTTAGGGGCAAAAAATGATCGATTTTTCAAACTTTCTGAAAAAAAAATTTTTTTGCAGGCGATCCTGCAAAACATGAATGGTCCCCATAACAGCCTCAGCAGACTTCTATATAACTACAGCATTTGAGCTCTCCAGCTTTCATCGTGCCTGAGATAATGGTGCACAAACGGGCCACTTTTCGCGACGACCTTTTTCCCTTCTGCGCGTGCTAGTGGACCGCAGTGGGGTGCTGAAAAGCCAGCAAGACAAGTATATGTTGTGGACAAAATTATGTTTGCAATGAAGTTTGTAGCTTCAAGAAACAATCAATCTGCTTGAAGTTACAGCGATTTGAAAAAATTTTCGCAAGTGCCCAGCAACTTTCCTTACAACCTAACATATTGGTAGGTCATTTTGATATATGGAGAAATCGCAGCCGCATGTTTATATGTAAAAAATACCTAGAATTTCTACACATTTCTTCTTTAATTATAGTAACAATATTATAACTACTTATTCATGCCGATGCGCCAATAACTGTCTATTTTACTTCACTTCTCATAGCTCTTGTATACTGTTGTGCGAATCGGCCGTCTCTCAATGCAAGGGAGTAGCGATTGCCGAAACTTCCAAGTTTAATTTACATCTTCTCCACGTTATTTTTTCACGGCTTTCTAGTTCTTTTGGAAAAGAACAAAGTTATATAGTTATAAGCCTTCCTACATCTGTAATTTTGTTATGGGGTTCCGATGACTGCTAAAACATTCCGTAGGTTTTTTTTTCGAATAGTTGTTGATTGTTACACCACTACATTGTGAGGATTTATTGGACATACAGATACAATCACTTCTTCGCTTATCTTTGGTCACACCCGCATAAATCTGTCAAGGCTGTAAAAAATCACCCGGAGGCATTCGAGAAGGAAATACACCAAAAATGGGAAAACAGGGATGGTAATATACGTAGTAAGCTAAATCGAGGAGAATTACAATTAGGGAACATCAAAGCGGACAGTCTTCTAACGAACAAGAGATTAGAAAGAGATCACGAAGGTAAAACTTATTAAAGTCATCAAGTTATCAATTCTCTCCAACCAGAACTGACTAAGTACAGGAGGGAATGGCGAATGAAAATGTTTATGGAAATGAATGTTAGTTTATTAGTAGAGAAGATAATGGAGGCTTTCTTGTAAAAAATCCGTACTCTTTGGGACATAGGTCAACGATATCTCAGCTGACATTCGAGTGCAAACAGCAGACTGTCGGATCAATTATTGATGCATCTCTTCGAAATCGTCCTTACAATCAGATGACAATGTGGTTCCTTCTGGGATTGGTGGAAGAGCTGTAATATACACATGAGCGAATCAAGCAAATATCACATATTCGTTCATTTCAATTTTTCCTCCAACGACAAGCGAAAGTCCATTCAAGCTTCAATACTTTACTGTTTTCTCGAGACTATGCGTATTTTCGTTGAATTTAGCACCTTTCCAATTTTTTGCAATCACCAAGTAGTTAGCACCTTCTCTGATGCTCCAAAAAATGCGAAGTCCATTTCTAAAAAGTTCTTGTTCCTCTCACTCTTTCAAAAGCAAATTGCGACAGGCATAGCTTGCCTAATGTACAGATTTTCATCGAAAGTGAATATAATGAAATGGAACTGACAACGTGGAACCAAATAATTGTCAACAATCATTTAGTTCCGCACTGCTGAACAAAAAATGTGCCAGATGACAAGTTATTATGCACGCAAATGATGAAAATAATTGCTTGTAAAAGCAGGAGATGCTAAGGGATGCTTACTCGCTTGACAATCTGAGGTGATTTTAACAAAAAAAAGCGGAAGCCTGAAGCAATTGTATAACGCAAAAAAAACACTTACCTACTTGTAGGAAGATAAGGAAAATGTTTGAGCATTTTTTCTGCATGCATCCAGATAGCTTTATTTCTCAAATCTTCAAAAAATTCAAAACACAAATTCAAAAACCTACTCAGCAAATCCGATCCACCATCATGTCGATCCGGGCTTAGCGACCCAGGCAAAGTTGGAGTTTCTCGACGACGTGTTTTTGGATCCGAACATCCATGACATATTCGAGGATGGGTGAGTTTCCTGAAGGAGATACTGTAATTGGGGTAACTGTCGTTCTTCGACTGTGCAATCGTACCTCGTGAGAGATGGGCTTAAGTTTTGAGGAGAAACTGGACGTCGTTCAGCGAAGGGAGACTCGAATGCAAGAGCAAATGGCGATCGCCCTTCGGGTGAAGTTCGCTCTGGGAGCTAAAAAAGACAATTTTAACACGTTGACGACAACGCGCATTTTTAATTGTCTGCCTTGTGGGACGATGCCTTCCACGAACGCGTCGAAAATTTCTAGCTAAAATCAAGCAGATCATCATTTTAGTTATACTACACAAATTCTTGAAAGCGGCTAAGAAACGTCAAGGTATTTTCTAGGGTTAGAGCGTAAAAGACCTCAGGAAACGGATGTACTCAGTAATTGTTATTATTTCAAAAAATTTTATGCCGTGACCCACCATGTGGGTCACATTGTCCCACGTGGCAGTCATTGCATGACCCACCATGTGGGTCACGTTGTCGTCAATATGTTAAACAATTCTAACTAAGTTATTTGGTAAACAGCATCAAAGTAAAAAAATTCTAACGGAAACTTTTTACGAGGTTGCCGCCTCAAACACCCACGAGTCCTGTGTAATTGTGTAACTGTGTAATTTGTCCATACGGTAAGAAGGGCGACTGTATGATTTCGAAAGTAGTGTATCTCATCACATGTCTATCATGTGGTGAGACGTATAGGGGAAACGGGCCGCCCCCTCTGCTCACGCATTAAGAAACACCTGGACGGGTTGCATGAGTTAAAACCATCAACACCCTTAGGCAGTCATCGCATTGTGCAGCACGAAAGCGCCGAAGTACAAGTTGGAGTCAAGATACTGACCTACGAGCCCGAACTGCTGGCGCGCAAAACTTTGGAGGCCTTCTGGATAAACACCAAGAGTCCAAAAATGAACCGGAAGGAAGAGTGCCCTGCGGAACTAAAGAACTTGCGCCATATCAATCCCTATGTAGGTTTTGATATGAGAGTCAGGTCACACGGTTTTAAAAAGAGGTAGAGGTACATATCTCACATTCGCTGGTCAATGCGCCTCCTGTTGTGTCATCTAAGGTGAGTTCTGGCAGCCGTTAATATACCTTGGTTTTCGTACTGGTCACAGATTGAATGATATCTTGAGTTTTGATGTTGGCGTCTGAGTGGATGTGTCACTTATACAGGGTGTCCCAAAAGTAAGTACACACTTTTCAATCGTCAATATCTCTTTTACCAATGCGTCTTCTTCTGTCATTCAAGTACCATTCTGTAGTGGAGGCTTCAACTTAGATTTACAGTATCGGTCGGATCACCGATCTCTTTTCGTTACTGTAGGATTACGCTAAGAACTTCTAGCATGTGGAAACATGGTGAAATATGTCACGTGACAAAATTTTTTGCAAAAAATCTGAAAAATCGTGTACTATGGTTTTCGCGCACGCCAATTCCACTACACAACTTTTTACGAGTGTTTTCAGCTTTTCTGACGGTGTAATCACATTTCTGACAAATCTTGGGAGTTCGGTCATTACGGTCTACCTGGGATAACTTTGGAAAGAAGCATCACAGTGAAGTGGAAAATTCATAATCGACATCAGCGGCATCCATTATCGTAGTATAAGAGTTTTTGACTTGTCTGGTTTTGTTTCGAAGCAGAATATGGCTTCCAGTTGCCTAAAATCCTTGTCAAAGTTTCTACAGTAATCCTACAATAATGAAGAGCGATCGGTGATTCGCTTGATTGTAAAAATTTAAGTTGAAGCCTCCTCCAAAGAATGGTCTCAAATGGCGGAAAAACACACAACGGAAAGAGAGATATTAACGATTGAAAAGTGTGTACTCACTTTTGGGACACCCTGTACATTCTTTCCAGGCTCTGACGAAGGCGAGAAAGCCAAAACGTTGGCCGGTTGAATAAAAAGTCATAACATCTTGGTTGCGGCTCAAAAAGACGACACAGCATTATATATTACAATGCCAAGATTATTAAACAGCCGAAGTTGGACCAACTCACGAGTCCAACAATTTTTTCGAGGATTCACCTTAGTTCCATTCCCCCGCCCTTCCTCAGCTATACCAAAAACCTTATAAGAAGGACCCATGAGCTATTAACTGGAAAAGTGTTTTTCCCTCATAAAGATATTTTGCACTTTTCAAGACAATATTTGCATTGATGAACTGTGTACCGCATCAAATTATTCCTTTTCAAATAAACTCCGAATTCGCAACGTTTTGATAAAGATGAAACCTGTATGCGTTCAACACATTCAGGGAAAAATGCAACATGTGCCCTTTTTGAAGTTTAAAAGGATGACGGTAATAGCAGAAGACAACATGTTTCAATACTTCTTTAGTTTGGTGCTGATCAGAATCTGAGCGTATCTTTGATGCTGTTGACAGCATCATAGTTCTGCATCAAATCAGATAACTCTTTTTAGGAAATGATGCGAGTTATAAAATGATACTCATGACGCAGCAATATTTGCTGTGCATCAACTGAAATTTGTGAAAAGTAATTTGCACGGATGTAGCCAGATAACCTAAAAACTCCGAGATTCGATTTCGAAACTCTGTTATGCTTTAGCTAAGATTCCACCCGGGTTTACCGCGATAATAATTCTACAAAAGAGATTTGTCATGCATTTAATCAACTCATACATAACTCTTTTTTTTGAAAGGAAACATTGCACCCTTTCGAATTACACTTTTGCAGAGAAAATGATTCCTTATTTCAAGAAAACCATGCAACCATAGGAAAGTGCTGCTACACATTTCTCCAATCGTAAGACAATTTTCTGAAGTAGTGGTTGGAGAAGTACATGAACAGAAAAGCGGAGGGGGGGGGGAGAGTAAAAACGAATTCTGGTTTGTATTACCTCAAAACAAATTTCCCTTCTCACCTGGATATCCTCCTCCTCTGATTCAGCAATTTCTTCGAAAGCACAATTCATGGATCGGATACGCTCCTCTCGTCGTACCATGCTCGGAGGTCGAACTTCAGTGCTAAACTTGCTGAACAGTAAAAACTGTCGTTGTTGTGGGTTTGCGGTAGTCATCTGTAATGGCGGACTTTTTTTATATAAAAATGATCGGGACTACATGTAATGCGATCTTTGCGCGAACAGTGGCATCAACAGCGACGCGAGATAAAAAAAAAGACGTCCATTGAATGAGATTGGAATGAACATATGTAAAAATGGTGCAAAAAATGTGAAAAGATGCTGGTAAGTAGGTATATCAAGCGCTAAAAGCGAAATAGATATAAGGCATACGAAATTGCGACAATGGCGCGACGCGTGCACTTCCCGAAACCGCATTTTCTTGGTCTTCATTGATCAGATACTAGTTCAAAGAGTAAATGATTTCACTCCTGTTCAAAATTTCGTTACACAAATTGGCTGAGAAGGGGTTTATGCCAGTATGATTTGCAGCATTTTTCGGAGAAAACGAACACTAACGCATGGACTTCGAGTTAAGAAGTGACGCAAACTTGCGTACTTCAACTTTAATGACTATAGCGCTTGACTGCACAACTTCACGGGCAATTCATCAGCGTGCGTGCAGCAGAGAGATGAGCGATGGCCTTGCAAAATGCGGAAGAAACATTGACTCAGTGATGACGTCAAAGATGGGAGATACGCAAGTGTATACTGCTGTGCAGCGGCGAGTTTTTATGGATAAAAAGTTCACAAGGTTGCTTTTTGTGGTTAGTATTATACAATCTCACACCTTACTGCACTGAACGATCGCTCAAGGAACAACTATGCACACTGACTCAGCAATTGGCCCAGACGATGAAAAACCGTTTTATCACATCAAATTTTATGACAGCATTGAAGTACGCGAGTTTTTAGACCGCAGAAAATATCGCTCATATAGACGCATTAGCGCCAAAAAGTCATCGTTAAGTTTGCAGGAAAGGGTACTTTATGATGAAAAGTTATTTATAGATTATCAAATTCGTTGTTGATGATAAGATTGTTGATGGTCGAAGAAGGAAAACACACCAAAGAGGAAATGAAAGAAATTCTAGAACTGTTCACAAATATGGAAAAATTCTGAGCAATGCAGAGAAAAACTCAAGATTTTGTAAATAGTTTACATTTAAAATACAGCAAAAACATGAAAAGCGAACATTTTCCACACACCAGGATTCGAATTTCGGCGATTCTTGTCTGAGTTTTTCAGGTTCGCAGATGAGCCTCAAAGATGCTGTGACAATTTTATCTGTTCTGAAAAGCTTTTCCGCATTAATTTCAAATGTGAAGCCATAAAGAGGTTGAAAGAATTAAATTATGAAAAAATGTCCATCCCAAGATTTTAGTGCACAAGCGAAAATGTACAGACATTCACTATTTATACAGTATCCTACGCAACTGGATAAGAAGGAAAGGTGAACTTATGGTTTACCTAGATAAGGCAAGATTGCAGTCATCTTGGAATCCCAAGTTTGTATAGCATCAGTAAAATATAATATCGGATCAGAAGAAAATAGTTGAACATTGTAAATCTTACTGCGAAGAAATTTGAAGTGAGTATAATTTGAATACCTACATGAAAATCATGACGAATTCTGCATGAACATGAGGTGAACAAAGAAATCACAGGTGTACATTTCCATCCGCTACTAGAGCTGATTAAATACTTCGCACTCATCAAGCAAGCATTATTAAAGGTTTATCAGAACACTGGCTGAGATGAGATCATAGGCACGATGATGTGGTTGACGTCAACATATCTCACGAATCTCCCAACAAGGCCGACTGATTGAGTTCAGTGACAGAAATCTCCCGCAAATAGTCATCATATGTGAGGCGATTTGTTTATCACATTCATATTTCCGCAGCAATTTGCAGAAATTGGTCAGCAGACCTGCACGTCATCAGCAGAACATACGTCATCGAACCTAATTAGGTAGAAAGAATCTTGGGAGCTTTGGCTTTAGGAAGCTGGAAGCTGCACAGAAAGTGAGTAAAGAATTGGAGCGGATCCGTGTGCATTCAGCCACGATGTAAAGTGGAGATATCATGCACTAACAGCATCTTGATCCTGTAGGGGACTCCACCCATTCCACCACGCCCTTTGTTTGTCACAGAAAAAAAAGGGCTGATTCAAACGCAAACAAAACAATGCTATGACGAAATCATGACAGAGTCATGAAACCTGATGATACCCACGTCATAGTGACAGAGTGAAAACCAAAAGTTATAATTTGTCAAATTCGTAAAGATATTACTTTGGTTTAACAAGTTCTAAAAGTCGCGAGATTATTTAAAGCAAGGATTAAATAAGTTTCCATCATCTTGATGCTACAGTTGGAATAAAGAGTAGGAAAAGCTTCTGAACGACAAAAAATTGCAAAGAAATCTCCCAACAAAATTCCATGATTATTTGACTTTCAATCTGATAATTGCAGGCTATTTCTTCCTTTTTTATCTTGCAAATTGAATGGCAATTGAATGATAGCCTAAGAAGTGCGTGGTGCACAAAAACAATTTGACGACACTTACAGCTATCAAATTGCGTCACAGCAATTCCGCCACGTGCACAATTTGATTTATAGATGCAACTTTTCAGCTAGCAACATTTACTGGAAGTCCTATAAGATTTTTCCGCATGTGTTTGAGATGAAAACTACTTGGATAAGACGCCTTATGGCCATATCAGTTAGTTTGGGACATTTTTCGTAGTCAGCGTTGTGATAGAACAGAGAAAAGAAGAATAGAATTAGCAAAAGGATGAAATCAGGATAAAAGCAGGAAGCGCTGCCTTGTTTGAACATAACAGCCAAACAAACAAAAAGACGGTTCAAGCATGATGAGCGTATTTACAAAAGAAAAACAGAAGTTTCCTTCTTGAAAGCGTGCTCGACCAAGGCTGAATAAAGGCATTTTTTTCATCGCAAACTGCATCGGGGGATTTATGAAAAGCAGCACAGCACGAACTAACTCAGCCGGTTTTGCTGGTTGTTGTGTCCTCGATAAATGCCTAGAAAGTAAATGAATCAAAACTTAATCAAACCCAAACAGTGAAAAAGAGGATGAGGTAGAAGAGAACAGGGAAGAAGGCGATAAACAGGCTCACGAAACCATCAGCGGCTCTCATTCGAAGAGTGCGCCCGACAAAGATTTATGAGTTAAGAAAGCTTAAATAAGCGTGTCTCAAACCCTCCCCCCTCCCCCTTTATCCGCCCCGTTACCAAAACAGTCCTTAAAGCAAGTTAGTAAAAAGAGCAAGAGCATCCACAAACAGCAGTACCCATGCACCGACAGCACAAGCATGACCTTCCGCCGAGAACTCCGCGTGGCCCGGCACGCATGTCTACTCGCCCCGAAGCCACGCCCCCGACTGAACTTCCAGCGGAGGGTTTTCCGAACGCGACCGAGAAAGACTGACGTTTAGGGTGAACGCCGGCGCAAGGACAACTTTTGAGTATCTATCCCCTTCCTGCAGTCATAATTCTTGAGCAGAAATGAAGATTCTTATTGTTAGGAGAGCTGGAATACACCGTTGATTAAAAAGTTTGTACTATCTCAAGTTTAACAAAACGGTATAGTCGTTCTATTTCAGTAGCTTTTCTCCGGTGGACGATTCTGAATTCGAACTGTAGCGAGTTGCAGTAGAGCGCGGTACCGTCAGCAGTTCGTTCAAGTTGCCTCAAGGGGTGCCGAGCTCTACCACAAACGGCCTGCTCCGATTCAAATCAAGAATGTCACCATTGAGATGAGAACGACTTACATGACTTCGTAAAAATGGCTTCTACAGAAACGATTATCTTTGTTAGGTCTGTGGCATGCACCAATCGCCCTCAAATACGACATAGACGCACTGTTGTCGGTTTTTTTTGCAGGGCCGATTGGAGGATCCTCATATGCTCAACAGTGGTTAAAGTGTGCAATGACAACAGATGGAGCTTGAGACAGAATGCTATTTGCTATTTACTATCACCTATTTCATCAATACTAGAAAACTGATTAAATAAAATTATTCGTCACTACTTCCGGTCAGATGACACTGTACCCCATCAACGTTTAAAGGCAGTATCCGGGCAAAAACTCGATTTTGAGATTCTGTGCTTACTTGGGCCTATTCGCTACGCTGAATCCGAAAAAGCACATTGTAGAGCGCGAAAATGGCGAAAAACGGTTCTAACGCAGGAGGGAAATGAGCAGGTGGGCGGGGTCCTCCCCACTGCGAATTCACGTTCCCGGCTTCCGGAGCGACCTTCTCGCTTCCGGTTTCAAGTCAATCATTCGCACTTGGCCGGTAACGATGTTAGAATAGCTAGCGGAATCGAGAAAATCGCTCCGGGAGCTGGGAGCGTGAAATCGCACTGGGGAAAGCCCCGCCCACCTGCTGATTTCCCTCCCATATTAGAGCGCTTTTTCGCCGTTTTCGCGCTTTCCAATGTGGATTTTCGGATTCAGCATGGCGAATAGGTCCGCATAAGCACAAAATCTCAAAATCGAGTTTTTGCCCGGACACTGCCTTTAAACGGTTTTTTTGAAGAATCAGGTTATGTAAGTACTCCTGGTGGTACAGAGCCGGTTACTCTAGTTCCATGTCTGAAAAGGATCGGCCGAAAGACAAAAAAGTGATCCTTTTAACAATTTCTAACAAACGATGGAAAGAATTGTTCTATGGATAGGAGAGCAAACATTTGCGTAGACAGTAGAAAAGAACAAAAGAAAGAAAAAGAAATGATGTCATTGTCACGATCGCACCGCATAAGCCAGGATAGCATTGAATACTTTGTTCATGGCCGACCTGCATTACGGGGAGCTCAGCACGATCGGATAATGAGAAGAATAGAATTCCCACTGTGGAGTGACTCTTATGTAAAACTCAAACACAACAGTACATAAAAAATGAAAAAATTCAAATTTTTCTGAACGCAGTCATGTCAAAGGTCAATTTGCAAAGAGCGCACATGTAAGATTCCACTTCAGCTCTTGTAACATCTCAACCAGCGCTTCAGAATGCAACAGGATATAAATTTACCAGCTTGTTTCGGATATCTAAGAGAAGAAAATTTGAGGACTAATGATTCATTGCTGTGCAAAATCTCGCAGATTTTCAGCAAGCGCGAAACAAAAAGAAGTTCTGCGGATCTGACTGTGAGCAAAAAATGAAAAGGAAAAATTACAAGGATCTTTCGCCACGTTATGTAATAAGCGGACGAGTGCTTACTCAGACTAAAAAAATTATGAAGAAGCGGAAGAAAAAACACCGATGAAATTAGTTCACTCCTTTTTTCAAGATATTGAACATGAAACTCTTTTCACCGCCGAGAACAAATGCACACTTCATTAAAGTTTAATTTACAAAAAAAACCGAAAAATCAAAACTAACCTTGTCTCTCCAAAGAAAAGCACAACTCAAGATAAACTAGAAGTTTCAAACATGGAACCTAGAAATAATTTCAGACTCACTGTCAACAGTTCATAATTAAGTCAGTTTAAAGCAAGTTCTAAAAACAATGTTCACCAAAATTTGAACCCATCAAAGACAAACTTTTTCTTACCACTATTCCACAGCGTGAACGCTATCACACAACTTCCAAATTTGAGCACATATCAGCTTTGTGAAAGCAAATGGAATTTGGAATTGTCATGTGCTTTGGCTGAGATGCGCAAAAAAATGCAAAAGCTGTGTAATCAAAAATGCACACAGGAAATCGGAATGAGGATTTTGGTTCCGCGTGAGCGAAACAGGCTATGTATGGTAGGAATGCAGCAACAGATAAGAAAGGAGCAGGAAGGTACCAAAGGACAGCCACTTTGTTCCATAAATGTCTTAACTCTACAAAAAAGAGCTAGCGAACTCATCACATTTTCGCTCCTAATAATTAATGTCTTCTAGAAATTATCTTAAATGTAAGTTATGAGTAATTATCTATTTGCGCATCTGGACTCCGCGAGTTCAAAGTTTGTTAAAGCATGATTACCTATCCATAATTTGCTTACACAAATCGCAATCTTTTATAGGTTGGAAGAATCTTAACACGTTTCGGACCGCGAAATCGCGCGCGGCGAAAAAGAGTGCACTTTCAGCCATTAGCCAACAAATGGACCTTATTTCGTAGACTGTGTGCTACATCTGTAAACAGCTCGTCAAATAAGTTCCATACCCGAAGTCTGAGTGAATTTGAAGTGTTTGAATTTTGTCGCTTGAGAAGGATTTCTGTGCTCTCCTAAATGATAGGAACAAGGGCTCAGTTCCTAATAGTATCCAAAAGTATCTATGTTGTACACTGTACACATCAGTATTAAAACTACGGTTTTTCTCTTTGATATCGAAGCAAAGAGAAGTTGCGATCGCACGCGTCGTTCGCGTTGCCGCACTTCGTTGCAAATGTTGTTCGATTTGTGCTCATATCTCCTAAACAAGTATCGGCGGCGCAACTCTACAAAGCCAAATGAAAAGTAGAAGCTTAGGTTTTTGATTTGATAACCTTGGACTAAAAAAACTTCCTGTAAACGTCAAAAAGATCTTCCAAAGCAGCGTGCTGCACCATGTGTAGCACCGGTACGAAACGTGTTAAGACTTAGTTGCCTAACATAAGCGTGGCTCGCAAGGCTAGTGGAAGTAACAAAAGTTACAAGCGTGGTAACCGAATGTTAGTTGGATTAATGAATAATGATGCCCAAATGAATCCTAGAATACGTATTTTCGCTTTCACCAAATAACTATAACGTCACGCTCGAGTCAATATGAAGAATGAACTATAAGGGCGACTTTGGAGGTTGGTAAAACTATTGAATTTTGAGCTAACTCGGTATAAGCCATCTGCACAGGAAAATCGGTAGAAATAGTCTTCTTTTCCACAAACAACAAGGGCAATCCTTACAGTGAGTGAATGAACGAATGATAGAGGCAAGAAGTAAAAGCTCACACTCACAGATAGCTGATGATAGAAGACGAGAAGAAACTCGAGCTTCAGACAGTTCCTTATATATGTTACGAATAAGGAATTCGTAGGAGAATTCCAGTTTCTGGCGAAATTCTCAAGCAAGCATTTGATTTACTACGACTTTGATATCAATAGTGCAAAAGTGTCAGCAATGTTGATAGCGTAGGTGTGGCATGTAAACATGTAAACGAATGATCACTGTAGGAGGCGGGGGGGGGGTGAGAACTGACATGAATGCTATCAAACGCCAAACATCGGACGCAGAAAAATGGGAGCGTGTCTTGTTTTTTGCATAGTCAGTACATTTAGTGCTAGTGATCCTCATTCGTTGAAAATGAGAAGGAGGGCCTCTATCCATGTTCATTTCTATTATTGATTATTATTACTATTTACTGTTGTTTATCTTATCTAACATTTTTTCTTATTTTTATTATTATTTCTTTGTTTGTACTTATTATTATCATCATTTTATGTTTATATTACATATTATTTATTTATGTATTCAAATGCTTTTTTATTTGAGTTTACTTTTTGCTTATTTTTCCATCTTCCCTCTCCCATTGGACAACACAGATTACTGTCTATTCGCAAGTGAAATGAACCATTACCAATGGATGCATAAATTCTATTATAGATTTCATAACAATAGGTTCAAAATTTATATGCCGAAATGAGCGAAGAGCTTATTGCTATATTCTAAATATTATACCTTCCGTCAGTAAACGTCCAGCCCTCTACAGTTTTGCATTGAAGAATTTAGGATGATTTTCATGTATCCATTTTTCGTTGTATCACCCTAGAGAAACTCGAAAAGAATGTTAGAAGGTAAGGTACAGTCGTCTATGAGCATTTATCAAGCTCAAATCAACGATGTGGCAGTGGGAAACTTGTTTTCTGGTAGTCGAGTTCAACTAATAATGTGTGCAAATGCACAGTCTACGTTCTCACAGTAGCCATATTCTCTTCTTGGTGCTCAGTATATGGACACAACAGCGTTTCTCCAGTTCCGTTGTCAAATGCCAATGATAATAAATAGGATGGAGAACATTAGGTCACCGATAGGCTCCACCCACCCGGACAGCTAGCATGAGGGTGATGGTGAAGGAGCGTGGTTTGTTGCATATGTCTGCGCGGGGCCTCCCCTTTCGACGACCTAATGTCCTCTACCCAGCAAATAAATTACGTTACTGTCGCTCACAACCAGGCTGTGTATAGTCAGCCGAATTTGGAATTGGATTAATCTTCTTTTTACCTTGGAAGGTAACTGGTATTTCATGAGAGTGGCAACAAATTCTCGAAAATATACATTTAAATGTCGCATTACCATTTTTGGACTGCACCTGTGAGGCCGTACGCACTTATGAGAATAACATGCTTATCACCAGCAAACCACAATACGGAAGCACTTTCTGTTTATATTTGCCGCATAACATAATTCAAATTAAGCGATTGTGGAAAGCGGAAGTGCACTACATGCACTCAGGGATTCGCGCCGTGCGAGCGGTCCTCCTATAAGGGCTAGCGTACAAGCGATCGACATAAGCCTAAAGCTTCCGTGCGTGCGGCAAACAGCTGAAGTGTCGTCCTAGCGGCAAGCAATGTTACCGTGCAAACGGCCTGCAATACGATTGCTCGAGCGAGCGGCCAGCAATGCGTCCGTCTTATCGGCCGGCAATATCCTTTGCCGTGCAAGCGGCCAACAGTGACCTCTATCTTCGGCTCATTGTTTTCACACACTGTGAGCGTAAACGGTACCTGAGTGAGATACGACGCAGCGTTTAGGCTGGCTAAGCGTCGACATATCTTGTCATCAACATTTCCCTTCACCGCAAAGCTAGAATGAACCTGTGTGAGGCTACAGTTATCAAGAGTGATGGTGTGGGCTTCTCCATGAAAAGTTTGGGTAGTGCTGCAGGCATTGATCCATGTTCCCAGAACGTGGAAATGATTAACATAACCAAGAAAAATGGTCGAAATACCCCATATAAACCTACTCCAGCAGCAAGCGAGCGGCCGACCTTCCCCGCGCAAGCGGCGAGCGTTAGAAACCGTGCGGACGCCCCACGTTAACCGTGCTAACGTCCCTTGAAGACCGTACAATCGCACACACCGACGAGCGATTGTAAGTTCGTCACTGGCCGCCCGCACGGTGCGAGTCCCTGAGCATTTTGCAGACCGCGGTTCAGTAAGATAACAGATGTAGCCGACAAAAGTTGTGCAAGTCAAAAATATGATGCCAGCAAAAAAAAACTGGAGACAAAATTCCATGAATTTTCAGATCACGGGTGCTGACGCCAATTTATTAATCGGAGGTGGAAATGGAATCGGAGGTGATTTTGCGTTTATGCTATAGCCTGAAACGCGACTGGCTGCAGATACTGTAACTCCACCCATTTTGGCGGCAATTGGCTGATGGGCTCAGGTACCCAATCGCGACTCAGTTGAAGATCCTTCGCCCTTCTCCTCCAGCAATCTCCACTCCCGAAAAACACCATGAAAAGCACTTTTTCGACTTTTCGAGCGCAGTCCTGGACTCAGCGCATCCGAAAGGAAGGAGGAATGGAAAGCTCATAGATGCAATTCTCCCGCGCCACTGCCTTTACTCAGACAATTATTGCGAGCACCCGCGGCCCCTAACGGTGTCCTTCGGCGGTGCGCGGGCGTCAAATTCTTGCACTGACCATCCGCGGCCCTAGATTTATTTGCTTGGCGACCCGCGGCCCAATGTTATCATTACGGAAGGGCCGCGGGCCTCAAATATTTTATCGGGACACCCGCGGCCCAAGAAAAACTACACGGGTGAGCCTCGGCCCTTACAGGACTCCCAGCATATGAAGTTTTCGGACAAGCCCCGGCCCTCTAGGCCACGGCCCAACAGAACGACTCTGGCGAGCCCCGGGCCTTGTTGGATGCCGCAATTTCTACACGCTGTAAGAGGAGTTGTTACTTGCGTGAGATACGGCGCGGTAGTAGAGCTACCCTCCACATTTGATCGCAATTACAAGCCAAGTTCTGGTCGTCGAAAGTTTCTTGGATGACACAGCTGGAGCCCTCGATTGTGTTTATAGGTTTGGAACGCCAATGGGGAGGGGTGTCCCTCCCCCCCCCCTGTATTTCTGTGTAGATTGCGGTCCTCATGCTAGACCCGAAGTGGAAGAGGTCTCCCAAAATTCCTCGTAATTCGGTACGGGTGCGTATCGGGCCACCCGGGCACTTATCGGGCACTTATCGGCGCGCCCTCGGGATGGGCGTGGCGTCGCCTGTGAGTGGTCGGCGGGTGCTCGCCATAATTGTCTGAGTAGTGCAAGGACGACCACATTTTTCTTGTCAATTTTTCACGGATTTCTAGGTTATTGGAGAATAACAAAGTTAAGATAGTCTTGAGCCCTCTTACATTGTGATCATGTTATAGGGCCCCAATGGCTGCCTTAACATTCCAAAGTTTAGAGTGTAGTTGTTGATTGAGATTTACTGCAATGAGAAGATTTATCAGAAATACACATACAGTCACACTCGTCGTTTATCTTTGATCGCTGACCCGCATAATGTGTCAAGGCGGTAAAAAATCACCCGAAGAACACATTTACGAATTAAAAATTACCAAATACTGGAGAATGACGATGGTAAAATAAGTGGTACGTTCTGTCAAAATTGAGCCGAAGGAGAATTATAAATGAAGGAAAAAACAGACAAAGAGTTGCCTAACAACAAGAAGAGACTAAAAGGAGATCGCTGTGGTAAAGTAATCGCCACAATTGGTTCGCTTATCACATTGAGGAATTATGTAGGAAGGTTCTTGTGAAGGAAATCCATGGCACGCCAAATATTAGGCTAGCTGATAACTCAGCTGACATTCGAGTAAACATGGGCTGCTTGGCAGATGAGCTATAGTTATTACATCTCTTCAAAATGGTCCTTACAATCAGAGGACGATGTGGTTCCTTCTGGGATCGGTGGAAGGGCTGAAATGCACATATGAGCGAATCATACAAATACAAAGTATTCGTTCATTTTAATTTTTCCCAGCGACAAGCGAAAATCCATTCAAGCTGCAGTACTTTACTGGTTTTTTTCTCAAGATTATGCCAATTTTTGTTGAATTTAGCACCTCTTCAACTTTTTGCGATTACCAGTTTGTTACACAGGAACTATGATAATGCTTCCTTATGGAAAAAAGTCAAGTTTTTTTCGAAAAATCTCGCCACTTTTCCTCGCCCTCGAAAAGAAATTGCGATAGCGTTTTTATGGCGCACCTTGAGTGCATATAATAAATAAATAAATAAATAAATAAATAAACATAACAAAATGTAACGTACAACGTGGAAATAAACAACTGTCGACAATCATTTAGTTCCGCATTGCTGAACAAAAAATGTGCCAGGTGACAAGTTATTATGCAGGCAATTGATGAAAATAATTGTTTGTAATAGCAGCTAGGAGATGCTTACTCGCTTGATGAACTAAGGTGATTCTAACAAAAAAAGCGGAAGACTGAAGCAATTGTATAACGCAAAACAATTTACCTACGTGCCAGGAAGATAACTGAATTGGAAAAAGTTCGAACATTTTTCTCTGCTTCCATTCAATTCTTATTATCTTCTTCCCAGAGAATTTTCAAGAACTTACTCAGCAGATCCGATCCACCATCATGTCGATCCGGGCTTAGCGACCCAGACAAAGTTGGAGTTTGTCGATGACGTGTTTTTGGATCCGAACATCCATGACATATTCGAGGATGGGTGAGTTTCCTGAAGGAGATACTGTAATTGGGGTAACTGTCGTTCTTCGACTGTGCAATCGTACCTCGTGAAAGATGGGCTTATGTTTTGAGGAGAAACTGGACGTCGTTCAACGAAGGGAGACACGAATGCAAGAGCAAATGGCGATCGCCCGTCGGGTGAAGTTCGCTCTGGGAGCTAAAAAAGACATTTTCAAACAATTCTAAGCAAGTTATTTGGTAAAATCAGCATTAAAGTAAAAAAAATTCTAACGGAAATTTTTACGAGGTTGCCGCCTCAAACACTCACGAGTTTTTTCGAGAATTCTTCTTGGTTTCATCCCCCCCCCTCGCCCTTCCTCAGCTATACCAAAAAACTCTATAAAAAGCTCCCTAAGCTCTTAACTAGAAAAGTGTTTTTCCCTCGCAAAGATAATCTGCACTTTTCAAGGAAATATTAGGCTGGAAACTAAGTTTTGCAACTGGTTTCATAACTTCACTCTCTTTGCATATAGCGCACTCAAACTTTGGCATCATGTAGAAGGCAATGTGAGCTACAAGTGAGCACAAATTGTTTACATTTTGAACACGAAATAGAAAAGTTTCAGGCGTTTTTCGAAAACCAGTGAAATTTGAGAATTTCTGGGGTTTCAAGCTAAAATGAAGCCTTTGGCAGCCTGGACCATGCGCTGTAATCCGGATTCGTCTATAAATTATTGCTGGATGTTGACTCCTTTGGCCTATTAAGAAAGAAACAAAATATAGGGGCATGTCGAGATTTGGCGTCCTCATAAATTCGAACGAGTCGATGTACGCAAGAGCCGCTGGGGACGACCGTCAATGACTAAAGAGTTCGAAGCTCAAATTCCGCCGAGATTTTCCATAGTAAGGTTATTTGACCTGCCAAACGCGAATATCACATTCATTTGTTGAGTCAACGCCTTTTTCCTTGTTTAGTGTGAGACCCCATATCGTACACCCACAGTAATCCTATAAAAAAGCCCTTATCACGCTATTTCACTATCGTTTACGTGATCAGAATGTCGGATAACACCCTCATGCTAAGTTTCAGCCAAATCCTTCAAACTTTGAATTTTTCCCCTTCATGCTATGCACCTACCGTAACCCTCACTGCGACGTCAGAATTTGGTAGGACAGCAGCTGCGCTTGTAGCTTACGTAATAACCTACACAATGGCAAAATTTGGATGCCTCATGTTGAGTGAGAGGGAACTTATGAGACCAGTTGCAAAACTTAGTTTCCAACCTAATATTTGTATTGACTGAACTGTGTACTGCATCAAATTACTCCCCTTCAAATAAACCCCGAATTCGCAACGTTTCCATAAAGATGAAATTGTGTCATGTGTTCAACACATTTGGGAAAAACGCAACATATATCCTTTCTAAAGTTTAGAAGGATGACGATAATAACAGGGGACAAGATGTCTCATAGAAATTTCCCAATTTGGTGCTGATCAGAACGTGTGGCGTATCTTTGGTTCCGCGACAACATCAGAGTTCTGCATCAAATTGAACGGCCTTTTTACGGAATGATGAGAGTTGATATAATGTAAAAGACACAACGAAAATGTCCATGACGCGTCATCACTTTGCTGTGCATCTGCGAAGGTTTGTGAAAAGTAAATTGCATGATTGAGCAGAGTTAGACAACATAAAAGCTCCCAAACTCGACTTCGAAAACTCGAAAAAATTCTCGTACATTTGGCCGTACTCATATTTGACTCTTTTTTTAAAAGGAGACATGGCAGCATAGGACTCTGCACAGCTGGCACCGGGTCAAGCTGAATATCGCTTTTGGTACAAAAAGCAAAGGGAATATCATTTTTGTAGCAGGAAAAACATAAAAATTATGACATATTTTAGTCGAGTTTCGTTTTCTAGATTTGTGCTTATCTAGGGTTTAGGGTCAATGGGCACTTCGTACGGGTCTTTCAAAATCAAAAAGGACTTCGTTTCAAAATTTTCATGGTGCCAGCTCGTGCCGAGCCCTGTGGCAGCCTTCCTTGCACTTTAGTTTGGAAAATGTCCTCCTTTCCTCAAGAAATTCATGCAACAAAGGGAAAGAAGGAAGGTGCTGATACGCTTTTTCCTACTTTTAAGTCAATTTTTTCAAATAGTGGCTGGATATAAGCATGTAGAGGGAAACGAAGGCCGAAAGGACAAATTTTGCTTTAAATCTCCTTAATTCAAATTTTTTTCACCTGAATATCTTCTTCTTCTGACTCAACGATTTCTTCGAAAGCACAAGTCCTGGATCGGATACGCTCATCTCGTCGCACCATGACCGATGGTCGGACTTCAATGCTAAATTTGCTGAACAAAAACTGTCGTTGTTGTGGGTTCGCGGTTGTCATCTGTAATCATGGACTTTTTTTTTATAAATATGGCTGGGACTACCGTAATGCGATCTTTGCGCGAACGACGACATCACAAGCGAGGGAAAAAAGACATCCGGAATGAGCTGAGTGAAAATTGTATGTAGACATGACGTGAAAAAATTAAAAAATGCTGAGAAGTAGACATATCAAGCGCTAGAAGAGGAATAAACATGCGCGAGTTACTTATCCGTAACTATTACTATGTAATCAAAAAAATTCTGAACCGAGCGAATGATTTTTTGTTCAAAAAAATGCACGACTTTGGTTGAAAAGGGTTGTATGCTTAATGAAGATGCACCAAATATATTTGCAGCAGATTCCGAAGCAAAAAACACGAGCAGTACCAATCATTCCGAGAAAATGACGTAAATTTGCATACTTCAAATTGATAATTGTAACGCTTGACTGCACAATTTCACGGGCAATTCATCAGCGTGTCCGTGCAGCAGAGAAGAGAGCGATGGTCTTGCAAGAGGCGGAAGAAACGTTGACTCAGTGATGACGTCAAGAATGAGAGCCAATACGCAAGTGCACGCAGCTGTGCAGCGGCGCTTACTATTTGGACAAAAGCCAAAGTTCACAAGTTCGAATTTTGCTTTTGGGTGATATTTTCACTATGTTGCTACACAGAACAATCGCTGCGCAAAAATTATATGTTTTACTACATCTGTCCTAAATCTGAAGCTAAGGAAAGCTTGGACATTAAGCTTATTGTGAAAGTATGATTTAAAGTGAGTATAATTTGAATAACTATAAAATGCAGAAATCATGACAAATTCTGCGTGAAGGTGAGAAGAAAATTACAGCTGTACATTTTTAATCGTTGCTAAAGCTGATAAAGTACTTCCCCCTCATCAAGCCGAGCATTATCAAAGATTTATCAGAATACATGATTTAGATGAAATCATAGGCGCGATAATGTGTCTGACGTTAACATATTTCACAAATCTCCCAACAAGGCCGACTGATTGAGTTCAGTGACAGAGATCTCCTGCAAATAGTCATCATATGTGAGGCGACTTGTTTATCACATTCGTATTTTTGCACCAATTTGCAGAAATTGGTCAGCAGACCTGCACGTCACGCAGAACATACGTCATCGCAGCTAATCAGCTTGAAAAATATGTGGAAGATTCTGCCTTCGTTCGGAAGTTGGAAAGTTGGAAGTAAAGCCAAGAGCTATCAGGACTAAAGTTATATGTCGACCTTGGTGTTGAGTGTAAGTTTTGGTTCTAACGACGAATTCAATCTTGCACAGACTCCACCCATTTCGCCCCACCCTTGATTCGTCACGCAGAAAAAGAATGATGGCATTCAAACACAATAAAAACAATGCTATGACGAAGTCGTGACATGATTATGGAACTTGATGTTGCCAACGTCATCATATCAGCTTTTTACTACAAAGATGTTTATCAAATTTCGACAAATTCAATATTCACAAGATTCAATCATGGTGAAGGTTTGAGAATTTCTAACAGCATTCGTTGATTTTGATAGGCCAAGAAGAGAAGTAGGTTTGAGGCTTCAGCAGGTGGCAGTAGAAATTCCCCACAAAGTTGATCACTTGACTTTCGCTCTGATAATTGTAGGCTATTTCCACCTTTTTATCTCGAAAATTGGCGCATGGCAAGTGATTCTCTAAGAGGCGCGTGGTGCATAAAAACAATTTGACGGCATTGACAGCTATCAAACTGCGTCACAGCACTTCCAGCACGTGCATAATTTGATTTATGGATGCAAAACTTTTTAAACAGAAACATCTACTAGAAGTCCTAATGTTTTCGCACGTTTTTTGTCGTAGTCAGCGGTATGATGGAAAGAGAAAAGAAGAATAGAATTAGCAAAAGGGTGAAGTCAGGATAAAAGCAGGAAGCACCGCCTTGTTTGAACATAACAGCCAAACAAACAAAACGATGGGTCAAGCATGATGAGAGTACTTACAAACGGAAAACAGAAGTAAATTCAGTTAAATCTTGAGGCGCATAGCCAACAACTGCATAATCTGCAAAAATTCTATCACCAAACAAGTATTCTGCAAGTTTCTCGGTTACTAGCCATTTATCAACACCAGACTTTAAGAAATGAGCTGTCTGTAAACGAAAATTTGCTCACAGGAATAGCGACATGATTTTTTACCACATGCCTTGAGTAGGACGAAAACTTGCAAAGAGCAAAATACTTCCTTTTTGAGCACAGCGTGCTCGGCCAAAACTGAATAGAGGCATTCTTTTTTCATCGCAAACTGCATCCGGGGCTTTATGAAAAAGAGCACAACGCGAACTAGTTTAGCTGGTTTTTCTGGATATTGTGCCCTCGATAGGCGCTAGAAAGCAATGAATTCAGACTCAATCAAAACCCAATATTGAAAAAGGGACAGAGACCTAGAACAGAACAGGAAAAAAGCTAAAATGAGCTTTTGAAACTACCGTATCTTGCATTTGAAAATATGCTGACAAGATGAACTAACAATAAAAAATCTCAAATGAGTGTGTCTTACCCCTCTTCTCTCTCCCCCCCCTCGCCTCCGCCCCTCACTAAAAACAGTTCTCAAAACAAATAATTCGAGGACCGAGACCGCTAGCAGACAGCGAATGCCTAGCATGACCTTCCACCGAGAAGTCCCTGGGGCCCGGCGCGCTTGTTTACACGCCCCGAGGCCCCGCCCTGTTGCTAAACTTCCAGCGGGGGGTTTTCCGAACGCGACCGAGAAAGACCGACATTTCGGGTGCACGCCGGCGCAAGTACAACTTTTTTCCCTTTGCAGTCATAAAAAATTCAATTATGCAGAAATCGAAAACATTTTTAGGGGCTCAAAAAAGCATTCCCAGATAAAAAGTCTGTAATACATCAAGTTTGACAAATTTGATAGGTATACTCGTCCCCATTCCAGCAGATCAGCTGTTGGTCTGAGTTTCAGGGTGCCACGTTCTAGCGCAAACGGTCTGCTCCAACTAAAATACGAAATTGTCCGCGTATTGAAATGACGACGAATCTTTATAACTTCGTAAACGGATACCCACAGTAATATATTCTATGGTGTTCGGCCTGTGATCGCACAATTCGCCCTCAAATACGACAAAAACGCGAATTTGACGCGCTTTTTTTCCTGCATGGTAGATTGGAGGATCCTCATAATCAACAAAACATCATCAGTTATAAAAGCATTCACTTGACAACGGATAGATTGACCTTGAGATGGAATGCTTTTCGCTAATCACTATTCGCGTTACTAGAAAATACAGCAAATGCAAGAAGATTCTCATTACTATGTCCGGTCAAACGACAGGTGTCCCATCAAACACGGTCCAGACCATTTTTTGTAAACAATTTACTGCATTATTTCATCCTGGCGGAGAGCCGGTTACTCTTGTTCTATATCTGAAGAAGGCGGCCGGAAAAAAAGTAATCCTTTTCAATGATATCTAACAAAAATTGAAAGAAACCAACGGTTCTATGGGTTTGATAGGCAAACATTTGCACAGACAGTAGAAAAGGACGAACGGAAAGAAGAAATGGCGTCATTGTCACGCCCGCATTGCATAGACACAGAAAAGCATTGAACACTTTGGAGGTCTTTTTGAAGTAGTGATCATGGGGTGCTTATTCTGATGGAGGTATGAGGAGTGCAAAGTCTCCCAATCGTGAATGACTCAGTGTGATGTAGAGCTAAAAACTCAAAAACATATGGAAAAAATACGCAGAGGATGGCCCATTTATGAGTTAAAAAGGCGGTAATGTTTGAGGTCAATTTAGAGTTTTGCGATGGTGAGATATTCTAACCTCAGCTTTTGTAACATTTCATTCTAGCGCTTCAAAATATCTCAGAAAATTAGAGAAAAATTTTTTGCATTCGTGTTCATTCGTGTTCATAACAAAAACTTTGCACGTAATAAAATTAAGAGGCTTAAAAATCCGCAGAATACAGCGGACCTCTCTTGATCGAAAGTCTTCGGGGAGGTACCAAAGATGTATTTACGGAAACAAAAAAAAAACTCACGAAAGTAGGTATGAAGCCAAAACTCACAGATGATGACAGAAGATGAGAGAAACTCAAACGTCAGGCAGTTCCTTATATATGTTACGAACCAAGAAATTGTAGGAAGAATCCAGTTTCTGGCGAAATTCTCAAGCGTACATTTGATTTACTACGACTTCTTGATATTGATAGTGCAAAAGTGTCAGCAATGTTGATCGCGTGGGTGTGGCAGGTAAACATGTAAATGAATGATCACAATGAGCGGGGTAGGGGGGGGGGTGAGAACTGACATAAATGCTATCAAACGCCAAACATCAGACGCAGAAAAATGGGAGCGCGGCTTGTTTTTTGCATAGTCAGTACAGCTAATGCTAATGATCCTGACTCGTTTAAAATAAGAAAGAGAGCCTTTTTTGGGTTTATTTCTATTATGATTTATTATTACCAATTAATGTTCTTTATCTTGTTGTTTTGTTCTTATTTTTATTATTATTTTATATTTATTCAGTTATTAATCTTTTTGTACTCATATACTTTTTCATTCATGTTTGTTTTTCGATTACTTTCCTACGTACCTCCCAATTTTGAATCGAAATAATCTCTTCTTGACATTGGAAGATTACTGGATATTCATGATTTTGGCAGAAAATTCCCGAAAACATACATCCAAATTTTGCATTACCATTTTTGGACTGCAAGGGAGAGGCTGCATGCACTTATAAGTATGTTATGCTACTTTTCACTAACAAATCACATTACGGTAGCACTTTTTGTTTACTTCTGCAGTAGACTAGTAAAATAATCAGATTTAGCAAATGCAGAAATGCACTTCATGCGTTATGCAGACTCGGGTTGGGGTGAAATAACGGATACTGCAAAATTGTACGAACCCATAATATGTCAGCAAAAAAAATTTGCATCCAAGATTCCATAATTTGTGGAGAGTACATATAATATTATCCTGTTATTAATTTTCAAAAGTTTTTATCAGAATTTGAAAGCATTAGTGAGATGCGAACATACATTCAAATGTCGCATTACCATTTTTGGATTGCAAGGGAGAGGCTGCATGCACTTATAAGTATATTATGCTACTTTTCACCAGCAAATCATATTACGGTAGCATACTAGAAACTATACTAGAAACCCATACTAGAAACTTCCCAACAAAACATTTTCTAGCACAAAAAAATTGTAGAAATGTGTTCTACTGACTAACATATAACTAACTAAAACAAAAGAAACAAGGAAACAAGGAGAAATCACTAGAAATGAGCAGGTTCTACTTCCACAGTTCGTCAGTCAACGTGTACAGTGTGCACTACGCATATCAAGTTGCAAATGACTCGACGATAGGTCATTTTCTTTAGTGGGCGTTGGATGTAGAGAAGAAAGGAGGTGTAGATTTACCAAAAATCAAATGGAGGAAAATCGAAAGCGGAGATGTGCATTGTAAGAAAAAAATTCTAGACTAAAAATCGGTTTGTCTGACCTTGGCAGCCAAAATTTGAACTTTTTGAACTCTAAGCATTTCCAATATCATTTAGATGATAATCGAACGGCGATTTCAGTTGGCCTTTTGGGTGACTGTTAACTACAAAGACATTGAAGAAAAATGCGACTGTATCCAATACAGTGAATATTGTTGTGAAGAATGCGGGAGACAAGCATTCTCAAGCCTAATTTAGGTGTATTCCATATATCAGGTTGTCCCATAAGTTCCGTCCGTTTTGAATTTCGACCGCAATAAGTCATGCACTTTTCATTTCTATACAGGATGCAAGGTACCGTTCGATAGAGCAAAGCAAGCTCTACAAGATGGCTGTTTTGCTTTTGCACTAGCTTTGTTACATCTCGAGTTCCAAAGCGAAAACCAAAAAGATTCAACTGCCCGAAAAATCGATAATTATTCGTAACTCCGTTTAAAAAAATCCTACAAAAATTCTAATTTGCTCATGTGAACACTATCCATCTAAGACATTTATTTACGCCGGTGCTGTATTCTTTCCTCGGCTAGAAGTCACGAAAACGAAAATTTTCATGTTTTTACCAAAGTGATGCTGTGCTGCCCCTTAGTAGATAGTTGTGTACTATTAGCCTGCGGAAGTATAAACATAAATTTTCAGCTCTCTACAAGCAGTAGTTTTCGAGAAATATTGAATATAGCTTGCCTTACTTGAATGCCTTACGCTAAAATCCATATTTCTCGAAAACTACTGCTTGTAGAGAGCTGAAAATTTATGTTTACACTTCCGCAGGTTAATAGTACACAACTATCTACTTAGGGACAGCACAGCATCACTTTGGTAAAAACATGAAAATTTTCGTTTTCGTGACTTCTAGCCAAGGAAAAAATACGGCACCGGCGTAAATAAATGTCTTAGATGGATAGTGTTTACATGAGCAAGTTAGAATTTTTGTAGGATTTTTTTGAACGGAGTTACGAATTTTTATCGATTTTTCAGGCATTTAAATCTTTTTAGTTTTCGCGTTGGAACTCGAGATGTAACAAAGCTAGTACAAAAGCAAAACAGCCATCTTGTAGAGCTTGCTTTGATCTATCGAATGATACCTTGCAACTTATCTAGAAATGAAAAGTGTATGACTTATTGCGATCGAAATTCAAAACGGACGGAACTTATGGGACAACCTGATATAAACAAAGCGCTTTCCAATATTGAAAGTATTTGATTGTCAGTCTACTATAACCTCAACATCGTCATAAGTCACTTTCTAGGTGCACATAAGTGTCATAATATAGAATATTACAAGAGCAAATGCAGAGGCAAGTTCTTGTACATGGAAGGTGCAAGAGACTTAACCTTATGCGCTGAGAAGGACGAAAATCTGCACAGACCAAAATACGGCCTTTCGAGAGAGGGCAGCGTGCTCGGCAGAAGCTGAATAGAGGCATTTTTTTCTTATCGCAAACTGCATCCGCGGCTTTATGAAAAAGAGCACAGTGCAAACTAGCCTAGCCGGTTTTTCTGGTTGTTTTGTCCTCGACAAGTGCTCTAGCAAGCGGTGATTTCAGAATCGATCAAACGCTTATAGCGAAAATGGAGCAGAGGCTTAGAAGAAAACAGCGATAAATGGCTATTCATGACGTCAGTGATGTTTCTCACATTGAAGAATGTGCTGACAAGAAATTTTCAAAAAAGCGTGACCCCACCTCGCCCTTCCGTCCGTCAGCAAAACAGTCCTTATAGCAAATAGAAGTCCCCGGGCCCGGCGCGCATGTTTACACGCCCCGTGTCCACGCCCCTTCGTTGAACTTCCAGCGAGGGGTTTTCCGAACGCAGTCGAGAAAGGCTGACGTTTTAGGTGCACGCCGTCGCAAGGACACCTTTTTGAGGAAGCTTCTTCCTTCTTGCAGTCGAAAAATTCCCCTGCAGAAATTGAGAACATTCTTAGGAACGCTAAAAATACTGTGAATTAAAAAGTATGTAATATCTTAAGGTTAACAGAAACAGCAGACAAACGTAAGGAATTGTTCTATGCATAGGAGAACAAACACTTACACAGACAGGAGAAAACAACAGAAGAGAAGAAGAAATGATGTCATTTTTAAGGCCGCGATGCAAAGCATTGAACACCTTGAGAGGTCTTAAAAAAGCATACTGATTGATTATGAGTGCTCGTTCTGACGGAGATATGAAAAAGAAGAAAATTCTCAGAAAGGCCTGACCCGATTGATCGAGAGCTGAAACTGAAGAATAAATGAAAAATGAATGATATCTTTTGAAATTTGATTTAAATTGCAAGAGCCATCAATTTCGCAGTTGTGAGACCTTTTGATCTCACCTTGTCATTATTTTTTGCCGCTCAAATTAACTTAGAAAATTTTCAAAAAAATTTTTGCGGGTTGTGTCCGGTGAAATGGCTACGGAGTCAAAACTCACAAACAGTTGATGCCAGAAGATGAGAAAATACTTAAGCATCAGACTGTTCCTTTTATATGTTGTGAACCAAAAATTCGTAGGAGAAATCCAGTTTCTGGCGAAATTCTCGGGCAAACATTTGATTTACTACGACTTCTTGATATTAATAGTGCAATTTCAGCAATGTTTATCGCGTGGGTGTGGCAAGTAAACATGTAAATGAATGATCACAATGAGTGGGGGAGGGAGGGGGCGTGATAGAACTAACACAATTGCTATCAAACGCCAAACATCAAACGCAGGGAAAGGGAGCGTGGCTTGTTTTCTGCATAATCAGCACAATTAGTGTTAGTGACCCTGATTCGTTGAAAATAAGAAAGAGAGCCTTCATTTATGTTTATTTTTATTATTATCTTATTGCTATGTATGGTTTAATTATTATATTATATTTACTTAGTTACTATTCTTTTTGTACTTATATACTTTTTTATCCATGTTTGCTTTTTGATTACTTTCCTACCTACACATTTTTGATTACTTTTCTACGTACCTCCGAATTTGGAATTGGAATCTTTTCTTTGCATTGGAAAATTGGATATTTTATGATTATGGCAGAAAATTCTCGAAAACATACATTCAAATGTCGCATTACCATTTTTGGATTGCAAGGGAGAGGCTGCATGCACTTATAAGTATATTATGCTACTTTTCACCAACAAATCATATTACGGTAGCATTTTCTGTTTACTTCTGCAGTATACTAGTAAAATAATCAGATTTAGCAAATGCAGAAGTGCACTTCATGCGTTATGCAGACTCGGGTTGGGGTGAAATAACGGATACTGCAAAATTGTACGAACCCATAATATGTCAGCAAAAAAATTTGTCCAAGATTCCATAATTTGTGGAGAGTACATATAATATTATCCTGTTATTAATTTTCAAAAGTTTTTATCAGAATTTGAAAGCATTAATGAGATGCGGCTCTTTTCAAGCTCGCGCACTTGCTGAAAATGAGAGAAGTTACAGGATTGGATGTTGGTAAGGATAAAGATTTCTACTCGACATACAGAAAGAAACACTTGTAAAATAAAATTCACTTTCTATACAAACTGTATATCACGGATAGCTGACATTAGTATATCACGCTACAACTTATTGCACACTTTGGTAGCTTCAAACCTCCGCTGCTCTCTCATCTTCAATCTACATAAATGATACATTATTCCACTATCAGTTCAGATAAGTGAGAAGTGACAAGAAAGACCATTTCGAGCACTTTTACAGTCTTCCAGAGCTTCAAAACAAGCAAATGACAAATAGAAAGATTGCATATGTTTTCGTCCTTGTGGAAAGCAGTATTGTTTCCCAATGTAGCAATGAAAAGGAATTTGATTTTGTGTTCCTGCTGAAATCTGTTCCATTTGAAAATACTCAACTCTTCCTTGAAAACGCTGCGAAAGCTTAGAATAGTAGTTTCATTTGAAATGTAAATCAAAACACTCTATCAACAATAAGAAAAACAAAGATAGAATAATCTGTTGAGGAATTAGAAATCAGAGCCACATATTTCAGTAGTATTTTCATGCTTTACGTTTCATTTTATCAGAACAGAATCTCTTTAAGCTCTTCACTTAGACATCGTCATACGTGAAAATTTATTAGGATATTAGCAATCACATACTTCAATCTAAACCCGTGTACAATTATACAAGACTGTGATCATAAACCCGAAAAATACAAAGATAGATGTATGTGACACTTATGGTATCTACAAATGTGGGAGAGACAGTAAAATTCAGAAAAAAAGTAGTATATGTAGTTGTTCAAAAAGGACTAGAAAAAGATCACAAAGATAAAGATTATAACAGCAAACATTTTCGTAGCATCATCGATTGGAAAAAAAGTTCTTGTGAAGAATAGTGGTCTGACCTTCTCTTGTGTACAAGAGCAGTTCAGATATATAGAGAAAAGAAAGGAATGCTTAACAAGCAAGTCAATCCGGATTCCCACTGCAAGCCGAGGACTTTCTTAGCAGGTGTTTTGTGGTCAATTCACGAAGAAGCTGTTTCGGGGATAGGTGGAAGGGCTAAAATACACATGATAATGAGGTATTAGTTATAAGTAGAAAAATAATTTAGTAGTGTTATAGTTTTCCTCAATTTTGCATAGTCTCCTCTTTTATGGAAATCAACGATTATCCTCAAGCTTTTTCTAAGTGTTTAAGTTAGTAATAGCTATTAGCTAGTGGCCACTAGTAATAAGTAAGCTTGTAGGTGAATTCAGCAAAAAAGATAAAAGAATCAAGTATTTTCGAATACTTTTCGAAGTTCTCTCAGCGAACAATATCCCTAATGATAACGGGCAAAGCAAACATAACAGCATTTGATTAGTTCCGCATTGCTGCAGAAAAACAAAGTGCGTCAGAGGATTAACTGTAACGGTAACTGACCAAAAGAGGTTATAAGTTTTTTGACGCTCTCAAAGAATTGAAAAACTCAGTGCATAAGTTTCAGATCATAAGCAGTAGCGAACATTTTTGGCATAAATGTAAGTTTGCGTGATTTGGGAAGTCTCTCGAATGTCTGCTAACAAGGGAAGTTCGCCGAATCGAAATGACCGATTGATGTGGTATACACCCGGACGCGGGGCTCGGGAGGTTAGTACCAAATGTGCGCCCATTAGCTGCGACGCGTTATTGTGAAGCAAGTTATGGCCCTCTGAAATTTTTGGCGTGTGCATGTTTAGAGAACGCATAAATGATCCGATTGTGGTCGTGTGGTGTAGCAGTTAGCGTCTGGGACTCACAGGTGACCGGTGAGGGTTCGGATCCTGTTGCTGTCCACATGTTTTGCGTTCTTCTCAAAATTCATTTTTTACCTGTTTTATGCATTACTGACGTAAAAAATGAACATACGGGTGGTTAAACTCTACTAATTATACATCCTGCCGTATCATTCTCACAAGGTAGCCCATTAGCAAGAATCAATAGTACGACGTGACACAACTTGGAGATTGTCACATAAATACTACGTGCAATCGAAGAAAGTATGTGGAAGCAGGATTTGGCAAATCTTCAAAGTCAATTGAAAAGCCATCGCTAAAAAGTCGTTGCTTCGTGAGAAAAATTATTCCGTAACCCGTATGTGTCATTTTTTACCCCAGTAATACATAAAACAGGTAAAAGATGATTTTTGAGAAGAACGCAAAACATGTGGACAGCAACAGGATTCGTACCCTCACCGGTCTCCTGTGAGTCCGAGACGCTAACCACTACACCACACGACCACATTCGGATCTTTGTGCGTTTTCTAGACAAGCACACGCCAAACACTTCAAAGGGCCATAACTTGCATCACAATAACGCGTCGCAGCTAATGGGCGCACATTTGATACTAACCTTCCGAGCCCCGCGTCCGGGTATATACCACGTATCAAACGGCCATTTCGATTCGGCGAAACTTCCCTTGTAAGTAAACTTACTCAAAAAATCTGATCCAGCAACATGTCGGTCTGGACTCAGGGATCCGAACACAGATGGTGCTTGTCGGCGTGTTGGGCCGGAAAATCCCCAACATAATCGAGGTACGGGGAATTTTCTAGAAAAGGCCCAGTATGTTACCGTAACCTCCGCTTTGGTGTATTTGCGTACCTGGCAGAGGCTGAGGTCAAGCTCTGAGGGGAAGCTGGACGTCGTTCGACAAAGGGCGATTCGAAAGCGACAGCAAAGGGTGATCGACCTTCTGGCTGAGTTGGCTGTGGGAGCTGAAATGTACATAATTCAAAAACTTTCCCAGTAACTTTCTAAATGGTTAAATTTAGTATTTGTGTAGAGATTCTGCTGGTGAAAGAATATTTGGAAGTTCATTGATGGGTGAGAGTGATCCATGGGAGAATAGGAGAGGGTAAAGCATGGAGAGAAAGAAAAAAGTTTGGCTTAAATTTTTTATAATATGGTTAAATCGATGTGCGAAAGAATATTGTGAGCAACATCCACCGAGCAGGATTCACGCTTAAAAACTTAACGAGTTCGCTCTAAATGAATTACCGTTATAAGCAATCATAGGAGATTGAAAAAATTAGAAATAAAAGCGCCTTGTAGTTGAAAAAGTTCCAAATCTCGCTGTGTTGTTATTGAAATGCTACCTTATCGCCTAAACAGTAGGTGAGCAAATCTTTCTCTTACTGGAGAAAAGTCAGGTCCTAAAGAGTTGATAGATATCAATGTGCTTTTGAGTATGTTTTTCCTCAATAATGAGAGATAGACCAGAAGATTTTGTATTTCCTTTATTATCTTTTTCTTACCTGAATATCCTCCTCTTCTGATTCAGCAATTTCTTCAAATGGGCACTTCATCGAACGAATACGCTCATCATGTCGTACCATCACTGGTGGTCGCACTTCAGTGCTGTACTTGCTGAACAGGGTGAGTTGTTGTTGTGGGTTTGCAGCTGTCATCTGTAATCACGGATTTTTTTAGAACGAGATTGGCTTTATGGACTTTTCGATCTCTAGCGAACAGTGACATCAGCGACGCGAAAAAAAAAGTCCATGGAGCTTAGTGTAATGTCTGCGAAATGAAAGGGTCTTATCTAACAATCAGACAGAAAAATCTCGATATCGAGTAAAACACTTAGAGAAAAACTTGTACGCAGGTTTGCGTAAACGAAAAGTGTATTGTGCATACTAAAGCAGGACATTGTTTGGATTATGCAGGTTGAGCATGCGGAATTCAAAATACGTAAAAACACGCAGATTCCACCTAAAAAAGTGACGAAATAGTGCGTACTTTAGTCGTGAAGCTGCACTACTTGACTACGCGTTTTATGAAAAATCCATCAGCCTGTCAGCACAGCAGAGCTGAGCGATGATCTGCCAATCAAAACGTTAAACTCCTAATGACGTCAGAAATGGACGCCAATACGCAAGTGCAGACTGTGCAGGGATTTGTTATTTGGACAGAAGCCAAAACTCGCAATCAAAATTCACGGAAGCTAAGTTACACAAAGACGATGCCATATCAATGCAAATTGGCTCGATTGGCACCATTTATGAAAAACCGCTTCCATTTGATGTGGCCCAATCTCACAATGATAAGGCTTTAGTTGTTAAAAATCAAAAGCAGACGTAGGACTTTTAATTGTATGCGTGAGAGTACATATAGAGATATATCTGAGGTAGAAAGAAAGTTGTGGGACGTTTATATAGTTGAAAAATGCCTGCTTAAAGTGCCAAAAAGTTGCGCGGGAGAAAAGATAAATAATTAAAATTGAGTGACAAGCTGTTCGTGATTTCTGCTCTGGAAAATTTGAAATGCCGAGATGAATGGGCAACCATGAATCTAGCGATTCAAATTTAACAAAATCAGAATGAGACACAAAATTACCTATAAAATCACAAACAGCGTTATATAACTCTAAATAAAACAAGGAAACCACGATCGCACACGCCTAGTCTGCCAAAGCCGATTATCTCCGTCTTCTTGGAGCTGATCTGCATTAGGAAATATTCACCAAAGCTGATGATTTCTGATCATCCTATATACAGAATGTGAAGTGTGAAGACATCCCATTCTTACAATCCCCAACAAGGCTGACTGATTAAGAGAGGTGAAAGAGATCTTTGTTACACAGTCATTTAATGCCCACGCAACTTGTTTATCACATCGGTATTTTGCAACAATTGGCAAAAAACGTCTGCAAAGCAGCACGTCACCAGCAATACGTCATCGCACCCAATGAGGCAGAACATAAGACCCGAAAGTTCTTATGGGCCTTTGTTGGAAGCCTAGGGGAGGTCAAATAGATAGCGGTGAAGTAGTGAAGCAGACGCATATAATGTCTATGGCTACTTCGTATACAACCATGGGCCCTAAGTGCTATAGAAGACGACCTTTATATTGTCCAGGCCACGCCCACTTCGCTACGCCCACCATTTTTCACGCGGAAAAGAAAAGGAAGGACCGCTAAGACGCAGTTAAACGATTTTTTGACGAAATTCGTGCCTTGTTATGAAAAACCTGGTATGAATTTAGAACGGAACATCTGCTACTGAAGATTAAAAACATCCAATAACTTTCAAGCAGCTCCTGATGCTTATGGTACAAAGAGTAGAAATTTTGAAAAAAAAACCTTTTTGCCAAAGTAGACGAATTCAAAGGATATACTACAAAATTTTATTTCTCTTACAACTGGAGCAATTTCTTTTTTTTTGCAATTTCAAAAAAGTGTTTGACATCAGAATGATTGTCAAAAGTTTTTGAGAAACGACGGCATGACGATGATGATAGCCATTAGAACATACGTCATACCATTTCCGACATATTGCACATTTGATTAGTAGAATAGAAAGCTATTCGATATGACAATCGGCATCTAACAAACTCTCTTTCTGGATCTCGGCACTGGATCTGCCTGCAAAAAATTCGGTACACTTTCGACAACTAAATTTTCAAACTTATTTGCGAAAAGTTAACAGAATTATAGCAGAGTGCGTTGTTTACTTTTAGCGCATGACAGAAAAGGGCAGTGAGAGGGAAATTGAGCAATGACAGGCTGATACAAGGGAAATGGACTTCAACGTAGGCTTCTTCTGAAAAACGATTCCAGTAGGGATATAAAGAAGCTATTATCAAAGAAATCTATAGGAAGCCACTGAATGCGAAACTGCAGCGTTGGTTTTGAAAAAAAAACAATTCCATGTCCTATAAAATTTTATAAATGTTAACATAAGCTTACAGTAGTCATAGATCATCAAAGCCCGCGCATAGTCCCAAGTACACAAACTTAAACCATACATTTATAAATGTCATTTACAATATTATCTGTCACACAAACATCCATTCCTATTGCATAGAATGGAGCAGTTTCAAAGAAGCGCATGGGAACAAATATGATTTTTACCCTACGCATCAAATGCGACCTTTTGAGGGCAGCGTACATCGGGCACTCAACCTAGCTTTTTCCGCCAACTTTCGAAGTGTAAGAAAAAGTTAACAGTGTTAGCTAATCATGCGGGTTTCCTAGTTATTCTGGTCTTCAACAACCGCTCTCCTGCTGGAAGCAGTGATTACAGATTTTTTTACGCTCAGGCAGTCGGTCAAAATGGAAGAGGAATGGAAAATGGGAGACAAATAGAATGAATAAAAGAGATCGTTTCATGGAGCTTCAACCTCTCTTACATTCGATGCCGATGAGAGTTTATAGGCAATAGCTAGAAAAAATTTGAGAAACCTTCCTTCATTTTTACCCATTTACGACAAATAAAAAAGAGCCCTGCGTAACAGCAACATCCACCACCAGCAGCACAAGTATGGGGTCACGGGGCCCCGTCGGGCATGTCAACATGCCCGACGGGGCCCCGTGACCCCATACTTGTGCTGCTGGTGCTTAAATTTATTGCGGGGGTTTTCCGACAGCTGATTGAGAACGACGTGCAAATGCAGGTGCATGCAAGAGCAGAGAACAACGTCGGAGTGACACTTCAACAGCCACAGGGAATTCCCATGATAGCGGACAAGATGCAAGAAATAGTTGGAAAATGATTTTTGTTGGATGCATGTGATTCAATATCTTTTTATACTACATATGTTTATGTGTTTATTTATTTAACATTTATTTATATGATGCACATACAAAGTTCGACGGTTGCATTCTGGATCGTGTTTGTGGTTAGATTCAAAAGTTGTTAGTAAATTTAGCTGCAGGCTCAACTAAACATATTACATATCTTGTGCTGGAAATATTTTTACCAGAAAAAAATCTAAAATTAGCTAATATTACGATCAGACAGGGATACGTTATCTTCACTAATAAATGAAGCGTATGTACTCCTGCAGCAATTTGCAGAAAATGGCAGCTATTTGCACCCAATGAGGCGGAATGGATTATGTTGAAGCCCTCTAGGGTAGCCTTCGTTCAAATGCCTCAGAGAAGGAACACAGTTGATGAAAATGGGTGAAGGTTTCGGACACCACGCAACACCAAGGTCTCTTGCTAGTAAGCGTTCGACCTTGGAACTAAAGTATAGGTATTACATATCAACCCATTATATTCAGTTAAGCCACACCTCTTACCCTTCTTTTTAGCACTTGTTGTGCTAAAACATAGTTCCATAAGCAGGAAATAATCACGACGGAAGTCCATGACATGCTTGCCCATACTGTTTTTATTTCAAAAAAGCTTCCCCAACAAAACACTGAAAAGCTGCTTTCTTTTTGATTGCTTGCAAGAGGACTGAGCTAACATGAGAAAAACCTGTTCTCTATTGCTCACAGGGGATGACTACAGAGCACCGTGGATGGTAGTGCAAACATTTCCACAAACAGGAAAAAAAGAACGGAAGAGAATGAGAAATGATGTCACTTTCATGTCGTGCAGAAAAGCATGGCACACTATGGAAGACTTAAATAGTCATGTGAACTGAATCAATCACTTAGTGAAATGAGAACAACCAGTTTTGTTTTGGTTATGACATAAACGATCTGGAGTTGACACACAAAAATAAAAAACCGGAACCCGCTTCAAAATTTCCAAAATAAGGTGGCAAAAATTCGAATCTCGAAGCTTGCGGTTGTGCATTGCGTGGCTCGAGCTTGCAAAATTTTGAGATTGCATTGTCAATTCTCAAAAAAAAAACAAGCAGACTTTTGCTTTACTTTCGTTTTAACTTCACAGAAAAAAGATGAATCAAACCCAAACCCAAATGCAGTCGAAATTTCAGGTGACACTTTAAGTGCCTCTTTTCCCGAAGCTTCAAATTTCAAGTGACTTAAATCCTAAATTATTACCTTAAGTGACACGAAAAAGGCAATTTTTCCAAAGTGAACTATTAGACCTTTATCAGATTTGTTTGGGGGTAAACACGAAGAAGCCTGTGGGAGGAAGAGAAAAAAATAGATGGAACACACTTTCCTTCAAAAAAAAAAAGGTTTAAAATGCTCAATGCTTACCTTATCACTTCTGATAAACAGCTTTTCGAAGACTATGCGAGAGTTCCCTGACAACAGAATAATCCCCTCTATCACCTACCATGCTATATCTTATCTTATCAATATAATCCCAAGCGTGACAGGGGTTATTCAGTAATTTGGGGCATTCATCCTTATAACAACTAGGTAGTAGAGACTTCAATTCCAGATAAGATTACTATGTTATCGCTGCTTAACATTCGTAAAATATTAACAGATTTTGAAATGCGGGTCATGTGCTGTTTTGGTCAGTTCCGGAGAAGTTGCAAAGATTCGTGATTAGGGGAACACATGTAGAATACGAAAAGCTAGGTCTTTTATGTGAAAAACAACTGTGGCAGTAATGTGAGGAATTTTTTGAGTTTTCGCATATATATATATAGTCGCGTCCTCACCCCACTCGTATATATAGTCGGTCGGTGGTCGAATTTGAATTCGAACTGGAGCAAGCCGACCGCGGCAGAGCGCGGCAGACGCCGTCTCTTAGCCAACCGCATGCACGAGCTTTATTCTTATTTCTTTCGTGTTTCTTTGCTATCTCTCGTATTGCGGCAATGTTCTTTATCAGATTTTAAGATTTCGTCCGCTAGCTCTTTGAAACAAACGCTTTTTGATTTCAGCCCTATCGCAAAAAATAGTTTAGAGTACACATTCTAAAGAAAATTGAAACAGTTCATTAAAACATTTGTGTATATGTCACTTACCGGAAAAGACATTTCTCATCCAAAAATTTCCAATCACAACCTTCTTCCCGGTTTACCTGGAAAGAATGTAAAAACGGGCACAAGTGCACAAAACAATAGTTAGCGGTACGAAATCTAAAAATCTGATTAAAAACATTGCCGCAATACGAGAGGTAGCAAAGAAACACGAAGAAAATAAGAGGAAAGCTCATGTGCAAGCGGTTGGCCGAGGGGAGGCCTGCCGCGCTCTGCTGCGGCCGGCCTGCTCCAGTCCGAATTATTCGACCACCGACCGACTAGTGGGGTGAGGACGACTATACATATCACGACCGGGTCAAAAATGTATAAAAGTGATTTTAGATGAAAATGAGGTACTCCCTTTCACGCATTGTTTGCTTCAACATGCTAGGCTACATTTTGCTTATTCCTGTCGTGATTGTCATAGTGTATGTATTAGCTTCTATCATAATCTCCTCAAAATCACAAAGCCATCAGTATAATCGCTAGCTTGTACGTTACTACCAGCCATGGCTCCAGAACGCAAATTCTATCTTCTTTTATTTCTTGTAACACCAATGGGGCCGCCATAGACTCCTTTATGCAAAATTTACAGCCGTAGAAGTACATGATCACTGTACTTGGATCGGAATAAATTCGATCGTTCGAATAAAACATTCGAATATACAGGGTGTCCCAAAAAAATGTGAACAACTCCGTTGCTTTCATGTCTTTCGACGAGCTTGAAGCACCCTTCTGTAGAGCGAGGTTAAACTTAGATTTGTGTTATAAAGCGAATCACCGATCACTGTTCGTTCTTGTAGGATTACGGTATGAACTTCTAGCATGTGGACCTATTGTGAAATATGCCACTTGACAAAATTCTTCCAAAAAATCGGAAAAATCTTGTACTAGGTTTTTTACGCACGCTGATTCCATTACACAACTTTTTACGAGTGTTTTCAGCTTTTTTGACGGTGTAATCACATTTGACAAATACTGGGAATTCGATTGTTACAGTTTATTTGGGATAACTTTGGAACACCACAGTAAAGTGAAAATTTCATATTCGTGCTCAGCGGCTTCCGTTACCATAGTATAAAAGTTTTGGCTTGTTTGGTTTTGTTCCGAGGAAAATATGGCCCCAATGGCCTAAAATTCTTGTCGAAGTTCCTACCGTAATCCTACAGTATTGAAGAGCGATTGACGATTCGCTCCATGATGTGCAACTAAGTTAAACCAATCTGTATTCGCATTCAAAATTCGATATTCGGAGTTTTTCCAATTTCGAATAATATTCGAAACTCGATTAATTGAGAAAACGGGGTTTCGAATGAAATGCGAAACTCGAATAATCAAAAAACGGGGTTTCGTTCGAATGTTTATTCGAATTCGTATTCGAATGAACTCCATAATCAGATTATTCAAGTTTGTTGCAAATCTAACCGCTTAGTATCAGGTTGCTTCGTCTGCGTTTTTTTCCCACATAACTCGGTAGTGCATCTCTTTGCAACCATGACCTTTGAACTGTATGAAAAGTCGCATTCCCCCGACTGCTTGCGACAGTGAAAAATAGATGTGGATTTTGATTAATTGCTTTTTCGTTCAAAGAGATTGTCCCAATGTCACTGACACCAAATCAGCAAAAAAACAGTTATCAAATTCAAGCTTATGTTCCGAGTTCTTATACTGGAAGGGTGTTGACAGGCCGCTTTCTCCTCCCTTGCATTTCATGCTTTTGGTACGCAAAGGTCCACACTAGTGAATACTCTTGCTCGTGAAACTCATGTTGCACAATTGCCTCTATTCTTTACCTCAAAGATTTTTCGCGCATTGGTGCATTTTGAGTAAAGGATGTCGAGCTGTAATGGAGGATTGAACGGTTGCTGATTTGCAACTATATCATCTCGCAATAAAGTTTTGTTTAGTGGATAATAGGAAGTAAGATGTGACGTTTTGCTAATGAATAGTTGCCAACCGACCAACTGTATCGTATTTGAAAAAGCTACGGGTCTGGGAGTTGGTACAGGGGGGGGGGGGGGGTGGAGGAGGTAATTGGGGCTGCTAATCATAGATAAAAATTTACTTCACTGCTTTTATCAATTTTTCGGAGAACTTTGAGCTACGAGACTGGGAGTTGGTACGGGATAAAAAAAGGTGCTGATTGAAAATAAAATCTTTTAGCTTGATAATTAATGCACGTTTTTGCCACCTCTTTTTCCAAGTGCTGTCTTCAAGGAAACAGATTCTTCCCGAATACTTTCAAGGCTAGCTGAAAAAGCCTTTCTTCTTGTTTCTAATGTGTACTTTCTTTCTCGGAGCGCTCTGTTGGCTACCAAATTCCACGCTTTGGAATATGAGAGACTAAAATTTGAATTCCTTTCCTTTTATTCTTTAGGCTCTCTTTCCATACAAGCCATGCTGATTTCGAAAAATGTGCTTAACAATTGCGAAGCTTCCTCCTATAGAATTCTCTCTAGAGCAGAATTTTGCAAAAGTTCTGAGACGAACGTTTTAACCACAACTTGACCTATCATTCTAGCCTTTCAATGTCGTATAAAATAGGACCAATCGCTGTGATTTTGCTTTGTACACAAAGATTAGAAGTAGCATAATGAGTGAAAGAAAAGCGATGAGGTTTTCCAGCTTTTCAGTGGCGAAAAATGTGAAAATTCTCAAAATAAATGTAATTTTTCGCTCTATTGAAAAAGCCAGGAAAATTGATCACTTTTGAATTTTTTGCAGTACCTCGTCGTAAAAATATTCCATAAAATGTGCGTTCTTCGCCACTGCTTTCTTGAGCATTGGTACGCAGTGAGCAAAGTTTGCGCTTTCCTGCTATCTTTAAGATTAAGTTATGCTTTCTCAAAATAGAGTTTCTAAAAAAAATTTATGGCATTTTTTGGATGATACACATTTTCTCGTAATAATTGTAGATAAACAGAGGTATGTAAGGCGAAGGTTTGCTCTTTGCAACAGTCCTTAATGCCCTTAAGAAGATGTTTTGGGAAAAGAATTACGGCGATTCGGAGATGAATTTCGAAAAAAGTGCATTAATTATGAATCAACCTAATATTTTATCGATTTTGCTGATTTTCGGAAGGTCTTCTAGGATTTGGTAAAGGGAATATGAGGGTGCTGATTACGAATGAATCGGCTTTAGCCGAATATGTCAGCAAGTTTTAGATATGATTTTTTTTAGTTATTTGATAAATCATTCGAATATTTATTCGAAATTCGTTCCCATGTTCGAATATAATCGATATTTCGAAATTTTTCACTTTCGAATTTATTCGATATTCATTCATTCGATGAAAAATTTTGAATTTACCCAAGTACAGTGATTACGAGTCCTCCCTGATCGCAAATTACAGTAAGAGCTGAAATGGCAGTAAGAGCTTCTGACCTTATCCGGGGATGTTGAGAGAGATATAGCTTAATCTTAGTTGTTTGCATAGTTTGCAAAAGCTAATGGATGTACCAAACCCGGAAGAGGAGAGACCGGAAGTCGTGGGAATAATGAATAATGCAAGATTGACAACCTGGTTCCGCCTCAATAAGAGCCGCAGCGTCTGTAGAGGGAGAGCGTGGGAATATTGCGGCGGAAATGTAGCTGCAGAAAAAAGTTCTTGAATCTGAGAGGGAGAGTTGAATGAAGCTCAGAGTGGTTCACTCTCGAACGAAAATCGAGTATAAATAGTCTCACATGGTGACAGAAAGTCGTGCAAGGCACAGTGAACCGCAGGTGCCTGAATAAGAGGGTGAATCATAGAGAGCAAACACTTTTTTCTCGGAGTTATGTCTGCGTGAACAGACGTTGCGCAATATTGGATCTAAAACCAAACTCGGTTTTCGAACAAGAATTGGAAGAGGTACAGTACTTTATAATGCATTTCCTCTTCATAGAATTTTTTTGTAAAAAACCGACAATCTGTGAATCAAAGATTGGCTGCAGGAAACTTCATTTTTGGTAAAATCTCCGCCCGTATGCAAATCCGAGATAATTCTCGCATCAGATCAACTTTCCAACTCATAGCCAGTTTCTCGAATTTGGATTAAAACATGCCACCAAATACGTACAGCAAGGGTACTATTCCATTAAAACAGACTGAGATTGCTGCACAGATTCCCAACCTCGGAAGAAAATTAGCAAACGATTTCTTCTGCTGAACAATTTATTATGAGAACCATGTTGTATTAGGCTGTAACAAAATTAATGCAGGTTTTGAATTCCAACCGCAATAAGTCATACACTTCTCATTTCTAAGTAGGTTGCAAAACACCATTCGATAGAGCAAAGCAAGCTCTACAAGGTGGCGATCTTGCTTTAGCAACAACTCTGATCCACCACGAGTTTCGAGCCAAAAACTAAAAAGATTCAACTCTCCGAAAAATTGAAAGAAATCGTAACTCAGTTCATAATAAACCTACAAAAATTCTAACTTGCTCACGTAAACACTATTCACATGAGATCTATATACGCCTTTGCCGTATTTTTCTCTCTGTTAGAAAATCAAGAAAACGGAAATTTTCGTGCATTTGCCAAAGTGTTGCTGTGCCGTTCCCACATAAGTAGTTGTGTACTACAAAACTGCAGAAGTACAAAGGTAAATTTCCAGCCTTCTACAAGCTTTAGTTCTCGAAAAATTTTAATTTTAGCTTGGACCACATGACTAGAGAAAATTGTATTCGAATTTTTCGAGAACTAAAGCTTGTAGAGAGCTGGAAATTTACGTTTATACTGCTACAGGTTTGTAGTATACAACTACTTATGTGGGAACGGCACAGCGACACTTTGGCAAATGCACGAAAATTTCCGTTTTCTTGATTTCTAACAGAGAGAAAAATACGGCAAAGGCGTATATAGATCTCATGTGAATAGTGTTTACGTGAGCAAGTTAGAATTTTTGTAGGTTTTTAAGAACTGAGTTACGATTTTTCTCAATTTTTCGGACGGTTGAATCTTTTTAGTTTTTGGCTCGAAACTCGTGGTGGATCAGAGTTGTTGCTAAAGCAAGATTGCCACCTTGTAGAGCTTGCTTTGCTCTATCGAATGTTGTTTTGCAACCTACTTAGAAATGAGAAATGTATGACTTATTGCGGTTGGAATTCAAAACCTGCATTAATTTTGTTACAACCTAATAGAATCCACCTCATTAAATTATCAGAAAACAGAAAATAAAGTTGTTAATACGCTTTATTCAGTCAGGCCAACGTTTCGGTGCCTTCACCTTCGTCAGAGCCTGGAAGATCGCATACATTAGTGGTCTGCTCCCCAAACACCTCCTTCAAGCCAAGGCTACACTCAACATTAAGTTAGTTCGAAAGCAGTGACGGAAAGCATCGTCAATGCGTACCTCGGCAATCTTCGAATCAGGGTTGAGCAACCACCAAACACAGCGTCTGCACAGTTAGTATTGGCGAAACTAGTATAATTGCTTTATATAGATGATTCTAATCTCGGTGTAGATCAAATCCGCAGAGGGACTGATACGAGATCAGATCACTATTCATGGCGGCGCCCTCTTCCTTGCGGTTCATTGCTGGAGCTTTGGATGTTATCCAAAATGCTTCCAGCGTTTTACGACTAACAGTTTCTGATTCACGCGTCAAGATTGTGACAGCTATATTAAATTGTTGATCTGAGTGTTCCTCTCTGCGATGTGCGCCTAGGGGGGTGTTGGATTTAGATTTCGTAAGCCCATCTAGGTGCTCTTTGATTCTCACACACAGAGGCCTACCAGTTTCTCCTATGTATTGTTTCCCGAAAGTCTGACAAGTTATCTGGTAGACTACTCCTGCCTCCATGCAATCGCCTGGTTGACCAAATGGGCAGATGACGCAATCGACATTCATGCATAATCGGTCGTAACAGCGATTACGAATTAGTTGTTTTCTAAGGTTGGAAGGCGGGACGTCTATGATTCTAACGGAGTCTTTTAGGCCTGCTTGTTCTAAACTTTTCCTTATCGCTTTGCAGAAATCTTCAGATATGAAAGGAACACAAAAAGGTATTTTGACTTCATTTTTGGTTGCGCGCGGTCTGTATTCTTGCCAGGTACGTTTCGATGAATGGTCTGTGGGGTAACCATTAGACTGTGCAATTTGTCTGGCAAGACTCAATGATGTAGCGCGTTCCTCATCAGAGGAGACTGCCTTGGCAGTCTTAAACATATTACAAATTATCGACCTTTTTGTGCTCCAAGGATGGGCCGAGAGATAGTGAACTAATATATTTTTGCTGCTTGGTTTTCGGAACCATTTGGTCCTGTATGATCCATCACGCAATTGCACTTGTACGTTAAGAAAAGGCAGCCAGTTTTCGCGGGGCTTTTCTCGTGTGAACTTTATGTGCGGGGATTGGCTGTTCAAGAGATTGAAGCAAGTGTCTAGTTCGGCTTGCGTTGCGCACACTATACAACAATCATCTATATAGCGGCAATAAAGTATTGGTTTGCGCGCAAGATGGGGCTCTCGATTTTTGACATATAGGCAATGGCAACGACAGGTGCCAGCCTCTGCCCCATTGCCAATCCCCTGATTTGTTTATAGTACTGTCCGCACCACCGAAAAACGCTGCAGCTAAGACATTCTTTCAAGAGCACCATCACCTGCCGGATATTAAAACCGAACATGTTGATTGAACCGTGGTGTTCGTTCAGTATCTCGTAGACCGCTTCCATGGCCGCTTCATTCGACACATTCGTATATAACGAAGTGACATCGAATGATTCGATGACACATTCTTCACTTAGCGGTGCTTTACTGACTTGTTCAAGGAACATGCTAGTGTTTGTTAGGTGCGCAGGAATATATCAGCCTCTGTGTGTGAGAATCAAAGAGCACCTAGATGGGCTTACGAAATCTAAATCCAACACCCCCCTAGGCGCACATCGCAGAGAGGAACACTCAGATCAACAATTTAATATAGCTGTCACAATCTTGACGCGTGAATCAGAAACTGTTAGTCGTAAAACGCTGGAAGCATTTTGGATAACATCCAAAGCTCCAGCAATGAACCGCAAGGAAGAGGGCGCCGCCATGAATAGTGATCTGATCTCGTATCAGTCCCTCTGCGGATTTGATCTACACCGAGATTAGAATCATCTATATAAAGCAATTGTACTAGTTTCGCCAATACTAACTGTGCAGACGCTGTGTTTGGTGGTTGCTCAACCCTGATTCGAAGATTGCCGAGGTACGCATTGACGATGCTTTCCGTCACTGCTTTCGAACTAACTTAATGTTGAGTGTAGCCTTGGCTTGAAGGAGGTGTTTGGGGAGCAGACCACTAATGTATGCGATCTTCCAGGCTCTGACGAAGGTGAAGGCACCGAAACGTTGGCCTGACTGAATAAAGCGTGTTAACAATCTTGGTTATTGGCTATAGAATACGAATACAAAGAAAATAAAGTGTTTATATAACAATTAACAATTCCTTCCCTGAATTGGCGCAGGGGGATTAGCTCGTTTCGAGAGCTCAGCCTACGCAAATTTGATTAACTCTAACCAAGTAGAAAGACTCTGACAGAAATACTTGCGTGGGTGGGAAAGAGATGGCATTACTTTTCTGATAAGAACTTTCCTATCCAATGCTCTCTGAGGCAGAAAAGTTCTTTTTGAGTGATGATGGCAGAATGCAAGTAGCCCCTCTCAGCAAGACAGCCATCAAATGCAAACTTTTTCGATGAGAAAACAGAAAATCAAAAGTTTAGGAAGCTACAGTTTAGGAAGCCACGTAGCAACTACTACACTATGCCTGCATAACGATGAAAGACAAGGAAAAATAGCGGAACTCGAAAAAAAAGAAGCATTTTGTGATTTAGAAGAGGAATTTAGGAAAGGAAATATGAAGGAAGGCGAAGAGCTTGTGGATAAGCTATTCTACGAGATTTTTAAGTTAGACTAAACCAGCCTGTTGGTTTCTCAAGATCAATATTTCTTCAAATGTCTTGTTCAAAGTTCATAAGTCACTTGTGTGGATGCAAACTCAAGTTTTTACGACATCCGGCAAGGGGCTTTGCCCGACAGCTGGCCTAACACATAAATAAACCTATTTCTATTGCATTCTATCTAATAGAATTTATCTCTATCTCGATGTTCAACCTTCGACAGACGTTATTCGCTAACTTCACACATTACATCTCTTGTATAAAGTGTTGCGAAACTGAGTTTATTCATGAATTGATTCGTGTCAGCTAATTGTCTATCTCTTTCTGCTAGTCAAGATCATGTGAATAAACGAAATTTGAAATAAGTGATTAATCCAGCACGCGAGCGTCCTTAACTGCCAAATTATATAAGTTTGTCCTCTAAGTTTAACGGCAGTACATAGCTCATTCTTAACGTACATAGCATGATCACTAGAAATTAAATCCTCTGAGGATAAACACATATGGAGTGCCTGACACAAGATGACCTGAAAAAAGGACGAGATCTTTTCTAGCTACGATATATTATTCCCTTTATTTGAATATTGTATTCTTGCACTTTTCTCATTATTGTGAAACTCTCTGTATTATTTAGAGCTTTCCCTGTAATGAGCTCGGATTCATTATTGTATGAGCTAAAGTTACACTGCAACCAACTTTCGAAGCCGGATCTGGAGAAATTTTCAAGCAAAGAGGGTGAGAAAAACCGGCAATAACGAAATTTTCTGACATGGTGAGAAGTAGGAGTTGTTCATAATTTTAATAACTACAAGAAAAGAAGAAGCTGAAAGTTTCAGGGTATACATTCGAAATCTGAATTAAGACTGTTACAATTTCAAATATCAATTTCGAAAAACCTCAACGGAGATGTTCACTTCGTCTTCATATCAAATACACAAATACATAGCAAATTTCGATCACTTCTAATAACAATAAAAACATACTTTGTTTTTGCGAAATGGGTCCCACACTGCTTTACAACATATATGACACTACCTACACATGTATACAAACTAACAACCAACGTCTTTTTGTTACACAAAGCGGAAATTAGACTTCGGATGGCTTTTTGATCAACCTTTGTTTAGAAAAAAGAAGAAACCTGTTTTTTCTATCTAGATCTCCACATATACGCACAGCCGCAGGCAAGAAATGATAGATTGAAAAGATGAGGTGGTTAGTGTTGAAGAATGAAAAACAAATATATAATCAAATAAGTTTATACGGGATAGAAAAAGCATTCTAAACAGCAGATTGCAGCATTCGTGGATATGCGATGAACGCTGCAATCGATTGTACGATCAAACATTCGATCGCGATATTCCACAAAAAACCCTTTCAATCCTTTGTTTAGCTTATCGCATTGAATAAACATTATAAACATGATTTTCGGAAACATATTTGAGACAGTGCCATGCGGGTTATTTGGGTTATTTCTATGTTAGAGAAGCTACTTTGAAGCTTTACGTGCATAACAAATGTGATCGTAGGATGAGCTGTGCAGTGTCTTCAAAATTTCCTTTAGAAAAGTGGTAAGTAAGCGCTCAAAATCATCAATTGTTCGATCACTGCGATTGAATTCACGCAAAACATCTCGAAGAGCCTCGTTAGAATCTGTTTGACTACACCAGAACGGTTGAAATGGATGTACAATTCCCTCAACGATGTTTCCTAGCTGTATTTGAGAGTCAAAACGATGGAGGTCATGTTACCATCTCGCTCATAAGTCCAAAAACGAGAAGTACTGTAATATGTATGCTAGCATGACCATATAAAGTGCGCACATGTACAGTCAGTGTCAATTGCGTGTTTCCTTTTCCGTAAACCCAAAGAGCTTCGCGCGACGTTCGCGCGCGTATGACTCGGGCACTCAAATGGGCCTCATGGATCGGAGGTCCGCACGCAGAGCCCTTGCGTTGCGCATGCGTAATTCCCATGCGAAAGGAAGCGTAAATGACATTGACTGTAGGTACTCGCTATTGCTAAACTGGCACATAAACACCTTGAAAGCATAGACTTTACTTTTTAAGAGCTCTTATTTACCAAGCTATGAACCGCTATAGCAGAACGCCATGTGAATACTGGGATGAGAAAGAAACGAAAGTTTCGATGGTTAGACAACAAAAAATGATTAAATGCCGTAACAGTGGAGCTGCAGTATTTGACTCAAAAATATTTGGTAATTTTGCATTCATCCTATGGTCTGACTCATTTGAACCTATCAAAGGTCTCGTCATAAACTCAACGAAGTGCAGGATAGCAGCTTCACTTAAAATATGAATTATGTAACACAAAAGCTATACTACAGGAGCAAATACACTAGTCATCAAACATTGAATCACTACCACATACTTTTGCCATTTACTGCTTGACATGCACCACTTTATCACAAAATTCCTCAAGTTCTTCACTCACATATACACTTCTGCAATGTGAAGATTTATTGAGAAAACAATCACAATTTTTTCTAAACCCGCTTCAGATTATTTGAGGCTGACATGTAGACCCGAAAGATATGTGCAAGACAGAGAGATATATGTGATACATATAGAAACTACAAATGTAGGACGAGTGCAAAATTTTCAAAAGCGATAATCAAATATATGTAAAAACAATAAGTATAGCCGTTCAACATGAGGACTAGAAAGAGATCGCAGAGATGAACTGCTGCATCGCAAATTAAGAGAAAAGTTTTGTGAAGAGCAGGTCAGGGGCGCTTCATCTTCTCTTCTTATGCCAGATTTACCCATGGAAAACAAAAACGATTACTGGATATCATTCCAGATTCCAGCTGCATACGGAAGAATTTCTTCGAATCGTCTTATCGTTTAATTACGAAGAAGCTGTCTCGGGGATCGGTGGAAGGGCTGAAAATTTGTAGATGAACAGCATAATAATGTGTAAGAAATACTCGTTAATTTTGCAATTTCCCCAATTTTGCACAGAGAGAGAAATTAGTAAATTCCAAACAAGTCAGTAAACAGTCAAAGAGTTCAGTCACTTTCACTCTTTTAATATTTTCTTCACTTTAGTGGAGAACTATCATGCACACCCTTGCCTAACAACAAAACTCTAACGATATTGAACAAACACAACGATGATTGTTTGGTTCCGCATTCGTGCAAAAAAACAGACTGCGTCGAAGATTTATTGTTATGGTAACTGATCGAAGTAACAAGTTTTTTTGGCGCTTGCAAAGAACTGATTGACTCATTAAATCTGAAAGTGTACTATCAGATAAACTTGGCAACAGAGATAGCAAAAGCGAACAATTCTTGGCCCAGACGAATGCACATTTGCTTCAATGTTTGTTTTTCGAAGAACTGCCAAATTGTTTCTTGCATCTGCTGATACAAAAATGAGAAGTTTCTCTAACGTCTACCAAATAAACTTACTCAAAAAATCTGATCCAGCAACATGTCGATCTGGACTCAGGGATCCAAACATAGATGATGATTCTCGACGCGAATTTCGGCCGGAAAACCCACGACATAGTCGAGGTACGGCGAATTTTCTAGATAAAAACCAGTGTGTTACTGTAACTTCCACTTTCGTGCATTTGCGTACCTGGTACAGGTTGGGCTTAAGCTCTGAGGAGAAGCTGGACGTCGTTCGGCGAAAGGCGATTCGAAAGCGACAGCAAATGGTGATCGGCCTTCGTGCGGAGTTCGCTGTGAGGGCTAAAATGTACATATTTTGAAGGCATGAACAACTTTATAGCAAATATGATCTTCATAGACGATGTTTTTGATAAAAGAATAAGTGAGTCAAAATTTCTTTTTGGGTGACCCACATTACTGCGGTTGGGCAGAAAAGAGAGGGAAAAGAAAAAGGAAAAGGAACGATACTAGTTTTGTTTTATCATATAACTAAATAAATCATTCTTCAAATATTGCGAGCGACATCCACTAGAGCAAAAGTCAAGCAAAAAACTAAGGCAATTTTCCTTTACTAATGTGGTTTGGCTTTATTTGCAGTTATCTGAATCCTCACAATCATTACGATTTTGATAGTGCATACAAAAAGAATCATCATACATTTGCATACCGTTTCTTGCCTCCCAAAATGATGTGAGAAAGTTCAACAGTCTTTCCTTTTTTAAGCAAACTTTCCTCTTACCTGAATATCCTCCTCTTCTGACTCGGCAATCTCTTCGAACGAGCACACCGTCGAAATACGCTCATCACGTCGTACCATCACTGGTGGTCGCACTTCAGTGCTAAATTTTTGGAACTGTCGTTGTTGTGGGTTTGCGGCTGCCATCTGTAATCAATTTTTTCTAGGATAAAATTGGCGTTGCACACAATGTATCTCTACGTGAACAGTGACAGCAGCATTCATACACGAGCTCGGTTAAAGTCTGCGAAACAAAACGTCTTATCTAATAATCAAGCAGAACCACCTTTGATATCGAATAAACTACTTCTAGAGGACCTAGGCTCGCAGGTTTGCGTTAATGAAGAGTGGATTGTGCATAGTAAGAATACGATGCATGGTAGCAGGCTGAGCATGAAGCAAACAACTCGTAGAAAAAAAATCACCTAAATGCGATTCCACCCAAAGAAGTGACGGAATGATGAGTACTATAACCGTGAAGCCTGCAATACTTGACTACGCAATTTCATGGTAAATCCATCAGCCTGTCAGCGCAGCAGGGCTGAGAGATGTTCCGCCAATCAAAACTTTCACCTCGCAATTACGTCAAAAAAGGAAGCCAATACGCAGTGCAGACAGCTGTTCAGAGGGTTCATTATTTGGGCAGAGGCCAAAGCTCATAAGGTTGAAATTCACGGAACGATTGCTAGGCTACACAAAGACAATGTCATGTCAATGCAAACTGGCTTGATTGGCACCAATATGAAGAAGCTTTATCGTATTTGATTTTGCCCAAAAAATTACGAAAATCGATAGCAGATGTAGCACCTCAAATTGTATGCGAGACAGTTCATATACAGAAATATATTTAAGATAGAGTGATATAGTTGAAAAACGCCGGCACAGAGTGCCGAAAAAGTTGCGTTAGAAAGGGAAAAATAGCTTAATTTGAGTGACACAGCTATTCGTGACTTTGTTCTGGAGAGCTTGAAGTGTAAGCGTCGGGCGAAGTAATGGAGATGGAAGAGCAACCATAAAAACTAGATTCAACAAATTCAGTATGAGATACAAAATTACCCACTAAATCACAGAAAGCTAAATATAATCCTAGAAAAAACAAGGAAACTACAATTGTAGACGTCTAATCTGCCGAGGCCGATTATCTCAGTCTTCTTGGACCTGATCTACCAAAGCTGATGATTTCCGATCATTCTATACACAGAATGTGATATATGGTGATGTGGAGACATCCCTCCTTCTATTCACACTCCCCAGCAAGTTTAACTGATTGAGAGAAGTGAGAGAGATCTTTGCTACGCAGTCATTAAAGGCCTAGTTTTTGGCCAACTAGTTCGTCATATCCGTTTTTTGCAATAACTGGCAAAAAATCGTCTGCAAAGCAGCACGTGACCAGCAGGTACGTCATCGCACCTAATGAGGGGGAAAATAATGCCCGAAAGCTTTGGCGGGCCTTTGTTCGTGAGTTGAAAAAGGAAATCAAAACGATAGCGGGTGAGCTGAAGCAGAACATTATGACGTACGGTTAATACGTGTCCGAGCATGGTCCCTAAATGCTGCAAGAGGCGACCTTTGATGTTATGCAGGCCACGCCCATTCCGCCACCCCTTCCACCTGTCGCACAGAAAAAAAAGGGGAGTACTGCTAAGATGCAGTAAAACAATTCTTTGACGAAATTCATGCCTTATTATGAAGGATTGGTATGAATTTAAAACTGATCAGTTCTGTTACTAAAGATTAAAACATCCGATAAATCTCAAGCAGCTCTTGATGCTTATGGTAGAAAAAGCAGAAAAAGATGTACTACTTTTTTTTCTCTAACAACTGGAGCAATTTCTTTTTTTGCAACCTCAAAAAAAGTGCTTAACATCAGAATAATTGTTGGAAGTTTTTGTTGACAAAACATGACGACATGATGATGATGATAGCCATTAGAGCAAACGTCATACCATTTCCGACATACTGTGCATTTGATTAGTAGAATAGCAACCTTTTTGATATGACAGACGGCATCTGCCGAACTCCATCTCTAAGCTGCGGCACTTTTTGGATGCGTTTGCGAAAAATTGAGAGAAGCTATCTCTTCAAATTTATTAGCAGGAAAAAATAAACAGAAATATGCAAAAGTGGCTCAAACAATTTGACTTTTAGCTTTCTAAAACACTCAACGAACGAGGAGAATTAAGAGAAAAACAAGGCACTAAACTTGTATGTTAGACTGGCACTTTGAATGCGCGCAACCTACGATTTCTCTTTGGATAAAACGACTGCAATGGGCTTTTAAAAAAGGCTAGCAGCAAGTGGTAACTGGTACAAGTAATTCATATAGAAGCCATGGAACGTAAAGCTGCACTATTAACGTGGGGAATAAACAAGCTCAAATCTTCTAGGATAAGCTCACTGCGGCTCACTGCTCGTAGATCGTTCGAAATGAATCACCCATGGCCGCCTAGTGTATGAAAATCAGTCAGAATAGAATAAAGTACACAAACTCCATTCTAAGTTCATTGACTGGTCCAAGCAACATTTATTGAGAAGTCTTGTAAAACGAGATTCTTTCGTATAGATAAAAAGTATATATGTTCGACTTTTGAGGGCAGTGACGTCGAGCAAAATGCAATTACTCTTTGGAAATATTGCATCGGATATAGCAAAAGTTTATACCGTGAACTAGACTGGCAGGTTTTCTAGTTGTTCTGGTCTTTGACATCCGCTTCCCTGTTGAAAAGCCGCGACTGCAGAGTTTCAGACGCTTAAGCAGTCGGCCAAAAAGGGAGGGGAAAGAAAAATGGAAGCCAAAGAAAATGAGAAAAAGAGATCGTTTTATAGCCCTTCAAATTCTCTCAAAGTCGATGCCGATGGGAAATTTTATGAATAACTAGAAAGTAATTTGAGACACCTTCCCTCTTTCTTACCCTGGGATAGACAAATTTGAAAAAAATACCCTGCGTAACAGTAACAGCTACTACCTGCCACAAGTATGGGGTTGCGGGGCTCCGCCGCGCATGTTTACAACCGCGGGGGACACGCCCCTCGGCTTAACTTCCAACGGGGGTTTTCCGAACGCAACCGAATGAACGACGAGCAAATGCACGTGCACGCCGGTGCAGAGAACAACTTAGGGGTGACGACTTTACCAGCCACGGGAATTCCCATGATTGGAAAAGCGGAAAAGTGTCAAAGCAAGAAATGGAAACTCTTTAAAACAGCTTCTTCCAAAGCTCGTTGTGCATATCTAAAATATAAAGAATCGTTAACTCAATTCAAAAATCTGCAAATAGCGGGGAACCGCGTGGCGGTCCCGAAGCGAACGCTCTTCCAAATATCACCTTTAGATTACTGGTTCACTAGTGCATTGATACATAATACAAGTGTGCAATAAAATCTGATTTGCATCTGTAAATACATTAAAATTCAATAGTAATTGTGGATGATCATGCTTACCAACGTTGTTTCATCTTGTACGGCAAATAAATTCTTTGCAATTTGAGAATGGCCAGTATTAAACCTGTTAAGAATACTCTTAGAAGTCTAATCAAGCTAAAGATAACGTCCCTTTGCAGCAATTTACAGAAAATGGCAGCAGACTAGCACGTCATTGCAAATGTCCGTAATTGCCCCAATGGGGAAAAGAAGAAGGCAAATTAGTACGTTGAAGCCTTCTAGGGTAGCTTGCGTTCAGAAGCCGCAGAGACGTAAGGAACACAGTTGATGGAAATGGGTGAAGGCTTCGGACACGGCGCAACACCAAGGTCTCATGCTACTAAGCACTCGACCTTGTGATTGAAATATAGGTATTACGTACTACAATCCATTATCCCTAGGGGCCACACCCTTCACTACTTCTTTGAAGCACTTGCTGTGTTAAAACTTAGGTCCAGAGGCAGATAAAAAATTGAATTACCATAACGAAGTCCATGACACGTCCATACCGTCTTTTATTTCAGAACAGCTTCTTCAGCAAAACTCTCCATGCTGCTTTCGTCGTAATTTGCCTGCGAAAGAGTAGCAAAATTGTGTTTCAAAGCTTGCGGCTATGTATTGTGTGACTCAAGCTTGCAGAATTTTGAGATTGAATTTTCAAATCTCGAAAAAAAAAACAAGCAGATTTCTGCGATATATTTGGTCGTTCAGAAAGTTCTTTCCGTTTTCTCAACCTATCATAAAAACACGTGGGATGAAGGTAGAAAAACGCTTCAGGCATTGTCCGACGCAGCTTTTCTTTCTCTTCTTAACTGTCATATTTCTGTGCCACTCGCTTTTGTGGTCAGTGAGAAAATGATCGAAATTTCGAGCCCACAGTTTTTACCGTGTCCAACTTTGGCAATTTTTCACAATCTTCTTTTTTGATTTTTGAAGAAGCTTTGATAGCAATCAGATAGAGTAAGCGAAGTACAATTCAATGCAATTTTTCGGCATCTATAGCTACCCTCAAAATTTTTTTAGAATTATTTATCTGATGCTATCAAATTCCAGTAAAACGGCGCACAACTAAGGTGTCATTCGATGCAGCTTTTCCTCCTCTTTCTACTGATTATTTTTCTTCTCAATTTGTGGGGGTTTTGGCGACAAAATTTCCATAATTTTTGATCTGAACCCGCCCAAGGGTGTACAGGGTGAAATGCAAAATCTATTTCGAAACGGTAAACACTCACTTACTTTGTAAAAATAGTGGACAATCATAAATGACTTTTAAAAGTGTCGAAATCCGAAGTTTTGTTAATATTCGGAGCGTTTGTTTTGTGACTTCGAAAAAGTGAAGACTTCTGGAAAAGTTATCTCAAGAAATACTGAGAAGCCAGTTAAAATTGCCAAAAGATATCATTAAATTGCACTTCGATTACTCTATCTGATTGCTATCAAAGCTTTTCCAAAAGTCGAAAAGGAAGATTTTGAAAAATTGCCAAGTTGGGCATGGTAAAAACCATGGGTTCAAAATTTCCATTACCTCACTGCCAACAAGAGCAAGCGGCACAGGAATATGACAGTTGGAAAGTGGAAGAAAATCTGCGTCTGATAATGCTTGAAGCGTTTCCCTATCTTCATTCCACGTGTTTTTATGATAGGTTGAAAAAACGGAAAGAACTTTCGGAACCGCCTAATTTACGGAAAAAAAAGAAGAATCAAACATGCTATCAAAATTTCAAGTAACATTCTACGTAGCTCTTTTTCGCGAGCTCTGATTTCCAAGTGCCAATGACAGTGACAAGTAATTCAAGTGACACCCATACTTTGCACACATCTTTCGGCAAGGTATTTTAATCTCATCTAGGATGGGCCCCTTCCAGATGTTTGGCGCAAACACGATGAACCCTGCGGTACAAAGGAAAAAACCGATAGGGCCCATTTCTTTCAGAAAATTTGAAGAGAATGCTTACCTCGTCACTTCTGACAAACCGCTTTTTTCGAAGAATGTGCGAAAATTTCCTGATAACACAAAAATCCCCTCTGTAAACATCTTACATTTTATCTTATCGGTATAATCCAAAGCGTGACGGGGGTTACTCTCAGCTCTTTCCAGCATTCTTCCTTGTATTATAACTACTAACAGAGACTTTAAATCGAGCAGTCTTTGCTAGCGCTGTGTAAATCTCGTGAGATGTCAGCAAGATTTGGAGTGCGAGTCACGTGCTGTTTTGATAGAAGCGTGCAGAAATTGCAAAACTCAGAGGAAACACATGTGGAATACGGAAAAGCCTAATTTCATTTGGTATGTTGAGAGTAGCCAACTATGGCAGGAATGCAGCAGATGAGCAATAAGCAGAACATGAATTCTGTTCATTAGAAAAATCCACAAATATTTGCAATATCACAATCACATAGAAGTAATTAATTTGATGAAATTGATTGAAAATGACGCAGGTTTTCTTTCAGGCAATGTTTGCTTTGAAATGCCACACACTCCAAGTTTTTGTTACCCTATCTTGTCATAACTTCAATGTGAATGTTAGTTTTCTCAAGCAGTCTTCGTTTTCAAATCTCATAAAGCTATCATTATTTTTTTACTTGCTATCTTCAAGAAATTGGCATGAGCCATGTCTACAACAGCACTTTTTGAATCCTCAGTTTTTGGCTTCAAACGAACCCAGCTCTAAATGGGCAAAAACACATATCTACACTCCACCAACACATCTATTCGTTCACGAGTTCAACATCTGTGGTAGCGGATTTGGGGATCGTAAACTTATTTCTGCTGAATGACAAGATGACATTGGAAGCGCTTAACTTTTCGTGGTTTGTAAAAACTAATGGATGTTGCAGACCTGGAAGAGGAGAAACCGGAAGTCGTGGGAGTAATGAATCATGCAAGAGCGAATCCATAGAAAATCTGGTTCCGCTCTTATTGAGCAGAAAAGCGTGGGATGAATATTGCGGCAATATGGCTGCAAAAGAAACATCTGGCATTAGACTGAGGGAATTTCGGGTAAAGGTCAGAATGATTCATTCACGAACGAAACTTGAGTATAAATAGTTTTACATGGCGACAGAATGTCGTAGGCACAATGAACCGCAGGTGCATGAATCATAGTCAATACTTTTTTTTCGGGTTATGTCTGCGTGAGCAGACGTTGCGCAATATTTAACTCAAATTCAGCTAATGCGTTTAAAGTAACATGAGATGTCATTAACATTTCAGTGCATTTTGTGTTCACAAAATTTAGCGGGAAAATATCTATAAGTGACAATCTGTAACTGCGAACTCAAAATTGACAATCAAAAAGCAGCCGTTACAAATTCTGTTTTTCGAACTGGCCCAGTTTCTAGTCCAAGATAATTCCCTATCAAAATTGCTTCCACATTTCGTAGCTCACACCTTCAGCTCAAAATCGAAGCATGGACGCATTTTTAAGGTCTAGTGTAAGTTCCACATCGTTGAAGATCCAGCATATCTCCTACCCATAAAAATCAAAGCTGACGATTTTTACTATTGAACATTCTATCTTGAGAGCCATATCATAGAATCGGTCCCAGTAAATCATCAGAAAACAAGAGGTAAAGTGTTTATATAAATTTCTTCGCCCAAATGGCGCAAACCGAGTGACTCGTTTCAGGCGCTCAGCCTACGCAAACTTAGTTACGACTCTGACTGAGTGAAATACCCTAAAAGTCAACTGCGTGGGTGAAACAAAGGAGGCGATGCGTTGCTGGCAGAAACTTCCTTATTCAATGTTCTCTGAGGCAGAAAAAATCTTTTCTTGAATGATGACAGCATAACGCAAATGCGCTTTGCAGCAAGCCAGCCATTAAATGCAAACTTATTAGGTGAGAAAAAGAAAATCAAAGTTTCAGGACGCCAACCCTCATAACGATGAAAGACAAGGGAAAAGTAGAGGAACTTGAATAGAAGAGCCATTTCCTGTTTTAAAGAGGAATTTACGGAGGCAAAAATGAAAGAAAAGACGAGAGGCTTTTGAATGAGCCATATTACGAGATTTTTAAGTCAAGCTAACACCATCCTGCTGCTATTTCAATATCAAATTTTCTCCAAACATTTTGGTCAAAGTTCATAAGTGAATTATGTGCAATCTTGCGCAAAAGTTTGGTCAAAGGGCATTGCCCGACAGTTGGTCCCATACCAAATAAAGCTATTTCTTACATTCTATTATCTCTATGTATTTCGATGTTCAACCTTCGATAGACGTTCTTCGCTAACATCAGACTTACATAGAATGTTGCAAAAGTGAATTTATTCACTAATTAATTGCCATTCGCTAATTGTCTATATTTTTACTGGTCAAGATCATGTAAAAAAAAATAATAAAATTTGAAAGACGTGATGGATTTATCAGCACGCAAACGCTTCTAAGTATCATTTTTTATAAGCTTACCCTTCAAGTTTAACAGTAGTACATAATGCATTTTTTATGAATTCCAGTTACATCGCATGACACTAAAAACTCTGGAATCTCTGAGATATGGAGAGTATCGAGAGAATATGACCTGAGAAAGTACAAGATTTCTTCAAGCTACAATATAATATTCCCTTCATTTGTATAGTGTATCGTAGCTCAAGGAAACCCTCGCACTTTTCTTGTTATGGCGTTTGCTGGTCCTGCTTTTCCCGCGGGAAATGCTACATTGTTACCTATTTCAAAGCCTGGCTCCGGAAAAATTTCCAAGCAAAGAGATGAGAAGTAAAATTGTGCAGCATAATTTCAACGATTACGACATAAGAAAAAATTGGAACTTTAGGGCAATATGCTCAAAATCTGAATTGAAACTACTATTAAAACTTCAAGTATCAAACCTGAAAAATCTCAACAGCGGATGTTGACTACGTCTTCGTACCAAATACGCAAATATATAGCAACTTTTGGTCGCTTGTAATAACGATAAAAACATACTTTGTTTTTGCAAATGCGTGCCCATTACACTGCTTTACAACATATATGACACCACAAATGTATACAAACTAGCAAACAAACGTCTATTTTGTTACACAAAGCGGAAATCAGGCTTGAAAGGAACTTTGACCAATTTTTGTTTAGGAAAAAGAGGAAGAAACTGCTTTTTTCTCTAGCCCTACTTATACGCACAGCCACAGGCATCAAATGGGGGATGGTGTGATAAGTTGAAACGTGGTGGTTGAAGTTGAGGACTGAATAGATGAGCAAATAATCAAATAAACCAAAATTTTTCGAAATAGAAAAAGCATACAAAACGATTGCAGCGTTCGCGGATATGCGATGAATGCTGCAATAGATTATGCGATCAAACATTCGATCGCGCTGTTCCTTAAAAACCCATTCAAAGCTTATAGCGTGGGTAAACGTTTCACGAAAATGGTTCTTGCAAAAATATCGATTTGATAGGCAACGATGGCCTGATGTTGGAGGAGCATCTTCGAAACGTTATCTGCATAGCTAATGTAGCAGTGAAATACAAGCTGTGCAGTGTCTTCACAAAATTTTTTTGAAAAGTACCAACCGAGCGCTCAAATTTGCTTATTCTGGTTATGGAGTTTATTACAGTGGACACTATGCTTCCACGTGTCAAAACTCTTCAGATCTTGAGCAGACATCATATTAGTGAAAATTTATTACAAAGATATCGACAAACACAATCGATCTTAGACCCGTTCAAATATTCAAATATTCAAGGCTTCAGTTGTAACATACACTACTAAACATATGCAAACACTTGTGAAATCTACCTAACAGGGCAAAATAAAAAACTTTGATCCGAACTTGCACGAGGAAAGTACAAGACGAATAGTTGAAGAGAGGCTATAAAGAGATCACAAGAACAAAAATTCTGTAGCATTACGGATAAGGCAGAAAAGTTCTATGATAAATTAGTCAAAGGCGGTCGACCTTTCCTATTTACAGAAGTAGTTCAGAATCTTTTCAAGTGAATAATTCATTGTGAGAGAAGTATTGGTACCTATGTACACTGTACATCGCGTGAATTAGACTGATTCCGGCAAGGGGATTTCCTTGCAATAACACATCGGATTACGATGAGGCTGTCTCAGGGATCGCTGGAAGGGCTGGAATACATGAATAAAGTTGTCATAAAAGTTTTAACTTTGTTTGCTAGTTGATCCTTAATTTCTCTTGGGATATCTTTAGGGTGTAATATAGGCAAGTAGCTAATAAAACGCAATTTAAAACCAAAAAGACCAAAAATAAATTGCTTCTAGAAAAGTTCGCTCATACAAAAGTTGATGAGCGAGCTGGAATCTGCGTCGTGGGTCGTTTATCGGGAAATTTCTGTTCAATTGCATATTATGGATTTTCTCTGTATTCTCTAAAAATTTCGCTAAGAAATCACTTACTGAGAAAATCAGATCCAGCGTCATGTCTATCAGGACTCAGAGAACCAAACACAGTTGATGTTTGTCGATGACGTAGGCAAGGATCCGAAAAATTACGACATATTTGCGGTACGGCGAATTTCCTGAAAGAAATACTGTAACATAAGTAAGTAATCGACTGTGAATTTGGGCACCTTGCGAAATTTGGGCTAAGGTTCCGAGGGGAGGTTCGGCGCCGTTCGGCAAAAGGCGATTCAAAAGCGATAGCAAAGGGTGATCGCCCATCGGGTGAAGTTCGCTCTGGGAGCTGAAAAGCATATATCATTATAACAGCAACATTTTGGCTAAAAAAGCTTTGTATGATCTTGCAACACCAGCTCCTTCCTCCTCTCCTCTCCTATTTCTTCATTTTCAGCTATTATGAGCGTTTGATATGTAGTAAAATATTACTGTGTCAAAGCTAAAATTCGATATGAGATGGCTCCCTACGGAAAAAAAACAAGACATTCTTTCTGATCATGACGCGATAATTTCAATCGACATGGTTATAACGAAGAAACAGGTTGCCCATTCTATAGCAAAAAAAACGATGATGTAAGAGACAGGCTGTCCCACTAGTTTCCATTTCATTTCTAATGAGGGTTTTGTGTTAATTTCAGTGCCGCGCTGACTCATCACAATAAAATCAATTCAACAAAAATGAGCATAGTATTTTAGACATCCACCTGCTCGGGTTGCACCTGTTGGATGCTAAAGATATGTAAGTAAAATCCCGCAGTTCATGTTGAAAACAAAAAAGGATACCCATTGACCGTGGCCTTCTGCAATGCGATGTGCACCTTAAGATGCATCCCAAAATGCTGATTTTAAAAATACCTCCGCTGTCTGCAAAACGATCTTCTGAAGGAAGTTATGAACGTCTTTTCTAACTATTGGATAGTTAAAATCGCCGATAGAAGTTTAGTTTATCGTTTGTACTAAAGGAAATGTTAGACAGACTGTTGTTGTATTACGATTGAATATTAAAGCTCATGTGCGACAGTTTGAATGGCAAGGAAATTTTAGATGATTTTGTACCTCGCAGTAACTTCAATTTATTTTCGAAAAATAATTACAACCTTTTTTCAGACAATCGTTTCGCAGATATGGAAGACAGTTTTGAAACTAGCATTCAAATGAGCATTTTTCGGCCCCGGCACCAAAGTATCCTTCTCTTTAAGACTATTCGGACGCTCCAGAAAAGGGCCGTAAGTTCCTTCTTGCCAGTTCTTGGTCAGCGCACAAAATTTCGATGACCTTCTTCTAGCCTTTCAAAAAACAATCGGACTGAGATAGCGTCCATACATGACATATGAGATAAGTTCAAATTCACCTATTCACTTAAAGTGACTTGGAGTTAACTAACCGCGACCAATCTCTTAAAGTGAATTGACCTACTCTCTTCGCTCTCAACAAATTAGGCAAAGCCTCAAACTTTATCGGAACCTTTCTTCTCACCTGGATATCCTCCTCCTCTGACTCAGCAATCTCTTCAAATGAGCATACCATCAAACGAATTCGATCATCTCGTTGTACCATATCAGATGGTCTAACTTCGGTGCTGAACTTGTGAAAAAACGTAATTTGTCGCTGTTGTGGGTTTGCGGTTGCCATCTGTAATTGCGGACTTGTCTAGTAAGAGAACTATATTCACATCTAACGCGGCCTATACGTAAACTGACATGAGCACGGAAAAATTTGGGAAACTGGAAACTTGTGAGAAGAGAGTTGTCCTTACGATAGAAAAGGATTCCATCAGCAATTCAGATATGAGGTTCACTTATGCTACGAAGCTAATACCTGCAGCAGAACTAAATAGATAAGGATGAATTTTCCATTTAAAGGAGTTATTTATTCAACGTTACAGCAAAGAACGTTCGCTGCTCAGAAAGACAATACCCCACAACAAAATGATACATCATGTTGTTTGTTTTGGCGAAGCACCAAAGTACTGGCTTCTTATTTGAAAGGGCAAGTCTCCCCTCCATAGGAACGCTATAAATTCACTTATCAACCAAATGTCTGCAAAAAGTGACAGTTCGAAGACGATGATCGATGATTTCTTGTAATTGAAATGACAGAAACCATCCGAGAGTGCTTTGCAGCCTCAAAGAAGAATCACGAAAACAAAAAGAATAGACAGTAATCTTGCAGTTCCGACAAATCGACATCGGTGAGAAAAATTGGTAGGAGTGAGAAAAGGACTAAGAGCTGGAGAAAGGCGGAATTATCAGTGTAAAAGCACAGAAAACAATCTAGCTGAAAAACCTCAAACGTCATTCTAGTACAAGCATTAGAGCGCCTAGCAACATTGTAGGGCTTTATAACCGCAAAAGCTTTTAAGAAGTGTCAGGTTTTCCCAGAAGTGCGTAATTCTACGCTGAACGTGGGAACAGGATGCCCCAGAAAAGAAGTACACAGAGCTCAACGAACGCTCAACCGGACATGTGCTTCTAAACTTTGCGTTGTTGGGCAACATGCATCAGGTATTCCTCAAGGGAACTCCAGAGGTGAATGGGACAGGGGCAGCAAGTGACAAAAAGTGTTTGCCAGAGAAGTCTAACTTTTGTAGAAAAAGTTCTTCTGAAAATTTGAACAGCAAAAGTTGCGTCAATGAGCTTGCTCAGTTTCGAAAAAAAATATTTCTCATTACAACGAAAATGCTAGGAGATAAAATTTTGAAGCTATAGCAGGTCTCATACAAGTTTTCACTTACTTTTCGCTTTGGATTAGTGAAGCATCATTCCTAGCTTTGCTCAAACGGAAAAGTGCGATCATATGTGCATGGATATTTTGAAATAGAAAACCACTGCGAAAAAAAAAACAAAACCAGAATAAGCAAAAAAACTTCGTATGATTTTCAAAAATAATCGTAACTTGTTAAATCAATCAGAATTTACAGCTTTGTCCATACAAGACATTCCAAACAGATGAGACTTTTTGAGTATTTGAAACTCATAAAAAAGGAAGAAATTTGTACGAACAAACATTTTCTAGTCTTATAAACCCCATGCGACCCTAACTGTAAACATCAAGGCCGTTGAAATAGACTTGTCATTGTAATTTGAGTACTTTCAAGGATTAGAACTACACGAGACTACATTATCGCACCCAATAAGACTATAGAATACATGCATGTGAGTCCCAAGAGGACTTAAGAAGGGTAGAGTGCTAAGACATGTGCCAATACGAAGGGATTATGTACTCGACCACGAGTATCTAAAGTACACATATATAAGTATTACGTACTAACGACGATCCTTTGATTTTCACTCCGCAGACCACGCCCATTTAGCCACGCCCTTCGTCATTTACCATGTGCAAAAGAAGAGAAAAGGCACGTGAACAGAGAGCGGAGAATTGCGAATCTGTGGTTCGACTAAGTTTTGATAATGTCAGCTCTTGAGAGTTTAGAGTTTGAAATAATGATTTTTGTTCTCGTAAAAATGCTTTCAGACTTCGAAGACTTTCATAAATCGGGAACAAGTCGTAACAGAACGTGTAGTTTTCTTCGTTTTCAATCTCAAAAACTACCGCAGGGCCTTTAGATAATTGCCTCAGAATTACATACAATCAAAAACATTCTGTCGACATTGCCCATGTAAGCCATAACAATCTAGCATTTTCCGTAAAATTACGTACTTGAGCGGATAAGCCAAAGCCTGCCTCATATGACAGCAATTTGTGAGGACATCACATTCTTGAGCAATCGTTGTAATCGCATACCATATCAAAAGCTGTAGCTTTGGACATGCGATAAAGAAAAAAGAAACTTAGAACTTTAGGAAATAAAATTTAGTGAACCTTTTGGCACGTTTTGATAGAAAACTTAAATTCTGAACTCTGCTGTAATGAGCTCTATGGGGAGTTCATGAGCGCATTTTGGAAACTTTCTGGTCATTGACAACTCTTTCAACCTCGTTTTTTCTCGTTTTTCCCTTCCATTCTGAAGCTCTGAAATCTTCAAAATAATTAAGATATAGGTCAAGAATCGCAGCATACGTGTTAATGAGCCAGCCGGCGTCAAGCCCGTGCTTCTATAGCCCGTAGTAAAGCTCGATCAGTTCAGGTGAACTGAACTTATCCCATCAGTTCACCTCACGTCAGGTGAACTGATGACCGCCCATCCTCCCATGCTATAAGAATGGCGAGTGAACTGATAGTTGACCATCTGTCCACCTGCTGCAGTCAACTCTTCCACATCAGTTCACGTTCAAGTGACCTGAACGTGAACTGATGTTAGAGTGATGCAAATAGTGTGTAAAAGAGGAGATGCAGACAAGACTCCCGTAAGTTGCTCCTGAGTAACTTACGATACACATCAGTCAGGCTAAAAATGCAGACAAAATCGGCGTAAAACTGCACAACCCGCGCCCGAAAAGGAGAGGATCGATGAACAGCTGATTTTGGCGAGGATAACAAAAAACAAAATCTTCTCTTTTTTGTAAACCTTGTTGGTTTTTTTCACTAGCTGTCCAAATCAAAAACTCATTTATTCATTTCATCAAATTCACGCCAAACATTTCGTTTTTTCATAGAATTTTCGTCACAAATTGCGTTTTTGTTTTATCCGTGCATATGCTAGGCGAAATCCTTGGTAGCGGTCATCATCGTTTGCGTAGTGGCCGCTATCAAAGAGATTGCCCAGCGATGTATCAAAAGGTTTGTCGCTAGTCGGACTCGAACCACGGCCGCGCGCGTGTAATTCCAATCGCTTACCCGTTTGACCAAACCAGTTCAAGTGGTTTTTTTTTTCAAAAGCGCGCTTGATTGTGATGCCTCGGAAGCGATCCGCGTCCAGATCAATGGCTCGCCGGATGCTAGATTGAGGCGTGATGAGATCAACGCCGGTCCGTGTCGAGAGAGATGCCCTGATGGGGGGTTTACTACGGGCCTATTTGTTTCGAACTCTGGAATATAAATGCTTCACTAAAAAACTGAGCAGAAAAGAAATAGAATATATTTCATCAATAGCTATGGCCCATGATCATCAGAATCACTCCCAAACATGTATCATTTTTTCCGAGAAAAGCCGTCGTCAAAAATATTGTTTCAACGTATGAGTATGCATGAACAGAGTGAAAAGTATTTGAACGTTGATCTGGTTGTCGCGCGGAAATTGATGAGTAACAAAATTATTCCCAGAAAAATTTTTTGCGCAAAGATATGGATTATTCAAGGAATTTTGGAACGCTTAGCTGTTAAGAAACTATTATAACTTCATTTTGTACATGCTATTTTAGACAAGGAACAACAAAGTGCATTTTCGTAAATAATCAAATATTGTATGTCTGCCAATCAACTTCACCTGAATAATTGTCACATATCAATTTATAAGTGCACAGCCATCAACCTATAAGGCTGTAAGCATCAAGTTTCGCTACTAATGATGTGATGCAGCTGAAGTCCATAAAAAGCAACTGCTTTCGTTATGCTTTTAGTTCAAAAAAAACTCGGAAAAAGAGAAAAGACATCAGAGGACAGCGTCGTGGTCATGAGTTTTTGGCGAACTGCATGCGCTTTCTAACGAGGAAAGGTAAGACCAATTTATTTGTATGTAATCGGTTTTGAAATCAAAAAGTGTATGTGGGTCTTTAATTTCTGTCCTATTTACATGCCTGCAGCCACGCCCGGGTATGAACTTTTAGCGGGGTTTTTCCCCGTATTTCCCGTACTCAAACAGGGCGAGAAAGGCGAGAACACATGAACAAGAACGCAAAGAACAGGTTGCACTGAATTATAAATTCCATTGTGTAAACGCATTCATGTTCAATCCCCATGTAAATATTGAAGAGATTGTTGCGGACGTGAAAACATGTAACTAGCGAATGATCAAGCAGCACAGCCATAAAAGTAGATTTATGAAAATCAGTTGGCAACTCCGGTCAGAATTTATTCCTACTTGTTCGAAAACCCGCCAAAAACTTTTCTCTTATCACCGCTTCCGGTCAAACAATAGGACTTGTGACCGTTTTCTCCTCGAAAGTAGATCCTAGATCAACGTTATTACCAGAGTCAAGCGTGGGGTGTGGCATGCCACACCTGAGGGGTCGTATTGAAGAATCAGAGGGGGGGGTCGCCAAGGCGTCCGCTGTTCGCATAATATGCTCAGACAATCGACGGCATACTCCGGAGCGAAAGTGGGAGGGGGGGGGGGGGCGGCGTCTGCCCAGCGGAGGTTTGCCACTCGTGCTCCGGAGTCCTCCCATTTTACTTTTGGTGCTCCGGGGCTCCTCCAAATCTGGCGCGCCTCAGGAACAGAGATTTGCGAGCTCCGGAGAGTGGTCCCATCCGCTTTTTCGTGACGTCACAAGAAGGCCGAAGTTAATCAACTAAGTTAATCATGCTGTAAAATGGCGATTTCACTTAGGTGACACAGGATCTTGAAAACTTCAGAATTCGCTCAAACATTGTCTATAGGAGTTACTTGACATGCTAATCATGGATATGTTGCCCGTTATGTTTGACAGGGCCTTCAAGTAATGCTAAGTTAGGTATGTAGTTCAGGGGGTCTTATTGAGACAGCAAGAGGGGGGGGGGGGATCGTAACCAGCGATCGTCTGCCACAACTCTTCCTTGACCCTGGTTATTACTCCTTTTCAAGAAGAATCCGCCTTCATTAAATTATTTGAAGTGGAAAAACGGTTTGAAGGGTCTCCAAAAAAGATGGCCACAGGGATCGTTCTTCGGACGAGACAACAAACCTTTTACTCGTTGGAAATTATTTGCTGGAAAGGTATGTGAAAGAGTTGCAATTAACTGTTGAAATGAACTTTTGAAAAGCTTTGCAATTTTGTTTACAAGTAATAACTAGCAAAATGTTCTATTAGACGGCAATTCAAGCAGCCATGCAAAAAAGTAGCAACACATTGGCATTACAATCGAATTTCAGACGTTTATAAGAGTAGTGCCGAATCACATTTACTGACTGAGAAGATGCAGTCAAGAACTTTCGCATTTTATTAAGGAACTGCAAATAAGGTTCTATTTTTAAAGCGAGACCTAATTAGTGTGAGGGAAAAAATGGAACAAGTTTCTAGACTGAAGCTTAATAGCTATATCGGTTGAGATCTTCGCAGACCCATCTCAATGAAAAGGATTATATAGCCATTTTCTCGCTCCACCCGTCCCACTTCCTCTTCAAAAAATGTATCAGATGTCGTAATAACAGCTTTTTCTTCTTTGTGGTCATGCTCCCTGTCAAATTTTATCTTATCACAAGCTCAAATAAAACGAGACCGCTAATCTCTTCACTTTCCGGCGTTCTAAGTTTAGCGTAACAGAAAAAAGAGAAATCGTGTGGACTCAAAACTTTGGTCATGTGTCAATTGAGTTTTCATTATCGCAAAAAAAAAAGGGAAATCGTATAAATGGGGGGGGGATGAAAGCCATTTGAGGTTCCTGCTTTTTTCTTCTAAAATGGCATATTTATGAGGGCAATGACTGACATCTTGTAGTAGTTATTCTTAGGGAACAAAATCATATAAAGATTATGTTCTCTGTGCATAACTACTGTCATATGTCTTACCGTATTCCATCTATACTCTGAATATTAGAACTACTAAGCAAACACAAGTATAATACTTATCATTATTTACTTATTTTTCGTTTGTTTACAAATCTGGCATACGTATAAAATTCGTATGAGCACGAGATCAAGAACCTATTAAGCCGACGAATGACGACAACAAGGAGGGCCAGTGCCCTTGTTGGCTCAAAAGTACGAGACGAAGTTTATGGGCCTTATGTAAACGATACATGAGAAGATAAGGAATTAGCCGTGAATTGCAAAATCTAGCGGAAATAACAACGGCGGAAGTGATTAATGAATATGCCAGAATGAATCACGGAAAACCTAATGTGCTCGAAAGTAAATTACTGGCGTTTTCGATTTACAAAGCAAAGTTCAAACGAAGTGCGGCGGAAACATAAAGAAATTTCTGATTAGTATATCTGAAGCTAAATAATACCCTAATTTCACGCCTATAAGGCGCGGAGGATTTTTTCCCAAAATCGACCAGCCCAGACAAGCCAAGGGACTTTACAACCAAAGGACCCTATAACGTGCTGTATATTGCTTGAGAGAATCGTGCGATGTAAGGATTTCTATCCGGAATACAGTGAAACGGCTGAGCGGCTCGCTTGAAAATTCGAAAAAGTGCGCCTTATACGCGTGAAATTAGGGTAGTAATTTCAATTGGCAGTCAGGAGAGTCAGGGAAGTTTGCGTTTTCCAAACTAACCAGAAAAGCTTAATTTCTCTCTGCAGGCAGGCTGAGCAGATTTATTTACGTCTCTGAGTGGGTGGAATACCCTTGAAAATAGTATCTATATAGCAACGTTAACAGCATGCGTGGGTAGGGAAGTGACAATGACCCGCTGTTGACAGACGTTTTCAATTCGGTGTCCTACAAGCCATGAAATGTCTATGTCGGAAAAAGTCGAAGGGAAGAGGCAGGCGTTAGCAGCATGGCCCTTGGGGAAATAGCCAACTGAGAAGAGCATGTGGAAATGACACGCTACAGGTTCGAGGACTTAATAAACCAAACTCATATGGAAGGCTGGAAATCTACCGCAAAGGTCTAAAAACTTCAGAGTAGCAACAGTGCAGCATGTGGAAATATGAATGTCGGTAAAAAATAAAAACGCTGCCAATTGAATTGACTGAACTCTGATTCGTAAACTGTCCAAAACTGCAGATATAGCTTCACTAGTTTACTTGCGCGTGATACACATCCAAAAGTGGAGTTCTTAAAAGTCTGCAAAACGGATAGTTGTTGCGTTAGGCCCCGGCCAGACTTCACGCGATTTGATCGTCGCGACTGAATCGCGACGAGACAACTGTTACAACATCATTCCATGCCGATCAACTTGCATTTCGGTTGTGAAACTTTTCCAGCCCGAAATTTTTGAATGTGAAATGAAAACGAATGGAAATGTCGGCGATTGGGTCGCGACGATCAAATCGCGTAAAGTCTGGCCGGGCCTTAGGGTGCAATTCCATTTGAGGTCTTTTTCGCAAGTATGAGACTCACAAAGCCATAAAACAAATTTGGAGGAGTAAGAGACTTACGAGGGTTTTAGGTCACAAAAATTATCAGGAATTGACTAGAGAAAGAGTCTGAAATTTGCAAAAAGCATAGAAATCTTATATTAGCTCTTTTTCTAAAAAATATACATGCTTTTGGCATTTTAAAAAACAAGTTAGTTTTGAAGATTTAGATTCTCTTTTTAGATTAGAGCTTATTAATTAGCAGTACATTTTTTATATCAGAAGAAGCGAATTAATTCGGAGCCATCAGAAAACCTCAAAAATAACTGTAAATAGCAGTTTGGGTAGATTACATAGTTTTATTCCAGTTTATTACTTTGTTCACTTCTTGCTTGATACTAAAGCAAGGAAAAATACATTTGCAACGAATCCTATAAAGGCTTAGAAGGGAGCTGACGGACATAATCGAAAGAGCGATAATGGGTTTCTCATTAACTTTGCTGAAGCTTCTCCATGCTTGTCAACAGCCGTCGTAAACTGGCTTCATTGAGCGAGGAAATCATGAATGTTATGAGAGCTTGACGTTATGAAACTCATGAACGAGTATTCAGGATCCTCTATAGAAGGGGAAGTGAAAATTAAGAAGTAGCACAGACATTTTTGGTTCCTCTTTTTGGATTGGCTACAATGATTGTACTACACATGGTAAGGCTGAAGACTGTTGGCAAAAAAAAAGAAACCAAATAAAAACCTGCTTAATAAGAAGAGGAGGGAATGGGAGAATGAGGAGAAAGGGGAAAGTACCTTCTAGAACTGGCCAAATTTGAAAGTAGATCGCAAAATGGAATAGAATTGACATTCTCAGCCGTCCATCACTCTCCAAACAACGTAGATAGACAGCGAGGGAAAGAGAGGGGGGGGGGAGAATAAAATAGCACACCAAAGCCGAAATAACTATTAAGGCAACGAGAAGATTAAGCCTAGGCAGTTTTCCTGTATAAGCTACGATTGCCAAAATTCCTAAAAGAAATCCAGTTTGAGCGGAATTCTATGCGAACATATGGTTAGTTTACTAGCAACTTTTTGATGTTAATAACACCGAGCATTGTTGATTGCGCGAGTGTCCATCGTAAACACTGTAAGCGAATGATCACTAAAGAGAAAGAGGTGGGAGGGTAAAGGGGGGGGGGGGGGAGAGTAAGGGAAGATGGAAGAGTTAAGACAGACTGGTAAAGGGGGGGGGGGAGGTGGAAGAGTAAGGGAAGATGGAAGAGTTGAGGCAGACTCGTAAAGAATTTGCTCAAGATCGACATCATTGCAGCCTGAGCTGATAGTGCTGCTTTGATGAATAATGAGCATTTCAATGGGCGAAAATCTCGTAAACGCTTGAGTTCAAGCATTGTTTATTTTCAGAAGACTGAATTTGTGTAGGTGATGCTCATAGAATAATGATAGGGACTTCATAGCTCCAAAGTCGGTTCTGCATAACCTTCTTCGCATAAATTGAATATTAATAACCAAAAATGACCATTAGACGCAGTAATGCAATCAAAAATAGCAGAGGGAACAAAGGACTTCTGCCTAATTGGCACTAAGCAGTCAACAGTCAGCATAAATGGTAATTGAATATCATTTTTGTCAGATACATATTAGGTGGAAATTTCGTTAAAAGTGTAACGTCAGCAGTTCTATTAGGTAATCTACATTTAGCGCTTGAGCAGCTAAAGATTTTGATGATTTTTGGGGCAAATGGATTGAGTACTGAAGTGAAGAAATTTCCACAGGTGAAAGAAATGGTGCAATTGAACGGCAGAAACGTTTTTTTATATACGTATTGTACACAATTTTTCAATTAGCCGTGACTTGAATAAGCGCAATTTATAAAACGTCGAAAAAAGGTTCCTAAAGTATTGACTGTTTTATTTCATATTACTTACTGAACTACCAAACCTATAAATAGAAAAAGTAAGCACAGCAAACACGCAACAATCAATCCTGGTCTCGTTGTAAAGCTGTACCAAAACCTATAAAACAATAAAAACGAAAACTAGAGTAAGCTCGTTACACATCCTGCATGAAAACATCAAAACACTCCTTCTCCTTTTCTTACTTCCTATTCTCACACTGTCCATCCATACCCTTACGTTCGCTCACAAAATGAAAAGTGCCAATAATAAAAGGTCTAGATATACAAACACTTAATCAACTCCGCAAGACAAACCATAAACGGTGCGAGGAATGTACGTAAGGAAGGTAAAACACCTGCAGACTTGTTTACTTACATTTCGATGAAAAGTTTCTTTTGCTGACCGCATGAACTAGTTTGCGAGGAAAGCGTTGTAAATTAAAAGATGCAAGGAGCGCTTTGACTGAGCATTAATTCGTCCAAAATCCGAATTGCACTCGCGAGTTATTTTATATTAAAATAGGTCGATGTACGAGGACGACTAGAATGAGTTCACAAATTTCGACGCAGCGGCCAGAGGTCGAGCCTCCGCTACTAAATGTAGAGAGAGGGCCTTATCATCCTGTGATCATGTCGCATTACAGACATTTGAAGCTGGCTTTAGCCTGAAAAACGCATTTAAGCAAAATATGTCTGAGTGATTTTTAAATGCTTTCAATTTTACTGAACTAAAGTGGGATTTAGATTTTACCGAACTTTCAGCAATGCCTTAACCATCTTTTCGTTTCTCCCGGCTCGCAAGGGGAAAGATTAGGACCCTCTACAGCTATTGAAAAAACTTTTCAAGAGTTCTCTATGGGTTTCTATGTTCGTTTAGATTTCGAAATACAAGGAAGAGAGATCAGTGCAATTAAAGATGTCTACTTGTGCGCACAGTATGAAAATTTTCCTTGGATCACTCCAGGTCCACCATGAACGTTTTAGACAGCGTTGAGGCAAAAATTATGTTTCCGTTCATAGACTACGGTCGTAGACTACGCGGCTGAGTGATGACACCATCCCCACCGGCCGGTATTCGGACGGCCGCCGGCCGGAAAGGTACGGCCGCCAGCCGGTATGTAGGAGTAGCTAGCGCTTCAAAATAGCTACAGGCGCGTTTTTTCTCGTCCATCGGTCACCGACCTACAGAATTGATCCTAATTATGGACCACTGATGAAGCAGCACACTTTATCTTTACCTTTTATTCATTCTCAACGGTTCTCAATATCATTACGGTCTCTTACATCGTTCATGCAAGAGACCGTAATGATATTATGTAAGGCTTCTTTACGTCAGTAGTGGGACCGCATATGTAATACCAAGTGTTCTCCATACAGCACATTCCATTCTTAGTTTTTGCCAACGACAATTAGGTTTATATATCTTGCAATGCTTACGGATGTCGTTTTCCCATCTCGTTCTAGGTTTTCCATTACCGAAACGTCGGCCAGTGGATGGGATCCAACGTGTAAGCATGTCTGTCCATCTTTCATCGCCTCCTTTTATAAGTATTCTTCCAGCAAATCGCCATTTTCTTCGACGAGCTATTGCGACTACATCTTTTAGTTTCGTGATAGAACGTATCCATTTTGAAGACTTTTGGTCTCTCAAGCGGAATCCTAACATTGATCGTTCCATCAATGTTATGATTTAGCAGCACACTTGCTGCTGTTTTTGTCGTCATTTGTCTCATTTATTGTTTAATCGTTATTCCTGCAAACAAAGCATCTACACTAAAGTTTATTGTATTCTTAAAGTGAATATAAAGAGCTTTATGAAGAATTGCACTTGTTATTTCTAGCAAAATAAGCCATCCTAAGAACCAAATAAGGAACACAATGAGGAAGAAACTTGACCCTGAGATAAAATGTCATAGAAGAAGCAAAGAGAATCATCGTTAAGCACATCCTGCGATGCGATGAGAACCGGTAATGGAATGAAGAGCAGTATAATAAAAACAAAGCATGGCCCCGCGCCAAGTTATCCAGAGGTTCAAAGAATAAAGAGAGTACATATTACTGAAGAAAAGTAGATATACTTCGCACATGAAAAGTGCAGATAAAAAAAGGAAAACATAGATATGACGTGATCAGATCAAAAAACAACAAAGAGCTTTTACAAATACACTACAAGAAAAGAAAGTATTGGTTCATGACCGACGCTGCTGAAAAAATGAAGAAACATCACTTGATGACTGACGCTGCTGGAAAACCGTTTTCGCCTTGGTCTTCTCCCTCAGAGGCACCGGATTCGTGTGCTCGTTTGCATTTTCTCTGGAAAAGGGGGATCACTTTTGTAAAAAAAGATTAATGTATGGAAACTTACACTGCTGGATGTGAATTTTTTTGTCACATTCGTATCGGCAGTTTCTGACGTCGGGTCTAAAAGAATCTATATAGAATCTATGAGGTATTGACGTAAAAATACTCACAATGCAATATGCAAAGCTTTTAATAGTTCGGCACGAAAGAAAAGCTTTTCCGATAACCGTTCCCAAATCTTGCATTCTCGGTGCATTCCCAGATCCCCGTATTCGATCAAATCTGTGACAAAATAATGCACCAATATACTAGTGAACCATGGACCCTTTTGTGTTGCATGCCAAGGAACGCAGAGATTCACGGGTTGCATCTCAGCTGATTCACCTAGGCAGTGGACGCGCTGCCCTTTATGAAGAACAGTGCAGGCGAATCCATTTCACGAATGTTTTTATGGCCAATGTGGCTAACTATTCTACAACCTCAGCTCTTCATGTTATAGCTTTCGTGGGCAAAGTACCTAAATTTCCTTTCCCGGAATTTTCAATGAGAGCCTAAACTCCAAGAACGTATTCCTTCTCCCGATCCAAAGCTGCTGCAGTCAGTGCAGAAGCACCAAAATCCATTCCACAAATCCTTTCAGGGCCAAGATGACCAAAATTCCTTCACCCAAGAAGTACTCTCTCAATGGTGCACTCTCCCTTCTCTTCTCTTCCTTCCTCGCGTTATTATACTTCTTCGGAGTACCCACGTTGAGTCCAAAATCTTCTCTGCGGGTTTTCCAACCCTTTTGATTCGTAATGCTGACTCCACGGTGCCCATTCAATCTCTCATCCCAGGGTGTTTAGAGTTATCCCCCTCCTCGGACTAATTTTCTGCTAGCGGGTGCCCTGTTACGCGGTCTCTCCCCCCTCCCCCTTATTTCACTTCCTCACAGTTCCCATGTTAAAGCTCAGATTCTTCATCCTGCCAAACAAAGCACCCGAATTTCTTTCATCCAAAATTTTTTCATCAGAGCGCTGAGTTCCACGGTGGCCACTCCTCCCTGCCCAAATCTGGTGCAGCAAAAGTATGCGAAAGGATCAAAATTTTGCTGGAAAACCCTTGCAAGGCCAGAGTGCCCGAAGTTGTTTTTCTCCGAATTAGCTGCTACCACCTTGTCATACAAGTGCAGAATTCCGAGTGGAATGCAGAGACAGATTTCATACCAAGAACAGCCACAAAACAAGCGTAAACGCATAAAATACCAATAAGATTATAGCTTTCTGGGAAGCATGCTAAAGCACTGCAGAAAACAGAGAACAGACGAAGTGGAAGAACTTACGCACCCTAAATTAGGTTAATCATAAAGATTTGCAGTCTTCAGTCGCAATGACAAACCAGCTGCGACTATCTGAAATGCACGAAGACCTAAACAAATGGGGAGAAAGGATATAAGCAACAGAAAATACACCTATCAAAGCAGCGCACGGCATAAAATTGGCTCATTCTTGACCTCGCTTCAAGTTTGGGACTTTTTTCATTAGAATAAAGGAATCGAAGTACACGAATGAGACCAAAATAAGTAAATTTTCAAAAAACTACGGTTAAAAGCATCAAAAACTTTTATCTCGCAGCTGAAGCTTTCTTAGATTTTCCGGCAATCACTGCGGGACCGCCACGCGGTTTCCCGCTTGCAGATTTTCGAATTGAGTCAACGATTCTTTATGGCCCGTAGTAAACCTCCATCAGGGCATCTCTCCTGAGGCGGACCGGAGTTGATATCTTGGCGCCTCAGTCCAGCATCCGGTGAGCCATTGATCGGAAAATCCATACCCTATCATGCAGGTGAAACGCTCCAATAGCCTCATGGACGGAACAAAACCGAGTCCTTTGGTGGAGTGGCGAAGAGGTTGGTATGGTGTTCGAGGGGTCGGAGGTTCCGTTCCGGGGCAGCGCAAACGTTTTTGCGGCAGGCAAAAACATTTGATTTTTATCGAAACATTTGATTTTTCTGCGGCAGTGACCGGCACATCCGTCTAACAGCCGCACATGGCGCCTTTTTTTCTTCCGCGCCTTTATCTGTTGTTTCTTCCATTTCTTTCACTCATTTTTCTGCGGTGTAATGCCACCACCAGTTGCTGTTCGATATCTGGAGATATATTGCTTATAACAAATAATTTGACCGTCACAGATCCTTACCGTTTCTCGGCGTTGACGTTCCGTCTAAACGCCATGCCCTTGGATATCACTTTTGCTCGATAATGATCGAAATGGTTTCTTATTTGTCTCTCCGTTATTTCAAACCCGTACTCTTCGGCTATTTCACCCACTAACTTGCGATAGGCAGTCATCCTCTTTCCATTTTGTGTAAGTGTTCTTACATTTGTATCGTTCAATAGAACTTCAGAATTTTTGATGAAATACTGAACAATATGTTTTGACACCGCATGTGGGATTTTTGTGGGAGTTTCTGAAAAAGGTTGAACTGAGTTTTGTGTTGCATTACCTATTGTTTGGTGTAGAAGGATTGACTTTCAGCAACTCAGAATTCTGTTGTGGTGTAAAGCGATGATTTTCTTAAGTTTAGCGAGGGTGAAATGAGGAAATGGAGGAAAGCAGTTAAAGGGAAAATGATTCAATTGATATAATGATTTGAATCATAACGAACTGCACCTTAGCTTCATTCCTGCGCGTAGCGTAGGCGCTTTGAGGATAAGTAAGGAAACGTAAATGTATGTAATACAGATTTACACAAATGAAACTGACCTTTTGATGAAGGATGAGTCATGACAATGCGCGAAGCCGAAAATGCCAGAATCAGCAATACAATACCACTGAAAATATGAGCATATGAGAACATAGCATACACTAGGATCAGCAGGATTCGGAGGCAAAGTTATAATGACAGAAACTATCGAAACGCATTAGCAAGCAGGAGGAATGAATAGAAAAGTACGCGCAATTAGGCGTAGAATAAGTAGTGAAATAAAAAGAAACGACAACATAAACCTCTGCAACTCCTCTAAACAGTTCGAATAAGAAAGTGTGTAGCTCTGCGTTGAATTTGTCTGCATTTTTAGGCAAAGTGGTGTGTATTGTAAGTTACTCAGGAGCAACTTACGACGACTTTCCCTGCGTTTCCTCTTTAGCACACTATTTCTGGACATCATCGCTCATATCATCTCCCATGACCCGGCAGGGAGATCATCTCCCTGCCGAAATTCACCTGAGGCTCACCTCTCAGGTGACGTTCCATCCCTATAGCATGGGGATATGGACGGTCGTCATTTTACTGACAGAACCTGACATGAAGGTCTCAGGGGAGATCATCTCCCATGACCGAGTTTTACTACGGGCCTATATATTAGAAGATCGGGTGACCTAATAGTGATGATTCTTAGCACAATAGGTGTTCCGCTGGGCTGTGCAGGTTTTTTAGAGGCCTTTTTTCTCCCTCCTTTTGCGTTTTTTGGTATTGAGAATCCTCGAATTCTATGAAGTGGATCAGTTATCTAAAATAAAAAGAACAGCAGTATTCACCGGCAAACTGAGCTTACTTGTTGCAACAGGAAAAGACAGAGGCAAATGAATTTTTGGGAAACAGTCTCTGTCTCTCTTCCAGCGAAAACGTAGCCCATTAAATCATTGAGAGAAACCTTAACAGCGATGCCACCTAGACATGAAAGAGTTGCAGCAATCGTCTACTTTGGCGGATGGTGAAGGGCTTCCAAATTCCACTCTTTGGTGCAGTTCCTGAGTGTGATTGCCAACACTTTCGGTGGCTGATCGCCACGCCCACACAATTCTAGCTGCCTTGTTAACTTCTCTACCTTCACCGCGAGCATATCGCCCTAAATTAAAAGCGAAAAATTGGGTAAGAAGGTTCCGTATAATACCTGTATACATGTATCTCGGTTCTTTGCACCGTCTTACCTCTCTTGATGCATACCTGCAAATATACTCATCTCACTCCAAAACTTCCATATCGTCACTCGTCACCGACCGATAAGGCGCACATCCGACACTTTCGCAAAGCTCTCTCCACTCTCTTAAAAGGCTGCCGCAAGAACTGCAGTAGAAATATTCCGATCATAGCCTCCATAAGCCTTCTATTGAACTTGCGAACATGTCCATCATACTAGAAATTGTGACTGTTTTTCTATTAAATCTATCATTTATCATTTATTACAGTGACTAGAGGCGGTGCTTCACAAGTACTCTCATTAAGTTTTCCATCCTTTGACTTGTTCGCTAGAAAGCCCAAAGTGCATTATGAACAGGGCCCGGCACGAGTCCGTTTCTAGGTTTTTTGACCAAGTCCCGCTGACTTTCGAAAATTTTTTACGAAGTCCCCTTTGACCCTTCCCCTACCCCTTCCCCCACCCTCCGACTGTGTGAAAAGCAAACAAAAAGTAAACACAAAGAACTTTATTTAGACACTTCAACTTCTAAAAAAAAGTACTCAACAAAACAACATAACTGAACTTCAAATGTTTCAACACGAACTATGAGTGGCTACAAAGAGAAAATTCATGAGTGAGAGAGAAAAAAAGATCGCTGAGATTAGACGATTCAAGGAGATCAACAGAAAAATTAGCAGACGATTTACGAGTAGGGTGGTTGCTTGTTGTAGAATTGGGGGGGGGGGGGTAAGATTGCCCAGGGATTCCCTAGGTTAACCTCAGGGGGTGTGCAGATGCACACCCAGAGGTTAACTAGGGTACGCCGTGGGCGCTGGGAGCGGGATCGCAGCGCCCGCGGAGCCAGCCACCACCGGGGGCGGTGGCTGGTGGGGGGTAGCGATGAGCGGCTGACGCGGCTCCTGCGCCGACGACTCCTGTGCTGGGCGTACTGCTGGCTGCGCTGGAAGTGCGAATCCGAGTCTATTAAGCACCTGAAGTGTAAATGAAAAATAAATTGATTGAAAAAATTTATATTTGTGCCAACCAAAAACAGTATCAGGTAGACAGCGGGGGATATGGCGCTGATCAGTTATCCGATCGGATCTCTGATGGTTGCTTGCAATGCGAAGCTCGTCTCACATTGTACTTTCTGAAAATAGTATTTTGGCTGACTATTTTTTTAGGAAATGCTTACCATGTTGATGGGGCGATCGTCGTCATCAGGTATGTAACCCGCCGAGGCTGCAGGAACAGAAAGGAGAAGAGTGATGAGCAGTCATAATTTATGAACAGGGTTGAGCATGGGGTCAGGCGCGCCCGACCTGGGGGATCGTATTGAGGGTAAGACTGAGGGGGGGTCGTAATTAAGAATCGAATTTGTTAGTTGAGGAGATACTGCGAAGGTGAAGAAGAAATGCGCTAGTCCGGTGGATATCGCGATCACATGAAGGACTGACGGTCATAAACAGCATACTGATTGTTTCCACAATGGAAGTTTCAGCCAAAATTCAAATCTTCATCTCTTTTACCTTGACATATGGGGTCGACAAGGGAGTTTGCTGTGTGAAATGGGTATCATTTCCATAATCAGCATGTCAAATTACCTCTATGCGCTCTATAAACCATTACCTAATGCAGTTTCTAGTGTTTCGCAACGTCTAAAAAGCGTGATTTTCAAACGTGATCAACTTGGTTTCAGAAGTGAGAAAAGTCAGTTTTTGTATACTCATAACAAAGTAATGTTCTCTACAAGTCTACGCTACAAATTAGGCTTCATATCGCTTTGAAACAGTGAAGTAAAAAGTGCTGCCAAAATTCTAACCGGCGCTTTTTTCAAGTTGGGTGCTTCAAATCCTCGGATTAGCACAAGGCCGAAACAACTCGAATCAAGCTCAAACACTCACTGTGGAATCTTCGAGGGTTGAGCTAGCGAATCGCATAAAACTTGGGTGGAAAAGCATTTTCGGAAATTAAGTTAACGGGGTCAGGCGCAACCCCTCAAAAGGTTAGGCCGCCTGAGCTTTTGAGGGGTTGCGCCTGACCCTCTTAACTTGCCTCCAAAATTCAAAAATCGCCCCTTTTTTGATACGAGTATTGAGCACAAAGCCTCTTCTTGCTATATTGAAAATTTGAAGCCAAGCACTCCACTTCTGTGAAAATTATAGCTCTGAAAAGAGGACTATCCAGATCCAAAACTTGCCGTCAAGTTACGTGTGGTTGTGCAATCACAGAAAGTCGGGCCTACAGACTTTCAAAAAATGGAAACCTGCAGTGAAGGCTGGTCCTTTTCAAAGTATAATACCCTGAGAACTTGGAGGTGAAGAGGAGGGTCGTTTAGGGGCTTTTACAGGGGGAGGGTCGTTTTTGAGGGACTTGTGCCTGACCTCTTGCTCAACCCTGTTTATGAACATTGCATAATACAAGATTTTTTCTGCAGTGGCTGAATAGAATACACAAAATACAACATAGCCTTCCCAGCCCCCAGTCCAAATCTATACCACATATCAATCGGCCATTTCGATTCTGCAGACTTCCCTGGTAAGGCGCTGGCCATACTTCACGCGATTTCAGTGACCAACGATCTGGCTACTTGCTAGCTGCCTTCATATCCAATGGCAAACCACAAATGCAAAATCCGTAAAACTTCCGCAAATCGATAAAATAGTTCTCTTCTGCACATTTAAACTGCGCGCATAATGTTATGAACAGTTGAGCATGGCCACAGCATGACCCCAATTGAAATTGCATGAGGCAAGACCAAGGGCTACGAAGATTAACGACGTCAATCAGCGAGAGAAGCGAGATAAGAAATGAGAATGCAAAATGAGCGTCTGACCTGAGACCGTGGTGGTCAACATGTTGGCAACATGCAACAAGCCAGATGTGCAGCACGTGTTAATGCAACTGCAAGCACGTTGGCATGTTGCCAATATATTAGCCAGCACTGTGGTTTGGGCCAGCGCGGTATACGCGGCGTACGCTCCTATGATGAAATATACCGAGCGTATACTGCGTGCGTCACGTACGCCCGTACACCGCGCACTCTTGAACTCTAGAAGCGGCCGCCGGCCGCGCAATAGCCAGCACAATGGAGTGGCCGCCGGCAGCCATGATCTTCTGGGACGGTCGCCGGCCGGTATGATTTTTTAGTCACCGGCCGGCGAGAGTGTCTGGGATAGGAATAGATCATGCAAAATCAACAGTGAGAAGGTGGACGGATACGCAACATCAGAAATTTGCCTCTCTACGTGATTTTTCAACATATCATACAATTCTGATGTTAATAGTATTTGGTTCAAATCAAAACTGACGAAGTACAAATTGCTCAAACTTACCGTTGAAGGCTACATAACCAAGGTCGAGCAAAAGGTGTGGCACACAAGCGCCGGATACAATCCCCCTTCACCTATCTTCTGTGTCAATATCCCCCCCCCCCTCCTCCTTCTCTTCCGTAGGCATGACATAAAGGCTTTACCGCGTATAATTAGGCACATATTCGTAATTATCATGTCAAATAACCACCATGGGCCAAGTTTTGGCAAATTCTGAGGATTCACAATATTGGACCACCCAAGTGAAGTGATCATTTTCAAACATGATTGACTATGTTGCAAAGTGAATTAGCTAGCTCTTTTTGTGCTCAATACAGAGCAATACTCCCTATTTACCCGTATTATGAATTCTGCCTCAAACAACCATCAAACTATGGAATTAGAAGCAGGCCAAAATTCCGTTTGTCCCACTTATCTCAATGGCTGCGGTTTCAGCAGCTTTCACTCAGAGCAAAGAAGATGTCAGGCCCAAATTACTTCTATGAAGACTAAAAGATCCACGCTACCAAACTGTATGTATTTTGCTCAATAAAATTCTATTTGGAGGCAAGTTAGTGAGGTGTGGCACAACCCCTAAAAAGCTATGGCGGCCACAGCTTTTTAGAGGTTGTGCCACACCCCATTAACTTACCTTCAAGCATTAAAATCTCTATCTTTTTTATATTGTTGCTACTGCTAAATCTTCTTCTCCACATAGCAGGAATTTCATGCGAAGTTATTTTTCCTAGGGAAAGACATAGTCGTTTTTCTTTAGCTAAGCAAATGGAAAACACTGCGAAATTATTGGATTACGGTGATATACTAAGTTTGCACTAGTACGTAAATTGCGAGGGAAGGCGGCAAGAACAAGTACCCTGATCCTCTTAACTTTCACAGAAGTGATTTGAGCCTGATTGGTCTTCTGTAGTCTGAGAAATTGGAAGCGAAAAATGGGAGAAGCAAGATTTTGGCTTGCTCTTAATTCCAGAATTGTTAGTTGAAATGGGATTCCTAATACGAGCAAAAAGTAAGTAAATTGTGATGAGTGCAAAAAGAGGTAGTTTACTCACTTTTGAAACGAAGTTAGCATGTCGAAAATGACCTCACTTGAGTGACCCAATATTTGGAAATTCAAAATTTGCCGCAATTTGGCCTTTGGGGGTTATTTGACATGCTGATTACGGAAATGGTGCTTTCATGCTTTCAGGGTTCTTTTAATATGCTTACTGTGCGTGTACGACTTTAGGCCAAAGCATCAGTGCTAATATTCTGCACAATGGGCCTGTCAGACGCTGTTGCCTGACATCATGTCGCTAACATCATTATGACCGCGATAACGATTCCCCCCCCCCCCCTTTCCTCTTTCCGACCCCTCTAAGATCCCCAAGTGTGACGTGCTACACCCCACGCTTTACACTGTAGATAACAATTAGTGACTAAAAGACCTTAAACTGGTAATTACTCTATTGTTCATGCTACAAAAGAAATTTGTTTACTCAATGGCAACAAAACCATGAGATGCAAATTCATGCAGTCCCGATCAAACCGTAATAGTTCAATAACAGTTCTATTCATTGCAGAGGAACCGCGGACAGACTAACGACGCGGAAACCACACGAATAGCTCCAATAGATTCCCATTCTTGCAAAGGATACTTTGAACAGAAACTAGCTTGTATCGTAGCTCAATGAACCATCAGATCACACATCAAAGATGGCATTTCGCTCATACGAATGCGAAAGAAAATCATATGCGCTGCTTGAGAGAGAGCGAATGTTTCAATTGTTTTCAGTGCTTCACATGCAGTTTAGTCAAGAGCTGCCAGCCAGCGCGAAGTGTATCAAATCGCTAATTATTTTTTGCCATTTGTATGAGATTTTCCGTATGCATGCACAATACCGAGTTAGCATTTGACAGGGAGCATTTTCAGGAGCTTAAATCACGATATCAGTCGGTGAGCCACGCCACTGGCTTTTCGAGAAGTTTTGTGCGAGAGTTCGAATACCGATTCAGATGAGGCTTACGATATTATCAAAACACCATTGTTATAAACACTTTATTAGAAATATAATAACAACCAATTTTTTCACTTTAAACCCGCTTAGAAGGCTTATTCAAGGCTGTAGGTGTAAACCTGAAGAATTAGTACATTCACAGAAATATATAAACACGCGTAACGTAAAAACATGAAGTCTGCTAAAGTCTGTCTGCTAAAGAAGTACTTTATAAAACTTACAACAAAAAATGCAAAATTTTTGTTCTAGCAAGGAAGACTAGAATGAGATCATAGAACTAGAAAATTTTTTTGAGAAGATCAAAAGGTCCAAACACTTGTTATGTACAGATGCAGGTCAAAGATTTTTACATAGAGACAGATTCTCTTTGGACAATGCGGTAACCAACGTAAATACATGTTGCGCGAACAAGACAGGCTCCGATGCTAAAGGATCTCGTCGCAGTGATATTTATGAGATTACGATGAGGCTGTCTCAGGAATCGGTGGAAGGGCTGAAATACACGAATGGAGAAAACAGAATGTTATTTCACTTTTGGATGCTTTTAGCTCAAGCGCTCATTAAAAATTTTCGTTTTTTTAAACTTCGGTAGAAAGAACTTACTGAGCAGATCAGATCCAGAATCATGTCTATAGGGACTCAGAGATCCGAACATGGCTGGCGTTTGTCGAAGACGTAGGCAAGGATCCGACAAACCACGACATAGTTGTGGTGATGCGAAATTCCTGAAGGAGATACTGTAACATAAGTAAGTAATCGACTGTGAATTTGCGCACCTTGCGAAATTTGGGCTAAGGTTCCGAGGAGAGGTTCGGCGCCGTTCGGCAAAAGGCGACTCAAAAGCGATAGCAAATGGTGATCGCCCATCGGGTGAAGTTCGCTCTGGGAGCTGAAAAGCATATCATTATAAGAGTAACATTTTGACTGAAAAAGCTTTTTATGATCTTGCAACACCAGCTCCTTCCTGCCTCCCCTCCCCTTCCCTCCCGGATACTTTTTCGTTTCCGAGAAGCCGTTATGAGCGCCTATGTAGTAAAATATTTTTGTACAAAAGCTAAAATTCAATCAGTAGATGCTCATTGTTTTCGCTCACATCCTTGAAGTCCGACGAATAATCCTAATATTCTAACTAAGCATAAGCCCAGAATTTATACCATATTCATAAAACCAAATACTTGCAATCCATGGCAATTTTTTAATCCACGCTTATTTTTTATAAGATGTCTCCACACGAGAAAAATCAAGATCTCCATTACGCTCCAAAACATGACGCGATATTTCAGTTGACATGGTTATAACGAAGAAAAAAAACAGGTTGCCTATATTATAGCCAAAAAATGATGATATTGGTAGTAAAAGACAGGCTGTCTTATTAGTTTCCATTTCATTTTTAATGAGGATTCTGCGTTAATTTCAGCGCGCTGACTCATCACACTGAAATAATTTAATTCAACAGAAATGAGCATTGTGATATTTTAGACATCCACCTGCTCGAGTATATTCTGCTCGAAATAATTACAATATCGAAGCTCGTGTTGAGACTAAAAATATAAATCTCGCGGTCCAGAAAGGACCGTAAGTTCCTTCTCGTCAGTTCTCCATAAACGCACAAAATTGATAATCCTTTGCTAGCCTTTCATATACAAGGGCAGAAATAGTGTCCGTAATTGACTTTGCGATAAATTCAAATTCACGTATTCTATTCAAAGTGACTTGGAGTTATAGGCAAACTCGATCAATTTCGTATAATGAGTTTTGTTCACGCCCTACTCCTTTTGCACTAATTCAACAAATCTAGACGAAATCTCACATTAACGGACCTCTCTTCTCACCTGAATATCCTCCTCCTCCTCTGGCTCGGCAATTTCCTCAAATGCGCATGTCATCGAACGAATTCGATCATCTCGTTGGACCATCTCAGATGGCCGAACTTCGGTGCTGAACTTGTGAAACAGAGTAAGTTGTCGCTGTTGTGGGTTCGCAGTTGTCATCTGTAATTACGGACTCTTGAAGTAACAGAACTATCCCACCTACAGCCTATACGCGAGCAATGACATGAGCACGGAAAAATTTGGGAAGTTGGAGATTTTTGTGAGGATGAAATCTTCTTTATGATAGAGAGGAATTTCATCATCGATTCAAAATATTAGGTCGTTCCGAAAGTAATGTCGCTTTTTTCAAACGTACGCCACATTTCATGGAACAAAGATTTGTAAGAGATTCTAGCAGCATTTGATGCAGCATTTCATTCTCTTTCTAAAGGTTATATAACTACCGCACAAAATTGAATAACCTCTGGGAAAATTATCCGAATCTGCGACCCATGCTTTTTCAGAAGGTCAAGTTTCACAATTTTTCAAAATTTTTATAACAACCCCCGGAAGCAGTCCAGGTTATGTATGGATAGAGCAAACTCTACGGGAAACAGCACAACTTTTTTCTACTTTTCAGAGCTCGTCATAATTTCTGTATAGATTTTTTGATGGAACCACCGAATTTTAGCAGGCTCGTCTCAGACACAAATGCATCAAACACCAAGAAATCGTCGGATTTTGAAACTTACAAAAATGGATTATGGTTTTACACTAATTTTACAAAGCAAATGAGTGTTTACCGCTTCAGATTAGCAGCTTTCGAAAATTCCGGGTACTGCCGGAGGCGCCCTGGAAAACCTGAATTATGATGATTTTATCTCGGAAAACTTGATGAATGGAAACCAAAAACAACTTCTAAAAAGAGGAAAAAAAGCTGCGTCGAATGACACCCGAGTTGCTTGCCGGTTGTTGTTCTGTGAGGTTTGAGTTGACCAAATATGGGATTTGATGGCATTTTAAAACTGATTCCAGAAACTCTAAGAAGCAAGCTAAGGAGAAGAAAAAAATTACTCTGTGTCCTATAGGGTTTGCTCTATCTACCTGTCACTTGTACTTCTTCGGAGAATAGGTACAAAAATTTTAAAAAATTGCCGAACTTGACCATGACAAAAAGCATGAGTTGCAAATCTTGTTAATTTTTCGAAAGCTCAATGAAAATTATGCAATGAAATTACAACCATTAGAAAGAGGATTAAATGCTGCATAGAAAGCTCCTAAGGTCTCTTGGAAATCTTGATTCCATGAAATGTGGCGTTCATATGAAAAAAGCGACATTACTTTCGGAACGACCTAATATATGCAAAAGGTTGGATTTTCCATTTGGAGGGTTTATTTATTCTCAAGTTAAAGCAAAGAACATTTGTTACGTACAAAGACAACACTCCACAACAAAATGATACATCATATTTGTTTTGGCGAAGCATCAAAGTACTGGCCGTTTATTTGACGAGTGCAAGTCTCGCCTTCCATAGGAACGCTATAAATTCACTTATCATACCGATAGTCTGCAAAAAGTGACAGTTTGGAAAGGATGACTGATGATCATTCGTAATTAAAATGACAGAAACCACCGGACAATGCTTTGAGGCTTCAAAGAAGAATCACAGAGTGAAAATACTGAAACGATGTAAAGAATAAGCAGTAATCTTGCAGTTTCGACAAATCGGTGAGGAAAATTGGAACGAGTGAGAAAAGGACCAAGAACTGGAGAAAGATGGAAGTATTAATGTAAAAGCATGGGAAACATTCTAGCTGAAAAACCTCAAACGTCCCCCTAGTACAAGCATTAGAGCGCCTAGCAATATTGTAGGGCTTTATAGCCATCAAAGCTTTTAACAGGTGTCGGGTTCTACCAAAAAAGAAGTGCGCACTTCCACGACGAACGTGGGAATAGGATCCCTGAGTAAAAAAGTACACAGAGCTCAACAAACGCTCAACCAGACACGTGCATCTAAGCTTTTTGTTGGCAAATATGCATCAGGTATTCCCTAAAGGAACTCCGGAGGTAGAGGAATGACACGTAAGGAGGTAAATGTGCTCGTAAGAAGTGCTAAATTCAGTTCGAAAAAGTCTTGAGGTGGTTGTCAAGTGGAGGAGGATTGTTTTTGAAACCGCCTAAAAATGAATAGAGACAAGGCCAGGATAGTCCAATAACTGCTCAATTCCAAAAAATATTATGCATCCCAGTTAGGACGTGGACTTCTGGAAAACAAAATTTTGCGAAGCTATAAAATTCTCAAACATGTTCAGTTTTTGATAACTGGAGCATTCAGTTCTGACAATGTGAAGCTCTAAAAAAACGAAATATTTGAGAAGGAATTTGAATTTTCGTAAAATAGCTTTACTTTGAAAGCGAATTCGTGCCAGCATATACACACGGGATAGAAAGGAACGATGCTACACAAAGAAGAGATTTCTGAGCTGGTTTTTCATTTTATCTTGATTTCTATATTTATTCAAAGATCCAGCGAATAAAATAAAGTTGTTTGGATGAATTTCTATTGCGAGTCGCACTAGAAAAGCACCTAAAATTCATGGAGAAAGAGAGAAGTTCGTACGAACATTTCCCATATGCGATCCCATATGTAATTAACACATTTGCGAAATTAATGCTTGTTACGACAAATTCAAGCAGTTCTAAAGGACTAGCGCCACCTTCGGACTGCATTATCTTATTTACTAAGAAACCAAAATTACGCATGTGAGCCCTTAGAGGGTTTAAGGAGGGTAGAGTGCTAAGACATGTGCATACGAAAGGATTATGTACTCGACCACGAGTGTCTAAAGTACACACATATAAGTATTACGTACTAACGGCGATCCTTTGGTTTTTACTCTGCGCGCCACGCCCTCCATCATTTGTCATGTGCAAAAAAGGGAAAAGGCACATGAACAGAAAGAGAACTATAGCGAATTTATATTATGGTTATAAGTGCTATAAAGCCCTCAAAAACAGTTCATAATGAGCTGTTTTTGAGAATTTGGAGTGTAAAACAATAATTTTTGTTCTCAATGATATGCTTTGGAGATTCGAAAACTTTCATAAACCAAGGAAGCAAGCCTTAGCAAATCGTGTAGTTTTCTTCGTTTTCAATCTCAAAAATTGCCGCATGAAATTTAATCAATTGCCTCAGAATCATATACAAGCAAAACATTCTGACGACATTTCCCTATGAAAGCCATAGCAATCTAGCATTTTTGTGCAATTACGTACTCAAGGAAATAAGCCAAAGCTTGCTCATATGATAGCAAATCGTGAGAAAAGCACTTTTTTGGTACAATCGGTGTAATCACATATCATATCAAATGTCTATCTAGCTTTGGCTTTAGTCTATCTCTTGGCACTTTTTGATAGACTTACATTCTGTGTGCTGTAACGAACTTTATGTAGAACTCAATATGAACGTCATGGAACTTTCTGGTCACTGAAGAAGAACAACAACAGAGAAGATTCTTCTTCAACCTTTTAATGCAACCTTTCTTACTCTTCTCCCTTTCAGTGTGAATATCTCAGCTTCCCCAAAAAAATAGGAAATTGGTAAAAAAGTGTAACAACCGTCTTCATAAGCCACTTGGCACCAAGTTCGTGCTTTTACTTGTTTTGAACCCTGGAAAAATATGGACGTTTCGATAAAAAAAATTAAGCAGAAAAGAACTAGAATACATTTCATCAATAGTTGTGACCCACAATCTTCGTAATCATCCCCACAAATGCACATAATTTTCCCCAAGAAAAGACGTAGGCAAGAATTTTATTGTTATAGCGTATTGCATGAAAAAAATGTAAGAGTTGAACACTGGTCTGGTAGTCGCGCGGAAACTAATAAGTAAAAGAATTTATTCTCAGAAATTTTTTGACAAAACACTAAGGAAAAAGCTATGCTACTTGTTATTTCGAACACTTGGCTGGTAAGGAACTTTATAGCTTTGCTTTAGACATGCTATTCTAGACAAGGAACAACAAAGTGCGTTTTCGCAAATAATCAAATATTGCATGTCTGCCAATCAACTTCAACTGAGTAAATGTCACATATCAATTTATAAGTGCACAGCCATCAACCTACATATAAGGCTGTAAGCATCAAGTTTCGAGCTATTATGTGAAGCAGCTGAAGTTCATGTCCAATGCGATAATTATTTCCATAGCTTTTTTTCCAAGAAACTCGACTCGGAAAGAGTAAAGTGGTCCTTTTGAGGACATTGCATGGTCATAATTTAACAGAAAGCTTTTAAGGCGAGCATCCGGTTTGCAACGAGGAAAGAAGTAGGACCAATCTAAATGTATGTCATCGGCTCTCCGGTTAAATTGCTCCCTGTTCAAGTGGCAAGTGGTCTTCAATTTTTGAACATTCAATAAATGGTTGAAGAACAGTAACGATAGAAGGAAACAGCGGCCAAAAAAAGATCAAAAAGTGTATGTAGGCCCGTTCTTGAATTCTGATCCTACATATTTACATACCCGCAGCACGCCCGGGAATGAACTTTTAGCAGGGGTTTTCCGAACTTGGTCGAGTCGAAACAGAACACGTGAACAAAGACACAAAGAAAGATTGGGCTGAAATATGAATTCTGTTGAGTAAACGCACTCATGTTCAGTCCCCATGTAAATATTTGAGAGACTGCTGCGGAGGTGAAAATATGTAACTAGCGAATGATCAAGCGCTCTATCATAAATGTATATTGAAATAAATAACAACTCTGGTCAGGATTCATTCCTACTTGTTCGAACCCGCCGAATCTTCCTCTTATCACCGTTTCCGGTCAAACAACAGCGACTTGTGACCGTTTTCTCCTCGAAAGCAGATCTATAACGTTATTACTCCTGTTTAGGTTAAAATCAGTCACTATCATACTATTTAAAAGTGGAAGAACTGTCTAGAAGTGCCTCCAAAAAATGGCCAAAGGGATCGTCCTTCGGATGAGACCAAAACATTTATTGCTGAAAATTATTCGCTGGGAAATTATACGAAAGAGCTGCAATCAACTGTCTAGATGGCTTTTCGAAATGTTTTGCACTTTTGATGGCACAATTAACAATTAGCAAAATGTTCTATTGATCGGCAAGTCAAGCAGCCACGCAAATCAAAATCCGCAGTTTTTATAGATTTAGTAAAAAAAACTCACGTAGCACAACAATTGAAATTCAGATATTTATAGGACTAACACCGAGTCAGAAAAAATCAGTGAATATGAATTTTGAAAAAAAAATCAATGACAGAACTTTACCGACAAAGAAGATGCAGTGAGCAAATTTCGTAATTCATTAAGAGATTACAAAAGAGGTTCTAATTATTAAGTAAGTTTATGTTGTCAAGCAGTCAAAAGCAACAAGGTTTCAGACTAAAGCTCCTTAACTATATAGTTTGAGACTTTCCAAAACTCGCTCGATGACAAGGGTTATGTAGCCGTTTTCAAGCTCCACCCACACCCACTTCCTCATCAAAAAATTAATTGGATGTCGTAATGACAGCTTTTTCTTCTGTCTAGTCATGCATTTCCTGTCAAATTTTATCTTATTACGAGCCAAAATGAAATGAAACCGCTACTTCACTTTACGACATTCTAAGTTTAGCGTGACAGAAAAAAGAGAAACTGTCTGTACTCAAAACTATGGTCATGTGTCAGTTTAATTCATGTAAGTGGAGTGGGATAAGTGAAAAGCATTTCAAATTCATGATATTTTTTTCTAGAATCGTACATTCACGAGGGTAATAAAACTGACATTTGTTGTAATTATTCTTAGAGCAAAAAATCATAGAAATAATATGCTTCTTTGTGCATGACTACTGTCATATGTTCTTCCCGCATTCCATCCATAATCCAAATAGCTGTGAGACCTACTAAGCAGATACAAGTACTTGTTATCAATTATTTATTATTATTCGTTTATTTACAAATCTGAGCAAGAGCTCAAAATTCGTATGAGCACGAAATCACGAGCCTGCTAAGCCGGCAAATGTCGACATTAAGAAGAAGGGCTAATGCCCTTGTTGGCTCAAAAGAAGTACGAGACGTAAGTTTTTGAGTCTTATGTAAACGAGACATGAGAAAATAAGGACCTAGGCGTGACTTGCAAAATCTAGCGGAAGTAGCAATGACGGAAGTGAAGCTACAGGAAGTCAGTGGGAGTAATAAAATGCCAGAATGAATCACGGAAAACCTTATTTGCTCGAAAATAACGTTATTGGGGTTTTCACACTTTCATAGCAAAGCTCAATTGGGAGAAGCAGTATTGCAAAGGAAACACCTATAGTTTGTGAAGTTGAATGCAAGAAAGGAACTTTGGGTAAGTATTCATTATCATAAAGATGAAAATTACAACTTTGATTAGCAAATTTGGAAGTCAATAACAAAACAGTAAAGAGATAAATAAGTAAGGTAACAGACTAGTCATGATTGAGTCAAGTGAGCCGGCAAAAATAGCTAGAATGAAGCTCATTTCCGCTTGCAAGCAGGCTGAACAAACCTAGTTACCTTTCTGAGTGGGTGTACCCTTAGGGATTGTATTTATATAGAAAAGTTAACAGCTTGCGTGGGTAGAGAATGACATGAGACGACCTGCTGTTGACGGAATTTTCCCTATTTGATGTCCTTTAAGCTATAAAATGTCTGCTTTCGAAAATCACAGTAGCGAAAAGAGCAAGCGCTAGCAGCATGTCGCTTGGGTAATGGAATAACCTAGAAGAGCGTATGAAAGTGACATAGGAGGTTCGAGAATCCAAAAAACCAAATATCAAGTTGGAATCGAAGACATAAACCAAAACCGCAGGAGAACAAAGCCATCAACACAAAATGAGGACAGCAGTCGAGATAAAATAGGAGAGGGCTTCTAGCAATAATTTTGCTGCGTAGGAAGAAAAAGGAAATTTCATTCCGGATTGTGAATCAACAAGGCGATCAGTTTCTTGTCACATACAATAGTATAGTTTTCAACTAGGAATATAGAGGGCTGGTGATGACAATAATTAATTTTAATGTAGAAATTTAATTTTGCGCACTGTAGTGGTCAACTCGTCCTCCAAAGCCAAATAAATAAGCAACTCTACTTTTATTCAAATGTGAACAATCTTTAAAAATCAAGATGCAAATCTATTTAGCTGAAGTCTTAATGTACGAAACATATTAAATGGTAAGACAGGCGGGGAGAGTTTCACAAGGGTTTCAATCACAAAAATGCAAACAACGACCAGAGAGGAAAGAATGGAAATTGGCTGTGAAATAATGCTTAGGAAACCCATTTTAGTTATTTTTGCAGAAATTACAGGGCCTTTAGCATTGTAAGGAAACGCGAGGACAGTTTTGATTTTAAAAATCTCTCGTTTTGAGTAGAGCTTATCGATTGACGTGATAAAAATTTGTGCTTAAGAAACAAAATGATCTACAGCCACCAAAAAATCTTGATTACATTTAGAATCAGTGGTAAGTGGTAGTTTTTTGAGATGAACTTTAATCAGCATAAAGCACGGTTCAAGAGTAGCTCAGTTTTCTTGCTGATGTTTTTTCTCTAGTTCTCGCTCGCAAATAATCACAAAATTTTGTCAAAATCACTGGACCATGTAAGCCTGTCTTATGCTAAGAAAGCGGTATTTTTGAAGACTGAAGCGACCCTCCATGCCAAAGCTATACTCCGCTTAAAGCACAGGGGCAAGATATTGATTGAACAGAATTTTCAACTGTCGTAACTGTCATTTAAAGAGTGAACTTCTAGCATATCATATAGATTTATCCGTATACAAAACTCCCCTTGTTTCTCATTCTCTTGATTCTAGAACGAGGAGGAAGGACTTGCAGCAAAACTTACGAAAATTTTAGCAAAGGAGCTGACGGAGATAGCCCACAAAGATGAAGAGCTTCTTAATCTGCTAGTGCTTCTACACGCTTGTTATCGTTTAGATTCGCTTCATTGAGCGAAGAGACTTAGTTTACGACTGCCTGTCTTATTAGGCTCTTGAACTATGAGTCAAGTATCAAAGGACTTTTGACGTTTCAAAATTGATTTAGCCAATAAGCTCAAGCAGCCGTTTCCGTGACTTTCTCAGTTTAGTGAGGTGGCTAAGACATTTGCTACACAAGGTACTTATTTAGAGGCACTCTGCTAGTCACTAAGTGTAAAAAAATAGATTTTTGGAGTTCTTCATTGGGAACACTTGTCAGCTTTCGGTAAAGTTTTACAGTGATTTCGTTTGCATGAAAAACTCTCTGAAAACTCCAGAATAACTTTTGCCTGCCATTAAATCAAAGTAACTGGGGAAGGAGACAAGACACTTCTGCCAAACAAGCATTTCACATCACTTAGCGTCAGTGGCGGTCCCAGGATTTCCGTTCGGGAGCCGGGGGGGGGGGGGGAGGGGCGAAAATATTCTTCAGATGAAGGGCACCCCCGAAAAAACTCTTGGGGTGCTTCTCAAACTTTTGCGGACTCATAATCCCCAAAATCCAGAAATGGGGACGTAGCGGTGACTAAAACCCGAAAACGATTTTTACAAGGCTAGTTTGAATTTTTGAAAATTTGAAAATTATTTTAATTTCTTACAAGAAAACAAGTTACCTGCAGATTTTATGACTCATGTACGTAGACCTCAAAAATTTCGAGTTTCACTCTCGGATGGGGGGTGGGGCTCCGCTCCCTCGATCCGTCACTGCTCGTACTTAGCATATAAGTATCAGTAATCATCCTTGCATCTGATGATGTGATGAGTAAATTTGGTTGAAAATTTATTAACCGAGTTCTAGTAACGTTGCACCTAGAATGTATACCGAAAGTACTAGTACATGCGAATATTACTTTGAGCAAATGGATGAAGTACTTCAAAAGTGTAAATTAGATGAAGGCCTGCCCTTGGTTGTATGAAGTATACTCAATTTTGTGAATGTTTACTTTTAAGGGTACTTATCGATTTACATGCCCACCACCCCATTAGTCCACCCAAATTTATTGTCGACCTCCATACCCGCATACAAAATTCTTGTATGCTATCTCTATGAAGAACAAGAAATCCACTTGCCATTCACATGCATTCAGTAAGTACAATAAAGACCACAGAAGTAAATGGAGTTTTTTTTCCCGGTTATAGAATTCTAAACAAACAAAGATAAATGGTGATGTAAACATTCGGCGAATGAGAGAAAAGAGAATTAGTGTCGAAATAAAAGTCAATGTAAATGCGTCAGATTTATTGACCAGCTGCATATGGGATGCGATCACACACATACCATAATCTTGATTATAATTTAAAAATTGAATTTCCAGTACCTTACCTTAGAATACTGCTGCTGACCTCAAATATTTGTTTTTTGGTTATAATGTTTCATGTTTAGATAAAGAAACTTCCAGGGGAGATGGAGAAATGGTGCGAAAGAACATTAAAGGCAATAACTCAGAAAAATTGCAGTCACGAGCTTTCCATCCCTCCTTGGCATTCTGAATCGAAAAACTGCTTTCTACGTTTTCTTACTTGGAGATTGGGTTGGACAAGCGATCGCCAAGTGAGTCGGAGTCGTGATTGGCTGCCTGAGCCAATCTGCGAACTGCCGCCTGTATGGGTGGGATTACAGTATCCAGCAGCCAATCGCCGATTTTGGTAGGAATTCCTCGCCCAGCCCTTCAGCAATCTCCAAGGCCGGAAAACGCCGAAGAAGGACTCTTTTAACCTTTTGACCAAAGTCTCGGATTCAGCGGATCCAGAAGGCCATGTAGATGCGAAAAGCTCGCATTCGCAATTTTCCCGGGCCACTGCCTTCATAAAAATGTTTCTTTACACTTACTGCATAAATTCTGTACGAGTAGGCAGTGCACCGAGTTTCAGGACAATTACAAGCGATCACAGCGGAAAGTCTCCTAGAGTTTCAGCTATACTTTCGCACCACTTTGTGTACTACATTAGTGAACCTATACAAGTGGACTGTACAGGACAACGAGCACTCACCGATTCATCCTTATCTCGTTGCAAAACTTTAAGAAACATAATTCCATTCTCCTCTCTGTTTCTTTGCCTATTTCCTAGACTCGCAATATCCTTCCATACATTTATCTATGTTCACATTCAAGATATAGTGAGAAGATTTGAATAAAGCAGGATTCGGAAAGATCAGTCTACAAAATGCACATTTTCACTGCAGGGGAGGGTAATCACGCGGAGGCTGCGTAATGTTGAGAAAAGAAGCTGTGGCACATTTACAGGTTTTATCAGTAAGTAAGTTGAATGCTCTTTTATCTTCGAATCTGGGCATGATAGTTTATGTCAGTAAGTAATGTGTTTGCCAACCAGATTCTGCGGTGGAGACTTTATTGAGCTGACGTTTCGACATCGGCGTCATCATCAGAGGTCTTGACTCCACCAGCTAGCGACAAGCCCGCACATTTGATGGTAACGGACGTCATGATGACGTGACGTCCGTTACCATCAAATGTGCGGGCTTGTCGCTAGCTGGTGGAGTCAAGACCTCTGATGATGACGCCGATGTCGAAACGTTAGCTCAATAAAGTCTCCACCGCAGAATTTGGTTGGCAAACACATTACTTACTGACATTTACAGGTTTTGTTTATTGACACTTCAATGAAAAGGTTGTTGAAGGTTTGGCTTCAACTTTTGCATGAACTAGTTCTCGTTAAAACACTGTTGATCAAAACAATGCATGGAGCGCTCAGACAAAACACTGGTTTGTCTAGAATGCAAACTGTACTTAACAATTTTTTCCAGAAAATAGATCGATGTATTAGGTTGCCCGGAAATAATGCCCGTTTGAAATTTCAACCGAAATAAGTCATAAACTTCTTATTTCTAAATAGGTAGCAAAGTACTATTCGATAGAGCAATGCAAGAGCTCTACAAGTCTACAGTCTTGCTTTTGCAACAGCTCCCATGCACCGCGAGTTTCGAGCCAAGAACTAAAAAGATTCAACTGCCCGAAAAATTGAGAAAAATCGTAACTCAATTCACAAAAATCCTACAAAAGCTCTAACACACTCACGATAACACAATCCATATAAGTCATCTATATACGCCGTTGCCGTATTTCTTCCCATGTTAGAAATCAAGAAAACGGAATTTTTCGCATTTGCCAAAGTGGTGCTGTGCCTTTCCCACATAAGTAGTTGTATACTATAAATCTGTGGAAGTACAAATGTAAGTTTTCAGCTCTCTATAAGCTATAATTCTCGAGAAATCTGAATATCAGTTTGGACCCCCTGACTTGGGAAAGCTGTATTCGATATTTCTCCAGAACTAAAGCTTGCACAGAGCTGAACATTTACATTTGTGCTTTTACAGGTTTCTAGTTCAAACCTGCTCATGTGTGGGCAGTACAGCTCATTTGAGAAAATGCACAAAAAAATTCGTTTTGTTGATTTCTAACAAAGGAAAAAGTAACGGCAACGGCGTATATAGATGTCTTATATGAGTGGTGTTTACGTGAACAAGTTAGAATTCTTATAGAATGTTTACGAACTGAGTTATGATTTTTCTCAATTTTTCGGGCAATTGAATCTTTTTAGTTTTTGGCTCGAAAATCGTGGTGAATGGGAGCTGTTGCAAAAGCAAGACTGTCGACTTGTAGAGCTTGCATTGCTCTATCGAATAGTACTTTGCTACCTATTTAGAAATGAGAAGTTTACGACTTATTGCGTTTTAAAATCGAAACGGGCATTAATTTCCGGACAGCTAATACGACGACGACTAGAATGAGTTCAAAGTTTTTCTTTCGCACTGAGCTTAGATAAAATATCGTCGCAAACTGTAGAGCCATCAACCCTATTTTGTAGCTCAGCACTGAATGACAGAATAACGTACAGTAGGTCGGCTTCACTTTTTGGATAGACGTTCAAGAAATTTTTAGTGAAATGCTTGCTTTCTTTTGCATTTTGGAACTCGAGGGTGAATGACATCAAAAAAGTTCTTCTATTTTTGAGCACAGTTTGAGAATCATTCGTGAACTGCTTCAGATATATTATAAATATTGAATTTTCATGTTTGGAAGAAGATTGCGAGTCATATAGAGCTATAATATGAGAAAAAAGATTGTAGAGTTAATATAAATAGGGAGAATGGATGGAAGGGCAAATAAAATTTGGATTGGAGTCCAAGGTGGAAAACCATTCACTACACGAGAGCCGTTCTTGTGCTTTTCGCATAAGTGGATCGGGCTATAATGACAAAAGAAAAACAGCATGTTGCTTGTTTGTAAAAATCCATTAAAAAATCCAAGCAAAAAGCAAATAATTAAAAATATTTGGTAGGATCATGAGCGACTAGCATTGTTCTATCTACTATTTGTATCTTCACAAACATTATTGATATAAAATGCTTTAGCTGAGCGAAGTTGAAGAGAAACTATGATAAGATAGTGTGCGAAAAAGTAGAGTATAGCAACGTGTAGATCATAGATTTTCGAGAAAATGAGAAAGAATGAGAGTGAAAAGGGTAAACATTGAAAGGTTATCTCTCTAAGTGAATTTTTAGCATTTTTATTACTGTGACAACAAATTCGGTTTTGAAAGGATTGACAACCTACAGATCGCACAACCCTCATAGGTGAGTATTGTACAACAATAACTAAACCAAAAGAGTGTGACACGTACACTCTGATGTATACACACTGGTAATCAGCCCTATTGTTCACAGTACAATGGCAAGTTGTTTACCCTATGGGCTGACAAACAACAATCATATGCAAATATATGTAAGCAAGATCAAACTTGTAATAGTTCAATGAACAGTTCACAGCAGACAGATTACAGACAGACTAAAGGGCCGGGCATGCTTCTTTGCTAATTCGCCAGAAGTCTTTAGATCCAACACTAGCAAAGTGCACATGCGTAGTGTTCATAACTCACGTGGATTAATGAAATGCCCTATCTTCTGTACATTTATCATGTGCTTACAGTGAGTTATGGACAGTTGGAATGTTGCCAAATCGCGTCGACTGAAAGCGCGTGAAGTATGCCCGGCTCTTAAAGTAGGGAAGCGTGGAAATCACATTAATAGCTAGCGTTGGCTTTTTCAAAAGATTCTTACTTTTCCTTCGAAAGACTTAGGACAGAAACTGGTTAGATACGTAGCCGAACGATCAAGTATTATCACACATTTAGAAATTGGGGTACTTTTCCGTTATCCGGACCCATTTTTTCAAAGAAGGATAATGCTTCATTCCTTGTACTATATTTGGTCTTAACTTCATAGTAAGAAGTGTCAACCTTTTGTCACGTGTCAAAAAAATTGACATGCCATCTGCATGTTTAACAAGTTTTACCAGGAGTTTGTGTTACCCTATCCAGCGACGTAAGTTCAACTTGTTTTTCAGTCAATAATGACCCCATTTTCAATTTAACACTATCAAAAATGAACATTTTTATAATAATGAGGTCATACTGTCACTGATGTACAGGTTAGACTTGCCCAGAATAGAGAAGTGCGCTAAGGTTCCATCATCTAAGCGGCGGAACAAGCAGCAGTGATGTACTTTAAGCCATCATTTATAGTCTTTCTTGGCTAAACTCGCATGGCTGAAAGTTTGAAGAGAAAGACAATCTTGAATCATTGCTAGAAGTGACCAAGATGTTCTAATAATGGTTCTAGATTGTTTTGCTCTAATAGAAAAGAGTTGCACAGCTTTTAGGTGATCACAAATGCTCTTTTACCTCACCGGAAATGATATCGAAAAAACATGTCGAAATGGACTGAAACGTGTCAATTTTTCGCTGACAGGTGGCGGGGGGACAGTCCTCTTAAAATTTATGAAAGATTGTTTTTAGACTAAAAAACACGTTCTATAAGAGCCTTTTGTGAAAATGGGTCCGGATAACGGAAAAGTACCGAAATTGGTCTCATATAAATTTGCAAAAATGAATTCAATTTTGTTAGGAAAAAGAATTTTTATTTCTTTTTACTCACGTAGTTTGGTAAAGAGTCGCTAGCTTGATTTCAAAAATTAGATCACATCGGTCATTTTTCCAATTATAAGAGAACTGTATGTAGAGCACTAGAGCAGTAGACGGGGAAGAAGAGAGACAGGTTTTGAAATAAAACTTAAATCACTATATTGACTGAAGAGCCTTACAAATCGGCTATGCGAAGGTTTTGTCACATAAACTAGTTTGAGAACCGTTCCAGATGAGAAATTATGCTTCCATATGCTTCCAAATATGCTCTAGCACAAAGCAAGTAGTAGTCGTCATGACTCTTTCTCACAAAAAACGCCGATTTGTGAAAATTTATTAAGAGTATAACAATCAGTTTTATAAGTTCACCCGTTTACAAATTATTCAAGGTTCTAGCTTTGTAAACCCAAAGAATCGACACTACACAGAGATACATGCAAAATGGTAAAATCAGAAAATAAAGATAAAATCTGTTGACACAGACGATCGAAATTAGAAATAAGTTATAGGAATAGTTGTTTCAGAAAGAAAGACTAGGAAGAGATCACAAAGGCAAGAATTCTTTTGATGAGTTCAGAGACTTTGCCATAGAAAATTCATCGATGTGACTGGACACAGGCTTAGTTAACTTACAATCAGCTGAGATTTGAGCGAACGGAGAATCGGATATCCCGGCTAGATTTTCCATCTTGACTTCGATCAGATCACGATGATGTTGTCTCAGGTATTGATGGAAGGGCTGAAATATACTGAATTAATTTGAGACTATTCTTAAGTGGTAATTTTGTTAGTTTTTTGGTTGATGATCAATAGACGAACACTTTGACAACGAGAAACGAATTAAGCTACTTCCTTTCTTGAAAGAACGCTTGCGTCGTTCTTTTGCGTCGAGCATTTGGTTATAATGAGTAGCTAGATTTTTCAAATTAGAGGAAAAAATTACTCAAATATGAGAAACTGAGGCACGCTCTTTGTATAATGCAAAGAATTTTGTTTTCTCTCAATAACAAACTTACTCAAAAAATTCAAACCCGCATCGTGTCTTTCGGCACTGACAGATCCGAAAATGACTGGCTGTCGACGGCCTAGGAACGAATCCGAACATCCACGACATAGTCCAGATATGGCGAGTTTCCTGAAGAAGATATTGTAGGATACCGGACTTATTGTTAACAAGGTGGGTACCTCGCACAGGTCGGGCTCAGGTTCCGAGGGGAAGTTCTGCGCCGTTCGGCAAAAGGGGAATCGAATGCGACAGCAAATGGTGATCGCCCATCCGGTGAAGTTCGTTCTGGGAGCTGAATAGTATATCTTCACTACAGTATCACTTCAACTGAAAAATAAACTCAGTTATGTGATTTTAAAAACACCAGCTAGCTCGTAGCCCCTCCCCTGCAATTTCTTTTTTTATCTTCTAAAAGCCATTTATGTCTAACATCGAAAATATTTCTTTTGTTTTACAAAAAAAGCCAAAGAATTTTTAACATTGTTACTACAGCTTGCCCTTTTTGAGGAGAGTAATCCGGTCATGTCCTTCACTGAATGGAGTGTGCCCTTCTAAAGCAATTGAGACATCCGTTACGTTTCTACAAAAAGTATGTTCATGTGTTGGCATGGTCATAAAGGAAAATTCGCTGCCCATTTTAGAACTAAAAAATTTTTGATGGTGATAGCACGAGACAAGATGTCTCACCAGTTTTGCATTTCATTTTTGATAAGAATGTTCTGTTAATTTTAGCGGCGCACTGACTCATCACAACAAACCTGATTACTTTCACGAAAATAAAGTTACGATAATCAACAATTTTGGTTTTTATTTAAGTTTATACACTACTTTCTTGGCAGCATTCCAACAGAAAAAATCAGCGAGTTGAGACCGAAGGGAAAAGGGTGAGAGGCACTCGTCCTCACATTTTTGGGACTATTCTCCTCACCTGAACATCCTCCTCATCTGATTCAGCAATTTCTTCAAATGAGCATGCCATTAATCGAATTCGATCATCTCGTTGTACCATCTCAGATGGGCGAACTTCTGTGCTAAACTTGTGAAAAAGAGTAAATTGTCGTTGTCGTGGGTTTGTAGTTGTCATCTGCAATTACGGACTTTTCTAGAATTAGAACTATCATTATACCTAACGCGAACGTTCCGTCTATACGCGAAAACGAAATGAGCAAAGACTGGGCAAATGAGACAATTTGGGGACATGGGAGACTTTTTAGCGAGAATAAAGTTGTCATTACCATAAGGAGAATTCTACCAGCAGTGCAAAGTAGCAGATATGCGATTAGCTGTGCTGTCAACGAAGGGAAAAAATTACAATATAAGCTTAGTTTTCCATTTAAAATTTACTTATTCACCATTACGTTACAGCAAAGAATGTTCGCTACACATAAAAACAACAATCCCACAACAAAATCATACATCATATTTGTTTTAGAGAGGCACCAAAGTACTGATTTTTTTATTTGAAAATTGCAACTCTCGCCTTTCGAGGAAGAGCTATAAGAGCTTCTCGTGTTATCCGCTAGTTTGCAAAAAGTGATCATTTAGGAAACGATGATCTATTATTAGTTGCAATTGAACTGACAGAAAACGTCGGAGAGGGCTGCCTCAAAGAAGAATCACAGATTGAAATTATTGAAATAAAGAATAGGCAGTATTTTGCCGTTAACAAATCGGTGAGAAAAGCTGAGATGAAACATTTTAGCTGAAACAAACCTCAAACATCAAAAGGTTATGATCAAAGATTTAGGGATACAAGCTGTAGAGCGCCTAACAACACTGTAAGGCTTGATAACCATACATGCTTTCAACAAGTGTCAGGGTTTCCCAAAAAGAAGTGTGGAAGTGCTTGAGCTACCACAGCGTAGAACGATCAGCATCTTCCAGAAAAGAAGGGCACCCCAAGGGAACTCCGGTGGTGAATGAGAGGGCAAAAGGTGTCAAAAAGTGCTTGCCAGAGAAGTATGACTATTGTAGAAAAAGTTTTGAACGATGATTGAGAGGAAAACAGTTTTGGGAAAGATGTGCCTGAGGAATGAAGAGCAACAAAAATTGGATGAAAATTTGAAGAAGAGAATTGGTGTTAATATGAGCTTGCTCAGTTACGAAAAAATATGTATCCCTCAATGAGACTTAAATCGCTAGGAGATAGATCTGAAGCTATGGAGGTTTTGTACGAGTTCTCACATACAAGATTTCACTTTGGATGACCGAAACATATTTTTTAGCTTTGTCCAAACGGAGAAGCGCGGTCATGTGCATGGATATTCGAAAACGAGATATTTTTTTCAAAAACGGAAAAAACGATATTTGAAATAGTAAACCACCGCCAAGGAAAATGAAACCAAATCAGCAAAATATTTTGGGATGATTTTAAAATCGTAGTGACTTATAAGCTTTATTCATGCAAGACATTCCAAGCAGATGAGGCTTTGTGAGTACATTTCTGCCGCGTGCTGGGTATAAAAAGATTATTGAAAACTCATGAAAAAGGGAAGAATTTAGTACAAACAACATTTTCTGGCCTTATAATTTCCATGCGATCCTATCAGTAAACAACAAGGCCGTTGAAATAGACTTATCAGTAGAATTTGTGTGTCCTTAAGGATTGGAACTACACCAGACTTCAATATCGCATCTAATAGACGTTAGAATATATGCAATTGAGTCCTTAGAGGACTTAAGAAAGGTGGAGTGCTGAGACATGTGCCAATACGAAGGGATTATGTACTTGACCACGAGTCTAAAGTACACACATATAAGTATTAGGTTGTCCCGAAAGTTTTGTCGGTTTTTTCAAACCACTATAAAACCACGCACAATAAACACTTGAATGAGTATTAACATGCATTCGATGCATCTTTTTCTTCTCTTTCTTATGGACACATTCTAGAGCCACAATCTTCTATGCTTTTTTCGATATTTGTTAGAATTCTCCATCCGCCAATCTTATCTGGTCCAAGATCGGCTAATTTTTAAAAATTTTATTCTAAAGTTTCCAAAACGGTTAAGTATTAGGTTGGTAAGAAAGTTCTCGGACATTTGCGACCCAAAATTGTTTATCTCACCTTTTAAAAACAACAGTACCAAATCATTTGAAGTAATCGCCATTGACATCGATGGTCTTCTGCCAACGCTTCGGTAGGTCGTGGATCCCTCTGCTCCAAAACGTGGTCGGCTGCGATTCGAAAAATGAGTTCAATGCCGCTTTGACCTCCTCGCGTTTCTTGAAGTCTTGTCCGTCCAGGTGGCGTTGGAGAGCAGAAAAAAGGTGGTAATCTGATGGAGCGAGATCAGGGGAGTAGGGTGGGTGTGGTAAAACAGTCCATCCGTACGTCGCCAGCTCGTTCTTGGTCGCACTTGCTATGTGCGGTCTCGCATTGTCGTGTTGGAAATATACTCGAGCGTGCTGTCCTCGTGTGTTTTGGAGCTGAGACTTCAAACGTCGTAGCTGAGCAATGTAAGCCTCGGCAGTTATCGTCGTACCTTCATCCAGCAGCTCCCAGTATTCAACACCGCGTAGGCTCCACCAGATGCACAGCATCACCTTCTTTCCGTGTGCGTCGGGCTTCGGGATGGCTTGCGCATCGTCTTCTTTGTCTACCCATTGGGCACGGCGCTGGACGTTAGAGTACAAGACCCACTTCTCATCTCCAGTAATGAGATCGTCCAGCCAATGGTGTGTGCGCTTCAGAGTGAGAAGTGAAAGTGCGACGTCGGCCCTGCGATTCATGTCGTGTTGGGTCAGGGCATGGGGTACCCATCGACCAAGCTTCTGGACTTTGCCAATTGACTTCAGCCCTTTTTGTACAGTGACATGGGTAACACCAAGGTTCATTGCCATTTCACGCGTAGTCTTATAAGGATTCGTTTCCACTTCGTCCCGCAGCAAGTCCAAGTCCAACTTCATCGGGCGACCCTTTCGGTCGTCATCTTCCATAGAATAGTCGCCTTCCTTGAACCTGGAGAACCAGCGATAGATGGTGCTTCTAGCCGGCGCATCTTCCTTATAAACATCGTGCAGGCGAAGATAGGCTTCGTTGGCATTGAGGCCTGATTGGAACAGAAATAGCAAAACATGTCGAATATGGATTTCCGAAGGCTTGAAACGGGAAGGCATTTCTGCTGACGATCGATATGATAAACTGATTATCTGAGCTTATCGGATAGAGCTGCTTTTGACCTATCGATTGATACCACATTTGACCTACCAAACTCGTTCTTACTTGTTTTTTTACTTGTCAAAAAAGTAGAGTCAAAAATGTCCGAGAACTTTCTTACCAACCTAATATGATTCTGATAGAGCAATTCGCGTACTACAATTGAGCTCATAACTCATGAGAAAAAAACGGATTGCGACAAATTTTTCCGTCGCGACATATTTTTCTTCGCAAAACCGTCGCAATGCTATAACTTTTTTAAAACTAGTTTCCAAAAGAAACTGAGACCGTCATTGGATTGATGAGTACGTAGCGATTCAGAATGACTGTTGAAATTTTGAAAATGCTTTTATTTGATCTACCGCGACGTATTGTCGCGACAAAACCGTCGCACCGAATTAAGTTGCTTGAATATAAGTTTCATGGAGTAAAAAGTAGATTTTTGGACTCCTGGCAGAATTCTGACTTAGAAGATGCCTCAAAAAACCAAAAAAGCTCCTGTACGAAGCATTTAGTGATTATTTGAAATATTTTCATCAAATTTAGGTCAAATTTACGAAAAATTTGAATAAATCGCAAAATTTATATCAGAAATCGACAGCAATGAGCATTGCGTTGTCTCGTTGATAATTTCGGATCACCAACTATGATGCAGGCTGATTTGGCCTTTCAAGAACAACCTAGCCTGCAGACGCGAACTGTCGATTTCAAGGCTTCATAATTTTCAAATTCATGCAGCCTTGTTCAAATACCTTCACTATCAGTAGAGTACAAGGACTCTTCCAACAAATCAAGGTGAGTGTAGTCTGTTATATGGAATGCCTTCCAAGATACATGTACTTAAACTGAGGTGCGCATGCATCGCTGTCATTATGGTGCCACATTATCGAGACCGTATTGCAGGCAGTCGGTCAGTAAAATAGCCGAAACTTCATCCACATCTGAAATGGTGTTTGCTATTCAAGACTTTCACCTTCGAAAATGTGATTTGGAAATAAGAAGTGTCTGATGGTTTCGGGAAAAGTGCAAATGTCAACGATAATTTCACGAAATTTTCACGAATTTCATGTCGTCTTAGACTTCGTAACTTCCACATAATCTGAATCTACGCAAAAAGTGCTTCTAGAAAATGTATGAATTAAATATCTTAGCAACCCTAAATATCCCTTATTTTTGCTTCTTTCCTGATTACGGCTGCCATACCCCTAATTGGGTGCTCCTGCACCCAAATCTCTGCACAGTTGGATTCGCACCTAAAGGCATGCGATCGCGGCCTAGCTATTTGAGAAAGAGAGAATTCGAATCAATCCGCTCCAGGCCTTACTTTCGAAGTGCTCCTGGAAGAACCGTTTAATTCATTTCATTTCATTTTTCAAAGGATTAGCAGAAAATGATGGCATGAAATTTTGTTATACCTTCAGTATTTTTATACTAGATTGTCTGTCTTCACAAAATGTTCGGTAGTTTATTTTTTGGGTGGACCATGGAACTTCTGTCGGAAGCCAAACGGTAATTTCAAAAATTTCGAAATTTTCTGAACCCTCAAATGCGCGTAGTCTTTACGTTTTCGGAAACTGTATAAAAGAAATTGTATGATAACTGTGAATGTATCGCGAGATCATGCATTCTTCTTTCACCATCTAGGCATTCTACTGAATGGAGATGGTCAAGAACATCTGACCCAAGTGACACAGCTATGACCAAGGGAGCGAAGTTACCGACGATGTCATCCAGATATCGATTAATTAGGAGAATATTGCTCAATAGACGCAAAATTTGTATCCAAGTGTTTTGCGATGAAGCGTGACCTAGTGAAATAATAATACTACTCAGGTAAAGAAATAGCGTTGTTGTTTGAATTTAAAAAAATTAATTAAAAAATTTCAAAATTTTGAAAATTTGAGAACAGAAATTTCCAAATTAGCCATTTGACCGATTTGATTCAGATTTTGATTTCTTTGTCAATCTAATCTTTCCAAACTCTATTGCGTGGAAATCGAGCACTCAGCGTAGAAGACGAGCTGATGAAACTGAAATATGACCATTTCGAAGTTTTTCAGCCTTTCTAACCTACCAAAAGACAAAAAAAAATATCGTGGATAATTTATGAATCAACACTTACCAATTTCCCGTCGAAACAGAACTACACGAGATGCAACCATTTTCAATGCAAACCGAGGTTATTTTTACTAAAACTTAGGAATTCTGAAGAAAAGAAAAATGAAGGAAATTTTCTGCAGCGTTGCATTTCGGAAACCTATCCATTATCTGAAGAAGAATTTATTGAATTTTTTGAAATTCAATTTGATTTTTTATTATTCTTGAACATCCACAGCTAATCTTTTTTACTTGAGCAACATTATTTCATTGAAGTCTTTTCTTTCTGAGCTTAATCTAGACAAGTTCTGAGACTATTCAGAACGTACACTTTATTCTCCTAATTACTAATCAATATCTGGGTGACATTCGGTAGAAAACTTCGCACCTTTGGGCTTGGCTGGTCAGCTGGCTGCAGGTGCTCTTGGCTATCTCGATTCGGCAAAATCGGACAACGAAATAATGCATGATCTCTGATGAAGAGCTATCCGAGTTATACAGTGTCAGAAAATATGGAAATTGCACATTTGAGAATTTTTGAATAAAGGCCAAAAATTTTCAATATTACAATTATGGCTTTTGACAGAAGTTTCGTCACCCAACCAAAAAAAATGAATGTTTAAATATTTCGTGAAGATGGTAGTACTCTGCGTTGATACCACTGCTT